>CM012448.1:12465693-13665693 GCA_003999625.1 Oryzias javanicus | reverse complement strand
GCTAAAAGTGGCATAATCATAATTAACAAATCACTGGGAATGATTTTAAAACAGAAAATGTAATGTGTGATGATAAAACACTTTTATATAAAGGCGTACTGTTTTGATAACCTTTGCTCAATGTTTAGATGTTATTTCAATTAGTAATGTGGTTGTTAAAAGGCTTTTTTCAACAGCTGTACTTTAGTGAGTGCAAAACAGCAGGATCATCCTGTTAGAGATGGAGGAAGGAATAAATGATAAACTGAGAAGATTTGGTCAAATTTAATCAATTTGTAAACATTTTCGTGTAAATTTTATCCAAACCTCAAGTGTTTTTTCCACAAAGCTTTAAGAAGAAAAATCTCTTTCTTCTCAGGGTCAATAAATCATTTTTTCTCTTGTTTGCTTTAATTAAAAAATTCCAATATAAACTGCTAAGAACTGTGTAAATTAGAGGACTTGTTATGTGCAGTGTGCTTTGTCTGATTGTTTACCCAACAATCAGAGGCTATGATAACTAATGAGCTTTTTTAATTCCTCACAAAGTTTCTGATTTAAACTTTTAATTATAGAGAAATGACATTCATCGCCATTCTGCAGATGTATTATTTAAAGGAGGCAATCATAGCTGAAGTTACTGCGGCTGCTTCCAAGAATCCTTGAAAAAGGAATAGAAATCAAATCAAAAATGATTTAGAGTTTCATTTCTATGAATATTTTCGCAGGAAGATAAAAATCTAACAACACTGAGAGTTAGATTTATTAAATAAGCCTGGGTGTAGCAAAATGGAAATAAGGCTGCTTGTACATCTTAATTAGCACAGGAATTCAACTTTGATATGCAAATAACTGCTAATGGTCCCCAGAAGAATTTCAGCTATTAGTGCAGTTTGAGTGATTTCCAATTAGTAGGAACTGATAACATCTTTTATGAATATGTGATCATGAAACAGATCCATAGTTTGTACAAAAAAAAAAAAATTCCAGGGGTGGGTTATAAAATCCTTGTGCTTTTAAGATTTTTCCTTTTATTGATAATTTCTGAAAACCATTTCTTGAAGAGGGTTTACATATCAGAGGCTTGCTTACCCCAAAGTAGCTCTTGGTCCCAGAATCCCACAGCACCACCAAATCCGCATTGGTCAGCTCACCGCGGTCAGACATCCCCAGGACCACTCCGTGTTTGAGCTTTGCCACCTGCAGCTCTATGTAGATCTCTTGTTTGGCGTAGCTGATGTTCCAGGCTAGCAGAAGCTCGCCGCGCGGGTCAAGGGGCGCGCGGAAAGGCATTGGGAGAGGAGGGAGAGATCTGGAGGAACTAGGTTTGATGGTCGACACATCAACAGGAACAGAGGGTGCCTGGTAAGAAGCCACCAAAATGACCATCAGTGCAGCCAGAGCCGTGAAGTACATGATGGTGACATCCTGAAGCCGCAGGTGCTTGTTGAAGATCCTCATGGTTGCAAAGATCCTCCAAACTTCTTCTTTTTTTAAACTTTTGTTTATATTATCCTGTCAGTCTCTTTGGAAAAAGTTCAAACAAAGATAGTTTCTCCGGTGCTGCAGTCAAATCTGAATGACAGAAACTCAAGCAAACATTTCAGTTTCTCCTTCTTTGACTCTAGATGAAGGTAGATTTCCCTCCAGCAATCAAACGAAGGACTTCTCCGTCGTTTTCAGACTCTAAAAACTTTGAAATGTCTAAACAAACATCTTTTCGGTCTCTGAAATAAAACCTTATGGGTATTGTCTCTCCACTGTGAGCTGCTTTTCTCTGAGCCTCTTTCAGCTCTCTTGTTTTTTTTTAAAAGACTCCTCCCTTATGAGTTGCCTGTTTTTATCCAGCCTAATGGTATTACATTTGTTGAGGAAAATTGGATTGTATTCTTTATGCCTCAGGGTCAGGCATGATTCTGCACATCTGCAGGACCCTAATTGATCCAAATTCAACCATGGACATTATCAATGGAAATCAGTTTTGACTAAATTAACTGCTGCATCTTTTTTTCTTATCCCTTTTTACACTAATATACATTTTGAGACAAATCAGGCTTTTTATGTGTTAGATTTTATACATTTAAGAGGGGCTGTGAGTACCTGCGGAGCCACAAATAAGGCATTAAAGCATTAGGCCCTCCTTGAACCACTGCCTGAGGCTGTGGCAGACCTAATCAAGCTGTCAATTGCAGGATTTAGAAAACAAAAGAGACACTGTTTAAAGGCTCAGAAGTGCCTGTGGAAACGTGTGTGCATGCACTTATGTATGGTTGCGTTTGCTAAGATAATAGCAGGTGAGTTTAAGTGGACAATTGCATTTAACAGGATGACAAACTTGTGTTTGGAATGACCCAACCTCTCCCAGCAAACACACGACTCAAGGGTTTCTGCTGTTTGTATTTGAGGAAGCTTTGGTTCAGGATCTTTAAGATTTTTAATCTACAATCTTCAGTCATTTGATACAATGTAGCAATGTCACCAAAAAAAAAAAAAAAAAAAAACTAAAGCTAAATACTTACAATGTAGTTGAATTTAGTTTTTATCATTTGTGAAGCCAACCATGCACATTTCAGTGTCTATTTTTTTAAATAAAAGTGAGATATAAAAATGATATTACTGATATAGCTCATTTAACACCAGTGCTTGTTTGTACCATGGCCCTGAAGAAGCCACATTCTGGGATTTTAAAAAATAAAAATGCAAATTAGTAAAATAAAAGTAACGTGCAGAAATCATGTTTGAAAAAATTAAACAAAATAAGTAACCAGAAAAGGTAGATAATATGGGACATTCCTAACTGGATGATGACATTTGTCCATTATTTCAATCGAAAGTCATTTGGGATGAAGTGAAACTGGATAATCATAAAATTATTATTTGTATGTGGACATTAAAGACACATTTGAAAACACAAATGTCATCATCCAATCAGCGTTATCAAATAGTACCTATCTTTTCCAATTTGTTTTTGTGTTTTAACATTCAATTTTGACTACTTTAAATAACTCTTGTGTCTTTTCTGTTTCTTTTTTGTTTTGGTTATTTTTGGAATTAATTTATGGTTTGATCTGCTCTTCACTGTCACAGTAGGTTTGAAAATGATGCACTTAGAACATGGAAAAAAAGCTAAATTTACCTTTTTTTTGGCAATTTTTTATTCAAAATGGGAAAACAAAAAAAAAAAAGTAAAACAGTAAATGAAGGCAAAGGTCAAAAATGTATTTTTTGTAGAGTAATGACAGAACCCCAATGCATCATTTATGGGTCTGAGTGTCTTTAATTGAATTAAAACATCTGTTTTAAACAGAAAAGAATATGATTTCCGTTCACTCCCTTTTGATACAAACGGCTAAATGAATGAATGCCAAATGAATAATTGAGTTTCACTAAAACCTGGAAAAACCATTGATCCTCAACAGAACTCGTACCGAGGTGTGATTGTTGTTCTTTGATTAAGAACATAAATCCAAATCGTCTTTGATGGACTCAACTCTGTTGGTTTCATCAAACCCCTGAGTTTGCCTTTCAGACAAGGAAAAGCTTCAGATCAGAGCAGGCAGGATGACAGAAAGGCTGCCATTCTGTTGGCTAATGTAATAAAGACTGCTGGTCCCTCAGGCACAAACGGAGATCAGTGAGTCTCGTCTGTATGCCTTTTGTGAGGCTCAGCGATCATCTCTTTTTCTCCGTGTGTGTCACTTTGTTACAGTAATGGCTTCTTTTTCATCTTTTATATTGTGGCACTTTGGCCTCTTTTGTCAGTCTCTTTTTCCTTTGGAGATCAGGGTTTCTTTCTCTCCCTGCTATATCTCACCGCCTCTCACATGCACACTTGTCTCTCTACTGCCACCACTTATTTGTCAGTCAACAAATGAGATGAAATGCTGCAAAGTCAGCTTTGATTTGAATGTTATGGGGAATGCAGAGCTTGACAAAATTGTGCCTCTCTGTGTAATTATGTCTTTAGGTTGACGCTAAACGATCTGGAGTTTTCTTTTGATAGCATAATACTAAAACCCAATCTGAACACTGTGTGTTATGGTCTGTGTTACAGAAAAACATATGTGTGAATGCAACAACTGTAGCGTTTCACATCATTATGTTCCTCTTTGTGGTTTTTATGGTTTGTTTTGCATGCTGATACCTTATTGTTTTCTTGTGAACACCCAATAAAGAAAAGAAAATACTAAAATCAATAAACATTTTTTCTGTGAAACCAAGAGAACCAACAAATCACTACCAAACTAATGACTCCAACACTAGAAAACCTCTGCTGCGATTTTAAACTGTGACCATCCCTGACATCTCTAGATCCTAATTAAAAAATAGATAAGGATTATGGTAACTATGTATTAAAAAACAAGGTAATAGTGGTGTGATTATATCTATTCACTTCCCCCAGTCCCTTTTAAGTAATTAATAAACTCTATTCGACACACTTAATATTTAATGGCTGCGGTGTGTAGTGCTCTGTGTGTAAGAGCAAATGTGTCTATTTATGACCAAGAGTTATTAGAATGCCATCATTTACATGCATGTTTGTGGATGTAAACACTGTTTAGATGGATTATATGAGTGTGTAAATGTACATGCAGATGAATAAAGTTTATCTTGATGTGTGTTTCTCTATTTTCTTTTTAAAGACCTACTCTAATGACATTCATGCTTTGCTATTTTATTGACGTGTTCTTGTAGAATTTTTATAATGGAAGACAGATATAAAATAATTTAACATTCAAACTGTATTTCTATTTTTTATTTAAATTGTGATGGATCAAGATCAAATGAAAACCCCCGGTTTGAGAAAGCTCAGGTTTGTGACGCAGAAACTGCCAAAAGTCTCCTTTCTATGCTCCAATTCTGTTGAATCCACTTACAGACAAATCGATCCATTAGCGTCTTCATTTTTCTAATCTGAGCTGCCATCTGGCACAAAACTATATAGCTGCAAAGCTCTAATGTTGCTACGCCAATGTCAGGTTGGGCTTTTGAAGTGCTGTAAGCTAGAGAAAGTAAACAAACGGTTGATGGACGATTAGCAAAGGCTAACTAATGAACCAGCAGTCCCGCCCACAACTGGGAGGCAAATTTCTAATGAGCTCCTGAAATTATGTCTTAAAAAAAGACAGATTTTTTTATTTTTGGTAATTATGACAAAATTATGATTAGAATAACACTGGAAACACTTTTACAAAAGAACAAATATATAGTTGGGGTGGTACTTCAAATGTTTTCCAATGAAATTATAAGTAATGATCCCAAGCCATGTTTGATAAATCTATGTATCTCCTGACTAAAATAAGTATACTCAAGTTTTTTTAAGTATGCTTTTGAAAAGCAAAAATTAAGATAGTATATTTTTAGTTTACCTTTTAGGTATTTATTACTGATAAACATTACAAGTTCATGAGTTCGTGTTAAGTACACTTGGACTATACTTAGAAATACACTAAAAGTCTAAATATACTTAGCGTATATTTCTCACTGTCTTTAAATATCTTCTTACACAGCATTAAAAGTGGAGTAGATGTATTCTTTGGATATTTCTAGTGTATTAAACATTTATTTTAATACACTGATCAATAGAGGTTTATTACTTGTAATATAAAAGCTAACCTTAAAAGCTACATTAGATATAGTTCAAAGCGTACTTTCATAAGTTTATAGTAAACTTAAAATGCCAGCAAACTACTATACTAGAAAAGTTACTTTAAGTATATTTCTAAATATACTTTTTATTTAAGTGGGCGAATATAGTACCAAGAAGTATACTTGTTAGTAAACTGTCAGTGTACTTTTTTAGCGTACTTGGCACACTTTGGGAAATACACTGTACTATTCTATTTTTAAGAATACTTTAAAACATTTACTTTAAATGTACTTAAATTTGGTAAGGGTAGCTACATAGCTCTTCTTTGTTTTCTTTATATAGCTTGAAATAAACCAATTCCAATTCCAAAAATGTGAAGATTTTTTCTTAGCCCAAAAATCACTAGAAAACACTGGCACCACTTCTTTATGGATAAGCCAGGCTTCTGCACAAGATATCTATATTATAGAAATAATCAAAGCAACTTTCACATTGAAAAACCTTGATGGAAACAGAGTTAAAATTGATCAAATTCCCCTTTATACTTATACAACACGATGAAAAAGTGGTTAAAAACATCATAAATGTATGTAGTAAAGAAAGATCTGCCCTCTGCTTCTTTAAAAAAAAAAAACCATTGACATTTGCTGAAGAGATCATGTAGTAAAATAAAGCTTCACAAATGTTTTTATAGTCGTGTTTCAGTTTGAATCTCCTCATCTTTGTCTCCATCACAGAACTCCTGCATTCTGATATATTCATGTTGTGGGCCGCTGTAATTTCCCAACCTGCTGTGGATCCCTTCACAACACATGCAAAGTATCTTATTTCCAAAGCTACAGTGTGTAGGATGGACAACCCAGCAAGACTGAAACTCAAGAGTGTGAGATTTAAAGTTTTATTTAAAGGATTGGAGGAGTTGAGCGGAGGCACGCAGCAGCAGCTGAGGGTACGCCGACATGAGTCTCCCACTGGCTGGAGATAAAGGAGACAAGGCGAGCCTTTTTTGGGTGAGAACAGGAGGGGTAAGCTGCAGGAGGATCAGTCTAACTTGAGTTTTGGTTGACATAAAACTTGGCTGACAAGAATGAGGCTGACAACTGCTGGCAGGCGACACTGGGAGGTAAGTGGAGGATAAATACTGAGTTAGAGTGGACCAGAAAAAAAAAACTGCACAAGGATGAAGTCTCTTACTCCTTGTGTTTCCAGGAGGTGGTGAGAGAGGAAGTCGAGGAAGCAGAACCAGGATCGAAGAAACCTTTGTAATCCAGAGGTGGTAAAGACCAGTTTGAAAATGAAATTTTTCTTGTAATCTATAATGTATTCAATTTTAAGGGGGACAAGTGCAGGAAAGCAGGAGATCTGATGACTATCAGTTCAAGGGAGCTCCAAGAGGATAATCAGTAAAACCATCCAGCGCTGGTAACAGTGATGGACACGGGACAGAAGAAGAAGCATTCAATTGAGACAGAAAAATGGGTCAAACAAGGACAAAATAAGAGCACAAATGTGAAGGCAAACCACCACAAACTGGCAACGTGATGGAGTGGACCTGAGCAGAGCAAGATACAATCAGAGGACTGCAATCCTATGAGAGCATCACAGACTCCAGATGATCCATCAGGCTGATCAGGATGGTGATGGTTTTAAAATATGGCAAAACAGATCAAATTCCAAGACTGCTTTTCAGAACTGTTACCCTTACACTCCACCAGGTACTGCAGATCATACCACAGGTGACAGGAGCAAAGGAAAGCATGTAGGCAAGACCCTTGTCAATAAACCAAGTGGAGAGGATCCAGTGGAGGAAAGCAGCAAACTTGACTGGCCATTTTGGACACTGGAAACATGGAGCCAACCCTGAGTGGTCTGGACAAACAGAGGCAAACAGCTATAGAGAGAAATACCTTCAATTGAGGAAGCCAGCTTCCTGTTGTTCCTCCCAAAGAGGTCAGTCTCACCACTCTGTCATGTGATGTGGTGGAATCCAATTCTTCCAGTCAGCATGTTCACAAAAGGGCAGAATCTGATGTTAAACAATAAGCAAGATTAGAAAAAATACACTGCTGGCTGCAGAAGAAGGTAAACTGTTGTTGACGTATTCATCCCACACCACCTCTCATGACCACGAGGAAAGGACCTGAGAACAAAGCAAATGAAGACTAGCCTCCAACTGTTGCAAGGACTGTGGGTGGAGCCCTGATGGCAAGCAGGCAGTGACCCCCAGCAGAAGACAGGCCTCAGCAGATTCTCACTGTGGCCTGGGACCATCTATCTGATACAGCAGTCCATGTAAACAAGGAGGAGGATCTCTGCAGACTCCTTAGCCAAAGGAAGTTAGGAAACTCCACCATTTGGATCAGGTGTTGACCACTTTTATGGACTTGTGTCATCACAGAATGAACTACAGTGGAAATCAATTTTTTTTATGACCATCTGAAACATTATAAGTGTTTGCTGGAGCAAGCATGAATGTCCTGTGTCTCCTCCATAAATTGGTATTTTTTGGAATACGTGTCTTGTCACTTGCTGGTTATGTTCCACTTTAGAGAACAGAGAAAAGAAGAATTTTGTCTAAATGTGCAAGACCTCCTTCAACCTGTTTCTCAGCACGTCATTAACAAATTTATAAACATAACAGGAGGATGGTTTATAGTTGAAAAAACCATTACTCAATACTTGTAATGTCTGCAGATGGTATAATGAAGCCTGTTAAGATAAATTTATCTGCCTGTAATCTTGATAAATACATGTTCAACGGTCAGTTATTCTTGTTTTTTAGTCCCATGTTTGCATGTCGTTTACAAAAACATGTTGATTTGTCTTGTTTTTTTTTTAAGTTGTTCACTTAAAATGTAAATTTCTAATTAACTTTCTTAGAAGGATTAGGAATTGCTAACTTTGTCATCATCTTACTAGTTTCCAAAAATAAACTTTGGCATATTCCATTTTCTGTTTCACAGGGATCACTGTTTCATCTCTTCACCCTAAAGTTGCATCTCCCCACTGTAACTGTGAATTCATTTCTGAAGTTATACTACAGAGATCTTATTATGTTTGTGGCCCCTGAGCATGCAAGGCCACAGGGCATGACCCATTTTTGCTTGAATCTTTGGTAATTTGAGGCTAAACCAAAGTCTGTGAGGATCTCTTCACTCATATTCTGATAACAACCCAATTGGAATAAAATCTTAATGTAGTGTTTCAGAATAAAAACTCAAGATGAGTTGAGCAAACCACTCAAATTCAATTTTTTGTACTTAATCAAACACACACACACTCACACATTGTGTGGTAAGTGCACACAGAGATAGAGAGAGGGCATAAAAGCACAAAAAGCATGAAAGCAGAATTCACCTCCACATGACCAATCCAGCCTTCTCATTCTCTACTTTTATAAATATTTCAACACCACACCCTCTCAGGGTGCACTAATCTCCATTTCTGTGAGTTTGAATAATGAATGCAATCAAAACTCACACTTCTACCCTTAACGCCGCCTCAAACTGCCCCTCGACTGATCTGGAAATGAGAAGCAAAGCAGTGTTGGGATGGTTAATTAGAGGAGACTATGGAGAGAAAGCTGGAGAGACAGAAAGAGAGATTAAAAATAAAAAGAAGAAGAAAGGAGAAACTGATTTTAGGAGGAGATTGTGGAAAAATGGCTCTTTGGATCAGATCATAGTGGGAGGAGAAAGTACAGTACAGAGGGAGGTTCAGAGAGTGCTAAAAACAAGAGTTAAAAATGACTGCTTCTTGGCTTGGAGGTGTCCATCAACTATATTGGGCTTGATGAAGCTCTTATTATTCACAAATTTTGATCTTGTTCTTTCAAATGGACCATCTTGGTAGAGAACAGATGCAGACCTACCATAAAGGAAATGGCTGCCCAAAGCTGAAGACATAAAATATTTTAAAATCTTTCTAAAATAATTTTTATCAATATTTGACTCTGTCATAATAAAAGAAGGAAAAAAAGTCACTGAGATGGTTCAAGATCGCTCATGTGGAAGTGTTTCATCCCTCCTGCAGCACTGACATATACAGACATGGACAAAGCGCCTGTGATGTCACCCATAGAAAATGCCAATGAAATGAAATCAATTCAGTAGCCATTTCTCCGCGATACGGACTTCGTCATTTTGGAACCACACATTAGTAAGTGGTGATTGATCTGAGTTGGTTTGAGTTATAATTTCTTTGGCAACCACTTTCACTGACCAGGAGGAGTTTGTTGGAAAGCCACACCCCTTCCACTGAAAGCGGGCTACTGAGAAACGGTGGTTCAGTGGGCACCACATGCTTTTATTGAGGCATCTGATTGGTCAGTTTGTAACTTGAATAACTCGCAAATAAGAAAATATATCATGAAAAGAAAATAGGTTGAGCAAGAACATGTTTTAAAAAAAGAGACCAGAGCCACAATGGCAAATAGTACAACGGTTTATTTCTCAATGGAAGTCTATGGGATTTTGGCTTTCTGGGACCAGGAGGTGCTTCTTATTTGGAACACGAGGGGGAAATGATCTTCTGTTCAGTTCTTATAGACAGTCGATGATCTGCACCAATGGAATATTTCGTCAACAGCAAGTTAGCTAGCAGAGAAAGACTCTTCCAAAGGTTTGAAAAGAAAAAGTTGTAACCAACCAGCTGTGAAAAAAGGAAAATTTTTCTTGAATAAGAAAAACTGTTGCTACACTGCCAAAAGTGCAAGAAGACAGACAAAACAGGAACCAAAGAATATACTTTAAGGATTTAAAAAAAGGAAAATAAAGAAAGTCAAGAATGAGAGGAGAGAAAAAGAGAAGAACGTAAAAAAAAAAAACTGTCAATTTATTTATTGAAGCCACTTCACAGAGTATCGTTTTCTTCCATCACTCAAGTAGTTTTCTGTCTTTAGCCCTCTTAAGTAAAACCTGACAAATTAAAGAAATAGCATACGGCAGGATTTTTTTTTTATAAATAAATGATTAATACAACCACTGCAGAGGTTCCCCATCTTGTTCCCCCTGGGCCCCCAAACTGCTATGTCCTCCACTGATAAAGGACAAGTGCTTTTATGTTTCTTGGGCTTCAGAAGCAAATAAATTGCAAATTAAAGGTAAAGGGTTTAAATAAATTACTATTTGGACTCAGTTTTCTTGCGTATGAGATTCACTTTCAGCATTTCTGTTTTATATTTCCAACTGTCCATATTTTTTTATTTGTTTTTAGCTATTTGCATCACTTTAATGGCAGATCACATCTTTATTTCAGTGATTGTGTATTTTTTCCATTAAAAAATGGCTAAAAGAGCTCAATATAGAGGGCAAATACAGGGTATTTTTGCATCCACTTTTTTAGTATGTGATTGAAGTGTCATCTCCCCCTCAGTTCACGCCAGCAGCAGAATGTGACTGGACTTAAAGCGCATTTTCACCTATTAATACGCCTGAAAACAAATCCACATCAAATAATCGAAGGCGTTTATTCTCTTTTGCAGCCCCTCTCGACCAATTCGAGTCCGCCTGGCTGCAGGGAGGAAGAGGAGCATACCAGCGCATGCGGCTCCACTTTCTTTCTTGACAGATCGGAGGAATCCGGAGCCGCGCACAGCCTGGAGCGCCTCTCCAACGAATCCCTGACCTCGACCCTCTCTGAAGGAGTCATCTAGGAAGAGATGGCGAGGTTTGGTTTTTTATCCTCCCTTCCAGTCTCCCCCGTCGCCTCCTCCGGCGCGCGCACGGGCTGCTGATCACGGTAATGTTCGCGTGGGAGTGTTTTATTTCTGAGGACGGCGTCGGTTCAGCAGTCTGCGCTGCTCAAGCAACTCGGGCCAAGCAGTCGATGGATCAGCGCGTTTGCGCCCTCCTGCCTCCTCCGAGCACATCTGTCTGAGACATGGTCGCTGCCGCCGCCGGCGCCCGCCTCGCTTTCTGCGCATTTGGAGCGTTTTTCCGGCGGAATTCGGTGAGATTAGAGCGCGTGCGTGAGGAGAAGTGGTCATCTGGTAAACAATAAGAAGATTTTTTTAAAGTATATTTTTACAAAAAGGTGTTTTTTCCGGGGAGACTTTAACTGATATCTGAGGAGAATCAGGCCCAGTGTGTTGGTTTTAGTTGAACTTTAACTCCTCTTTGGGCGCTGCATTTTTTTTTAGAAGCATTGGAGCTTCCTTTCCTTTTCTTCTTCTTCTTTTTTTGGTTCCACCTCTCTATTCTATTGGCCATTCTCATCATTTTCAGACTGAATTTGAGAGAAAAACTACCGACTCTGTTGTTGGGACCTTTACTCCAAGAAGTCACCACTGTTCTACATGTGACCCAGAGAATCCCTCTTATCTCTGAAGGTAAAACTCCAGCAGAATGCTTTTAATATACATATATATGTGTCGTGTCTGTCCATCTAACCATCCATGCGCACACTGTATGCGTCAGAGCTGAAAAAGGATGTTTTTTTTTTGCATACTTAGGTAAGACAGAACATTTCAGCACCATGGACAGCAGCCACACAGTCAAAAAAGGGGTTAAATCAAAGAAATTCAACAGTGTCCTCACTGAAATATGATGAGGAATGTGTAGATTGAATCAACAGCTGAATGTGGAGGATAGAAGACAGATGGGAGAGTGAAGGTGAAGAACAGGTTCAGTTCTTCGTATGGAGAAAAAAAAAACACTTGCTGGCTGCCACATGCTGGCAGAGCAGCATGGCTTGTGAGCCACAGCTTCTGTCACCAACTGTTAGCCATGGACACGTACAAACTGTTGGCTGCAGATATTTTTAGGCAGGGTTAAAGGCACCTTAACTGCATCAATCCTGTGACGAAAATTTCTATAGGTGAAATTTACAGCCCTATAGGATGCAATCCATCACTCAATGTGTTTGCAAACCACACAAGATTAGGAGATCAAGATGCAGCCAGTTAAATTTAGAGATTTTTTACTAATGAGACTCAAAAATATGAAGGTTTGGAATACTATTCTGTACATTTGTGTTTGTTTGAGCTTTATTTTGTCATAGTAACATTTCCATTAAAATAAATGAGTTAGTGTTCCAGCTTCAAACTTTTCTGCGCTGTCTCAGTATATTTCATGTTCACGCCTTGCTCTACTACAGGCCTTAATTACCCAAGGTGGAATTATCATCTGAACAGATTTGAAGTTACTAATTATTAGATCAGCTCCCTGTTTCGCTTCAATTATCATGAGCCTCCCTCTCATTTCTAACTCATTTGCAAGTTTGCAAACAAATTTTACCACAAAGCTAAAAACTGAGACGATTGCGACTTCGGGTTTTAGTTTCTCCAGTCATTTAATGATTTATAGTCATTCCAGATTGCTACAAAATGCATAATAAGATGAAGATAAAAACATCCTTTTGTTCCCATGGCGACTCCCTCCGTGACCCTCAGACCAACCTTGGCCCCGTGGGAGATCAGCCATGGCGCACATTTTCCCCTGGGAGCACAAATGTGAGTGGCTGTGTGGGTTTTGTCTGCCTGTTGCCTCTCGAACAGTAGAGAAAAGAGGACGAGATGAGCAGTGTGAGCTGAAGGGCAAGTAGTAGAGATGACAGAAGATCAGAGAAAGGAAAGCCTTTAAAATAGGGAAAGATGGAGAGAAGCAGGAGCTAATCAAGGGTGAATGCAATTATTTCTTTGTTTTCCTTTGGAGACGTTTAAAGCGCAGTCAGCTTAATTACCTTTAAAAAGCGCTGCGGGGGAGGAAGAATCGCAGAGGATCTGCTTCGGTTGTGATATCGAGGGTTGAGTGGATGGATTGAAGCTGGGGGAAGGGAACATGGCCGCTCACTGATCATGTTAAACAGTCACCACCTGCTCTTCCCCTCCTCCACCCATCTCTCTCCCCATCCCTCTGGCACCATGATCTGCTCTCCCCTCACAGCCACCCCATGACATGCTCACACATCACTCGTGCACGGCGGTGCTCTCAGGCCCGTGTGACCCACACACACCTCTGAGTGCAGCTGATCTGCAGGCACATTGACTTAAATAAGAAAAGATAGAAAGTACAAAAAGGAGGAAGGAAAACAGGAAGTGGCCGTGGTGAAAACAGGAGCAGAGCCAAACGTTTCCCCATGTCCCGCCCTTTCATCATCTCTTCTCTATCGTGGATTTGTGATTTCTCCTGCACTCGTGATTTGACTTGGGCAAACACTTTGTAGTTAATATTGCAAACCGGAGCCATCGTTTGTTCACTCAAAGTAAAACAGCTTCACTTTTATCATCATTAATAAGTAAAGACATACTCGCATCATTCCATCCTGGAAGAACAGAATGACTTGTCAAACTTTTACGGATTTCTTTTTTGTAAAATATAACCGCCATCAGATGTTGCTGATAATATAAGATTACCGATTGGAGTAGATGTGTGTTCTCAAAAAAGGTTATAATGATAATAAAATGGTGTGTAATAGCCTGGTCACCATGGCAACTGCAGACCAGTTCATCCTTTTTCGCCCAATGCCTCTTAACCATTAACAGTGACCACTGAGCAATTACTAGCTTGAGGCTTTGAACACACTTCCCTCAGACATCTTCACTTTTCATCTAGTGTGTGTGGATACCAGCAGGGGAACTTTGAGGATTCTCTCCTCTTCCTTAAATTTTCCTCTTCCTCTTTTCTCTTTGCTCACTCCTCACTTTCTGTCCATTACTCTTGCTTGTGTCCCTCTTGCTTTGTGCCTCTCTGTTTGCCTCAACTCCAAGTGCTCTTCATCTTTCTTGTTTTCCATGTTTTATTTAAGCACGTCCACTTCGGTGTTACCATTGACCTTTTAGATCCCAGGAGGAATTTGTAGAAGACAGGCTACTATATCATACTCAGGCAGTGCTGGAAATGCTAAAGAGTATTGCTTTTTTCCAACTTTATGTATCTTTTTTTAATTGTATAAAATATGTTATCATCACTGAAGATGAAGATGTACTAAAAAACACTTTTTATATTTGTTTTTATGAAAAATACTTTATTTTTTTCCCTGCATCTGTTCACATGATTGGGATATTTCCATCTGTGTTTAAGGTTTTTGATGATTCACAATTAGAAGGGCAAATATAAGCTGGTGTACTGTGAAAGCTCTGCTGCCCTTCTATGTAATATCGTGGCTTGACCTCCTCTGCGTGCCCTTTTGCTTTACTTCATTTACTCTGGCCTCTGGCCAGGTGTATCCCTGCCGCTCTGTATGGTGCATTTAACACATCCGTTTAGATGAAATATCAGATGAAAGATTCATTATTCAGTAAGAGGATGTTATTATCAGCTTACATGCCCTTGAGTCACCAAGAATGTGTCTGTAAAAAAAAAAAATCCTTGACTGAAGCAATCTTTTCGAAGGCCATAAAAAATATAGAATGAGATTAAAAAAGGAAGAGAAAAACAGAACAAAAATGTCAATAACTTTTGTTTCACCCACATTTTTTATGATATAGAAGTTGGAATGTTTGGATTTTGCAGCAAAAATGAAAAACTTTCCACACTAGAGGGTCGTGGCCATGCTTATCCTTACAGACAATTGTGAAAAGATGAGATGAAAACAGATGTTGCAGTGACTCCCTGCAGAAATCAGCTCCTCTGACAGGCAGGGGTTTGGCACATCACTTTGTAAACTCAGAGAAGCAAAATTAATTTAAAGAGAAGATCCAACAATCTGTGCATCAGAGGGTAGTCAGAGGGAAAGGATGTATGTGCCAGAAATGAGTGTTTTTACTTGCAATTTCCATAAGCTGAATGTGTTGACACACTCTTGAACTCTATGAGCAGAGACTCTGACTGACAAACCAGAGCAAAAACAGTAAAGCTCACCAGCTAATTTATTGGATCCATCCATCCATTTCCAGACACTCTTCGTCCTACTCTGTCAGTGAGTAACCGGAGCTTATCCTTCATGTCGCAGACTCAAACCCCGGCCAAATCACCCGCCAACTGCACAAGCCTCTTTATGAAAAAAACATTTTCAAGTTGTTCTGAAGTGCTTTCAAATCACAATGTGTTTCCAAAATGAACCCAAAAGAGTTTTTTCTCTTTCCTAAACTAAATGACTATAATCTCAAATGTTGCCCTTTTTATAAAAATGTTAAGTGCGCTATCTGAGCTTTGATTGCTGTAAAGCAATTTCTCCACCATTCATCATCAGTGAAGTTCAAAGGACAGAAATATCTCAGATCCCACTTCAGTGCCTACTGGTAGCAAGATTACAGCCTGTCATGGAGACCAGTGCTACAGTATTATTTGCACAACAGAGGGTAGAGCATGGCATGAAAGAAAGGGAGTGCAGACTGACAGAATGTGATTACATGCAATTATTCTGAGATGATTTGAAAGTTTCTTTCTTTAACTATTTTGGGGGAACGAATGTCAGAATGGTGGATGATTTAGGAAAAAGCAGATACATTTGATTTTTATTTGCATTTTTTTACAGCATATGCAAAAGGTAATGCATGTCACGATGCTTAATAAACACATACTAAAAGTGTTTCCACAAAATCATGAATCTGCATGTCTTTTGGTTCATTTTTTATGGATGAATTATTGTAGTAAATGCAGGGAAAATGTTCAGTATTCGATTTTTTTAACCATTTCAATCATAATTTATGGATTAATGAGGAAGATATGAAAATATAAAAACTTTCTTTGAGTTTAGTAAATTAGAAAAACATGATTCAGCATTAAAAAAAAATGTCTAATTATGTTCAAAGCATCAGAAACTTCACTTTAATGGCTGTGACCGTAATTAATTTTGTGCTTTCTCTTCCTTCTGTGTTTCTGTGATTCGTATACATTATTTCTATCAGAGTGGGACCTCTGTATTTGTGGATCTTCCTGGGGCCCAATGGGAGCCAAACCCCTCCAGAACTGCGCCTGAAATTAGTAAACAGACACAAAGATCCACAAACACAGAGGTCCCACTCTGATAGAAAAAAAACTACGCAAAACACAAAAGGAAGAGAAAAACCAAAACCAAATATGGCCACAGCTGTAACACCACCTTTATATGACATTTAAAACTTTTTAGTTTGTTATTTGAAGCAAATTTCTAAAAATGTTAGACGATGTGATATATTTTACAGTTTCGGACATTTGTGGACTGAAACTGGATCAAACCGGGACAGTCTTAATAGTTTAAAACTGTAAATTTTGGGGATCACGCTCTGTCACTTTGATGCAGACAGAGATTTTTACATCATCATGCTCTTTGAGCTGAAAGAACAAGTAATCAAGGTTGTTCAGGTGGATGAGAGATATTTTGCTGGCTGGGTAATTCAATAAAGGGACCCTCCGGTCACTATTAGAGCTATATTCATTCAAGCCAAGAATCACTTTTTGTAATATATCATTTGTGGATGGGCTCTAATTACAGGAATGTTTCCAGGGTGATGAAGGGACACACTGAGTTGATAGAAACAACCTTATTTGTAGCATTTATTGAAAACATGTTCCTGATTTGTCCTTGTTCTCTCTTCCTCTGTTCACTGACAGCTTCTGGGATGCTGCAGACTCATGATTTAACTTCAGAGTTAAAAGGGTCTTTTGGTAGAGAAGATTCTGCTCTGAGATGGGTAACAGCAGAATTTGATACAAGAAGTTTTTTTTTCTGTCTGTTTTTATATTTTCCATATATTCTTGCAAAAAAAGGAAAAAAAATCTGAATAACACTAACATATATGAACACTGATCTGATATTTTCTGATGTCAGTCACCCAAAGGATTCTGAACATGTTCTTGTGGCGACATACAGAAAGAAAATTATGCTTAAAATTTTATTTCAGAAGTCAGAAGCCTGTGCATCTTTGTTTTCCTCGTCTGAGCTGACATCTGTACATCAAAACTGTATGGCTGAATAGCCTCAATATTCCTTGTCATTTTTGTTGCACCAGTAATGTTGGGTTGAGGGTGTGAGGGGAGGGGCTATAAGCTAGCAGGAGAACATAGAAACAGATAGATGATGGGAAACTCCTGCGCCATTTTGTTGTACTATCCAAAACTACAATTCCAAAATTGAGTGCCCTACAAATTTCCCAGAAGTCTTTGCAAAAAGCCAGTGTGTGTCGCTCACTATGTTTGCAAATATAGACTGCAGTTTTTAAATGTAATTTTTAGATAAACCAATAAACATTTTCATCACCAGAACACAGTGGAGTTCTAAATAAAATGCTTGTATTTAATAGATTTTCATTTTGTGAAATAGGCAACATCCTATTTGCTACTATAAAAGGAATAGATAGATAGATAGTCCTGCACTATATATCTTTTTTAGTGGTTAGAGATTTGGATGGGTATTCATACATAGTATGTGTCATAGAAAATGACCAGTTCTTTTGGTTTATGGCAAAAAATCGCTTAACCGTAATTAAAAGATCCCTGAGAATGCTTCGAAAATAGATACAAAATGATCTGAGTGGGGCTTTAAGTCTTATCTGGGTTGGCCATATTTACTGGAGGTTGTTTTAAAAGGTCATCAGTGTTCTGTAAAGATAACAGTTGTTAATCCAACTGAGTAATCTCATCGTTTTTGACCAAACATTTTTGGTTATCGGAACAGATTTTCTACATCTCAATTTATATCAATGTAACCATGAGAGATCAGCTGTTGTTTATGTCAGATAAAAAAAACAAAGTCTGCATTTTTTTTTTTTTTTTTTTGCTGGAAAAGATAAATAAAAATATATTTTCTAACCTTACTGTTCTAACTTTTGTTCTAACTTTAGTAGAACAGTAAAACTATTTGTTGACATATTTTACATTTAGCAAATGGTAATACAAGTCTAAAACAAACAGTTGTTGTCAGGAATTTCAAAAGATGAACATCTCAGCATCTCACTTGTTAGGAAGGGGAAAACAATGACAAACAGGTAATTATTCTCTGCTTCAGTCATATATTGTATGGTGTTGTAACATCATCAGTGAGATGTCAGTTGACTTTTGTTGTTATTTCTAAAATATAATTCTTTATTGTTATTTTAATGTGTTTTGCTTATTTAATTGTTATTAACGTGTTTTTGCATTGAGTGATTTGTTGGTTTGATTTGCACTTCAGGGCCACCGTAGATAGGACTATGTTTGGTGAAGTGTGAGGATTGGAAGGATTTTAGTCATTAGAGTGGATGTTGTTGATTGATTAGTTATCAATTTGACTATATTTTGTGTATCAACGATCACATTAGTGTGTTCACTAACAAGTTATTCTACAATAAGGAAAACTGACTCTTGAAATCAATCTTATAAGAAACCAAAATTTTGTGGCATGAATCCCCCCTTCTAAATTCACACTCAGATTTTCTGCTTCTGTGGTTTCATCATCAGCATATGCACTGTCTTTTCTTTTTTTTCTTACTGTAGATTGTGTGGGACTTCACTCTTTGACAGCAACTATTGTAATAGAACTGTTCCCATTGTTCTCGGGGCATGTTATTGTCTCATGTGTGCCACTCGAATCCTCCACCTGCTGTGTTCCTCTCTGCCGTTAAACCAAAAGCCTGTCAACAGCCATTATTCCCAGCAAGACCTCTGCTGTGATCCCTGCCATGTTTCATTGAAGCATGGCAATTTATTCCAAAGCCCACTGTCTGAGCATGTTAGCTACAACTAAACTTACTGGATGTGACTGTGTACTTGTGTTTGTGTGTGTGTGTATTTGCAAGTCTTTGCTGTATTTCTTCTTTTTGCCCCTAAGTCCTGTCATTCCTGGTGACAAATCTCAGAAAAAGGAGCTGAGTCAAAAGGTTTGCCCGTGTCTGGTGCTTTTTCACAATTTAGTCTTGACTGCATATTTGTGTGTGCTTCTCTGTGTGGTTGAATAATTAACCCTGTTAGTCACTGTGCAGCAATGCATTCCTCACATGCTGATCTTGAGGAGCTCCAAAATATGTCATTCTTTTCTTTTAAAATTTCCACTTCGCAACTTTAATATTTCTTTATTAATTTTCATGTTTTCTAACATTCAGTATTGTTGATAAATTTGGACCATGTGAAACTTCAGAGATCTGTGGACAAAACTAAAATAAATATAAAATCGGCCATATTTATCTTATTGACTTGAAGCTATGATCAGTTGAAATTCACTTAAAATCAACAAATGTGAATAAAAAATGAAAACAAAACCCAAATAAATAAAACTAATATATTTGAGTTCCCGATATAAAACGTTATCAAGCAATTGTTTTATCAATTCCTGAATTCAAATGTTTTCTTTAATGTTCAGTGAGAAATCTGCACC
Organism: Oryzias javanicus; assembly: GCA_003999625.1. Classification (NCBI taxonomy): domain Eukaryota; kingdom Metazoa; phylum Chordata; class Actinopteri; order Beloniformes; family Adrianichthyidae; genus Oryzias; species Oryzias javanicus. The sequence continues at coordinate 13,645,913 of CM012448.1, read as the reverse complement.
TGTAATTTCACTCACTCCTCAGGAGTGATTCACTTTAATTGTTCAAGGTTTAAAGGAGATCCTCCTACAGACAGTCATCTGTTGGAAGAAGAAGAAGCATTTGAAGAACAATTATAGAGAAACTCAACAAAGTCTTAGAAACTTGGACTTGAGAAACAGACAATAAAATCTCTAACTTATGACCTGTGAGCAGTTTTTGTTTTTTATCTTACTTCTTTTTTACCTAGAATAGCACTATTATTAAAATTAATTACCATCATTAAATTCAAATTGTTCTAGGTATTTTTTATTTTTTTAAATAATTATGCCTTTTTAGACAAAATTAAAAAAACGTGTCAATTTCTAGGACATAGTTTCTGAATGAGTAGTTCATTGAAAATGTTCCTCTCAGTTGTGGGTGGGACCATCGGCTTGGAGTAAGTCTGCCCAAACTTTCCATTATCCCTCTGTATACACTCTCTACTATAGCTTACAGCCTCTCGCAACCCCAATCTAACATTACTGGAGCAACAAACATGGATCTAGTTGTCTACAAGTGGACGCATCAGGATGGAGCAGAGCAGAGAGCTTGTGACTCGCTGTGGTAGCTTCTGTCACAGCTACAAGCTTTTTCAAAGATTTTTTGTTTGTTCTTGACTTACAATGATTTGAATGAAAAAATACACAGAAACGCCATTTTAATCTTAGTTTTCTTTATGTTTCCTTCATCGTCATAAAAAAATTGTATAAGAACATATTCCAAAAGCACGATTTTTCAGAGTAGGTCTTTAAGACGTGAGATTTTTTTACCCCTTTTATTGTACTTTGTTTTAACCTAGAATAGCACTGTATCTAAGAAAGTGTGTTTTTTTGTTTTGTCACAAATTGATGGTTCTAAACCAGGGGTATTCAACTCCAGGCCTCAAGGGCCGCATTCCTGCAGGTTTTCCAACATACCCGGATCTGGCATGCTCCAATTGAACCCCCACCCAGGTAATCAGTCATGAGTAGAGTTGTTCTGGACAAACTTGAAGACAGTATCAGTCCATGGAGTAGAATATCTGGAAATTATGCAGACACTGTGGCCCTCGAGGCCTGGAGTTGAATACCCCTGTTCTAAACCATGGATGTGAGTTTGCATGGTTGTGCAATGGACTGGCGAAGGTGTACCCCGCCTCCACCCATCAGCAGCTGGATAGCCTCCAGTATCCTCGTGACCCTACCAACGGAGTAAGTGGATACAGGAGTTGAATAGATGAATGGATGGATGGGTTGATGGAATTTACACTTAGATGAGTCAAGCCACCAAGTAATTTAATACTTTACTGTGAACTGCCTGTAATATTTAATAATCTGTGCATTTGCATATTTGCATTTTTACAGTGCTGCATCTGCACTTTTGATGCCCTTCAAATCTGCAAGCCCGGAGTTTGCCCTTTCACTGGCCTGAATCCACAGTCGCGTTCTGCTCTTTGCAAAAGGACTGCAGTTTCCTCAGAATACTAAAGAACCTCCCTCCATCATTTCAGACTTGACGCAGTTTATTGTCTTGTCATCTCTGTTTAAGAGCTCTGCCCAACAATCTGGTAAGAGATAGGCACTTCTTTCTGAACAAAGACTCCTCTTCACTGCAGTGAGTTATACTCGACTGTTGAAGACGTTCTGAGTATTTTTGAATTCTCCTCTCACCGTCAGCCAAGATTAAAACACTTCTGAAGGGTTTGTTCTCTGGGAAAGTGAGAATAGTTCTCATTCATGATAGCTGTTACATAACCTCTTTGTAAACAGCTTGTTAAAGTCACTCTCCGGACATCTTTTGATTTATTGTAAAAGCATTCTTCGTCCATTTTTAATCAGAATCATAAAACCTGTGTCGTTTTCTAGAACAAAGTTTCTGCAGAGCAGCAGAAGTTCATTAAGAATTCTCCTCTGAGTTGTGTGCAGGACTGTTGGTGCAGAGTAAGCCCACCCCACTTACCGTCACCTATTTGTTGTTGTTATTGTTTACACTTTGTCCTGCTAGCTTACAGCCCCTCACAACCCCAACAAAAAATTACAAATGAAAAAAAATGTCCACAATTCGATGCAAGAGAATTGTAGCAGAGCAAGGAGCTGTGGCATGCCATCATCGCTTCTATGCCACACTGATAAGCTTTTTCTAACAGTTATTTTTTTTGTCTGCTCCTGATTTACGATGATTTAGACAAAGAAATCCTCAGACCTAAAATTTTAAACTTAATTCTCTTTATATATCATTAGAAAAATGCCACAAAAACATACTAAAAATATAAAAAACTGCTACCTGCTGTTAAAATTCATTTTCTCTGTTATTATTCTTGAGCCAAAAAGTAGCTAAATACAAGATGCTGAGACCTTAACACTTTGTTTTATTAATCCTTTAAATGTAACTCACTTTTTATATCCCTGACACCCAAAAAATATTTTAAAAAAGATCAATATTTCAAATACAGCAACTTCCTGTTGGATTCAGGTCTCTGAGAATGCTGAGTTTGGATTGTTCCTTCCTATTGATCAATGTCAGGATTGTGTAGATTGCAGATTGGATAAAACTACTGCTGCTCTGCTGTTGAATAGATAGAAGGTCAGCGTGTTGTCTTTGTAGACAGGTACAGAAACAAACATTTTACACCAGATCGAAAGGTGCTACAGTTCTTCCAAGTTACCCAGCTAAGAATGCAGAGCATTTATAGCTGCTTGAGTGTGGGAAGGTCACTGCTGTCAGGTGGTTTGCTGAATAGCATATTCATACATATTCCTCACGGCAAAAATTAGTGTTCAAGACTTGCATTTTTCACTCCGCATAATAATAAAACCCCATTAAGCTTCATATTCTTTCATTGCATGCGGTTGCTACATCTTTACATCAGATTAATGGTATTGGAAGTTGCAAATGTGTTCATTATTTAGGTTGTGAGACAGTGCAGCACGTGCCTGTGCTTCAGTATCCTTGCTTCTGATTATGGTCTGTACCATTGAGTCATAGCTTAGCAACAAGCCTGATGTCCTATTTTTGGTTTCAGGCAATTATCCAAAGTGCAGTGTGTTGGTTTGGTCCTGTAGCAGATCCAGAATGTGGGGGGAATCGAGGAAAAATAGGTATCTGAGTACATCTGTTAGGATTCAGATATAATCCAATGAACGTGTGGAGAAGACGGTACAAAGACTAAAGCTTTATTACGCAATCATGAGACAAACCTACGAATCAGGCCTGAGGGATGTAACCAAATGAAGCTGGATTACCCAATGAGAATCAGTCTGTGTTTAGTGTTTATAATTTCTTCTCTGTCTATTTATATTTTCACAAATTCCAACAAAATTATTATAAAGCAAAAATGTGATGTAAAAATAAAACGTAATTTTTGTTTTTTAGCTGTTCTTTCCTTTATTATATTCCACATAATATTATAGATGAACAAACTGAGCATTACAAACAATAATTTATTATATACCATATTTTATAAGAATGTTCCATTCAAAAATGAAATGAGCTAAACATCACCAATAAAGCTGTAAACTTTGGAGTTTGCAACTGGAAATTCTTTCATCCTTTCTTTTTTTTTTTTTGCACTTGTCAATTTACATTTTTTTAAAGTCTATGAAAGAATTTTCTTACATCTCTTTCCCCTCCAGATGCTCTGACACTTTAACAAGAATTCTGCTGAGTTGTGGCTCGTATTCTAAAACATTTTCTCCAGTGAATGTCAAATGTTAGGATTTGTATTTCATGGAGTAAGGTTTGTATTGGTGTTTCACAGTGTTCGTTTGTTATTACACTCCCAAATTTGTGGCAACTCAGCTGTGATGTTGATTTAAAGTGAAGTTGGGAGGATCTCATTACAAAAGTAATGTATTATTGTGACTTCATTCTTTTTTCTGTAATAAAATAGTGGGAAAAGGCAGTGTGTGCTACAACAGATTTTTTAAGCAATAGGTCATGAGGCATTTTCAGATATAATAAAAATGACAAACAAAGCCATTTTCTGCGTGTTATTTTTAATTCCAATTTAAACTAATGGGGAAATGTCCTGTTAGAGAATTCTTTTATTTTTCTGGATTTTTTCCTGTTTTTTTACAGAGCCATTTCCTGTCTATCCTGGTGTTATTAGGTTATGTGGAATCATTTTCTGAGGTAGAATTAGTTTTTTTTTTCCGAAGCTTACAGGTTTGTTGTATTTTATTTGGTATGTTTCCTCTTGTTTTAGGTAGACTTTTTTTTCATTTGTATAAAAAAGTTGAGGACTGGAACTCAAATTATTTGTCTGGTGCTGTCATTTCATCAAAAATTCATCATTATTAGCAGTCAGTTTTACACTATATCTCCACCTCTGAAATAGTTTTGCCACATTATATTATGTTATATTTCTGCAGGTTTTACACAGAATTTAATCTATGAGTAATACAGAACTTGCGTAATGCAATTCAAAGTATGAGGCAGTATTTAATGGTAAGACATACCTTTTAAATAACATAATTAAGGCATTTATTACAGTTTGAGAGCACCACACTGATATTAAACTCACTTGTCAGGATCCATGCAAGTTTTTCTGTTTTGAAGTGGCTGATCGTAGACTGAGTGACGATAAAACTGCTTGATTTTGTTGATTGCTCATATATTGTTGGCATAATTGAGGTAACGTTCTTAGAACCAGGCTTCTTCAACAGAAAACAAAAAATGAGAAAATAGAATTAGAGGTGGGAGGCATGGTGGTGCAGTATTTAGTGCTATCCATGCGGATGGATGGATGGATGGATGGATGGATGGATGGATGGATGGATGGATGGATGGATGGATGGATGGATGGATGAATGGATGGATGGATGGATGGATGGATGGATGGATGGATGGATGGATGGATGGATGGATGAATGGATGGATGGATGAATGGATGGATGGATTAGGCAGATCTTTGAAATACTGGAGAGCTGGTGATTTCACTGATGTGCAGTGAACTTGCAAGCATCAACTGAAAACTTCTGTTACAAAAATGTATTGAGCTAAATTTAGAGATAAAAGAAATGAATCAATTATCTAATATCTTGAAAATCTTTTGATTTTATCTTCAAGGGATGCTCCAACTTTTTTTAATTAGAAAATATTGTTCAGAACAAAATTAAATGACGATCTTTTGACTTTTTTGCCGTCCATTGAAACAGGGGGGGAAATCTAGTTATGATGCTTTGGAAATAGAAACATCATTTTTATTTTAGTATTTTCTTTTCTAAATTGGAGTTAAGGACAAGAAGTGTACTGCATTCTTTTTAAGCCTCACAAATGTAACTTTCCATTCCTTCGTTCTTGTTGTATTCCTGATTGGATGTACAGTATTTGACACTTGTGTAAATTATTAAACACATTGTTTTTACCCTACAAGTATTGTATGGTTTGTAACTGTTTTCACAAAATTGTCTTCTATTTAATTTATATGAATTAATAGAAAATTAAATTTTGTCTGTTAATGCATAAGTAAGATTTCTTTTAACTTTTACCGTTTGAACCTGTTTTTTTCCATACATCACTAGTTTCCTTTATCACCACATCCTCTTTATTTCCCACTCTCTCCCACACACTCTTCCTCATTTCCATGTTAGCCTGTCTGCCTCATCTCCTGCCGTCTATTTCCATCCATCCCTCACACCGCTTACCTCTTTGCTCTCCTGTCATGCTAGAGCTTGATTTTTTATTGCTGTCCCTCCACTGATTACTGACTTTCCTTTCCTTTACGGACAGTTTTCCTCCATGAGACGCTGTCCATATTACAAACAGCATCTTAAGGATGATTCTATTACGCTGTATGCCTGCTAGCTGTTAGATAATTTAATAAGCACTGCTGAGATGACACACAGTTATAATCAACTTAATGAAGCTACAGTACTGATGGAGTGTCGCTTCTCCTCCTTCTCCCCTCCTCCTGGTCCTTGCAGGGTGTTGATGGAGAGCCATTCGAATGACAGCCGGGACAGTGGTCATCACCGGTGGAATTCTCGCAACAGTGATATTACTCCTTATCATTGCAGTACTGTGCTACTGTAGGCTGCAGGTGAGGCTGTGTTCAGCATTTGTTTTCGTAGGCACTGGGAAACTCATGAAATAATGATTTCCTCTTTGAAACTTTGTGTCTTGCAAACAGTTACAGCAGTTTTTCTTTTCTTTTTTTTTGTTAGTTGTAAGGTTGCGCAGTTCTGTATATGTGTTGCAACTGAAACTGCAACAGAACTGAAAAAAGTATGAAAAGAAAGTAATTCAGGCATGCTGTCTGGGAAATGTGATGTCAGAAAATTGTTTGTAAAAAAAAAAAAAAAGTTGCAATCTGAATCAAAAATTCATCACATACTGTACATCAATGTGCCTCTCCAATCATCTTTTAAAGTTCCCAGTGTTTTTTTTTTTAAATAGGATTTTTATGTTTTTAGCCCAAATTAAAAAAAAAAAAATTCTAGAACACAGTTTTTGTAGATCAGCAGTAGCTCCTTAGAAATCTGCCCATGAGCTGTGGGTGGGACTCTTGACACAGATTAAGCCTGCACCAACATCCATCTGTTTGCATTCTCTCCTGCTGGCATACAGCCCTTCACGACTCCAACCTCAATGTAGCCTGCCCAGTGTATTTTTGATGTCACAAATAAGGTATTTTTCAAATGGCATTTTTTGCATTTGCTCCATATTCACAACTATTTGAATTAAGAAAATACTCAGAAATGTAATTTTATATATTTTATTTATGTCCTCAATCATCAGAAAAATGCCACAAGAACATGTTGAAAACACTAAAAACACAGCGAATCTTCAAAGGACCTAAGTCATGCTTTTCTTAAGTCTTTCAGAGTAACCTATATCCATACATATGATCATATGTTAACCTTGGCACACAAAAGAATAAATTATTTATGAAATATTAGTTATTTTTGTGAATTTCTTTCCAACCCAGAGAAAAGACACCTCGATATCTGAGGCTCCATCTCAGGCTTGTGGGTGCTGTCCATTTTGTGACATCGTGATGCAGCTGGCCTCAGTGCATTCCATATGTCTGCCTGAGATGCCCCGGCCACTCGTTGTAGTGATGACCAGGGCGAGTGAGTACCGTTAGCTGATGGGCAAATCGGAGCAGCGCTAGCTGAGCTGAGGAATTGGGTGATTCTGTTACTCTTCCTGAAAGGGACTGACATCAGCTTGTGAGAACCTGCTCATTTTTGTGGGTTGGGAGGGGCTGGTGCTCAGCAAAGCTTTTTTAGAGGATTACTCAGAAATGTGTGAACTGCTTTGGAGTTGTTTAAAATGAAGAATGAACATTATAATACACTTAAAAGCTCAAAAAATTGATTTTGCATGGCACAGACCCTTTAAAGAATCTTAAAAAAACAAAAATGACTGTGTCATAGTGAACCACTTTTTAAGGTTGAAAGTATCAGAACCACAAACAAGGCAGTAACAAGGCAATAACAAATTGGTCACGGTAACTATTGCCAACAAGGTATCAAGAGATCGGAGGGCTGACTGAGAGATGGATGGATGTATATTATAATAAGCAAAAAACACCAAAGATGTTTAACAGTAACCAGAATTGAAATATAAAGAAGTCAGTTGAAAAGGGTAAAGACAATAGAGAAAAATTCTGAGGTTTAATTACATTTTTGTAAAAATGTCAGCAATGATTCCAATTTTAAGTTGTTTTATGGAAAGAGTAATGGAGCAGCAGTAAAACGAGTTTTTATAAAAAAAATATTCTAGAGGTGAATCATTTGAATTTGAAGCTGGAATTTAAAGGTGCGATTTTGAATGTTATCAGTGGCTATGCCCCCCCAGGTAAGATGTGAGCAAAAGGAGAGAAATAAATCGAGGTGATCTATGATATTTCTAGGTTTGGTGTTCAGGACAGGGATGTTGAAAGACAGATAAAGGTGGACTTTGGCCAAAGGAATTGAAAATGGCAGTGATAAACATATTTTTCCAGAAAAGAGAGGAGCATAGGGTGACAGCGCTGCCACCATCCCTGTGTGAATGTGTGTGTGTGTGTTCATGGGTGAATGGAACTTATGACTGTTAAGTGCTTTGAGCGTTAATCAAGGTAGAAAAGTGCTGCATAATTATGTGCCATTTTCCATAGGAGTGGAGAAAGTAGCACACAACTTGATAAGATCTTGTGCAGATTCTATAACCTGAAAGGCCAAACAAAGGGCATGCAGGTTGAATACAAAGGAGGGAGGGGTGGATCTGTGCAGGAAAGGGAAACAGAGGTGGAAGGATGAAAAGCGGGTTTGGGTGATCAAGTGCAGGGATGGAAACGTGCTTACAGGTTCCACAAGTGTGGTGGTAGATTAACTCTGATATAGTGATGAACGAGGAAAAAGTCAGAGCACGGAATAGAAAAGGCGGCTGCTATAGAGCAGAACCTAGAAAAGATCAGTAAAGATGAAGTGAGGAAGACACTGACGAGTGGTGAGGTGGCTGACAACACACCTGTGAAGGTGTGTGGAAGAGTTTAGGAGAGGTGGCAGCAGAGTTTCTTACTGTTTAACACAATCATTGAGTGAAAAAGAGAATGTCTGGGGAATTGAGGAGAAGTGTTGTCGCACCCATTTTTAAGAAGATCTGCAGAACTATAGAAACCACAGAGGAATAAAGCTGATGGGCCACAATGATGCTACAGGAAAGGAGAAAGTAGAGTAACCTAGGCGCAAGTCAGAGGTGAACATTTACGAGCAAAAGTGTGGTTTCATGTCAAAGAAGAGAACCATGGTTGCAATATTTCCTTTAAGGATGCTTCTGGAGATTAAACAGAGAATGAAGTTAGCCAGGAATCTCTGTGGATCATGATGTTTGCAGATGATTCTGTGATCTGTAGTGAGAGCAGGAAGCAGGTGGAGGAACATCTGGAGAGGTGGAGGTTTGCTCTAAAAAGGAGAGGATTGAAGGTCTGCAACAGTAAGACAGCATATCTGTGTGTAAATGGGAGTAACTCAAGTGGAACGGTTAGAACTTTAAGCACCCAGACTCAACAGTCCAGAACCACATAAGGTGTAAGAAAGAGGGGAAGAGCTGTGTGCGAGCAGGTTGGAGCAAGTGGAAGAAGGTTTCAGGTGTGATGTGTGACTAAAGAGGCTGATTAGGAAGGAAAGGAAACGTGTAGAAGACTGTGGTGATGTTGTTGGTTCAGAAATAGTCGTTTGGAAAAAGAGACAGGAAGCAGAGCTAAAGAAGCTGAGGTTCAGGATGGATCGACTGTGGGAAGAATCCATCAGATGAACAGCTCATGTTGGATGCTTTGAAGATAAATGCAGGCCAGCAGGTTGAGAGCAGGTTGAGAGGAGGGAAAGTAGTCATTTTGGTAAAAGGATGATAGCCTGGAGCTACCATGATAGAGGAGCTTCATGGATGTAATCAAGATGGACGTGGAAGTGGTGTGTGTGAAGCAGGAGGATGCAGAGGATAGATAGGGTCAGGTGGAGGCTCATGCTCTGCTGGAGAAACTCCTAAAGGGAGTAGCTGAAAGGCAAAGAAGAAAGAAAGTATGTTTCATAATTAATCGTGTTCAGGTACAAGGAGCATCTAACCTAAAGAAAACCCTTTCAGAAATATTGACACTTTAAATGAATATAATTTTATTGGCTTTTAAACTTCACTCTTACCAACAGGCTACAAGTGAAAAACGAGCTTCCCTTAAAATGTTCTCAATCCCATTACAGCTCATTTTTCACATCATTAACACAATTTTTATCAATACTAATTTAGAATGTGACATTTTTCCTGCTCATTCAAAGGACATTTATCACCCATAGAAACTGACCCAAGGAAGTGAAAAATTGTCTTTCCTGCTTAGAAGCCTGTTTTCAGTCAAAGAGGGGGATCCTCCTCCCTGACATGCTCAATCAATGAAATGCTACTGAGAGAACTGTACCTCTGGCATGTTCTTCCATTTGACCCTGATCCAGAGATCATTTAACTCTGTGTCAGTTCCCTTCAGGCCTCATGCTCGGTCACAGTTCACACAGATGGGGCAGCTGTGGCTCAGGTGGAGGAGTGTTCATCTCCTCTTTGATCCAGTTTCCCCACTCCACATGTCGCTGCCTTTAGGCAAAACACTGAGTCACGCTCCGCCTCGTTTTTTTGCTTTTTGCATGGAAATAGGCATTCAAATTGAGGTTTTACTTGATTTTGTTTGTGGTCAGCTTGAATTGGAAGAGAAAAAAAGTCAAATATTCAGATATAACAAGATTTTCATCAAGCTATTTTATGTTTCTAATCTGTTTTTTGAGTCACGCATTCTTTATTGAGACATGCATGCTGACTAAAGTTGTCTTATTTTTTTCTCTGTCCTTTCTGCTTCCCATCTTCCTCTTCTTCCCCGCCCAAGTATTATTGCTGTAAGAAGGAAGAGACGGAGTCGGAGGAGGAGGAGCCAGACTTTGCTGTAACGTCACGCCTCCCGCCAGTTCACTCCAATCACAACATTGTGGCGGCAACGGCCGCCGCATCCTCCATCCCAAATGGCCCTGCCCTCTTCTCCACCCCTCCACTGGCTCGAAAACTGACACGCTCCCAGACCTTTTGCCCCACTTGCACACACTATGATCTGCCTTTCTACCTCCAGCCTCCTCAGCCGCAGCTCCACCACCCGCCAGATGGGCTGAGGAACGGAGGCGAGCGGATCAGCTACCGCGGCATCCAGCACCAGCAGAGTCTGGACCTGCCAGTGCCTGTAAACATTTCCAACTACCGGAAACCAAACCTTGCACGGTCGGTTACCATGAGGGAGATGTTCCAACGCAGCTGCAGCATCAGCACCGATGTTTGACTGGTTGACATTTAAAGCTTGGTCTTCGAAGAGTTGAGATGACCAAACCTGGACTTCTCCTTTTTCTGTCATCCTGAAGAATCTCATTCTAACAGACACTAATTGCAGAATGGAGACACAGTTTGCAAAAGGAACATGCTTAGGTCTGTGACTTACACTTGGTCCAGCATGAAGCTTAACTAAATATTTAAAAATCAAAAATGATCAGAATCAAAACCATATTTTTTCTTTGTCTTAAACTCGTCTTTTTAGAAAAATTTGTACATTTTGTTTTAGTCTTGTAACACAAATTTGGTCAAGCCCTGTACCCAGGATTTTACAACCCCTGACCTGAAAGGCAAACACATCACTGTCAGGTCTCCTACACAGCTGCTACAACAAGATATGATTGTGAGAAAGGATCCTCTCTCTTCCAACAGCCTGATGTGTTTATTTCAAACACTCACGGAGGTCATGAAACATCCCTCACGACCCGTGCAGAGGAGAGCATGCTTCTTTCACTGCCTCCCACAGAAATATTGCATAGTTTTAACATAGGCCATAATATTTTTAGACTAAAAGGGCTCATGATGAACACAAAATCCATCATATTTTCCCAATCATTTCATTGAGGAAGGATCTTTAAGTGTCTGCAGACAATACAAAGTGTACATACTATATTCTGATCAAAGAGATCAGGGTGTTTTTGCAGACATAGAGGCCTGAATTCTTAATTTTGTGCAAATATGCCGTATTTGACTGTACTGGAATGCATGTGTGTATGAATGTGCATCTCAATCCAATTGTCAGAATTTCTGTTCAGTTAAACACAGTCCCGATGAGTTTATCTTACTTATTTTAAGTATAAAAAATCCAGAGATGAATCCCAGCAGATCAAATAAAACCACTATTTTGTAAATGTTTATTTACTTGATTGATATGCAGGCTGCAGTCAAAGATTATAAATTTAGAGCATTGTTTTTAACTCTTAGGTGTGATCTTTGTTACAGTTTCTCACAGAGATTTTTTCTGGACTTTCACTGCTTTTGCTTGTGTTGTATCGGATATGTGATGTATGAAATTTTCTTTTGGAGGGGGGCTAAAGATTCACTCAAAGGCACGTATAAATATTTAACAGGCCATAACGTACACTTATGTTTCTCCCCTCCCTCTCAAACCATTGGACTGAGAAAAATGTGCTCTTTCTCTGAGGTACTCAAGAGTTCCTGCTCGGATTTGTTTTTTTTTTTTTGTGCTCGGCTGACTGGCCGAGCTGGAGGGCTCATTTTCTGACTGGAGGAGCAGTGGCTGGATTTCATGGGAGGAATTATTGCTTGATTTGAAATGAGAGGACATCGTTGGTGGTTGCGGAGACTTGCAGCTGATTGGATTGTCCTTTCTACACCCCCATCCCCCCATCCTTCCTCTCAGACAGATGGTACTGTACATGCTGTTGTGCCATCTATCTATTTCTGGGGTTCTGTTTATTCTACCAACAATTATTTATTCATCTGAAGATGCGCCATGTTCTTCTTCTTCCTAAAACATGCAAAAATAAAAGAAGAATGAAAGGCTACTTTCCACACAATTTTGGCAATTCAAAATGCACCTCCCGGCCTTTTGGCTTTCAGCATCACAGCTCACTGCTCAGTCTAAATGCTAACCCCAAAGTCAGGACAGAAAGTCGCAAAAAGTCAAAGATGGTCAGACATCTCCAATCCAGACACCCTCCACGACTCTGTTCATACTTGTGGAATAAAAACTGATTGCACAGGAATTGTAGTGCCATAATAAAATATATTATTATCAATATTGTTATAATTATTATTATTATGTGTATAAAAATAAGTATTGCTTTTAAATTAAAGTTTTTTTTCCTGTTATTTTAGGATCCAGCTGTTTAGTTTTTCAGACATGGTACCGTCCAGCTGACACGTTCCAGTCTTTGTTTCTAATATATTACAAATAGACACTTTGTTGCTAATAAAATGGTGTGAAAATCACAACGTTGTGCAGTTTGGATAATTTGATCAACTAAATGTGAAGAAATGTTGCTTACTTTTCGACAAATCCCGTCAGGGGTTACCACTGGTTCGCATAGCTGGTTTAGCAGATATTTTTTTACGCTGGATGCCCTTGCTGACACTTTTTTTTGGGTGCTGAAATACTTGTTGTTATTGGCCAGTATTGATGTCACAGCTTGACGGAATCCAAAGTTAGCAAAGGTAAAGTGCACAGAGAAGACAGAGCAGGAGAAAATACAACAGAAAAATCAATTCACAGGTATAGATACTCACAATCAGGATTTGTATTTGTCAGACAGACACCTTCAATTACCATTTCAAATTCTATGTTCCATCCAATTTTTTTGTCCCACAAACTAAAGATCCCTCATAATCACCCAACACCACTCTGGTCTCTTATTATTTCCATAAAAATAAAAACATTGTGTGTCATGTTTCCATGAGCATCCTGAAAAGTCAGTATAATCATCATCAACAAATATTTCTGCTGGATACTAAATGAAAGCAAATCAAAAGGAAAATCATGTTAAGTCTTGTGCTATTTTATGGGGACCAGATGACCCCATTTATGTGTTTATCCATCCCATGACAAATGTGGATGAAGGTGGACAGGATTTCATGTCTGCCACGGACACGAGTGAAAATCAAAAATCATTAAAAATAATGTCAGCGCACTGTCTTGTTGGGTCCAGATGACCCCCCTCCAAACATCAACATACCTAAGACAGCACAAAGGTTACAGCATACAAAGAATGATGACTGGATTTGCAACATTTATGTATATGGAGAGGCCTCTACAATTAAAGAAAGTAAAATTCTAAACTAGATAGCAGGAAAATAGTCCAAATTCGATTTAGCGATATGTCGCGATATTTCATTTGCCGTTACATGTGTACATTTAAAATGGTGACAAGACAATATTTAAATTATTTAAGAGTATTCTTCATTGTCTGCCTTTTGCTTTCCACCCAAACCCCCGACTGCGAGTTGGCAGCACAACACACTGAGCCTACGACGTATTAGTATTAAGATAGAGTTTGTATTTTTTTGAGTCATACTCTTTTAAAAAAAAAAAGTGAAAAATTGTTAGGATATATCATTAGATACGTATTGAGACAGGTGTTGTTTCGCCTAAATTTTGCAATTACACATTCCTACTAGATAGTAATCAAGCCATTAGCATTTTTTGTGAGCTAACATTGGTTAATTATGTTGACTTACAGGGAAAATGATTACCCAGGAACGGCTAAAATCTGAGTTTGACAGCAGAATTTGTCTAAAGCCATTGAACATGCTGAGATTGTTGCTCTGTATTTGAAAAACAAAGAAACCACCTGGCCTTTTGTAGTAGACAGAACAACACTATAAAAAGAAAAAAAAGGAAAAAAAACAATGAAGCATGCCAAGCCTCGAAGCACTACAGTGTTATTAAAATCTGCACACGGATCCAGTCAGCCCAGGAGCAACAGCATGAAAGACGGACTCTAATGGGAAGGTTACGGAGCAGGAATGGAGGGAGGGGGCTTTTTGCATGATGATAAACAAGACTGACTGAGGTGAGGAGTCGCAGAGAAACACATCAAGGTTAAAAGATGGAAATGAGAAGCTTTACGCAAGCAGTAAACCGAGTGAGTCAGAAACAAGGAGAGCAATCATGCAATAGAAAAATGACAGCAAACTCTTTCAGACAGGAAATAGAAGTAGTTATTAGAAGGATGAGTCACACCATATAAGAGTAAGACACATAGGCAGATGGAGTGTGAGAGCAGGAGATACCAAACCAAAGAATGTGCATACATCTCCATGTTCTAATATTAGTGTAACAGAAATCCTTGACACCAAATACCCTGATGATGATAGATTCACTTGGATGTGGAAGTAATCAGCTTTCTCCACAATGATGAGTCAGAAAAAAGTTCCCTTCACAAGATAAACTAGAAAAATGCATGCATTTGCAGTATTTACAGTCAATTTCACATGTATTAAAACCAAAAATTAAATTGCATTAACAAAACAGAAAAAAATCTACCTTGTCAGTGTTGTTTGCTTTTCAATCGCTTTCCAGATTAAAAGGAGTTCAAAAACATTTTTTGACTTTCCAAACTTAGTTTTTTCACATTCTACCTTTTTGATTTTTTAAACATTTTGTGTGAAAAGTGTGCCCCAATGTACTATAACTAATCGTTATCACTGAGAGAAAATTAGAAACAGCTACTTGGTTTTGGAAAATTATTACCAAATACTGCAAATATTTTATTATAATCTCAACATTTTGTCTGAGCTGCAAATGTAAATTTGCATAATTGATTCTAAAAAATGTTTGCAAGTATGTTTTTCAAAGTAACTGATTAAATAACGCCTTCTTACATTTAGCTAAGTAAACAGCAATCATGTGGAAGTCTAAAGCTCTAGATGCTGCTTGACTCTGCTTATAATGAAATACATGCTCCAGATGATAACATTCTAAGTCTTTTTCTTTGGTTATTTGTGAGCCATGTATGATTCAGTGTTTCTGACTGACACAGCATAGGGTGTCAGTCATGCACGATTTGCAATAGTAAAGCCATAACCGCACATGCCTCTCAAATCCTTACTGTGCTGTCAGAGACGGGAAAAGTAGCCCACCTTCATAAATCTGTCTCTCTCCCACATACATGACTCCTTGCAGGAGCCGCTGCTGCCCACTGCTTGAAAGATTGCAGATTCTTACAGGAGAAAAAGACATTTCTCATCTGTGAATTTCTCAATCCTCAACCTTTTAATGCATTGAGATGTTACAACTGAGGAATAAGGATGGGTGAAATTTTGGACCATCACACCCCAACATCTGCTTTGCTCAGAAAAACACATCAAACTGAAGCTTAATTTAAGTCTAATTCTGTCTCTCTCTCCTTTTAATTCTCTCCTAGATTTAAAAGTTGCATACTTATTGCAGGGCTCACCCTCTCACCTCCCAGTGAGAAGCCCCTGTTTCAAATCGGATGTAACTAGGATAGGCTCCAGCGACCCTTGCAACCCTTCAAAGGACTAATGAAGGATGGATGTTCAGTGCTTAACCTTGTTGTTTTCTGTGCTGGTTCTGGTATAGCAAATCAGTAAGTGCTGATGAAGTTAAATTAGACCTTTACTCTCATTAATTCATCCTCCACCCAGCCTGTGAAGCAAACTCTGTGATATACCTATCTCAAGTACAGTGAGAATAGATTAGCTAGTTATTATATGATGCAGCATTTCTCTGATTATGCAATCTTCTTTTCAGCGAAAAAAAATGAGTGAGTTGTTTCACACAGAGAGACAGAGGGAGAAAGAGTGAGCCTGTTGGCAAACAAAGGAGTCAGGCTTTGTAGCTCTTGGTCACCATCTACTGGAAAAAGCGGCAAAATAACTGATGAGGAGTAAGGATATTGCTTCTTGGCAATCAAACTTAATTATATTTACCACTCATATTTAGTTTTAATGTTTTTTTTTAATATGCAAAGCCTTCATTTTCATGGGAACATCATGAAAAATAAAGCAAAAATCAAAATCAAAAGTAAAGTTTCTTGTGCTTTGTCAAAATTACTGTTTTAACTTTAACTATTAACAGCTGCAGCAAATTTGGCTGAGCAACCTATCTTAAAAATTAAATTAAATTAAATTAAATTAAATTAAATTAAATTAAATTAAATTAAATTAAATTAAATTAAATTAAATTAAATTAGATTAAAATAAAATAAAATAAAATAAAATCAATAAGGGATGGTTCTTATCTCAGGTTCAACAATCAATGTGTCCTTGGGCAAGACACATGATGCAACATTCTAAATATTTAACCCAAAACATTGAAAGAAAAAGGCAGTCTGTAAATTCCTTTTGAGATTAAAAATTCTGATTGTAAATTGGGTTGTGACTATTTCTATGGCATAATCCATTAAATGCACAGATTCATTGTGTACAATGCTTGAATTAAGGCTTTTCAAAAATGTTCTCTTTAAAAAGGAATTCATATTGCGTTGTAAGGAAAGCTGACTCCTGTGCAATTCTTGTATTCTGACCAATTCTAAACCACTATATGAAAAAAGTTATAATTTTGAACATTCAAAGCATTTTTTTTCATTAGGCAGTGTAAATAAACTTTTTTGTTCCACCATTTTCTAAATACACCAGCATTTTATTTATTTTTTTTAATTTGCTGGGTTTAAAATTAATGCCAAGTGCTGTCCTCGACATATTCCTCCTCCCCCTTTCAGAGT
Organism: Oryzias javanicus; assembly: GCA_003999625.1. Lineage (NCBI taxonomy): Eukaryota > Metazoa > Chordata > Actinopteri > Beloniformes > Adrianichthyidae > Oryzias > Oryzias javanicus. The sequence goes on along the minus strand of CM012448.1, from coordinate 13,628,888 downwards.
AAACCACGCCTCCTCTTTTCCCAACCAATCAGCTTCCGGTTGGGTGAGTTAGTTTCCTGTCAGGCGCAAATTTTTAAACTTTTCCTCGGTCTTCAGCAAACATAACTTTACAGCGTTTTATAAAAAACATACATTAAGCAGTATGAGCGCTGATGAGAGCAACGAAACCTCTTTAGTTTCGAGTAGCTGTCACGCTTTGACGCCAAAAGAGAGCGAGATAGGCAAAAAGGATCCAAAAAGGTAACTTCACTGTTAGCTTGGTGCTAGTAGCTAGCTAAAACAAACTAGCTCCTCTTCTCGCCTGCTCCTCCTCTCTTCTTTTCCTTTGGCTACAGTTTATTGAGTTTGGATAGTTGGTGTTTTAAGATGAGGGCTCTCGCTGTAACTTTATATTGTCAAAAGTAAATCTACTAATTTACTGTCCAATGTTTATTATTCAGAGAATATCCCAGCAGGAAACATAAGAACTAAATGCAGCTTTAGGAAACTGCATTCGTCTCAGTTTTAGTTATTAATCAGTTTGACGCATGCAAAAAAAAAAACAAAACAAAAAAAACTCAGTTCTCTCTGATTGTCTACTATAGCAATTCATATAACTTGGTCTAGAACGCAAACATTAATTGAAAGAAAAAAAAATATTACGTTTGTTTAAATAACTTTTTGGTCAGAGGCAATCTTTTCATTTCAGCAAACATTTCAATAAATTGATTTTTTGATTATTTAGATTAGTAATTTTTGCATATCTGGACATTAATTCTAAGTTGCATAGGGATGCAAAAACAAACAAATGAATCGATTTTTATTCCTATGATCCAACTGGGTCTGAGGCAAGTTTTTAATCAAATCATCCTCTAACATTTTACAGTTATTGAAAATAAAATAGATTGGAAAATACAATTTTTGGATTAAAACGTGGTAGGTTTATGTTAATATCACACAAAATTGACCAAGTGTCGTCACAGCAGACAACACACGTGACGGCAGCAAAAATGATCAAACCAATGTGTGGAAACAGAATTCTGCAAAGATGTGACTATACAGTTTGGTAGAATGTTCTAATAACGTTCAGTTTGTGTTGGGCTGAACTTTATGAAACTACAAGGTGAATGGATTTGCCATCAATTCTTGTTTACTTGTTTGTACTCGTATTTAATTTATTATCTTGCAAGAAATACAAGAAATCTAGAAAACGTCACTTGTTCAGTAGTTTAGCTAAAGATGTCCTGGATTTATTTTAGGTCAGTGAATCGAATTGTTCAAAATGAACCAATATTGACTAAGAATTGTATCAACAACCATGATTTCTTATATGAATCGAATCGTTGTTGAAATGAATTGTTATACCACGACAGTGTAACTTTCTGTAAATCATCGGCGAGCAATGTCAACTTCCACTCAAATGTCAAAGTTTCCTCCAGCATGTGCAGTGCTGAGCATGCCCCTTCTGAGTCTGTTAAAACCCTTCTGCTATGTTTGGGGTCCAGATGACTCCAACCATATATTGATGTGTAATTCCTTCCATGACAAATGTGGTCAGGATTTTATGTCTGCCATTAGTGAAACTCAAAAATCAATATAAAGAAAAAGATCAGCGCACTGTCTGTCTTGTGGGGTCCAGATGACCCCACTTTTAATGTAAACAAGCCAAGGAGAGCGGAAGGGTTACGATGATCTGTCATGTCTGCCAAGACATGCAGCTTTTCATTTCACTCCAGCAATTCCAGCCAGGATAGGGGAGCTCTTTGCTGCTCAGGAAAATGTTCACTTCTTCCAGACGTGAGACAAAGTATTTCACCCTCACTTCTGGACGGCAACCAGGCTTTGTTGTGCTAGAGAAGCCGAACTCTGATCTAATCATTTGGCGCAAGTTATAAAGGGTTTTCTTGTGCTCTTACAATATTGGTCAATATTTTCTTCCAAAAAGAAAGTTTTCATCTTTTTCTCCCACAGAACTCCACTGTCACACCTTAAAAAAGTACACTGCCCATTTAAGTCACCAGTAAGTATAACTTCTTTTTTTTTTTAACAAACACACACTCTCGCATGCGTTCACATCATTCACATAAGGGGTTCAAGACTCACTCGTTTTACTCAACAATTGTTCTAATCTGGTTTGTTTATTCAGCCAATTTGTCTTTAAAGATTAAATATTAGCCAAATTTAAAGCTCCATGACAAACAAGAACTTTGAACAACATATTAATTTTCCTAATTAAGCATTCTTACATATTTCTTATTATATTTTTTTATGTAAATAAATAAAAAAAAATAGTTTTGTTTTTGTTTTGACCCTTGCAGCATCATGTAACTGGAAAGGCTAAAGTTAGTCATGAAGAGGAAGTGGCAGAATTAGAGAGGAGAAAGGAGCAGCTGGATTCAGAGATAGCACAGCTAGAGGCTGAGTGAGTATAACAGATGAAACATACTGATGAAAGTATCCATTCTGGGTTTTGTTAATACATGGAATGTGCAGCTGAAAATCTAATTTTCTCCCGAAATAGTTTTTTTTTCTGACGATCGTTATTTGAAATAATTTTTTCTGAAGTATTTTGAATTTTATGTTTTTTGTTCTTTTTTGCTTTTCAGCAAAATGTTTCAGTTTAAGTTATTTTTGTTTCCACTTCCAGAGGATACAAAGTAGAAGAGTTGGAGCATCATATTAATATGCTGCATGAATACAATGATATCAAAGACATTGGACAGTCACTTCTAGGTCGCATTGGTAAGTATGTGTAGCTGTTTGCACCTCAGTAAAAGTTACTCAGTTCCACCTTTGACTAATGAACGTTTCCTATTATTATTATTATTTATGTGAGCTGATTTGCAGCTTCATCTGGCTAAGCTACAGTAGGTAAGCGCAGCAAATTTATTGAAGTAAATGCTCATTCCAGTAAAGGATTTTTTAAAGAAACATTTCTTGACTGATTTACCTTTTAAAATAGCCATTTTAATCAGTTTAGGTTAGTTTGCTGCACCAAATTTGATTAATCTTAACTTTTACACTGTTGTTTGCCAGATCTTTTTTTTATTTCCTTCCAAGTAAACATAAAAGTTTGTTATTAAAAGGATCAATCTATTGTTAAAAGCCTTTTTTTTTCTAAGATTTTTCTCAGAAAACTACATTTTTCAGGCAGTTCATGACAGTTCTTTTTTTGTTTGTGTGTTTTTTTACTACAACATGACTCAAAATGTTGGCATCTCTTGATCTCATCTGTCACTTTAATGTGGCAAATTAGTATCTCCTTTGCATGTTTATTTTCAAATATTGTGATGTTAAAACAGGCAGAAAATAGATTAAAATTGTGAACATTTTTGTATAATTGTCAAAACCTTTTTCTGTGATTAAGCTTAGCTTTATTAGCCACCGCTTTTTAAAAATGTTGCACCAAATTTACTACAGGATCATCATAAACTGTAATCCTTTATATGATTCTTCACTCATATTGTGTACCAAAAATAAGCTAGTTATACAGGTTACTTAAGGTTTTTTAATCAAAAAGAACTAACTCAACGTTTTTTTTTACATTTTAGCTACTGGTTCTTAAATTACTGCACAACTTGAATGTATTTTTTTTGGGGGGGGTGGATAACCCAGATAGATTATTTGCACTATTGTTTAAAAAAATAAAAAAAATATTGGACTGTTGAGGGAAAATCTTGGAGTTGTTCTGCCAAAGGTCACAGGAAAAAATTCAAATCAAAAGGCTTTGCTTATTCAAATGGGAATATTTAAAGGCTTACCTTGAAGCTGCTTTAGCCAAACACTAGAGGGCAGTAAAGAGGCATTTTAGATTACAGATTACTGGAAAAGGCAGGGCAAGATTTCCACTTATTTGTCTTCAATCCTCTTAACAAATTATAAATGTTTGTTTTATTATGATGCCTTTGCACAGCTGTCAAACTAATTGGATGTGTCCTCTTTGTTACATTTGGTTAAAACATCTCTTTAGGACCTTTTCAATCAATCATTTGGATTCTTGAATAAACCAGGCGCTAGCTGATATTGAACAGCAGCTGGGACATTTTGATTTGTCCTGAGGGCTCCTGTATATCTGCTTATGACTTCAGCTTCCTGTCTTGGAAGGATTTCAACAACGCCGATCTAAAAAAAAAAAAAAAGAGATGCTGACTTCTTTATTGATCATTTTCATTGCACACACATACAGTGTGTCCATACAGCAAATTTAGAGAAGTGGGGGTAAGTTCTCAGCTGTCATACTATTTGGAAAGATTTGATGAGCTATGAATGTGCATGACTCGTGACTTTTCATCCATTTTACTTTTTCTCTGTGTCTATCACTTTTTTAAAAACTATGTTTAGTTTGATACTATAAAAATGTATTTCTAGTATCAGTCAAATGGAGAGCTGAGATGTTAATGGCCTCTTGGTGAACAGAGGTCGCATTTCCCCTCTTACACAATCGCAGGCTTTCTCATCACTCAGACGACACACAATTACAATCTCTGTGTGCACAATAACGCATGCAAGCAGAGTCAAACACAAACACGGACTATCCTCTTCTCTGCCCTGTCCCTCTCTGTCTCACTTTGTCTCAAACAAGCACACTTTGACGAAGAGCCTCCTCTCGGACACTGAATCGTTGTTGTACTGTACGTTCTTATTCTGAGAGGGAGGACGTAAGTGGGCGCGGTCTGGAGTAAGCCATGCCCTGTAGTACACTCTAGCGACAACCACCCTTTTGTCTTTAATCGACCTTTTCCATCAGCATTAAAGTTTTTTTTTTATGATTTGTGGTTTTATTATCTTGATTTAAAACTGTTAAAAGACTTGTAAAAAACTAGACTCCTCACCTACAGCTGTTGCCCAACACCTGCGTGTGCTCAAAGCTGTAATTATGACAGAAATGCTGAGCATGTAATATTCCACATAACTTTTATTCAGCCTAGTGTTCATAAATGTTTTAGAAAACTAGATTAAAACAATATTTAAAAAGTAAATAGTTTATTTAATAGTTCTAGAAAATGACAACATTTTTTTTTTATTTTTTGTTTTGGTTAATATTGGCATAATCTTTAGAAGTCCACTTGGAACGCTTTTACAATGGATCAAAAGATTGGAGATGGATTTTAAGGGATTAAGAAACAAAATTTTTTTTTTCTTTTAATTTGTTCGCATTAATAAATTTTAAACTACAAGTACAAGGGTAAACAAAAAGTTGCATTTTGTGGAAGCAGATATATATATATATATATATATTTTTTTTTTTTTTTAAAAAAGGATTATTTTTGAAAGAAGCTAATAACTTAAAACAGTAAAAAAAAAACAAAAAAAAAAAACACATCTTTTAATAGTAGTTGTGTTTATTCCAAAAATATGGGAGCTGGCTTGGAATTTATTAGAGATAGACCACTATTGGAAGATACATGGTAGCTTCATTTGCAAGATTGAATGATTAAAAACAGCTTATAGTATTTTTTTTTTTTACTCTCCTACTGTTTTTTCATATTGAACCCATTTTAGTACAAAATTCAAGTGTACATATCAGTATGCTTTGTGTAACATACAAAATTTCCGATCAGTCTTATAACGGATTAACCCACCTGAAAAAAAAAATGAAAGAGAATTTAAAAATCTAAAATTAAATTTAGATTTTGATAATTAAAAATGTAAATACTTGAAATAGACAAATTTTTTATGTCTTCAGATTATATATTTTTAACTTTTCTATTTAGGACAAATATGTTTTTTTTTTAATGATTTAATATGGGAACCTTTCCTGACCATTTTGCTTTTTAGCTCAGTCTTGGTTGGAACTGTAAGACTGGAAGTGAATGAGTCTTACTGACATAAGCAGTCTTCTGATTTGTTGTACTCACAAACAACCTTGAGCATCACAACTCTGACTAAACTGTTCTCAGCAAAGATACCAGTGAAATCATGCTTACAGAAGAATGAATAAACTTTAAGCTGATGCTGACTGTGCTCGGCTAAAGTTAAACAAGTGTAAGAAAGTGCATGAGGAGTTTGTTGAAATGCTAAAAGACTCCTCAAAGTGCACTTCTTTGCTAAACGTAAGGAGTCAAATTTGTCACCTTGATGATGTCATGGCGAGTTGGTTTAACCACAGCAGGTTGAAATACATTTAAACAAAGTTATCGCTTTGAGTCACTTCTGTTTCAAAAACCCCCTGTCAGCTGTTTGTTTTGAAAATCTTTTACGTCCTAATGAAGGTCTTGCTTCATACACCCCTCCCTACGCCTTTTATACACCCTTCCTTTAAATCAGTTCAAGCGTACCCAGTTCAGTCAATCAGTAACAGTAAATGTCGGAGTCAATGCCTGCATTTTAAAAGAAGGTATGTTGATTTTTATAGGGCTTTGTACCACTTAATTAGATTTTCTCTACAATGCAATTGGCAAAAAAAAAAAAAATAATAATTTTTTAAGTTTCCAAAACCATGCCCCCTAGGTTAATTAGATACTCTAAACTTGTTCATAGGTGTGTGATTGTGGCCCATGACAGACTGGTGACCTGTCTAGGATGTACTCTGCCCTTCGCCCACAAGTATCCAAGTTAGGCTCCGGGACCCCTGTGACCCTGAAAGGGATAAAAACGGGTTTAGAAGATGAATAAATAAATGAAAAGTTTCCAACCAATCTGGGTTTTGTTGTTGTCAAGAAAAATACATAAAGTAGTTATTGATTTAAGCGCATAAACAGTGGAACTTTTGTTAATAGCATTAGGAATGATTTTACAAATTACTAACAGCTGGTTTTTGTCTAAAAAATACTCAAAATGGCTTCAAATGAAAAAGTTTTATTTATTTGATAAACTAAACTGGGATTTCCTAAGTGATTAGTTGAATTTTGTTCAAAATTCTTTTTTAAGACTAAGATGTTGGCTTGTTTGTTTTATTGTGTGTGTTTGTGGATTTAAAAAGCAGAGCAGAGTGTTTGACCCTGAAATGTTTGTCTTGCAGCTGCTCTAAGGGGGACCACCACACGAGATCTCTACACACAGTTTGGCCTTTCCCTGGATGACTGAAAGAAATGCAAGGAATGCCGTTTCATAGCTTTCCATGCTCTAAAAAACGACAATGTCAAAATAAAGGACTTTAAGGTTATGCAAATGAATGTAATTTAACTTTTTGTTACTTAAGAAGTTGTAAACCTTTTTTTTAATCTAGATAGTAACTTGATTTAGTGAAAATGTAATTTTATTGTGATAAAACTATTAAAAAATAGATATATTTAATCTCTAATTACATGTTTTTAAAGAAAAACGTTATTTTTATAGATATTGTACATTAACTTTTGCACTGTGATGAAAACGGCACTGACTGCATCTGAACTATCAAAAACTGCGTTTTGTTTTTTTTTTTGATGACCCCATAGTGTTTATCACTAAGCCTCTTAAATGTTACTAGACATCTAGTTAACATTCATTCATATCTCTAGTTTCAAACTGTCTTCTCAACCTAACAAAGTGCAATAGTGCAATGATAAAGTGAGTTCCTCACCACTATCAGCATCAGATATGTCGGTAAGGACATTGCTCTGTTCCTTTATTTCTAGAACAAAGTTTGAGCGTTTTTTTTTTTTTTTTTTTTTTCTGTTTTATATGTATCGCATCTATGATTCATTTAACATCTAATGTACTTAATAACTGCCAGCTATTTGGCTGCTTATGATAGACAAATAAAGGATAAAGTAGAGATTTTGCATACAATCAAAGAAGAGTAAATTTTCTTAATTTTTAAGATTTACAGATATAAAGACACTAAAAAATCAGCATGTTACGATAAGGTCAGCAAACCTCGCGAATAACAGGACGGTGACAACAATAAGTATATACATAATACAGGACAGCTTGGACAGTATGAAAATACCAAATTTTATTTATTTTTTTTAAACTTAAAGACATTTAAATTTGTTTGTCTGTTTTTATGTTTTCCTTTTTTTGCTTTATTTACTGTAAGACTTTTTTTAAAGTGGACAATAATTGTGACAGTTTTTAGCCTTTGCAGGAGGGAACATAATACCAGCTGAAGGTCAGACTGCTGCTGAGAGAAACTTCAGAACATGCCACCTGTAAAACTTTAGCTAACGTGTAATGCATGATGCTAAAGTAAAATTGTTTTCTGTTTGTAAGCCCACAAAAGGGTGAAAAGTTGAACGTCAACAAACTAAGAGACCTTGAAACTTTTTGGCAGACAAATGCAGATGTTTAATTGCGGTGCTTTACATAAAACAGACTTTACAAACGCAGAACGGATTATTCTATATTTTTATTGCATTTGTTTAATTTTACCTTTTTGTGATGGTTCTATTCTTGCAGCAAGATGTGTTGAGGAAAAATTAAGTCGAATGAAGATGAAGCTGAAATCTGATGTCTGCAAAAAGGGTAAATTTATTCTGGAATAAAAGAGAAGTTCTTTTAATATCTCAACCACAATCATCTCTAGTCTGCTCCAGCTTACGGTATATAGGACAAAAATTATGTAACATGTAGTGTCACACACACTGCTCTTTCTACAAAACCAAAAACATGTTTTCCTGGCCAAATCTTATCGAGCAGGTCTAACGTAATATCTTCTTCCTTCATATCAATTCTGGCAAAGACATTAAGAGTGTTCAAATAGTGCATAATTATAATGGAACTCACTGTGACCGTGCAGGCTCTCAAAGTTAGGAGCAGCTCTTTTCTCAACAGATACTGTTGACCTAAATCAGTGATGAGTGCAATCACACATGCAATCATCTAGAGGAGCCCAATGAGGCAATTGTTTTTGTGATATCGAGGTATATAAATAAAATTGAATTAAGTTGAATAGAAGGGAAAAAAAGTCTCACAAAGAAGCTGGTTAAACTTGCAAGGAAATTAAGGATTCTTCTTGAAAAATAGAAAAAATGTAGTATATTTAAAAACACCTAAAAAACAAGTGGTAGCGTGTGTGTTTTCATAGATATGTTTTTTAATCTCCCACTATTAAGTAGTAACTTATGATTGGCAAACCTGTGTCAGTACACTCTTTTAATATGTTAAACAAAAACAGTATGTTTAAGTTTCAATGCCATTTTAAATAAAATCTCTGAACCCATGTAAAACTGTTGTGGTTAAATTAGCATGTTTGAACTAATTTATAGTTGACTTTTTTGTGGAAATCTCCGTTACTCATGTTAAATAAATGTGACCTAACGACCTCAAACCACAGCCTAATTGTAGAATTGTTGAAGTCAGGCCATAGGTATTTAACCGTCAGTAATGGTAGGTAAAACTCGTTGTACAAGCTGCATTTTTTTTTTTTAGTTGCACCTCCGCCCTTGGGAATGGAAAAACTTGAAGCTTGAGGGGCAATAGGTGAAGGTAGAACTTAGCTGAACGTCTCTATTCCTTGAAATGAGGAATGACTTCATTCCTAGCGCATTTTCTGGAGTTGGAAGACTTTAGAGAATCATTACGAAGTAAACAGTGAAGATGTGGAGCAGATAAAGGGCTCGTTTACTGCCTAAGGATTTAAATAAGGGTCGTTTCGCAGCTGGACGTACACCGCTGGGCAGTGATGGACCTCTACACCGACTGAACCGCACTTTCTCCCCCTCGTTTTTACCGCAGAGCCAGCCTCTTCCGGGTGAGATAAAAAATACCTTCGCGGATTGGCCCTGACATCCGTCAATCATTTCCTGTTCCTGATTCACTGATTTGACACTGACGCTAGTGGGCGGGGCGATCTCGCAAAATTATAAGGTCATTTGAACTAAGCCTGCCAGCGCGCTCACCGGTTTCAATGAACCCAAGGATAATATGAATTATAGCGACACCGAACGAATGATGACCGCGGGGGCAAAGTCGACGCGCAGCGCTCAGCAATTTGTGAGGAGCAGCGCCAGGAGGGGGTTTTATTAACGGCAGGAGATCCCGGTCCGTGTGTCCGTCTCTGAGCGCCTCTACCCAGCCAAGCTAGCGGCGTTGAAGAGCGGAGGGGGCGGCCAGGCGAGTCTGTAAGCCGATCAAGGTGGAATTGCACACAAGTGAGCTCACGTTTGGGATTTCTCCGTACCGAGACGCCGTAAAGGTGTGGAGAAGGTGTCAGGTATGTGAGCTATACCCATCCCGGGTGAATAACCGCAGGAAGCACACGCAGTGCTCCGCCTCGATGCTCATCTCAGCGGTTTGGTGGTCAGGTTATTTCCGATGTTATACGCCCTTTCTGTAGCTTTGGCCAAACGGATCCGTTTCTGTCATTTCAGGCCAGCCCCACTGTCGATGGCTAAATTACGGATTGGCACGCGGTTATTTATCCTTTTAAAAGAAGGGGGATCTGCTTGTACCGTCATTTTACCTCTTCGCTTCCTTTAAGCTCACGCGCACATATTTCTGCGCATCTTGCTTCCCTGGCGAACACGTTACCAGTATAACCCACATGAGGTTAGCTCGATTAACCATATGAAACCGGTTCACAAACGAGGGCCTTGTCTTGAGCGCACATGGCATGGTAAGTGAGGTTTCCATCAGTGGGTTGAGCCTTCCTTTCTACCGCAATGTGATGCGACGCGCCGTTCAAATTTCCGGGATTTGGCAGCAACGGTCGATGGAGCTTTTTATGTCTCCGGGGTGTGAAATGTTCCTCGTAGTGCTTCCGACTCTTTCTATTAGCTTTATTGTATTCATTTATACAAACGATGATTTAAAACATTCGTCCACAATGAGTACAGTCGTGTTTTACAATCTTCTACGACAAAAGAAAAGGCATAATCATGAGTACAGTATGTTGATGCAAGATGTCGTAAAAACAGCCGGCCTAATGAGCTGTACGCCGTCCATCCCATCATTTACGGCGGAGGTCAGCTTTCTGGATATCGGATACCTGAACACACAGGTGTCAACGCCACCCCCTGTCTAGTTTAATTTTTATTTTTTGCTTTTATCTATTACTAATCACTTTCTTTTGACTGTTTTAAATCTAGCAGTATGAACAAATTAAGCTAATTTGCACATCAATACATTTGTTATTAGTATTAAGTAAACTTGTGCTCACAAATATAAATATTATGTATGTTATAAGACAAAATAACTAATACAAACTCATAATGTCAGTGTTCAAATTTTTAATCACAACTATGTGAGCAATTTTACTGCATCACAAGTTCAACATCCTAAAGCAGAGTTGGTGGAAGAAACTGGGACTGGATGAGTAAACAAATCACTCCTGATAACATTGTTTTCCCACTAAGCTTAACAGCCCTATCTCAATATTTAACCCATAAATAAGCTTCATGTAGCCTGAAATGATATCTGCTCTGAAATGTTTAGTCACTTGCCGTCTGGAGTCTGCAGGCTGCAATCTTTATTTATACTTGTGTGCATTCTTTCAGGATGATGCGACTGGCTTGTTGCACGGCCATGCTGCTTGTGTTGAGGCTGCTGCTGGGCCTGCCTTGGTACCAAGTTCTTCCAGCCATTCTGATCTTCTACCTAGGAAGTGGAGGATGGAACTTTCTGGACATTTTTGTCAAAACACTCGGCAGAGATTTACAGTAAGCACAGAAACTATAATATTTTGTAAAATTCAGATGAATATGGTAATTGTATGTATTTGCCAAAAATGAAATGAAACTTTTCATTCGACAAAGGAAAGATATTTCCTCAATTCTTTTAAGTCCTCGGCAAAACAGTGCAAACACAACATAGTTCAGCATATGTAAAGCAGTAACTCTAAACTTGGTTTTATTTTGAAAGATTTTCATACAGGCTATAGTTATATGAACAACCCTGCTCCGGTCTAGTCATGGAAAAACTACCACATTATTTCTTTACCAACTAGAGAGGGATGTATCTTTTCACTTGTATTTTTTTCATCTTTTTCTAGTGCTCATATGTGTTCAACCATGACAAAGCCACAACATTTTGTTATTGCTTAGAATATGATATAAAACAAGTTTATCTCACACATAATTCTAAATCAGTTTTATGCATAATTTCCCTTCACTTAATGATGAAAATACGGACCAAATAAACATTGGATCAAATAACCTAAAGAAATTAATATACAATTGGAGCTTGACATAATAATGTGCTTGTGGTAACTTCCTCTTCCTTAAATTGTGTGAGAAGCTATAAAACAGGAAATTAAAAAAGCATCTGCCTGTTTTACTGAAGTAAATTATCCAAACTGGTGTAACTACTAGTAGAAGTATGGTTCACTAATTATCTCAGAAAAAAAAATGTTTTTATACTTTAAACACACATAAAAATCGGTTTTCATACTAGTTTTGTACAATTAAAAAAAAATCCCTGGAAGTCTGAAACTTCACCTTCCAGTGTTTACAACAACGTTAAAAAACTTCACCTCCTTAGTCCTTAACAAAGTACATCTGTTGTGAGGTGACTCAGAAGCTTTTATTGTGATGAGTGGAGGAACAGGTCTTTGGTATTTGAAATGCAAGAATCACAAAGAGAAACACTTTAACAAACCTGTTAATTACCAAGAGACCAGCATTTTTGACCCTCCTTCGTGTAAAGTGTTACCTCTGAAAACTCTAAATTTGCACATATTTCAGTTTTGATGCAGGTTCTTTTCTAAAAAAAAAAATTATATTTTTTTTCTAGCATAAATGTTCAGTATAGCTTCCAAAACATATTTGATGTGAGCAAATAAATTGAGAAATCTGAAGCAACCTGCAGATTTTTTTTGTCCAACCTGAAAACTGTGCTGTTGTAATTTCACTCACAGTAAAGTCATAAATCCACTTGGCTTGTTGGATTTTATGGGGTTTATGTAAGAATTTACTGCTTTGTAGAATGCTCACCTTATGTACCCCTGTGCAATAATCGCATAAACAAATGCAGACTTTGTTCTTATGTAATTTGATACCTTTTTATTAAAAATTGAAATTGAGACTTTAAAGTTTGCTTATCCATAACCGCATGCGACTTTTGTCATATTTGACTTTCTGATGACTAATTATGCAAAATTTATGCATAAAGTATATTCTCAGTTTTGGCTGTTGTGGTAGTTTTTCAGACCAAAAAAACTTAGTCACATGTTTGAGATTCCATATGAATTGTTTTTAAACCTGTCCTTACTACATTTTTCTTTACCATGAGCCTTTTTTGGAATTTTGCTTTCAAAAATATAATAAAGAATTGATTTTTTTCATCTTTAAATCAGTGTTCCAATCATATATATTCACGTCACCTGTCGATCCTTCAGTGCCGCCTATGTTTTGCTGCGGGTGAAGCTGAACGTCAAGCGGCACCTCAGAGAGAAGAACACTATTCCTAAGATCTTTGCTGAGACAGTGCAGCGGCACGGTGACAAAACTGCACTCATCTTTGAGGGCACCGGGGAGAGGTGGACTTTCCGACAGCTGGATGAATACTCCAACAGAGTGGCTAACCTGCTGCTGGAACGTGGCTTCAGGGTAAAATTATAGCTGTGAAAACAACCATGTGTTTTAATTTCTTCTTATGGCTAAACCCTTTCTGAATTATTTGTCTTGTTTTTCTTTTTTTTTTTTTGTTTTTTTAGGAGGGGGATGTGGTGGCCCTTTTCATGGAGAACAGATCACAGTATGTGGGTCTGTGGTTGGGCATGGCGAAAGTGGGAATTGAAGCCGCTCTCATCAATTTTAACTTGAGACTGGAGGCTTTGGTCCACTGTGTCACCATCTCCAACGCCAAAGCTGTCGTGTTTGGATCAGAACTGACTGACGGTAAGATGAATTAGAGAAAAAAAAAATAAAAAGAGGGAGATAATGGTAGATAACAACCCCCTCTCCCAGGTCTCTATCTGTGGAGTGCTGATGTTTGCTGTTGTACTTCTTAAGTAATGTGAGAGGGAGAAAGCAGTGATGATCATAAAAGATAAATGTGAGCCTCTATCACTCAGGTTAGCTCTTCTCCTTAGAAACGAGCCGTCCCCGATTGGTGGTAATCTAAGCTCGATAAGGGGTGATAACACTCAAATCTTCAGGCAGTATTGCTGTCATTCGACCCATCTCCAGCACTAATCATCAGACAACAGCTCATCATTTTTGGGAAACAGTCGGAGAAACTGAGGTGGATCTGTCTTCCTCTGAGATTCTGGCTCAATCAGAAGAAAAAAAAACATCCACAGCTGGAAGAAGTGAATGGGATTTAGCCGTCCATTCTGAGTCTATAGTGTTGTGTGCAATATCCTTAAGTAATTAAAAAAGTGACTTTTACTGCATGGGTGAAACTCAAGCCTTCAGCATCATTGCTGAGCCAGCAAGAGTAAATCTTACATTAGTGTGCTCTGCCTCTTCAATATATTTCTTTAAGAGCAATATACATTTAAAGTTTTTATTTATTTTAAAAATCTATATATGTTGTTTATATATATCACCGTCAATGAACTTTTATCTCCCAAAACTTGTTTATCTTTTGAAATTATTCAAAAAAATCTAAAATATTTTCTTTAAATTTGCACCAAAAAAAACACTGTCAATGGGCAAACAAAAATAGTTATATGAAAAAAATAAGATTATTTTTCTATTAAAAAATGCAATCATTTTCTTACGAGACAAAAAATGAGACAATTTTTCAGATGCTTTTTTTTTTTTTTTTGCAGTGTATGATGTTATTTTAAACATTATTTTCTATTTCTTTTCTAAATTGTTCTCTTTGTGTGCATCTTCTGTGAATGTGTATTCATGACTGTCTCCATCTTCTCCTCTCAGCGGTGAGTGAGGTCCACAAGTCGATGGGGAAAGCTGTGCAGATGTTTTGCTGCGGGGATTGGGACCCCAAGCGGGTCCCCCAGGGAACGGAGTGCTTGGAACCCCTGCTGGATGGCGCCCCGTCTCACCTGCCTCGCCGGCCACAGCGCTGCTTCACAGGTTAAATAAAAAAAAAAAAACACATTCTTTACTTTTGAAGTTAAGCGTTTACAAAACATCTGTCTAGAAAGAAGTGAGCGTTGAGCGACTCTGGACAGGACTTGGTCTGACAAGAAAACGCCTCCAGTAGAACCAGACTCTGTGAAGGTGACTCAGTGTTGGTTTTGGGCCAGCTTGAAGTCTGCTTTTTTTTTTTATCTCAGTCATCCCTATCTTAGCTAAAATGAACTCTCTGAAAATGAGTAAATGGGTGGGACAAGCAAGCCTGGCAGTTGTTGAAACACACCCAGCAAAGCTATGGATGCAATAGTTACTTAATGGCGTCGTCCCTATATCTAATCTGACGTATTACCTGGAATTTAAAACTCTACAGAGGTGAGAAACAGTTTAGGAATGTAAGTGGGAACCAACACACTGTTATTGTGTAACCTAGAAGTTATCTGGTACACCGACCCAGCTCTACTTTTGTTCAAAACTGTGGGGACAGCCACCTGCCTCTATCGGTTTGGTATCAAAGACATGGATCAGACACAAAACCAGGGCTGAGCTTGGTCCATTAAAACATTCTGAAAAGGAAAAAAAAAAAAACAACAACAAATTGTCAATTTTAATAGGCATGCTTGTGAACTTACACATAAGGAAGTGTTGATATGATGCTTAGTACCAATCTGGCCTGTTTAGTTCACATTTTCCTGTTTCCAGCCACAAGAGCTGCAACAAAACCTGGGAGTGATGTGTCAGGATTAGTTTGGAGTTGATTTCCATTGAGTGCTGGCAGCTTTGTGTGTGCTCCTCATGTTTGAACTTGACTCACAAAGCTGATTTGTGTACCCAAAGTACTCTGCAAAAGTGTGGGATATTTTTTATTCTGCACAGTTGGTGTTACTCTCTAGAAGGCAAAATCTGAAAACACGACCCACAACATTTCATGGTGCGTTATACTTCAGTAAATTCAAATCAAACTCGCCTGAGTTTCTAAATTTGGTGTCAGTTTTGCTTTCTTGATCATTTAAAAACATATGTGTATATTGTTTTAAGGTTCCTCTGTTGTGTGTTGCAGATCGCCTGTTCTACATCTACACATCAGGAACCACCGGGATGCCGAAAGCTGCCATCGTCGTGCACAGCAGGTACGAAGGAGCCTCACACCAGACATTTCCTGTCGATCTGTGGAGCTCTCGTGTGTAGTACAAGTGCTGTTCAGAAATCCTGCTTTCAGTTGAAGTTCTTTTTATTATTATTTCTCTTAAGGTACTACCGTATGGCAGCTCTGGTTTACTACGGCTTTAGGATGACATCAGAGGACGTCGTGTACGATTGTCTCCCTCTCTATCACTCTGCAGGTACATTTAACAGAAAACTTTTTGTTTTTAAGGTCCTTTTTTTATTTATTTATTTTTTTAAATCTGTACAGGAATAGTCGAACCCTTCTGGATATTTTTTAGAAGTGTCAGAGTAAAATGACTAAACTAACATCTTTAGTATAAGTGTGTGATTGTAAACAGTTGGACGTGTTTCTCTTTTGCTTGAATTTCAAAACTGACCTGATGACATTTATCTTACATTAGCAGAGTTGGGTCACAGTTTAGTAAGTTAAGATTAAGGCTTCCTCTGGTTTCCACAACAAATCAAGCATCTGAACAATTTTGGGATTACACCAGAAAGACTTTTATAAACAACCTTGAAATCCTTTTTGTTGCTTCTTTACTTCTTGTCTTCCCCCACAAATCTCTTCTGTATGATTCTTACTCTCTTTAATTGACGAAAATATTTCAGACATAGATTATAAAAGGTAAAATTGAAAAAGATTTTAAAAAAATACAGGAAATATCAGATTTATTTTCTATTTTTGGAGGGAAACGCATTTAACAATTATTTGAGAGGAATCAGCAGTTGTTTTATCATTTTTTGGGTTTTCATGTGAGATTTCCTTGCTTTCAGGAAACATTGTGGGAGTGGGTCAGTGCATAATACACGGCATGACTGTGGTCATCAGGAAGAAATTTTCTGCTTCACGCTTTTGGGATGACTGTGCCAAATACAACTGCACAGTAAGAACGGCAACCATTAATACTTTCATTTATTTATTTTTTAATCCTATTTGTCATTCAATAATTTGTTGACCCTCCATTCTATTTTTTTTTTTTTTGAAAAGCTTTCTTAAAGATTCTCACAATTTTCTTTTACTTTTTTTTTTAATTCTTTCCCCCCTCTAGATTGTTCAGTATATCGGTGAAATCTGCCGGTATCTGCTGAATCAGCCCGTTCGGGATGCAGAGCGGCAGCACCGCGTGCGCATGGCGCTTGGCAACGGCCTGCGCCAGTCCATATGGGAGGAGTTTATGAATCGCTTCAACATCCCGCAGATTGCAGAGTTTTATGGAGCCACCGAATGTAACTGCAGCTTGGGCAACTTTGGCAACAAGGTTAGAAGGCTGCGTTTAGAGGGCAGATATCTGCTGGGGATTATCTCTTGTTTCTGTCATGTGAGGAATTGTAACGTTGGCCTCTATTAGAAGAAGTCTCCCTTTGTTTTTGAACCAGATTGGCGCGTGTGGCTTCAACAGTCAGATTCTACCCTTCATCTATCCCATCCGACTGGTGCGGGTTGACGAGGAAACGATGGAGCTCATCAGGGGACCCGATGGCGTCTGCATCCCCTGTAAACCTGGTAAGTTTACAAAATATGACCTTCACAGTTTGTACACCCAAATCTATATAGTCTGGAATAAATTACGTTTGTAAACCTCATATAATATGATCATTTGTTGCCAGTGCTGCAAACATGCAAAGATTACTTTTCCCTGAAACCTCACAAGAGCTAACATGTCCTCCTCCTCTTTTTCTAGGTGAGCCTGGCCAGCTTGTGGGCAGAATCATTCAGAATGACCCCCTTCGCAGATTTGACGGCTACGTAAACGAATCAGCGACCAGCAAGAAGATCGCTCATAGTGTGTTCAAGAAGGGAGACAGTGCCTATCTCTCAGGTCAGAATCCCTCACCAAACATTCATGCAGCAGCATGTTTTTAGGATTCTCTCTATTAAATCACAATTTTTACTCTCTTTGCAGGTGATGTGTTGATCATGGATAAATACGGTCACATGTACTTCAAGGACCGAACAGGAGACACTTTCCGCTGGAAAGGAGAGAACGTCTCAACGACGGAGGTGGAAGGAACTCTCAGCAGACTTCTGGACATGAAGGATGTTGTCGTTTATGGAGTAGAAGTACCAGGTATCGTCTAGTAATATCCTTCATCATCAAGCTGATATTGAAAGAGTTTAACAGTAACAATGAAAAACATCTGCATTTTTTTTAAATCAAAGTATAGCTTTTCTGTAGTACAACACTTAAAGTTTAAACCTTTGCAGAAAAAAGACCAGTATTATAGAATGAAAATAAAGATCTCTTGCAATCGAAGATTCATGTTAATGTGGCAAACTGAGGACATTCTGTATAGGAGAAGGAGGAGATTGATTGTCAGAGGTCTACAGCCAATCAGGATGCAGAACACATTGCTATCAAAAAAGCATGCAAAATTGCATTAAAAAAATACATTCGAGATCACAAAAAAAGAACCTTGACATTGTGATACCACTGTACTCAATTCAACAACAACTTATCTGACCAAATCTGCTGCTGCTGAGAAAAAATGTACAATTTACAATACAATGTACAATTTTGTAAAATTTACAAATTTAAGCTACACATATGTGCTCAAATTGACAAAAAACATACGGAATGTTTTATTTTTGTCCAACCACATACATGCTCTTAATCTTTTCTCCATTTGTCCAATTTTAAGTGTAGTTCTATATAGTGTAGTTTACATTTTCACTGTAAAAACTCTTTACTTTGTCTTTTATGCTTTTGTTTGTTTCAGTACAACCTCACCTATGTGATTTTACAGTTTTTTTTTTTTTTTTTTAATGTTGCTATTCTGTCATAGCACACTTGACTTAAAATCTTAGCAAAATTCGAGTGGAAGTATTTTTCTTTTTTTTGCTGTGAAAATCACAAAAATTACTATAAAAGGACAATTAATTATTAACTTCTAGGAGAAGAACCATAGCTTAATGTGATATAGTATTTATTCAAGGCTCTAAGAAAATTATTTTTAAGTCCCACTCAACTATATTTTTATATGAGCTTCCGTCTGTTTTTCTGTGCAGGAGCCGAAGGAAAGGCTGGAATGGCCGCCATCGCCGATCCGTCTCACTCCAGCGACCTGGAGAAGCTTGTGAGGGACATGGAGAAGGTTCTGCCTCCGTATGCCAGGCCTGTCTTCCTCCGCTTCCTCCCAGAAGTCAATAAGACGGGTACGTTGATGTACAATTTAGCAGCTGTGCACATTTAGGAAAAAATAATTTCATTGAATCAGGAATTAAGCCAGATGTACTTTTTTAAACTACAACAAATTTAGCAAAGTGTTAAAGATTTTACTTTATGAAAGTGCACAACTTCCAGTTTTTTTAATGGAAATAATTCCTGTAGTTTTCTCGCAATAATTTTTCTAAACTACAAAGGAGGTATTTAAATGACTATAAACATTATAAATGACAAAAAAAGGTGATGTAAGCTTCTAATCAGATGTTATTTCTTTTTTTCTGCAGGAACATTCAAGTTTCAGAAGACGGAGTTGAGGCGGGAGGGCTTTGACCCCACTGCAGTGACTGATAAACTGTACTTCCTGGATTCCAGCAGAGGGCGCTATGTGCAGCTGGAGGAAGAGCTTTACCGCTCCATACTGTCAGGGAAACACAAATTGTGATGAAGAGGCTGATCACTACATCTACACACATTACAGTTCAGTAAAGAGGACGATCGCTTGCCCCGGATTAGAGAAGATTTTGCCCCCCTTGTCCACAAATAATAGCCATATAAGGCCAATCGGCTCACACACAAATTTATTCCGTTAAATATCTTTAAAAAAAAAAAAAACAAAAACAGATGCACGTCGCTCATAAGCACACGGCTCCATCCTCCCCCTGTCCCTCTTGAAAACCCCCCAGGAACTTATTTTTTGCTACCTCAGCAAATGCAGAGAGGGGCACCAGGACCTTTTGGTAACTTTATGAACCCCTCCCCATCCTAACCTGTTGGGCCTGCTCTGTAAATGTTGAGGAATACAAGCTGCCTGGCATCCAGAATGCAAATACTTGAAACTCTGGTGGGCGAAAAGAAGAGGAATCAGTCCAGCGCCACGGGGGGCGTAGCACAACCTGCGTGGGACCTAAACTCATCTGTTTTGTTTTGTGTAGCGTTTTGTGAGGTTGTTGCGTTTAAAGATGGCACCTCTGCAGTCTCAGCTTAACCTGCACAGTGGCAGACGGTCTGATCAGGTCTCCAAACGTTCTTGAAAAGGGAAAACAGGAAACTGCACAGATGACGCATGAGACCAGCGGGTGAAGCTTTAATGTGCAATAAAGCTCCAGCGCATGCAGCCTCGGAAAACATACCAGCTGATAATGACTTTTTTTTAAAAAATACATATATATACATTTTGGCGGAATACCAAATATATTTATTTAAATTGTAGTGTCTGTGTGTTTCAGGCTTTAAGGACTTTTCCATTTTTTTTTTGTTTTGTTTTCAGCTTTATTTACGTTCCAAACAGTTGGATCATTACAGCTGAAACATGCATGCTTAATCAGCTGCTGGAATGCAAAGTAAGAGCACCCTGGTCTGGAGTAGTTATCTGAGCAGGATCCGTCAAGTTGTGCAGGTTTCGTCTGGAGCCGGTTGGGTTTTGTGTGTGAAACGTATGAATAGGACTAAAGTAGAAAGGGTTGCTTCGCCGAGTCAGGAAGAACTGAGCGATCCAAAGATTCTGTTTTAAACTGAAGCGCATGCATCCAAAAAACAAAAAAAAAACTCACTAAAGATCCAATGAAATTTGCTTTGTGATTATTGATTGGCTGCAGGTAGAGGTTTACATGCATTATCGACCACAAGCAGAGCACTGTGCCTTACTGTGAGTTCAACTCCACAGGCCCTGCCCCCCTCCTTTAATTTTTTTTAAATATATCTAAATGTTGGACTCCTTTTTATTCAGCTTCTATCATCAGAGCACCCCGATGAAGTCAGCTGGAAATACTGGAGTTCAGATGTGTTTGCTGAGTTATGGCACCTCCGTCCTGCCAGGTGCAGGATTCCGTCTGCAAAGCTGCTATCGACTCTGTTAGTTTTTCTGTCTCAGCTGATGTCTGCTAACCAGCCGCAGCCTCTCCCTGCTTTACCTTTTGTGCGGTTGTAGTACCCCGTCCCCACCAGCAGGCGCATGCAGGCTTTTTGCCCGTCTTTCATCTCATTGTGCTCATAGTTTCATGTGGGAGTGAAACACAAAGCTTCAGAAATCTGATCCCTCTCTAAGTGTTTTATGTTTGTGGATGTTCAGCTTTTAGGGTGTAAGCATAGGACTTTAAGGACTCGCTGAGGTTCACTTCAGGTGTTTTTTAATGTTTCCTGACATTATCGAGCAGCTTTATTTTAACAGCAGGATTCTGAAGGCTGATTATTAACATATTGATTTTTTTTTTTTTTTTTTTTTTTAAAGAAGTTGCACTGACTGAAACTTTTGATTTTGGTGCTGACAGCCTGCTGACAGTGACCACAGCTCTGACCCATCATTTCCCCCGTTTTGGGGGTGAAAAAGACCAACTTTCAGGATTGCTTCCTGTTCCCTCTCTTCTGCATTCTTTCTTGATGATGAGTGTGACGGATGTGTTTGAAAAGCATTGCGTGAGTCGTGAAGTTGTGAAGTTAAACGTGTGTGATTTGTGTGTCTGGAGGGAACACAGTTTTGGCTGTTATGATGCTTCTGGAGGGGAGTTGCATGTGTCAACTCTTACCACTAGGGGGCGGGTGACTAAACAGCCCCAAAGAGGAGCACTCTGAAGAGGATGTTTTAAATTCAATTTTTTAAAAATTGTTTTTAAATTATTATTTCTTTGAACTGTAAATGATGCTTTGGTTGTGTCACTGCTTGCTGTTTGTTTAGTGTGTGTTTTTAGCTTTTTGTTTTGGGTTTGAGAGGGATTCACACAGGAAGGGATGACAATCAAATTGTGTTGCTCAATTTTTTTTTTTTTTTAGTTGCAATAGAAAACAACCAGAAATGCAAAAGTGTTTATACCATCATATTATCAGGGTGTTTCAATTCATTTCTGGGGGGGATAATTCCCGAATCCATCTACATTTAAGGGTTTATGAAAGAAATCGAAGTTCTGCAAACTATTTTTGGTTTTGCATAAAACGTGCTTCTCTTACAGCTATTTATTCTGAAGTCTAACATGAGAGGTCCTCAAAAGTTTGAGAACAGCAGTCTTCCCAGCGTGCAATAAGATCATTGAAGATGTCTTCTTTCTGAAGACTACTGATGTTTTGTTGACATCTAAACAGAAGAACCATGTTTTCTATCAGGAGTGTGCCCCTCATGTCTTTTGTCTGTTTTTTTGCACATTTGTTTTTGACATGTTTGCCTCTGTGTGTGTGTTTTTTTTTTTTTATGGTTTTGTCCTTGTTTCATGGTCTCGCCGCGCAGGCAGCAGCTCTCAGCCTGTGTTCAGTGAGGAGGTCTGTGAGGTGTGTGCGCGACACACACACTGATGTCCTCTCGTCCACTGAAGGTGACTCGTGTGTTTTGAAGAAAATGTCGTGACAAAGCAGTGCCGCAGGGGAGAAATGATTATTAATAAAACTATTTAAAGTGCTCACTGACCACTGGTGGTGTGTTTTCTTCAATGCCAGTTTAGATAAAAAATATATTTAACTTTATCTCATAGGGAGAATTGCTGAAATACAAATTTTTTTTCTTTTTTCTTTTTTTTTTTTTTAGAGGTGTGTAACAATTAATCAACTTAATCAAGGAATCCAACCAGATAAATCTGACTGAGGCGGAATCGAATCAACCTATTCCATTAAAAAAATGTTTTAAAATGAAATAAATCAATTATCAGTCTTGGAAAATACCATTTGGATTAAGGCGCAGAAGGTTTATTTTACTATAACCAATCACAGAGGACAATACACGTGGAGCAGCAAAAAAACGATTAAACCATCATTACAGCCCATATATTTTGCAAAGATGTGACTATACCATAATCTTGCAATAATTTTCTATTTGTGTTATTTTGATGAGGACAACCACAGTTAGCTAAACTTAATGAAACAAAAATGTGAATGGATCCAACAATAACTGTTTACTTTTTTATTTGTACACATTTAATTTACATTTGATTATTTTGCAAGAAATACAAGGAATCTGAAAACTTGACCTGCACTTTTCAGCAGGTATTTATCTCTGAGTCACACTGTTTGAATTTTTGCCTGAAGATGTCCTGGATCCATTTTAGGTCATTGAATCTGATTGTTCAAAATGAACTAAGATCAATCGTGTCAGTAAACAAAGTATGATACCAATCAACTCTTTGCATAAATGAATTGTTAAATCTCCAAATGTTTGTACTAAACTAAAGCATTTTTTCTGACATTTTTCTTTTTTCAGCAATTTTTGAGTGATGCAAATATTAAAAGTTTGTGTTTTTAAATATGTAAAATTGAACCTTTTAAAGAATTTAAATGAAACTAAAGTTCAAGATAAACATAAGACAAGGATTTCCTCTTATTTGTCTTACACATTGTTGATTTACGTTTAGAACTGATTACAAACATTTACTCTTAATATTGAAATAAGTTTTCTGGTAAAATAAGTGCTTTCCTTATGTAAAGTTATAGTTATTTTTTTTTTAAAAACTTGCTTTTGTTTTAATGTAAGTTGAAGTTGTGACCTGGAGTCACACAGCAACGACTGACTGTCAGAACATGTGGTTCAAACCCAGCTTCCGCTCCTCAGCAGAGGGTGCAGATCTGGTGTGGTTTGTTCCTCCTGATGAGTCTGCAGCTCAGGGACATGTGAAGCCACGAGCGCCGTGGCTTTGTGTGAACTGAAATTTTCAGCTGACCTGAGCCACAGTGAATGACTAGTGTCATTTGGCACCACAAATCTCAACAGCTTGACTTCTGTCTGCTGATCCTTCACCCTGATT
Source organism: Oryzias javanicus (assembly GCA_003999625.1). Classification (NCBI taxonomy): domain Eukaryota; kingdom Metazoa; phylum Chordata; class Actinopteri; order Beloniformes; family Adrianichthyidae; genus Oryzias; species Oryzias javanicus. The sequence continues at coordinate 13,605,017 of CM012448.1, read as the reverse complement.
GGCCGGGAGCCATGTGGGTGGATCAGCAGCAAAGGTAAATATTGAATCGGTGCCTGCCTCTGTGTCTGAACGCTGACTGCACGGCACTTTAGACTCCACTCTGACATTCTCTTCCAACTTTTTCAGGCTGATCTGCTTTCTGCCTCATCTTCCCTGATCCACCATGAGGTTCACCATCGCCTCCGTTGCCATGGTGATGTTGTGTATGACGGCTATCCATGCAGATGTTAAGCCTCAGAAGGACTTCAACCTGCAGAAAGTAAGTCGACTGCAGAGTGAGATTTATTGTTTCAGATTGTGGTGTTTCCTTCCAAAGTTTCTGACTCAGACTGATACATTATTTGTGATCAATAGACAAAATTTCAATCTAATTTTCTAACTTACTTTCCAAATGTAACTTTTCTTAATAAAAATAGGTAACATAGAATAAAGATAGTTTGTGACTTTATTATCCATAGAGTGGGACCCTTGAATATCGTCTCCTGCACTGAAACAGTAGCAGTCAATGATTGTTTGTGTGTTATATCAGGTGGACAAACAATGTAGATTTGAGTAAAGAAGTTATACCTCTCTGAAACATCATGATACTATCACTATACAGCGTTTGAGCTTTTCATTTTATAACAATTTTCATTCCAAGATTGATCCATTTAATCGGACCAAACCTGGATTTGAACCATCAGTGCGCTGACGTTCACAGGACTCCTCTACTATGACTAATAATATAACTGTTGATTTCCTGCATGAGGATTACACAGAGAGATGTGAGCCCCCTATCATATTTTCTTCAAACTTGACATGTGTAATGTCGATAAGTTCACCGTCTACCATGACTAATTTCAGAGAACACTGTTATGTTTTGGGGTTTTTTTTAATCCTTAAAAAAATATTACTAACACATTTCTCACCACATTTATTGAAGCAGGTTGTAGTAGAAGTAATGTTTATTCTGTAATTATTGATGCATTAACCAATAACATCAAAAAGACTGTTCTGTACAGGGGCATGTCATACTGGAACTCATTACCAAAAGCTATTTCACAATCAAGAAGCAAAGTCATTTTCAAATCATCACTAAAAATGTGCTTATTTAAAATGAAATAAATATTTATTGATAATGCTGAGTAATGTATGTAGTGTGTATGTAGTGAGGAGGTAAGAATCACATTCATTTTTCTAAGCATTGCTTTGTGAATACTTGTATTGAATATTTATATGTTAATACTTGCATTTATATCTGTAAATGTAAAAGGTTTGTAAAAGGTTTGGGAAATTTCTGAACCCCAGGAAGAATAGTTGCAACTGCTTGGTCCCTAATAAATGTAAAAATAAATGAGGTTTATTGGTGTTTGTAGGGATTAGGTTTTGTTTTTGGGGAAACTACATGACCTTTTTATCCTGATTTCATGAGTAAAATGTACTTTGTTTCAATTTAGTGTCAAGGAAAATTTTTATTTTATGTTCAAACTTTTATATTTACCCAACATTTTACTCATATTACTGTTTTTTATGTTCCTTGTATATTTAACTTTACTTTATTTTTGTAGTATTTTGTAGCGCTTTCTAGATTTTTATATTTTTTATATACAAACAAAAGGGGATTGGTTTTGATGATTTATGTTAATGTGCAAACATGTGAAGCTCTTAAAAATGTAGACTTACATTTTCTGTTAATTAATGCACAGAATTAATATTAGGACATATGTACTGCAGTGCAGATAACAAAAAATATAGTAATAATGACTAATAATCTTAAAGTAATGTATTAAACAATATTTATGCATTTAAGTTATCCGTTTTCAGCAGACTTCTTCCTAAACTCAATACTTATTTTTGAAGATTCAACTTTTTAAGCCAAAGTAAAGCTTACAACTACTAATCTCTACATACATGTATTTAAAAAAAATCAAAATTTCCTGCATTGATTTTTTCTGTGTGTTTAGTTTACAGGAAAATGGTACCGTGTCGGCTTAGCCTATGACTCTCCAGGTTTTGCGCCATACAGGGACAAACTGAAGGCATCCATGGGCATCATCACTCAGACACCTGACGGCAACGCAAACCTCACCATGTGGGAGCTCTCGTGAGTCTCTGTGTGCATGGGTGACGCACAGGGTCAGAGTGGGAAACTTTTTGGAAATTTAGCAAAAATTACGTAAATTAGTGTCAACAAAAATGCAGCAGTGAGTCATTCAGAGAGGATATGGAACCGGAGCATGTGTTTGCTGAGGGTGCATGTGCTCTACATTGTTTTTTCTTTTTTTTTTTTCTCCAGGCCTCTGGGTTGTCAAATTCTGACGTACCAGTATAATAAAACCAGTGTACCTGGAGAGTTCATCTACTTCAGCACACGTAAGTAAAACCTGCTTGAAGGCCTAAGACAAACTAATTAGAAATAAGACTTGGTGAAAATTGAGCTTTCTGTCATTCCAACATGACTATTTGAAACTTCTTTGGTGCAAACAAAAAGATATATACAGAAAAAACTTGTATTTAGATTTAACAACACTTTGGGCAGAAAATTGGGGAGAATAGTAAAAAAAATAATGTTGCATTTCAAATGCAAACTCCTAAAGTTTTTTTTTAAACTTTATTAGGCTATTTATATTAAAAAAAGAAAAAATCTTGAGATCTTGAGATTTGTAGTTTTTTTTTATTTTTTACATTTTATGCTAAATATCATAGTTTTCAGTATTTAGTAAATACTTTTTTTAGTAACTTTTTTTCATTAAAAATAATATATATTTTAAAATCAATTTTCCTGGCTGCCCTCAAATCTCAAAGGGTACTATATTTTTAACTGTTTTTCATTTGTATTTAGGTCACAACATAGAAAAGGACATCACAGTGGTGGACACAGACTACACTGACTATGCTTTGGTTCTTAAGTACAAGGTCTTTAACAGAGAGTACACACAGGTGGCCCTTTATGGTAAGACACAGGTTTTTTATTAATTTGGTTGTTTTTACCCTTCAGGATTTTTAGATCTACATTTGTTTACAGGACGCACGCCGAGAGTTCGCAACAACATTGTCCAGAAGTTTAAGGCCTTGGCGTTGTCCCAAGGTTTATCCAAAGAGTCAATTTTGATTCCACCTCTAGCAGGTAAACATATGTTTGTAGGTTTCTCGCAAGCATCACTAGAAGTTTCTCATTTTTTTTTCTTGTATCTCCTGATATTCACAGAGAATTGCCCGACAACCGAATCCGGACAGTAGGTGAGATGATTTATTTTTATTTTTTTCTCCTTTTAAATGTTCTTTGCAAGAACGTTTAAGCTTGAACTTTTTCCCAACAAATTCAGTCCCACAGATTGCTGGTGTTCCTGGGATGAAGAAATCCACCTCTGCTCCAATGTGCGGCTTTCAGGATTTAACATGAAGTGTTGCAAAGAACCACAAAGTTCACAAAAGTATAATAGAGCTGATGAAATTTAAGTACATGCTTCTTTTCTGTCATTTTGTTTTTATTCCCTTTCTATGTCAAGAGTTGAATAAACACCATAATCTCCAGTCTTGAGTGTATTTGCCCTTGAATAAAACTCGGTACTCTGTAAATCATTGTTTTAAAATGAGTAAATACATTTACAAATAGAGATCTGTAGCCTGATGGAGGAAGGTCTAGCTCAGGTGTTTACAAATTTTAACACTAGAAAAGACATTTTCATACAAAGACCAATTTCTTACAGATCAAACCTCACAAGAGCCAACAGAAATCTCATTTTATTGTTTAGAAAAATACATTTTAATTTCAGTTTTGCGGCCATAAATCCATATATTTGCTAATTCACATATTTATTGCAAGTCAGTTACAATTTAAACTTATTTTACTTTTGAAATAAAATACACCGTGTTAAATCTTCCTCTTTCATTAGATTTACTTGAATTAAAAAGCCAAATCAAACATGTCATTTTCTGTTATAATTTTGGTGAATCTTATTTATTTATTACTTTTTTATTTCTTCCTCTTCTGTACCTTTTAAGACTAATTTCGCCTCTGAACAGACTGTTGTGCAGCAGAAGTTTATTCTAATGATACTCTGACAGTATTTGAACTTTTTTGTCAGACTTTACTAGGTTATCTGACATGTTGAAAATCTAAACTAATGACAAAACATACAAATTTAAAACAAATTAATGAGAACTCCAAACACGCTTTTTTGTCAATTGTCTGAATTGCTCTTCAAAAATTTATGGAGAGAGAAAGGAGCAAGAGCCTTAGGTTGTGGACCCCTGATCCAGCTTGAAATGAGGAGATTAAGAGTTTGAGTCTGCACACACCAAAGATCCTAAAAAAGCCCCCCGTTGACACTATTTGTCATATTCAGAAATGGTTCCTACTGCTCCCTCAGAAGATGGCTCAAATGTCCATCCATCCATTTGCAGAACCCATTGAATCCCTTTCGAGATGACAGGCTCACTGGAGTCAACCCAGGTGCTGCTGGGAGAAGGTGGATGGAGTCCATCCTGGACCGGTCGGCAGTCAGTTGCAGAGCACAAACACTCACATCTCAGGACAATTTAGAGTCACCAGTTAACCCATGAAGCATGTTTCTGGACTGTGGAAAGACCCACGCATGCAGGGAGAACATGCCAACTCCTCACCGAAAGCTCCCAGCTGGGATTTGAACCACTTCTCACTTTAAGGCACAAGCGCTAAACATAGTGCTGGGTCAAATGTGGAGAACACATTTCACCACACTCACTTGCGAGTGACAATAATGGACCTTTAAGGTTTCACTTTTTTTATTCTAAAATAAAGATCTTAATTGCTTCTTGTACTTTCCCACAATGCAATGGGCCCACTTCTCCTGTTGTACTTTGACCCAGAAACAATCTGTGGAGTTTGGCTAAGTGAAAGGAACATTTATGGTATGTTTGTGTTTACTCTGTAAAGTAACAGAGAAGGTTTTTCTTCTTTGAGAAACTTTTTTTCCAACATGAACAACAGAGTCCAGGAGTTTGATTCTGCACATCCTCAGACTGTACAATCCATCAAAAAGTACAAAAACCCAACAAGAGTGTTGTTTCCTTCCTGTTGACTCGCTTCAGCTTCATGATCTGAAGTCCAGTAATTAGATTCTGACCACTCACCGCAGCAAACACACACAGAGGATGAGATAAAGAAGAAAACAGAACTTTGCCCTCTCAGCTGTGTTCTTTCCTCATGATGTGGGTGGGAGTTTTCAGAGCCGGTGTGACACAGAAAGAGAGTCAGAATCTGTCATCAGTTAAGCAGAGAAAAAGGCCTTCATGATGCAGGAAGTCACACGCCTGATGGTTCTACTGGTTCTGGGATCTACCAGAACCCAGCAAAGTCCAATTCTTTTGCAGGAGAACTTTGATTTAGAAAAGGTGAGTTTGCAAAAAATACTTCCAAAGAAAGAATTGCCTCGCTGTTGTCATGGTGACACTCATGCAGATGCTCTATAAAAGCTTTTGTCCTTCATGCAGTTTATGGGGGGATGGTTCGAAGTGGCGGTGGCGTCCACGTGCCCGCACTACATGCAACGAAAAAGGGAAAATCCACTGATAGTTGCTCTGAAATTGCACCATGTTCCTTTTTGGAGCAACTTCACCATGACAACCAATACCTTAAGGTCAGACTCATATGTTAATCTCTGTGGCCACATTTTAGAAAAGTTCTTTTAGGTCACTTGTCTCTGACCACAGGAACAGCTCCTGCATAGAAACCTCCGTGCATTATTTCCTGACCAACACTTCAGGACGATTCTTCCATCACGTCACTCGTTGGTTTAACTTTTTTTTAAGTTGGCATCACTTAAGAATGATGCTGCAAAGTTCCTAATTCCTTTCTCCTTTGCAGGATTTGGAGCAGACATTGATTCCTTTGTGCTTCACACCGATGAAGATGATGGTTCTGCAGTGATGCTGCAGCTGAGCACGGAGAAGCCATCAGGAAACAAAACCAGGATAATCAAACTTTACAGTTAGTCAAGTCTGACTTTAAAGTAAAAATGTCGTCACTGGTCAATCATTAAATATGCTGCTTGATTTATTTTGGGATGGAATTAATAACTTTAGGCTTCAATTTACAATTTACATCAGGAGGATTAAAGAAATAAATACAAAAAGTAAAGAATATGTTGAAAATGAAATAACATTCTTTCTGTTTTAAAGCAAATTAAGTTATTTTTATACTAAGACTATATACTATTCTTCCATTCATTAGTTTTTTTTTTTAATATGACAATAATGTTTTTTTCTAAATTATGCATACTCTTGCGGCCACAAGGGACAACGTATATACTCAAATGTTTTTCTTTCAAATAATTTGGGGGTTTGCTAAAATATAAAAGTTCAAAATAAAAACATTATATCTCTCTCAGGTCGAACTGCAGATGTGAGTCCTGCTGTTCTGCACCAGTTTCAAGCTCTGGCCATGAATTATGGAATGAGTGAAGACGCCATTATTATCAACCAAAACAAAGGTACGGTCACTCAAGCGCACCCACAGACCAACCCGGACGTTTGAACTCTAGTCATGAAACTTCTTTTTTTTTTTTTACTGTATGAAAATAAATCATCTTGAAAAAAGAGTCATGCTTACTCTGTAACTTTTTCCAGGTGTGTGTCTCCCAGGTGAACAGATGGCCCACGACTGAATAACACAATCCTGGCTGAAAACATGTTAAGTTTTTGTTTGTTTGCTTGTTTATCAATCTGACTTTGTTTTCCTAATAAGTTGTAAAAAGTTTTTACTTCTTCAGAAATATTGGAAATACCTGAACAGGTGAGAGGACGCCATAACATCCTGCATTGACTGGAGTTTGTACCTGAAAATATTGTCCTACATACATTTGTTATAATTTTATTAGTATTTTAGGAAAGCATATTCTTTTAATATTTAAATGTTTGGAGTCATCATATTTATTAAAAATATAATTACCTAAATTGATAATTTTAATGCTTAGAATTCTAAAGTAGGCCAACTGTATAAATTTCATAGTACTAAAATTATAGTGATTCTAACATACTAATAATTGCTTGCTTGCTGTTACAGGAGGAATAATCACATGTGGAAGTCAACGAAGAAGATCAAGATTTCTGAATGAACAGTTTCTAGATATAAAGTATAAAAATGTATTTAACACTTCAAGCTTCTGGTTAAAAACATATAATTACAGGTATTACAATATTACATGTTAAACCTTAATTTTTGATGACAAACCAAAAGAATGATTAATGTTTAAAAAAAAATCAAACTATTTTCAATTTTGAGTAACGCCAGTAAAAATTGATTTAATGCCTGTATTAAAACCTAAAAGTTTGTGAAAATCTGAAATGGTAAATATACATTATGTTAGCATTAAAGAAATGTAACAAGTAAATGTGTTATTATTGAGTTAATTCTTATTTATAGGACTGAAAATCAGAGCAAAAAAATAGGAGATATATTGGACTAAAGGTCTGTGAACTTCAGGAAAGGGAAAGTGGGTGACAAGATGTTATTTCAGCAGCTGGTTATTAGGAGAAACTGCAGCTGTGGTTTAAAAGAGGGACACTATGGGTGCTAATAACTCCAAAAAATATCCACACATCAAGGTTTAAAGATTGCAAAAATTATTAAATTACTCTCAAATACAACAAAAATGTACAGATTCTATTTAAGGATGGTGAAAAAGTTTTAGTGTCAAAAACCACGAGAGGTATTGATTTGTGGGTTTTCCTGCAGCTCTGAAGTCCAATGTCTGAGTGGTCGTTTGCTTATGCTGGCAAGTTAGGCTGCAAAGAAAGATGCAGAGGTGGAACTTTGCTCCTTGACATGTTTGTTTTTGTTTTGTTGGTTGTGAGACTGAGTACACACAGGCTGTAGGGTATATACACACGGCCCACAGACCTAGCATGCCCTAAGTTCTTCTCAGTGTCAGACAGTTCTACCGGGATGGAAATAACGGCAGGCTTGATTTTGCTCCTGGCACTGGGATGGAGCCAGAGCCTCCAGGCGCTTCCAATACTTCCAGATCCTCTTTACCCCACACAGGAGAACTTTGTTTTGATGAAGGTGAGAAATGCTCCCGTTTGCTTTTTGTTGTTATTAAAAAATATATATATTATATTTTAACTATTGGCCAGGTATACGTGAATATCTACTTTTGTAAAAAAAAAAAATGACCACTCCTCCCCTGTATAATTCAACCTTGGTTATATTTAAGAAAAATTACTGTTTGGTTTGCATTTTTGATTAGTTTTCAAGAAAAAAAAAAACCTGATTACACATTTAGTGCAAATTACTTTTTCAAACTTTTATTTTTGGCAACATTGCCATAATTTAAAATATATGAGTTTTAGCTGGGAAAACAATTCTCTTTAACTATGAAGTTTTTTTTTTTATACTCCCTGTCCAAGATAAAAGAAACTCACTTCAGGTGAAACAAATATTTATTTTCATGTTCGCATTTTATTTCCAATTTTGAACATATTATTTTTCTGGATTTAGCTAATTTAACATCATAAAGCAAAAGTGTACGTATGCTGTATGTCTGCTTTGTGACTCACATACTGATTTTATGTTTTCCCTCCCTGAAAGATTTTGGGAACATGGTATGATGTTGCCTTGGCGACCACAAGTCCTAACCTCCCAAAGTACAGGCAAAATACAGCCATAGGAAAATGGCTTGTGCAGAAAAGTGCAGTTGAAACAAAGCTCAAGACAACCCGAACTGGACTCAGGTTTGTCTGTTTCTTCCTTAAATAAATAAATAAATAAAAAGTGAAATCTGTAATTCTTTATAATAAGTGTTTCTGTATGATAGTGCTTTAGCACTTAAATGTACATTAATTAACTATTAAATAAAGTGGTAACAACCACTTTTATGCATTGCTTTACATTTCTTATATTTATTATTTAATACGCTAGTTAGCAGTTTATATTAAAGGTCAAAATGGCTTTTATAGATGCTTTTTTTAACACTAAAAGTTGGATTACATTTATAAGAAACCACCTGTTATTTTGAGTTTTTTCAATTTAACACATCTTCTCACTTACTGTCTTCTGGTGTTTAAATGTTGATATTGTTCCTCTGCACATAATTTCCTGACAGCTTGGAGTTCTGCATGAAACGTGCTCCGAACTGGAACTTACAAACGTTGACCCAAATGCAGGAAGCTGATATTGAGTAATTGGTTCTTCACAGAGGATGCATGGCATGTGTGTTTGTGCAGATATGGGACGTGTAAGGAGGTCAGTCAAGATATGGAGCTGACCCCCACACAAGGGCGATTTTTCTACACTACTGAACGTGAGTTACTTTGATATATTTTTGTCTCATTCGACCCATACGTGACTTTAAACCATGAGTGAGATTTATGTGTTTTTTTTGTTTTTTTTTTTTACAATAAATTGTTTGATTTTCGGGTTAAAGCCCATTTAAAAGAATTTGAAAACAAACCAGTTTATCCAGTAAAGCACTAGATTTTTTGCACAAAAATATCTATTTGTGTTGAACGGTTCAAACTTACAGCAGAAGTCAATACGAATAAAGTCAAGCTTTGAATACTTTTCTGTTGGACGGCTTTGGGTGTGTTTCATCAACTGTCAGGCTTGTTTGTCTCCGCCCACATTTCTCTTTTCAGATAGGCTGGAATTTGGTAACATCATGAGTAAACCAATGAAGGCAAGCAGCATGAAATTGAAGAACTGACTTCAGAATTGCTCACTACAAACAAACCGACCCCGTTCAACTTACATCTGTTCATGGGAATGACTTTTAAAGGGGATTTTATCAGAAATATAATTGTGAAAACTAAATCTTATTGCATCCGTTAGCCAATTCTAGAGTGAAATTATTTTAAAATGACCTGAATGAAATATTCAGTTTTAATACCTTGTATAAGTAGAGCTGCATTCTGTGTCGGGTTCTGCTGTGCAGCATGATTGCAACATCTTAATGCACTTAAAAGTAGCTTTATTTCAGCTTCAGCTCTGCAGAAAATGATCAGAAACTCTGATCTATCTGTGTGTCTACCGTTTGTCTTTCAGGGACAAGATCTAAGGTGGACGCTTATGTGCTCCACACAAACTACGATGAGTACACTATCATGATTTTCAACAAGATCAGACCATCGGGTGAAAAGACAACTAACATCAGGCTTTACAGTGAGTCATTCCCTTTAGAAATTACATTTTAAAGATCTTTAACGACATGGATTTTAAAGTCAGATTTGACTTTCATGTTCCACACAACTTTAGGAAAAGGAGTGAAACTTAATAACTAATATTTTTTGGTGCCACCCACCCTCAGGTCGAACGATGACTGTAAGGCCCACTGTGTTGGAAGACTTTAAAACACTGGTCAAAGAGCATGGAATGGGTGAAGACACCATCCTCATCAAAGAAGACAAAGGTGAAGACCACAAGTTAGGGTTGAGGTTGTCTCAGATTGAAGAAAATAAAATAACATTAATTAGGATTATTGCCATAATATTAACCCTTTAATACCAGAGCTCCAGTGTTTATGTTCTTGATTTACTGTAACTTTTCAACCGTTGACATGAGCAATGTAATTCCTGCAGATTCTGAAAATCTCAGCAGCTTTTCTCCTTCAGAATCTGCTGGAATTACATTGATCGTGTTAACGTTTGAAAAGTTACAATATTCTAAAAATTGTGAGTTTAAGCGTCACCAGTGACGCTACAGGTGTTAAAGGGTTAAAATAAATACATTTGGCAGTTTAGTCAAGGTGTTTTCTTTCTTTTTTTTTTTTTTGCAGGTCTGTGTGTTCCTGGAGAGCAGGTTGCAGAACCAGAACCACAGCAAAATCCCCAGGTAGAAGCAGAGAAACTAAAGGGAATAAATCAAATCACAAAGAAGTTTAAATTCAATGGTGTTCAAATTTAGATGGTGTCTATTATTAATTTATTTTTTATGATGATATACATGGCCTTATTTTCGTCTGAAAGATGCCTGTCCCATTTCCAATCTGGAAGAAACTTCCAGATGAAAGAAAAATCAAAATTGGGTATGACAAGCTTCAGGTGGTTTTTCTTTTAAAATACTTTAATTCTGAAGTGTCTCTCTGCTAAGAATCTCATTCTTCCAGAGATTTCTTAGCAGAGGAAGAAGTTCAGTTGGACTTGTTTTATTAAGTTGAAGATGTTTCAGGCTGCTTTCTCTATTCTGAGTTTTTCTGCTAATGTCACTGACTTGATGTGTTTTCTGGCTGCAGAGGAGGAGGAGACAGGTGTTGCCCTCTTTATCTCCAGCAGATGTTGAAGGCTCTGGGGCTGATATGGATCTGTTCAATGGAACCGGTACAGACGTCCTGTCATAACTCATGTGTGCACAGATGGGATCAAATACATTCAAACTTTTCTGTTTTTGGTGTCCTTTTCATTTGCTTCCACAGAAGCGTGCGCGTCAGCTCCAGACACGGGGCCGTGTTTTGGGATGGTCCAACGTTACTTCTACAACTCCACCACTCTGACATGTGAACTCTTCAACTATGGAGGCTGCCTTGGCAACCAGAACAACTTCGTAACAGAAAAAGAGTGTCTCCAGAGATGTCGACCTGAGGGTGAGGGCTAACATGTGTGTGATAAAGTGTGCAGGTGATTTCTTTCTGACTCAAGATTTGACTCGTGGTTCCAGCTGTGTGCCGCCTCCCGATTGACATCAAACCCTGCGTGGGGTCTCCACCTATCTGGGCATTTAATTCCACCTCTGGTCTGTGCCTGCCCTTCAAACAGGGCAACTGCCAAGCAAATGGGAACAAGTTCTACACCAAGGCAGAGTGTGAGGAATACTGCGGGGTGATAAAAGCTGGTGAGGCAGCAAAAGATTTGGATAATACAAGAAACATGCTAAATGAACATTTTTATTTGCAAAATTCTAAATAACTTTTGTTTCAATTTAAAAGCTAAAAGTGTTGATTTTCTTTAAACAAAACATATATCTTCTTTTTGCAGAATGTTGAAAGAATTTGTTTTTCTTTCACAGATGAAGACCTTCTGATGTCTAATTGAGTTGATGCAAGAAAGAGACAAAAATAAACCACCAAGCCAGGAAATGTGAAAGTTAGACTGTAAAGGAGGAGGCCGTAACTTCAGACTACAAATAAAGAAATATCAGATCTTCTTTTATCAGTCAAAGTTGTGTTATTTGGTCAAAGGAATCATGATCTCTGAAATAAAACAGTCATCTGTAAAGCTACCACAGTAACAGAACTATTAGAAAATAAGACTCAGCCGCCATCATTAGTCATGACAATCACAGAAAAAGTTGGCCTTTTTTAAAGGTGGGACCCCTTCACAATAAGAGTTCTTCTGAACCCAGTTATTGCACTAATCTTGTGTGTGTTCCGGATGACAAATGTCTTCAGAGAGTGAAATGAGTAAAAACTTAAAGAGGTTTTTTCTTTTAATGCTGGTGTCCATCTGATCGATGCAAACATTTTAGTTATAAACTCAGTGTTGAGGGTAACGGACTACATAACAAATTAGTAAGCTAATGTAATTTAATTACTTTTGTCAGTAACTGAGGAACGTAGCAAATTACAGTGTAAATTTTGGTAAAAAATTACAGTTCCTGGACTACAGAAACCCTCATTACTTCATTACGTAAAAAAAAAAAGAGATTTAAAAAAAAAGAGAGTAACCACCATATACTAATAATGAGGAGTTGGGGGATACGTCAAAATTCATTCATGCCCTGAATGCTTTAATCACAGTTCTTAATTTCAAAATTCAATTAGAGACCGAGATGCTGTGAGGAGACTTCTCATCTCAGTGTCGGACTCCCAGAGCTGCAGGTGAGCAGTAGAGACCCTTCTTGTTTATTTTATTATTCCTATAAGAATTTGCTTGACTGGAAAAAAAGTAAAGTAACAAGTAGTGAATTACTTTTTAAAATAGGTAATAAGTAAAGCACTACATGAGTGTGCATCATGCATTTAAAAGTGAGTTTTTGGCTCATGATGGGCTCAGATTTACTGAAACCCAAAAACCAGAAGGTGGCGATGTTGCTCCGCTAAAAAGAGCCTTGAGAGCACATCACAGCATCCCAGTATTTTCATATATTTCCATATCAGTCACAAATGTTGAGTCATACTGTGCTGTAAAAGTCTCTGCACGGCCTCACCACGTTGTACCCTCTCTCCTGCGAGGAGCCAGGCTTCCTGCTCTCGCTTCCCAGAGTTCCCGGCTGCTGGCAGTAGAATGCTGGGAATATCCGGAGGGGAAAGGGAAGTGACATCACAGCGGTGACCTTCCGTACTAGGCCAGATCACCTGGTGCAGCCTGCATAAATGGCAATGGCAATCAAGCAAGCACAAAGTGAGCACAGAGAGCTAATCAGAGGAGTCCTCTTTGTCTCGGGCAACGCTGATTCATTCTGACAATTCGGCTTGTTTTCTGAGAGAAGTATTCAGTTCCCATGTGAAGAGAGGAAGTGATAACCTTGATCATTTGTGCATAAAAGTTTCCAAAAGACACACAGAGAAAAATACAAATAAGACAGGAACATTCCCACAGCCGCTCTGCTGGTTCCACACAACAGCTGCACCTTTCTGTCTCGCTGGTTGTTTACTGGCTTGTTTAATTTGTTTTATAGGCAGCCGAGGGACTGCATGGCAATGCTGTCATCACATGGAGCTCCTTCAGCTCCACTGTGCACAACAACAGTTGCAAAATCTATTAAGATCATTTTTAAAAAAGTAAAACTGCCTCGACTGATGGTAGACTATAGAAAGTTGAAGAAAAGCCAAAAACAAAAACAATTTCCTATATACATTTGTGTGATTTTATTTTACCTTATTCTATGTGGTTGCTTAAATATTTAAGTGCTAATGTAAGCATCATGGGGCTCAGTTTAAAAAGAAAAAAACTGCAGAACATCCTTGTCTCCTCAAATCTCCTCAGACTTCTACGAAAGGTTTCCATGACCAACTTCTTCACTGCTCATTGAAAATACCACAGTTGAATTTGAAATCTGCAGACTTTTCATGAGTAAACAATATTCAAAATGTATTTAAAGATTTAGTGGAACAGCACACTAGGCGTGCTTCAAGTTAAAAGATAAGAAAGCTTACAATAGTTATAAGATTTTTAAGTTTTACGTTGTTTGCACTACTTTAAAGCAAACATGTTCGACTTTTGTTTGAGTGAAAGTTTGGGACTCCCAACAGAATTTTCAGAAAAGTTTTTACATTAAACTTTAATTTTAGAAAGTTTCAGTAGAGAAATAAGTTGAGGGATGTGTCAGTGTGATGGCAGATGGCAAAGGCCATCTAGGATTGTCTCTTTTTAATTTGTTTCCTTTAAGATTTGATACAGGGATAAATAAGTAAGTAGAATATTTGGCAATTTAAAAAAATTATATTTTTTCCAATATGTGTTTTTTTTAACTCACTGTTTAAACTTAGTTTTTGTTTTTTACTTTTAATCAACACAAGATCTGCATTTCTTGATCTATTTTTTTTTTAAGGTTAGAGAATAATAGAGAGAAATTCTTCGAATCTTTCTGGGACTTCTCCAGATGAAGCCGCAGACCTCCCTGGATGAAGGTTGCTCACAGATGGGAGCTGACACGCTGTGAACATATGGCCCGTAGACCAGATCTTATCTGAATTTGGGGAACGCCTTAGAAGTTACATTCTTCACAAGCATGAACTGGAAAACACACTCAGATCCTCATGCTTGCACTTATCCAGGACACATTTACAGTCACAGGAGGAGAAAAGGGATTGAGTGGAGCAAAAGAAGGAGGTGAAGGTGTACATATTGTTTCTCACAGCTAGTCCAGACCGTGTTATGTGTTTCCCATCAGAAACAGGCTGCTAGAGTCCTCTGTTTGGCTCCTACAGTAAAAAAGTCTCTTAACGTCCAGTGCAGCTGTCATGAGCAACACCTGCAACAGGTCTCCCTATTGAAGACTCAAACAGCCATAAATGCTCTCATACATATGCAACTTAGCCTCCTGTGCACTTAAGCAGAATAGGGCAAACTATGTACAGTACATGTAGGAGACAAGATGAAAATCAAGTAAAGGATTTGTAAAGCATGCTGTAGTTGCTGCCAAATTATTCAAAATTTCTGTGTATTCTCATGTTTGCATTCTTCAGAGAAACGTTTTGAAACTGTTAAAATTTAAGTTGTGCAAAAATTTAAATATTTTTCATTAAAATTTATTAAAATTATTGTTAATAACATTTTGAAAATAAAAGAAAAATATACTATAAATGTAAAAACAATCACAATCAAAAGTGAACAGGGTATGAATTCTTCACCATGTTTTTTTGTGTTTTAGGTACTAAAAAATACATTCTTAAGTCTTTTTTTACTATTATTGTAATCAGATGTTTCACAATGTTACAAATGATGTTACAGAAGTTTAGACAGTGTTTTTGTTTGCAAAAAAAAATATCATCCACAAATCTTTTTAATGAGATTTAGGCATAGAATGCACTTTACAGGGAAAATTCAATTAAACACTCAATACACTAAAAAACGTAACATTTCCTGCATTTTAGTAGGTAGTATCAATGATTACTTCAAACAGATGTTGTAAACTATAATATCAGTTTACATTAGTAGTGCCTGACGTCTGTGGTAGGGTTTCTATTTGCTTTATTCATTAATTAATTAAATACTTTCATACTAGTGCTCTCCAGGTCAAATTACAAGACAGAGGTAAAATTCAAAAAGGAATCCGGTACCTCCCCAAAAGACAGAAGACAGCAAGATGAAAAACACGTTTTTTCTGTATAGCACATATCTTTACAAAATAATGGATAAAAAATGCCAAAATACAACTGAAAACGGCTTCCAAAATAATGAGCATAGCAGTTATATGTTCATTTCAAATCCAAAATGTGAGACAATGCTTTACCAAAATGTTTCATGTCCTGTTCTAGACCCCTGAGTGTGGATCTAAAACTGCTCCCTGGTGAAATGTGAAAAATTCCAGTAATTTCCGTTTGCCAGCTGTGACCCATCCTTGTACTGTACACACCTGTTTCTCTTTTCTCACCTCTTTTCTACCATCAATCAGCTCTGATTTCCAAACTACAAAGGACAATAAAAAAAAGTCTTTGAAGACTTAACAAGTGTGTGTTCACACATCAAAGCATAAATATCACTAGGTATTCCACTATCTTTTCTCTTTTTTTTAAAGTTATCTCAATATTCATAATGAAATGTATGGCATGTTTAACCGCACCTTTTTTTTCACCCACATCTCCACCACTCCTCGCTCATCCACCCATGCTTCCTCTTCAGCAGGGTGTGTGTGTCTTTTGAAACTGGTATTACTGCTTTGTGCCAAACACTTTCAAAGTCCAGCAAGTGCAGGATGTTGAGAAACTGGGCGGAGATGAAGTCGAATAACTGAACTGTTGGATAGCTTCACACAACCAGTGAGATATTTGGCATTCAAAGATGTCTTCCTCCTTGAGTTGATGATGGAATTACCGAGTTTAACTTGAAATGTTGGTTTGCTAACAAACAGTAGGGATTTCTGGATGAAACAACCCTTGACCCACTGACCTTAGGAGAGCATTTGGCTCTCCACTGTATGCCTCCCCTCACAGTGTGACCCTCTGAGCTGCTCTGCTGTGACTGACCTCAGTGTGACACACGCTCACGGGGGCGAGATGACCATTCAACACCCTCCCAGACAAGCAGACACAACAGAAGGCCCGGCACATTCTTTTCCCCAGGTGGCATAAAAGACACAGTCGGATCAATCTCCTAATGGCTTCCAAAGCAGCGACAGACGATTATTAACCTCTGACGGGTGTGAGTTCCTCCTTCACACAATAGTCTGACCAGGCGGTGTTTGCAAACTGACTATTGAGTTGGATTTTTTTTTCTTCATTCATGTGGTTAACTGCTGGACCTTTTGGTTTACGATTAATATTTGCCACAATAATGGAGGTCAAAAGGTGTCAAATTTGCTCATTAAGGTCTAAAAAGACTTTCCCAGCAATCAACCTAAAATTGACGCCAATTTTAAATGGAAAAATTATCATAATTTTTACTGATGTGACCCTACCTGCACAATCTAGAAAGTGTCTTCAGGCTCATTAGAGTCCGTTTGGTATCAAGAAATATGACAAACGTCCCCTCTATGATTAAAGCTCTCAGGTTTATCTCATTTTCCCTCAACTTTTAATCAAACTTTTCCTTTAGACTTCCACTTCAGTGTGTGTGTGCATGTGTGTGTGTGGAGGGCTGGTGGTGGGAGGACAATGGGCAGTAAGGGGGATTGTTGAATAGAACCATTCAGCCTGTTCAGCCAAACAGAAAATCATCTCCCATCTCACTTCAAAACCCACAGTTTCTCTCTGTACAAGCAGGCCTTTATTCTGTATAATTACTCCCCGATACACATGTACACGTACATGGACACACACATTGTGTGTGTATTCTTATGTACCTTTATGCATCAATGTGTACACACACAATCATGGAGTTAAGTCAAACTCTCAGAATGCTACCAATGTTTGCATTTTTTTTTACATTTTAACAGTTGATTTCTGTGCTCAAGTAAAAGGAAATGTTTTATTAAAATATTTTTCATTAAAATAGTAGATGATCAATTGAAATATAGCTGATTATGTGAGCTGTGGAGTGAATTTTGTTCTGTGTGCAGGAAGGAGTTTACCTGATTTGACTTCAGATTGTCTGAGATCTGCACTTCCTCGTCTCGGGGGAGACAGAAAAGTATGATTGACAAGGAGTTTGATGGAAAAAATATAATCTTTATGACTTAACCCATTGATGCCTGTTTATAAAAATATGCCTCATCAGCTCCAAAATTACCTGAAATCTAACATCTACCTGAAAATCAAAAACAAAGATTTTTTGATAGCTGGAAATAGACTTAGGCATCAAAAAGTTAAAATTGCAAAAATAAAAACACATTTAAAACTTACTATGAGAGGGTACTCTGACCCTTCATGATACACTGTTGTGTTTTGGATTTTTTAGGTAGTTTTATAAGTATGACTGGGATTCATTTCAGGGTTAGAAGATGGAACTTTTTAAATATAGGATTTAAAATTTTGCTAATATACTCCCAATTTGGTGTTTTAATTTGAAATGTTGAAGGAAAACAAGATATTTTTTGGAAAATTCTTTAAAATTGCTTGCTGTTAGTGTCCATGAGCCAATACCTTTAAGTAACAAGAACCATGTTCTCAAGGAGAAAATGTCGTATAAAATGTCATATATTTGGTCACTGTTGTTCTCTCGCCTTCCTCATTGTTTCATGACCATATCAGCAACTGTTTTTAGATTAAAACACCACTCAGATCATCTTTTATGAGGTTTTTTTTTACACAAAATATTTTTAAAAACTTTCATTTTTACAGGACATAGTTTCTGCAGAGCGGCGGGAGAAATTCATTTCTGAGTTGTGTGAGAGACTGTGGGTGCAAAGCAACCCCGTCTCCATTTCCCATCATCCTTTTATTTACACATTGTCCCGTTACAGTCTGTCACAACCCCAATAAGTGCAATATAAATGGCGATCAACATTGGTGCAATGCAGCAGCACAGTTATGACCCAGATTCCAGTTCAGATGAGCAAAACAAATTCAAATAAGGATCTATTTGTCTAAAAGTGGATGCATCAGAACAGAGCGGAGCGAGGAGCTTGTAGCTTCTACGTCACTGCTACAATCTTTTTCAAACTGAATTTTTTATCACCTCCCGATTAATAATAATTGGAATAAATAAATGCTCAGAAATGCTATTTTAATACTTATTTTCTTTATTTATTTCCTCCATCATGAGAAAAAAGTCACAAGAAAATGTAAAAAACACAATTTTTTTTGGAGTGGGTCTTTAAGGCTTTTATTTGCCATCAAAGCCTGATTAATCTTGATTAAGAGTTGCTATATCCAAGATATTAGAAGCAGAACAGTAATCCTGACAAAAAACGGAAAATTGAAGGAAGTTGACTCTTAACTCTACAGTCTACCCAGTGATAGAACAATGAAACTCTCAACTTGACCTCCAGAAACATGGCATCTCTGTAGGTCACTGTGATTTTACCTGCTGATTCCATAGATCAAGCTCATATTTTAGAGACAATCAAATGGAGTACAGACCTAAGTCCCATAATCAATGAATCCCTGCACGTCAACAGATCGGAACCCAATATCTCAAGAAGATCTCAGTCTGATAGGAAGGTTTTCATGAAGACTTATCAGTTCTGGTCTAAAATCACAAAGGAAGCATGTGTAGAACCCAATAAGAATAAAATAAAATAAAATAAAAACTGAATTAGGCTTTTAATTCAATAGAAATGCATTGCTAATCTCACGTTTCTGTCATTTTAAAAGCATTTTGAGATTATTTCTTCAAAATAATTATTTTTTGTTTTTGTTAGAAAGGACCTGGTTTGTTGTTGTCTGCTCTTCTCATGAGGTCACATCATCTGCAGGCACTTTGAGGCTGGACTGCAGCCAGAGTACAGAATGTACAGCTCTGGGAAACCTCTCACAGCTGAGCATAGACACCTGAAATGTAATGTAATACCTGCTCTTGCACGTTGATTGTCAGTGTAAATGTTACTCTGGAGCCGTATTTCAAATGCCATAAAGTCATGCTGTGGCAGGCTTTCATTTATCACTTATTTACTGCTGTTCTCAGTCGCTGGCTCTGTCATTAAGTTGTTCCACCATTTTTCTTCAAACTCCTGTTATGTTACACTTATATTTTCAAACAGATTATCCTGTGGGAAAGTATCTAAAACACATTTGTTTTTTACTTGTGTTGTAAATGTCTTCTAAAAATCCATCTTCAATCATTCTTTTTCATGTTTTCTTGTTTGATTTTCATTTTCAACAACGGAGCACGGAAACCTCAACTTGCTTTTGATCACAATAACCGCATGTTTAAAAAAAAAAAAATCATCCACATCTGCACGTTCAAATGTAGGATGGGAAGAGATTCAGTGATTGAGTATAGAAATTAATCTCTTAATCTGTTTAATCCTATTTTTCCCTGCTATAATGAAAAAAAAACTACAGCAACATCTGTGTTAACAACCTAATTCACTGTGAGCCCCTTAACTAGTGCTGTTACCGCAAACAAGCTGTCACACAAAGCTGAAGGATCTGTGGTGAAAGTGCTGCTGGAGAACTGAACCATTTTAGCTCCTCTGAGCTCGTTAGCCCAGATCCAGCCATACGGTCAGGCCGCTCATTGTGCAGGGATGACACTGAATCATTGTGCTGGAGGTTAATCCATACATCTAGGATCAGGAAACACACAGCAGCTTCAACAAAAACACAAAACAACACCAAAGCTTTGATGGGCCATCTTCTATTTTCATGACAAAAATGTTTTAATCTTTTTAAAAAGTGGAAGAGTTGTTGGAACAACAACACCATCATTTTAAGGCATCAAATCCCTCCATTTATCCACTTTATTTTGCTCATTTGGTTGGATTTGTCTGGTGCTTCAGTTTTTTTTTTATTGTTGATCTCTTTTTGCACTTTTTTTATTCCTAAACTTACATTATGTGCACAAAAAGGCTTCCTCTTGTTTTACTCCAATCTTGCTGATCAAGATCATCTAATACATTTTTTTAAATTGTATTTAGGGGCTGAAAAACTCTAACTCCTCAAAGACTCAATTTTTATCACTTTTTGATCTGTTGTAAAAGCATCTCAGTGAACTTTTAATTATGATGTTTTTAGCCAACTATGTTATTTATGTATTAGAAAGTTATCTCTGAATTTTGGGCTGGACTGTTGGCATGAAGTAAACCACTCTCTACCACTAGCTTACAGCCTCTCACACCCCAACCCAACAATACCAGTGCAACAAAATTAGCGAGCAATATTGGAGCTATCCAGCGCACAGTTTTAAACAATCAGCTCAGAAAAAGGACAATAAAAGAGGTGGATGCATCAACAGTTGTAACCACATTTTTAATCTGCTCCAGAATCACAACTGTTTGACTAAAATAATTACATTTGAATTTAAGCTTAATTTTCTTTATATAGATCCTCCATTATAAGAATAATTCTGGAGTGGGTGGGTCTTTACAAAGACGATTACCAGCTCATTTTAGCAATTGACTGAAGATAACTATTGGCTGAGAAAAGAAAAGTGTTCTATAGGACAGAAAAAAAATATTTAGTATTAGACTTCTGGGCTAAAACTCACTGTGTGAACACAAAGATGTATTTATTAAAAAGAGAAAAGGAGCAATAATTAAAGGTTATATGTCGAACATTTTATTCTGATGAGCAGCTAATATTTTACTAAAAAGAATCTTAATTTTCTTTTTGTCTTTCATTGTGAGAAGAATGACACAAGAACATGTTAAAAACTAGGATTAAGTTGATTCAATCGATTAATTGATCTGAATTGATCCAAGCTTAATAGATCAATAATCGATCCATAAAAGTCAAAATCCATCGAATGCATGAAGCTGAAGTCCACTAGCTTGATGCTAACGTTCAATGGGTTTCCCTTAGGAAGGCTAATGCTAATGCTCGGTCCACCTAAACATACGTTGCTGACTAAACGATCATCTTTATAAACTCACATTTCTAAAAAGGACATTTTTTTTACAGTTACCATTTGTGTCTAATGCAGTTTTTAGCTCTTGTTCTTCTGGAATAAGGTGTGACGCTATAGCCTGATTGACACCTAGTGGCTAAACTAAGAGAGACAGAACAATTGTTGGAGGTTCTCCATTTGAGAATCCATGTAACACTGTATGGTATTAACTATCTCAGTATTAGAACTGTATCAGATTTGTATAAATATCTTCAAAACACATACTTAGGTTATTATGGCGTATACTTGTATAGCGCTTTTCTACCCTCCAATCAGGAGTCGACTGGCCGACCGCTGCACCAATGTATTTCTAAACAAATGTGCAAACTTCATAAGTTCAAAATTTTATTCAATCAAATTGAATTGAATTGAGTGGATGGAAAGAATTGAAAAAAAAAACTGATTGATTGAATTGATTCTGGAAATTATTGCCGATATCCAGCCCCAGTAAAAACATTTAAAAAAGGCAATTTTCATTGAACTAGGTCTTTGAGTGCCTGAGCATTCATTTCAGGCGCAGGAAGCTTTTGAAGACTTCCCTTCTAAAACACTGCAGGTGAACCATCTCAATGACATTTTGGGTTATTTTGAATGGTTTCAAGTTGTGATTGATAACAACTGAAGGTAGTTCAATATTGTCACTTTTCTGTTTATGAAGACAGCAAACATTGACTCCGTGACCAGAAATGTTCCTCCACTCTGGAACAAAGATTGCAGGCATCAGGAGAGGAGCCGTGTGCACACATGTGCGTCTGTGTGTGCATGTGTGACGGATGGGGAAATGCTTCGTAGGGGGTGTTGGGTCGAAGCTCCATATGGGCACTACCCCCCACCTTCACCCCCACCCCACCCCCCCATCCCACCTCCTGCAAACAGGCAGATGTCAAATAGGACGTGCTGCCCTGATGGGGCACAAGGTCACACCGCGCAGGGGCAAATAACAGAACATGAGGGACAGACAGAAAGAGGAGAAGTGCCTTTCTGCCAACACCCCCTTCCCCGTCACCCCCCACCCAAGAGCAAACTGCAACCAAAAGAGATGTACACACATGCTGCCAGAGAAAAAACATGCTGGCACTCACATGCCAACGCACAAAACACAACCCTCAGCAGTGTGACCACGAGGTCAACAGATCAGTTTCGCCGTCTGTTTTCTCCAAGAAAAAATCCCAAACGAAAAGTTAGAAAATATTTTTAAAAAAATGTATTTTTGTGTGAGTAAAATAAGATATTCTACCCATGAAGTGATATCATTTCAATAGAATTATTTATGCGGCAATTAAAGTATACATAGTTCAAGCTTTTTTTATTTAGATAAGCACAAGTTATTTTAGATAGGAAGTATACATTTTTACTCATTAAGTCACCTGTAGCTGTCCAGTTACAGGTGTGAAAATCTGCAGACACACTGGCTTTCTTAGATTGTTTGATAGTAATGGTTCTAAGATTTTTTTTCCGAAAGGTAATAGATTATTGAACATTTTAGCAAGCTTACATTAATTTCTGCAGTTATTGATGATCCTGCACGTTTATTTTTTTACATTTGGGCTGAATTACTTTTAATTTGTTATGTAATAACTTGGAAACTCTTGCCTTCTCATAAATTCCTCTGATGTGTCTCTCTGCTCCCTCCAAGGAGCTGCAGACGGACTCAAAGACAGGTGTCGGTTGTGTGCGTGCATTAGCACGAGCGAGTGTGCATGTGTGTGTGGAGGTATGGCCTGTAGCTCTGAACAAAGCAAGGGAATGGACAAACACACACACACACGAGAGAGCATCTGTGTGTGTGTGAGCTGAGCTCTGAATGGTTACGCCCGCAGGGCAGGAGTAAGGTTACTTTACATACTGCACTTACAGCTCCCTTTACCACTGGGGTATAAAATGGATTTGAATGAGAAAGACGGGAACAGAGGGGTTAGTGGGAGGGGGGAGAGGGGTGAGAAGGAGGTGTGTGTGAGGGGTGGGGGCTTTCTTTGTGTAACTGGAGGTCTGCTGCTGCTCTGCCATGGCTATGGAGATGGAGGAGCGGGGTCAATCTCCCTGCTCTCCCTCCCTCTGTCCTTTGACTATAGGCTGGCTGCTCTGTCTGTCCTCCTCATCCCTTCCTCCCATTAGCATAGCAGCTGCCTGATACAGGGCGCAGGGGTGGAGAATGGCCAGGTTGCTGTGTGCATATGTGTGTGAGGGTGTTTTGCAGAGGGAGGGATGTTAAGGGGGGGGCAGAGCTGGGGGGGTCCAGTCAATGGCAGTGCGTCTGGCTGGTGAATAGCAGCCAAGGCAGGCCCCCGCAAGCGAGACAAAGGAGCCAGGAGGGAGGGGATGGGGTCGGGGTGTATGAGGGAGATGCAAGGGGGGAATAAGGGAGTGAATGGAGCGCCTTGTCACTGGAGCTATGGAAAGAAGCACCGAATGAACTGGAAGAATGAAAGAAGAGTTCAAAAGGGAGCGGAGGGCAAGGAAAAGACCAGCCCGACCACCTGTCTCTCTGCCTCTCTATTTCTTTTGGTCCCCCTCTTACTCACAGACAGAGTTTAGGGAGGGGAGTTAGCTGCAGACGTGTTTTTGTTTTGGGGGAGAAAGTGCAGTATCAGCAGGATTTGAAGCTCAGTGTCATTGGCCGGCATCCCACACTCGGCAGGTTCAACTGCACTTGAGATGTTTTCCTGAAGTAATCTGTGAAATTAGGGGCAGGAAAAACAAAAATAGAAGATAAGTTTTGGAGCACAACTGTGAGGAGGGATTGCTGTGGACTGCCGTCAGCTGCTCAATAAAAACAAGGATCCTTCCATTATACTGGCTGGAGAGCAGAGATCCACCACTTACTTTTAAATATTATTCTAAAATAATCAAACGTAAATAAAAGGAAAATTCACTTTAAACAAGAAATGTAAGAGAATTGTTTTATATGGTCATCTTTTGATCTATTTTCAATGCATTAGCAGTGGTTTTTTAATTATGATTATGATGTTTTTAATCTAAATTAAAAAAAAAACCTATGTAATTTTCTAGGACTCAGTTTGTGCAGAGCGGCAGTAGTTTATTAGAAATTCAACTCTGAGTTTTGGGCAAGTCTGTTAGCATAGAGTAAACTTGCACTGATTTCCCAGCATCCCTTTGTTTACATGCTTTCCCGCTAGCTTACAGTCCCTCACATCCTCAACCTAACATTTCCAATGCAATACAACTAGCAAGCTATACAGATGTATGGCTTTGAGCCAGATCAGCTCTGATGAAGAGACACCATTTAGAGATTGACAGACATCACTAATAGAAAATGTCTTACCTTTGGCTCCAGTGAAATGAAGCCAATCCAGTTGTCATTTTTCTGTGATGCAGGCGCTGTTGGAGTCAGGCAAGAGTGATTGGTTTGAGTCAGGACACTATTGATGAGTGAGCTTGTTTGAAGTCCACCCCTTTCACAGAAAGCAGGAAAATCTGTCAATCAAATGTTCAAGGTGGGGCCCAGCGGGCATCACCTGCTTTTACTGAGGCATCTGATTGGTCAGTTTATAACTTGAATAATCTTTAATAAAGAAATATCATGAAAAAGAATTAGGATTTGCAAGATGTTTACAAAAAAGAATGATTCTGACAAATAGAACGGCTGTCTATTTCTCTATAGAACTATGGGATTTTGGCAGATACTTCCTGTTTGGAACAGGGGGGTTGTGTCACTCAGTCCAGTTCTTATTTGCAGTCAATGAGGAAAGATGTACATGGTTGTATTTGTCTGCCAGTGGGTGCGTCAGAATGAAGTGGAGCAAGGAGCTTGTGGCCTGCTGATTGTAGTTTGTACGCAACAGCTACAAGCTTTTAAAAATGCTGTTTTTTTCATGTTGAAGTCCTCCGACATGAGAAAAATGTTACAAGAACATGTTAAAACACCACAAACGCAAATTTCATTTACAGCGTATTGTTTAAAAAACAAATGTATTAATAAGTTCATTTGCCAGACGTTCTGTAATAATGAACAAGTAAACAGACATGAACATTTTCTGCTTATCTTTTATTTCTCTACATTTTTTCTTGCTTGTGTTTATTTTGTTACAGAGATTCTTAATAGAGTTGTTTCTGGCTGTTTGAGTTCAACCCACTCATTGGGAGTTTCTGTGTCCAGGACAAAACATTTTCCGATAAAAGTCAAACTTGATTTGGGCCGTTTTCTCTTCCAGGCTAAACCTTGGAAATATTGTTTCTCTTAAAACAGTCTGAAGTGGGAGAACTTCCATTTGTCTGATACTTCGCTTCCATCAAACGCTTTTTGTCAAACAAACCTTTCTGTCTTTTCTGTGAAGCAGACATCATGTTCTCTGCTGTTCTTTTAAAGCCATACAGTCATTATTTTAATCTGTCATCCTCAGTGCATTCTTACTTTGTCTTGATCAATTCCACTTCCAGTTTGCAAATGTTTGACCCAGATATATAAGCTTATTGCCATTAAACTATTATTTGACAAACTTTAAATAAGCCAAACAGAAGTTTATCA
The DNA here is from genome assembly GCA_003999625.1 of Oryzias javanicus. Lineage (NCBI taxonomy): Eukaryota > Metazoa > Chordata > Actinopteri > Beloniformes > Adrianichthyidae > Oryzias > Oryzias javanicus. The sequence continues at coordinate 13,578,991 of CM012448.1, read as the reverse complement.
CACGACCACTCTGTGTTCACATCACGCCAGAAAGCACCAAAGCCAGTAGTTCCTCTAAAGACCCATGGAACAAGGTTATAAAAGGGTACAGTTCTCATTGACTCTCATTTTAAAAAAGACAAATTTCCTCAAACCCAAAATTGGTTTCAGTGATCATTTTGATGAATATTGCTTTAATTCCCATTCATGACAACTTTGACTGTATGTGTGCGAGAAGGAGTGTGTGTTCCTTAAATTCTGTCACTTTTATTTTATTAAAGATCCGATGCGTACATGTTTTTAGGAGCGTGTCTTTTTACTCTATTAGTCAAATGTTCAATTGGTGATGTCAAAGATTTTATACAAAAGTCAAATTGCTGCCAATAAAAAAAAACAGAAACAGAATTCTGATCAAAGAAAGCTGTGATACTGAAAAACATTTGAATAGTGTATTCAAATGTTACATAATTTTTGACTTTTTTGTGCAAAAGATATTTTTATTTACCATAATTGATTTCAGTGGCTGCCAGGTTCCTGAATGACAGCTTTCACATTGGACACATGTTGTTTCCCACCAATAATCTTTAGCAAATTTTCACTTTAAATACAGAACACACAAGTGAACAGGGTCTTCTCTCTGATCCATATTTTGAGGTGGTCTCCTTGGTTTCACATTGGATGATCTCTGTTTTGCCCTGAGTTTTCTCGGTCGGAATAGGCACCAAGCTCTGAGTGGAACAACTGGACCAAAATGGCCAGAAGCTCATTGAAATGTGGTCATATGAATGCAGGCTCATTAAAATAACGTTTAATGTGATCAAAATTGCTTCTCACACTGTTTTCTTAACACTGCTGTACCAAAGTAGCAGTAAAAAATGTTGGACTTGATGTTGATAGTGATGTCTAAAACTGGTCAGCAAAAACATAAAAAAAAATGGAAATTGTGAACCATCCCAACAAGGATATCAAACCAAAGGACTTCCTTCATTCTGTCTCTTGTTGCTTTGTCTCGCCCTTGTAACTCTTAGCCAATGACTGACGAGCTCTTTAGTCACATGGTTTTGTTAACAAGCTTTGCAGAAATAGGCCAAGGGCAATGTTCAGGTTTCAATCTAGACCAAATTAAGCGGACTCAGCCCGGACCAGTGGACTTTTCAGTCTGAATACACCCCAACCTATACACAGTAAAGAATCTCTGCCTAAAACATACACATACAACACTTATAGATGGTTAAAACATATAATAATGCTGCTTACTGCGTTAAGAAGTGAATCGTGGTGCATACTGCCTCGCTTGTTCTTCCAAATTACTGGAAAGTTCTGCTTTTGATCTAAAGAAAAGCCATCTGAATTCTTTAGCATTTAGCATGTATTTTTCTGGCTTGATTGAGTAAAGAAAGTCTGGAAATTATTTTAAACATTCACAGATCCAGTTCTTGATGACATCAAAAATTCTCCATCAAATTTTAAAAAAGAAAGAAATTCGCCATCCAAACAACCAAATCAACCTGTAAGACTCATTTTTGATAAAATGTTTAAAAGCTGATTCATGTCTTCCCCTCCTGGTTTGGCTACTCTAACACTTATGTTTGCATTAAGTAATCAGAACATGCAGTCATGGGATGGAGTTGATCTTAAGACAGCTTCCTGATGATTTCCTGTGTTTTAACTTTATTTGCATTTCAGCTAAAGCAAGTAATCTTTGGGAAAAAAGTGTCTTGGTCCTACCAAATTTATAAATATAAATAAATATATATTATTTATAAATAAATACTCACGTTTTACCAAACATCTGTGAGCAGGAAATGCTGCTGCTTCTCTGTGTCACAGTCAATTAGTTTTCATAAACTTGTTTACGGCCCTGCAGCCCACGCACTCTGTTACTCTGCCTCATTAGACAGCTAATCGGATAAAGGCAGGTGGGTGGTGGAAACGACATGATTAAGCTTCATTTACAAAACATGCACCAAAACATGCTTGTTAGCTTGATTGATGATCCTATATTGGTCAGGCTAGTCCAATAAAAGGGATGCTAAACCTCGAGATTGTTGCCTGGCTAAATTAACATTTCATTATCTTGTCAACATTTTGAGTTGTTCTAAAAGAGGAACATGGAAACTAGAGAAAGACAGAAGAAGATAGAGTAAGATGTCATAATTGGGTAAGAAAAGTGATAGCTTCAATCTGAATTAGTTCTGCTGTGAAAAACATTCACTTTTACCCTAAAAAGACAGACAAGAAGCATCAATTCAATTCAATTCAATTCAATTTTATTTATATAGCCCAAAATCACAAAGAATTTTGCCTCATTGGGCTTCATCAGAGAGCAACAATAATTGCTACAGGGGTAACAAACAGATTTAAAATAAATCTTAAAACAAAACATTTGGATCCTGTTTTATGCTAAAATTCTAAGTTAAAAGCTAAAAGCTATTTATCTCAGAGAGCAGTTTGGTCAAAAGTGATGCATCGAGAGCGTCAGTGAACCTGTGATTAAGGAGTGATGGTAAGTTTTACTAAATTAAATCTATCTATCATTTTTCCTTTAAGCATAAACTGTTACAATACATGGAAGTTCCAGTTTCAATCAGTTAAAAACTGAATAAATCATTTAAACAACAATGATATGGTGATAAAAGGGCTTTAAAAAGTAAATTTAGATAAAATTTATTGGAAAATTGGTTCAGTCGGCTTTGATAATCAGCACTAATAGTAAAAACAATTATTTACAACCTGCTAAGTGTTTGTTTTTGCAACAAATTGCTTGTAATTTCTCTTTATCATAACCTTTCAAATAGAAAATCATCATTCAGAGTTTGATTTTGAGAGCATCCCAGCAATCACTCTTTCAATAAAGATGGAGAATATTCACACTATGCAGCTGCTGCAAAATGAAGCCCTTATTTAGTTTAAAGTTCCACTCTGATCATCTTTTGAGCTACTTTTCAAAGTGTTCCCTCTACTCTTTTAATTATGATTGTGCCATATTAGGGCAAAAATAAATAAAAAAAAACTGTGTCATCTCATTTGGACATTATTTCTGCAGAACAACAGTAGTTCCTCAGAAATTCACCTGAGTTGTGAGCGAGATTGTTGGTGCAGAGGAAGGTTGCTATCATTTTCTGTAATCCATTTACAGGTTCTCCCACTATCTTACAGCACCCCTTAACCTAACATTAGTGGTGCAACAAAAATGGCAACAATATCTGAGCTGTCCAGCTGTACAGTTTTGAGCCAGATGGCAGCTCAGATGAGGAAAACAAAGATGTACACGGATCTATTTGTCTGCAAGTGGATGCATCAGAATGGAGCGGACTGTACTGCCACAAGCTCTTTTAAACTGAATTCAAATACTCCGAAATGCAATTTTAAGATTAATCTTCTGTATTTATGCTGTCCATCATCAGAAAAATGCCACAAGAACATGTTAAAAACGCCCTTTTCCTTGAACTGGCTCTTTAACAAAACCAGAAACTCTAAAAACGAGGGGATCTTGATTGACATAACCCTTAAAATCTCCTGAAATTGCGGTTTCTCTTTGAATTCCTCAGCAAATCGTCTCGTCTGGCTCAGCAGCAGGAGCTGTTCTACGTCCGATCAAGATGCGCAGAAAAAAAAACAATGCACACGAAGAACCTATTAGGGGGCCTAGCAGCCAGCAGCAACCCTGGGAGGCCAGCCAACTAAGTGTGTGAACAATGGGAACCCAGCTCAACAAAACATCCTCCAGAAGTGAGAGACTGAGGGAGTTTGGAGGGGGGGGATCAGATAACCCATTCTGGCTTCCACAGTGTCAAAATACAGCAGGGCTTGTGTTTAAAGGAGCAAACTCCTCTGACGTTTAAAGGAATGCGTTCGATCAGTGCTGATCATGAGTTCCAGCCCGCAGCTGAAGCAGCATTTTCAACAGCTTTTCTCTTTATCTTCATCAAAACCCACAATCTTCGCTGCACGTCAGACACAAACCAGAGGTGAGACACTTCACCTTTTTTTCTCACACGAATACGAAAAACTCCCGAACCACAACCGTTACATCCATCCCGCTTGCACCCTGCCCCACCCTTCTGTGTCAACTCAAACAGTCAAGGTTCAAACTGTCAACACAGATGTTGCAACACGCACATGTCTGATGTGAGCAAGTGCAACAACGCGTGTGCTGCTTTTCCCACGAGCAGTTGAGCGCCACTCTGTAAAACAGGATGCACCTCGGCACATCTGTGAAACCGTGCAAACATGAGTCACGCTTTGCGTCCCTCCGAAATCAGGTGCTCACCAAAAAAAAAAAAAAAAAAAAAACAGCTGTGTGAAACTAAAAAAATAAACTTGAAAGTACAATTACCCTTTGCAAGTAAGTATTGTCACTCTTTTTTCTTTGACTTTTTCAACTTTGTGTGATGCTTTGATTCAAAATCCAATCAGCAGACAGAAAATTGATGCACTTCTTTGATAAATCAACTGATTGTAAAAAGTACAACTACTGAAATCCAAGTATTTACATGAGCCGTCTGCATACAAATGTGCAACCTGAATATTACACACATATCAAAAGAGAAAAGTTCTTTTGGAAAGGTTCTCCATCTGAGTGTGTGGGTAACATAAAACCATCTCTCCCACAACACACACAGGGGAGGGGACCCCACTTTAAACTGAGACTACCCATAATGCACTGGACTCCTTTTATGCGGGCAGTGAAAGGATGAGGCCAGATGAATGACAAAAGGAGAGAATGGAGATCTGGGCTGGGCCCGGCTCGCAAAACAGACAGGGTGTGTGTGAGTATGTGCAACTTTTCTTTTTTTTTTTTTTAATGAAAAATACAGCAGGAGGGACAAGAGAAGGTAAATAAATAAAATAAATAAACATGTGAATACTCAGACAACTTGAGTTTAATGATTACTTTACTGGCTTGTACACAAACGTACAAAAATAATACAGCACTCATCTCCACGTGACATCACGTCATCATCACAGTGTTACAAATGTTCAAAAATAAAAGAATACAAACAATATATATATATGTTTATATATATATATATTTAGATATACTTATATCCAAAAATCAGACAAGATGGAACATCTGCATCACTCATGAAAAAATTCATGTGTTCTTCTTGCTTGAAATGAAGCAAGACCACAAAACCTCAAAGTTGACCCCCCAAAAAGTCCAAACTTATTCTTTTAGACTTTTCCTTTTTTTTGTCTTTTTTTTTCTTTTCTTTTTAATTTAAAAAAAAAAAAAAGTCACAACGTTCTTGTTTAACCAATCCGGCAGCTGGCTCTTGTATGTCATAAATGTTATGACTTGGAGAGCCGAATAACTGCACAACCGTGCAATTTTAAACATCTTACAATGATCTTACCATCAAATGTATTATTCCCCTTTAGCAAAACACAACAGGAAGACAGCACTTCAGAAAAGAAAGTGCCCCAAGATATCATCATTAGCATTGATATATATATCCATATGTAAATATACATACACCCAATCACAGAGATACACTCAATCTTTGTTGGAAAATGTGTTTTTTTTCCACAAAGTAATACACACTTGAGGACATTTTCACCTTTTTTCTATTCAGAAAAAGTTTAAATGTTGACACATAAAAGCCAACTTCTCAACAACAGTCATCAGTGCAATATTCAAAAAGAAAAACAATCAAGTTTAAGACAAGCGATGCATAATTCATTTGTTGCCTGACACCAAAGTTTGTCAAAAAATGAAGAGGAACTATGATTTTTCAGGCCATTCTGAATGTGGGAAGATCTCAGTCCTGATGACTGTTTAACACCGGCCTCATGAGAAGCACGCACACGCACACGCACACACACACACTCACAACATCAACACAAAAACTTCTCATGAGTTGAGCCAGCGCTGAACACAACTGTTGGCTGTTTTTTTTTTCTTTTTCTTTTCTTTTTTTGTAGTAGGCTATAAAAAAATAAAAATATCCACAAGAAAAGAAACATACAAGCAGCATTGTTACAAATGTTAGGGTGCCATGACTTTCAAAATGCAACAGGCAAGTTTTTGAAACCTATATTTTCTTTTTCTTATGTGACATCCTGCAACTGTTGTTTAAGTCCTCGTCCTCAAACAAGTACAAGGGCCCTGCTCAGTAGTAGTAGTAACTCTTCCAAAGCCTTGGCTCCTGAAGTAACCCCACATGAACACTGGGGGCGCACAAGGCTCCGTATTTTTTTTTTTTTTTTGTGCAATAAAACTCCCTGCATTTATAGAAGTCATGCGCCACAACTCCATTCATGACACAAACAGAACAAAGACAAGCTGGTGGGGCCGCAGAGAGAGTGAAACATGCATGATGGAGACTAAAAAAAAAAAAATAAGAGAACCTTTGCTTATCAGCACTGGTTTGGTTGGTAGTGTAAGGATGTCCCAACTTGTGGATGCAGGGGTTGCATCTGCTGAGACATTGACAGCCAAACTGCAAACCCTTTCACACTCCAAAAGCAACTTGAGAATACTTTCTAGTCGAGGTAGCTGGGAAAAAAACAGGCAACAAAACAGTCATTTTGGGTTAAAAAAAAGAGGGTCAAATGGGCTTTTAGCAGTATGGGGTGTCTGGGTTTGTTGCATGAGGGTGTGGCACTGGAGTCTGGAGCAGCTTGAACTTTCTTTACACTACAGAATCACAACATATAAAAAAAAGCATCTTCTTAAATGTACCTTCATAAATAAAAAAACCCAGCCTGCTTTCACAGTGAAAACTAGGATGTTAATAGAATACTGAGAGGAAATTATAAAGTGAATTCCAATTTTTTTTCTTTTGATACAAAGCGAAAGCAGCGGTTTTATAATAACACATTGACCACTGACAAAGTGGTCGCACTGGCCTGAAAAGTCGGACACCAGCATGGCAAGGTCTACTTGCAGAGCGCATTCAGCTATACTGTCTCTTCTTTTTCCTTTGAAAACAAGGTAAAGCTATTGTGTACAGTACTTCACAACATTGATGGTGTCAGAACATTTAGCCGCTCTTTTGAATTTCTAAAAATGAAATCAGTGGATTTTTACTGAGGAGAGTGAACCTCTGGCAACCATCAGAGATTGACCCCTCTCTTGCTCGTGCATCTTTCCTTTCAGATATTCCAGCATGCAGCCGTGTAGCGTCAAGTGCCGTGTTTCACATGTAGTAACTTAAAAAGGGAGGGGGGGGGGTCTTTACAGAATAATGTGGAGCAGCAGGTCAAATCCGCGCTCCCACAAAGAAACTATTCAGCTGCGCTGAGATTCGGAGGTCAGGGACAGAGGGAGAAAACTGGGCCATCTGCACTCTGGAATCCAAACGCGCACACGAGGAGGATGATGAGGAAGAGGGTGATGATGATGATGATGATGGGGATGCGCGCGGGCTGGTTTGTCTTATAGGAACATTCAAGAAGAAAGCTTTAGTACCAATAAACTCACCGAATCGGGCTGCAGATTCTGGAGTGCAGAGCGGACCCCGTTTGGTTTGCAGTGAGGGGAGCCTATTGCGCAGGCCCATTTAAATTTCATTTACATATGATTTGGCACAACTAATAACGGCGGTTGTTCTGGTTTTGTAGTAGCCTGCTTTTTACTTTATGTTGAAAGTTTTGCTTTTTAATTTTCTATGTTTTTTCTATTTTTATTTATTTTTATTTTTTTTACCTGACAGCAGAGACAGATCACCGAGCGCCAGAGGAATACTTGGCCTTGGTGATGAGGTATAGCACAATGTCTTGGTGGCCCCCGAAGGCGGCGATGTGTAAAGCGCTCCACCCTTCCCTGTTGGCCAGTCGGATATCTGCGCCAAACTTCACTAGTAGTTTCACCAACTCGAGGTTCCCGTCTATGACGGACTGGTGCAGGGCAGTCTGTCCTTCTGGCCCGAAGGAGTTGACGTTGAACTCGCAGTTTGTCATGTTCTGCAGCAACGAGTGCAGCTCTTTTGTGTTGCCCTTCTTCACCGCCTCCTGGAACACCCTCTGCGGCGCAGAACAAGTCGACACATCCGCCTGGCTCATGGCTGAAGCTCGCTGGAGGCTCGCAGAGAAGTAATCCTGCCTGCGCTCTAAAGCTGGTGTTATTCTTCTCCTTGTTGAGCGTCTCTGGTCTGGTAAGAATGCCACAGTTACACTGGATGATGACCAACTTTTAAAGGCAAGTTTAAGTTCTAAAAAAAAATGGGGGAATGAGCACTGTATATCCCAAAAAGGACAAGAAGAGAAACGGCACACTTGGTGTGCAAAAATGTTAATTTCTGAGGAAATCCCCCAACAAAATTAAAGGATGCTCTCAAGCGATCCAGGGGTCTCTAGTTAGAGCTTCCCTCCCGTGGCAGCAGCAGGTAGTTTACTCAAGGGGATGGTGAAGAGGCAGCACCGTATTCACAGAGGGGGAGACTGGAAGTATGACCACCCTCTCCACAAGGCTCCGGTGTTCCCGCCGCTTTTCCTTCAACGCCCCGACCTGCTTCCTGGCTGTATGTCGCTGCTCATGAGGCCGGCGGGTCTGAGAAAGACACAAACAACAAAAGAGATCCGCGTGAACCTCGGGTCCACACCAACAGGCTGTCCTACATTCCTCCACATCCGAGGAGCTCGGTGCGCGCTCGCTTTACGCACGGGTTCCTGCCTCTGGACATGAGTGGAGCCGCGGTCAGACTCCGCTTTTCTGCCTTACCTGTGACAGATGGACGGCTCCGCAGCGACGCAAAGAATACAAATCCACCGTGTGGCCCCGGATTGAGTCCTCCTCGCGGTCCGTGTGAGTCTCTGCCCAGCGCTGCGCTCCGGGGGAATATTTTACGCGTCCTTTATTTGCATGACAATACCTTCCCAAAGAATCGCCTGTAAAGGAATGGGCGGAGAACCGAGGAGGTAATAGGCTGCCGGCTCGGTTAGAGGGAAGGACTGGGTCTTGTGAATCTGTAGGTAGGGGGTGTGGTCTTCCGAGGGGGGCGGGAGGGGGCAAAAAAAGTAGCGCTTCAAAAATATTAAATAAGCCGCATGCTTCAATATCATGGTATATCCGATCTGCATGGTTGTTCCGTGAAACGGACATTCTCAAAGGAGAAGGGGGAAGACTGTTAGAGATCAAGGAAGAGGCTCATCCAAGGGACTATCATCTGCGTGATCCAGAAATTAGTCACCTTTAATTGACAGGGAGAACTTCAGCAACAGTTTCATTCAGCTAATCCTTTAGATGAATGAATCACACAATTTTATTTATCTGCTTTTATCTTTTTTATTATAAAAAATATGGTGTTGTGTTACAATTTATTATGAAGTACATTCAATCTCATTAAAATGTGTGGATTCATTGCGTAAAAAGACGCACCCTTTACGCACAACCATGAAATGACAACTAAAGTTGATTTTGTTAGTTTATTTGTGCATCCATGCAACAAAACAAGTAAACCTATAGAAGAATGAATGGTGGTCAAAAAGATTTCCACAAAAAGCTTTGAGCAAAGATCAATTTTACGCGCTGGAACGCCTCTCTTCTGACTGTGTTCAGGTCAGCAGACTTTAAAGCGCCCGTGTGATCTCACAATAGAAATAACCCCTGAACCAAATGGCAGTTAAATAAACTCCACACTGGCCTGCATTTCCCGTTCATATCTCCCCATGTAAAAACACCTCTGAGGAGGAGATTATAGGTGGCTGTTTAAATCATAAACGGCGGATATAGTCCAGTTGTTTTTGAAACGACTAGACGGTGGGACTTCAAATAACAAAAGCTCTGCGCTACTTCCTTTTTGCAAGTGAAAAGAGGTGACGCTCTGCGCAGATTGACACGCCGCTCAGCTGCCCCCGCCACCGTGGGAACAGAGCGCCTGTGTGTGTCTGAATGTGTGTGTGTGAGAGAGAGAGCGAGAGGCAGAAGAAAAGAGGTGAAATGCAGAAGTGCAGCTAAAACAGAGAAAATGAGCACTGAAATGACGGAAAGATCAGAGGAGGGGGACGCAGAAACGCGAGAAAACCGCAGTCTTAAAGTCTGCATTCCGCCGTTTGCTCCGTTTGTCGGACCCGAGTTGAGGTCTGTTGTGACACTTTTTGAGTCGCTCCAATGGTTTCGCACCGTCCTCCGTTATTCCCACACTGAGAACTGTGCATTTGGCACACGTATGAGGCCGCAAATGCTAGCACAAATGCGCAATTTGTGTGAATGTGGGAAAGAAGTCCAAAAATAATACAGCCTTCCCTGAAACATGACTGAAAACCTGTTGTTTCACTGAAGTCCACAAAGGCGCACTGAGAGTAGATGGTTTAACCACGTGGTACATGTTGGTGTCGACACCACTCACATCTACATAAAGCCTTATTATAGATGTAGACAAAATAAAAATTAATATGTTTTTAATTTGAATATATAGTGACAAGATGGAGCCAGAAAGAGAGGCCCTCAGAGGACTTGCACTTTATTTTGTTAATGTTTTGGACATGTGTGTATGTCTGCTTTCCTTGTGTAGTTTTTTTAAGTTTGTAAATAAAATTTATATATTTTTTTAATATGTTGTCATTATCTTTTTGTAGGTTTTATGAAGTTTATCATTTTAAGATTCTCTAGCAGCACCTTATAGAGTTTACGTCTCTCATTTAATAGTGCCTTCTCGACAATCCTTGGCTCCAAAGCTCTAAATTGTGGCCCAACTTTGAATTGTTAAAGTATCAGCAGTTAAATAATAAAATGCTTCTATTTCATATTTTCGAAATATTTTTTATAACGCACAAGAACATGCTCATATTTGTTTTTTAGACCTTCACTTCTCCCCTCCATCACATCCCCCAAGCATACAACTGTGCATGTTTTCCTTCTTTTGTCTTAGGTTACTGGATGGTGCAGAACATTTTCCGGAAAATCAGGAACATCTGTCCGTTATCACAGCTTTAAGCTGTAGCGCGTCTGGACACTTGGAAAACATTTGCACAGACCGCAGGAGCCAAAAGTTTCTCCACTGGATGAGTTTCTCCTCAAATACCCTCCCCAAACACATGCGCTTCACTTTGGAGTTCCTGAGCAATGCGCGCCTGGGAAGCAGCCAATATACATTCATTTAGCTGCAGATAAAATAGCTCTCACTTTTCCCATTCAGTTATTAGGCCATCCAACTACTTCCTTCCGCCCCCCAGAATATGACATTTCAACACCAACTGGACATTCCGATTGTGCGTAAAAACGCACAAGTCGCGTAAATGAGCTCGGATGCTCCTGCTGGTGTTAACGGGCACAGATTTGTTCCGAATCACAAATTAGCGTCAATTACACAAACATAATGGACATCAGCTCTGTTTGTTGATCTGTTTTGCCGACAAAAACTTGGTGGATGTGTTCATATGGAGAAAGATCCAAGAGCGCAGAGCTGAGAGTACTGCAGCCCTGCGCACTGGATCGAGATTTGGCGCCGAGGCCGGGGCAACGGGGCCACACAGAACGGGAGGGGGAGCCTCCCGTGCCGTGCCTTCCCGGAATGCTCACTGCTGGAGAGTCCAGGTATACACGCGCGCAGGAGAAGGGAGAATAACAACTTTCTTAAAGATAGACTTGATTTTTTTTTTTTGCTTTTGCTGCAACTGAATTGAGGTTCTTCCTTCTAATGCATGCTGGAAAGCATGACAGAGAGAGGTGAGGGAGAGATGACGTTGAAACCAGGGAGGGAGGGTCCTTTGCAACCAATTCATTCCGGACACCACGTGTCCTCAGAGCGTGGGAAAGAGGCGAGCTTTTCTTCCCAGCAAAGAAAGAGCGGGGATCAAATAACACAGCGCTGCAGCGCAGAGCTCTGCAGAGCTGCGGCCGCGCCGACGAGGACGGGACGGAGGCTGTTAGTGAGCTATAAGGTTTCCTCTGTATGCGAGCCAATAAAATATTTTACAGAAGCAGCGACACTGTGCGCCCTGAGTTGCTGTGGCGCGCGGTGGAGAGCCAAGATTTGCGCGTCTTCATTAGTCAGGACGAGAGGAAAAGTTTCGTTTAAACCTCTCTAAGAGGTTTCTCAGGACAGCTCACCGGCAGCTTTTATTTTGGAGTCCCTGCTGTCAAAATAAGATCAGTGAACATCCAGAATTTTTTTTCTATTCCGAATTTTTTGTGCTTTGATTCATGACTTGAAGCTGCAAATTCCACAAATCTCACATAGACAAATAAAGAGTAATGTTTTATACATTGTTACCCGTAAGATCTCTTAGTTTAAATTTTCCATTTTAAATTCATGTTTAAACATTCCAATGAAACTTGAAAATATAGTCATATAAATATCAGTCAACTACCAAGGCGAAAAGCGAATATTTTATGTAAATGTATAATTTTATATTCAAACCAAATATAAAATGATTTTTTAAAAAGCTTTTGTTTAAAACATTTTCTTTACACTTTTCATCAAACTTACTAAAACGTTTTGATTTCCTTCAATATGCACATTTATTTAAAACATTTCATGTAGAAATAAATCTAAAAATTCAAATGTAATATTAAAAGTGTGACCATTAAATTAAGATTCAAAGAGAGTTTAAATCAAGCAAGATTTAAACTTTTATTATACAAACAAATCAAATACAGCTGAGAACAGGTGTGATCCAAGGCTTTCTAGAAGTCTGTTCTAGATCTGTGGAGCATAGAAGCTGAATGCACCATCTCCATGTTTGGTTTTGACTCTAGGAACTGAAGAAGATCTAGATGAGCAGAGAGGTCTGGCTGATATCAGTATGTACACAAGCTAAACTCTCTTTCTCATAAATTGTTTTATTTTAAAAACTTTAAAATATTTATTTAAGTAAAATGACAAAAAATTAGTTTAGTTCAATTTTTTGAACTAAACTTTTTTTCAAACATAAAATTGATGTATGATTTTATATTTTTAGAAGGCATCTTCAGAGAAATAATTAAACTATATGAGGACAGTGGTACATTTATTTTTTAATAACTGTGCCTAAAGTTACTTTTAAGACATAAATACTATCCGTATATTTGTTAATTTACCGTGTAGATATGGTCTGACACATTTAAGGTTAAAATTGATTTACCTGTACATTGCCACAATGTAAAACGACCCAACGACTTGCTTTGTCAACCTCTTCAAATATTTCAAGAGGACTTAATCCAAACTGATCCAGACCTGTGAAAGTTCACCCTTACAAAAAGTAATCCTGGATCTCTCTGCACTCCCCGCGTGGAAACACCACATTGAGGAAATTCTCATTAATCATCAGCTGATTTAAAAAAGAATCAGTTACACACAAGCAGCATCATAGCATTAATCTTCCTGTCATTTATCGTTCCCATTACCCTGGATGAGACTTGCATCGTTTTGCATCGTCTAAGTTATGCAACACACTATTTACGTGTCAAATAAATCACACTTTAATTGGAAATAAAATTTCAAGTGACTTTAATAATTGTTTTGACAGCTCTAAATCAAAATGAAGGAATAAGACAGTCTGGTAAATACTTCATCATAAGGAACTCTTTTCATAACATAGGTGGGCAGAACATTTTCATGAAACACCAAAACACGTTGACCTACATGTCCTTTATAGGCGTGTTCAATGATGGGAAATATCAAGGGTATGTGGTGGTTTGCTCTGTGGGACATCATGGCTGGTACTCAGCCTGGGGGCAGGAAACCCCCTATGCTAGAGTTACACCTGACAGACATCAGTGAAGCTCAGATGATCTCATCAATCTGTTCACCCTCACCTCTTCACCATCTGCTTTGTGGATTTAGCAACACCAGAAATCGAGAACATCTGCCGGCTGCCACGAGTGATTAATACTTGTCAGAAAATAACAATGAAATGCAGAGAAGTTTATTAGTTCATCAATGAATGCAGCTCACCATTAATACATTTATTTCAAATAAACAAACAAAATGAACATTTTAATAGAACATTAGTAAACACTAAACAATGGTAATGTCAACATTGAATTAAAATGCAAATAAACTGCAACAGAGTTGCACTAAATTGTAAAAGTAATTCCATCCACACCAGAGTTCAAGTTTAAGAAAAAAAAAAGTCAGACTGACAGCTATAACTGGCAGGTAAAACTGCTGATCTTGCACAATCTACAAGTAATCTGTTGATCATGACATAAAAAAGTATGTGTGCAAACATGCCAGAGGGCAAATTCTGGTTTTTGCTGAAGGAATTTGAAAGTGGCAGCAACAAAAAAAAAAAAAAAAGAAAAAGAGAAGATCATCTGTGGGGAATTTTTTAAAATGATAAATAAAAGAAACAGAAACTTTACAGGTTTTAATCAAAACGGAATAAGTGTAGCTGTTTTAAATGTTTTGAAATATGATCATAAGGAGGAGTGCCATCAGAGTCTTTGTGCAAAAGACCAAGTTCAAACCGTTTTAAAGAAACTGCTAGAAGAAATCAAATTGGACTAAAGCACCTGCTAACTTTGATTTGATGGAAATATATCTGTTTTAATCTGATTTGGATTATAATCTTTCAGTGGATCTTTTTTGGGAGCAGTAGAAGCTCTGTATTGAGTTAGCATTGCAGCGCCGCTTTAAGGGGCACCTCCGTCGAGAGGCTGTCCTCATCTGTTACATGTAAGATTTCCTGGAACATGGAGCGGACACGGTCAAAGTGAGAGCCTTCCCAGAACACCTTGCCACATCTGGTGCAGACATAGAACAGCGGTATCCTCTGCAGCAGGGCAGGGGGTACGGTGTGGAGCTGGATGGGTGACCCCCCGGGAAAGGTCAGGGTGTCGCGGTCCAGGCCTGAAAGGGAGGCCCAGCGACACTGTGAGGCATACCTGGGGGGCTCAGGGGTCACCTCGGGGGTTAGCGTGTCATCCTCCTGTTGACAGGATTTCTCCAGCGTGCAGTAAGAGTTCTCATGGTCTTGCAAATATCCTGCAGGTAAAAAAAAAATAAAGGGTTTTTGAAAAAGTGCTGTTAACTCCCTAAAAAAGAAGAAAAAAAGGGAAAATGTCTTCCAGAATTATTGACAGAAAACTTAAAAAAGTGTAAGATTTCTTTACCTTTCTCTGCGAGCATCTTGACCATGTCTGCCCGAGGAACAGCCACATACTGATCACTGTTACACGCCTAGACAAACAAAGAAGACTCTTAAGCAACAGGGTTTCATACATCAACAAAATAACATATTAAAATTCACAAAAAAGCCAAATTAAAAATAATAAATAAACAACAACATACATTTTAGAAATGAACAAAACAAAATTCCAGAAATCAAAACACACCATCTTTTTTACCCAAGAAAACTAAATGAATTTCCACAAATCAAAATGAAAGAAAGAAAGAAACAAAAACAAACACAAAAGAAAATATAGTAATTATGGGAAATCACTGATTAGATGATGACATCTGAGTTGAAAAAGAAACAGCAGAAGGACGTTTCGCCTGAACGGTGAAAAAAACGATTGAGCAATCCCTGAGCTTTTCCAGCAGTTGTGGCCAGAAACATAAAGAAATGTAGTTTGTCTATAGATATCACCATGCCAAGCAAATCCTGGTTGAAAAAGTGAACTAGTGTCATCATTCAATTAGTGATATCCCATTATACCTACCTTTTCCATTTTTTTAATTAGTCAGTTTCATTTTGATTTCTGTAAATTATTTTTGTTTTCAGAAAAAAAATTCTTTTTTTAAATATATTTTTGGGGGGAGTTGTTTATTTGGAGACATATAACAGCTCAAATACGCAAGACAAAGACCTACATGGATCTAGTTGTCTATAAGTGGATGCGTCAGAAGGTAGCTGAGGATGGAGCTTGTGGCCCGCTGATTGTAGCTTCTACGTTTTTTCCAACTGCATTTTTTTTGGTTTGCTCCTGATTCACAACGATTTTATTAAAAACATACTCAGAAAAACAATTTCGAGCTTAATTCTCTTTGTGTGTCCTCTACCATCAGAAAAATGGCACAAGAACATGTTAAAAACACCAATTTTCATTGGACTGGGTCTATAAACACTGATGGTATTCAAGCCTAATAGGAAACTTGTTAAATTAGGCCTTATTGTTATAGTTCCTCTACATTTAAAATTTACCTTTTTTTGGTTCTATTTCAGCTTATTATTGTAACACAACAGCTAACATGACTTGATTAATCAGAATGTATGCATACAAGTTATATTTTTTGTTTTAATAAAGCAAAAGTCTCTATAGGACCACACCATGTTTGTATTTTGACAGACGAAGGACAATTTAGTTTAGCACATATAACGTTGGAGTGGGTCAACTGAACTTTTTTTTCCCAATGATTTTTGACGTTCACTGGTGTCCACGGCAGACATGAAATCCTGTCCCCCTTCGTCATGTGAGGGATAACACATCAATGTAAGGGTGAGAGAGAGCACAAGATAATCTGATCACATTTGAAATTGTATTTTTGTGGCAAAATCAAGCATTTCTTCAAATTTTAAACTTGTTTCATTATTGAGATGATACATTTTTTGTGCATTGAATTTCTTTGAACTGAAAGTTTTTATTTTGTGTTTTATGAACATTTAGTCTTTTACAGCTAAAGAAAAAAAAAGAAGTAAATGAGGCTGCAGTTGAAATAACATTAAACTTTGCATTAATTCAATCAATTGACTCTTTATCACTGCTTCGACTTCTGTAAATTGTTAGAACCAACATGTTTTTGTTGCCATAAAAGTGCCAGCATTAATAAAGTTTGAGTGAAAAGTGTCTGGCCTGTGTTGGATCGAGCTTAAGCAGGGTTGAAAAGCCTGTTTGCTTGTGTGGAACCATCCTGTGCGAGTGCAGTCAGATGTTTTTCCCAGGTTGTTGCTTTAGTGTGAAAAGACCGAAGTGTTACAGAAAGGGCCGACTGGGGTGTGACCGCGTGTGTGAAGTTGGCGTTTATGCCTTAGCAATGTTCGCACGTCTGTGCCGCCCTTTTCTCCCACAAGGTAAAGGTCTTCTTGGTGGGACGTTGAGGACCCTTCGCCTGCCGGCCCCCAGCACAAACACACACTTGTCTGTAAGCCGTCTGGACAGCGTTTTAGTGCTAAAATCCCTGTCAACACACCGGATCTCCACCCAGCAAACACCGTTTTGCTCAGAAATGGGCTGTAAATCAAACCACGCTTGCGAGGATTATCCCTGATTAGTTCAACTCTTTACCTGGAAAATTCTAAAGCAAATCATCTTAATCATCACAAAAACAAGCCTCCTCCTCCTCTGTGTGCTCATGGAGGACAGCCTGCCTCTGTGGTAACTGTGGTCAGGGACAGTAGAAAGCATAGGAGACGGTGGAGGTGTGGGAATAGCAGAGGTGTCTTCTCTGAAGCTCGTTTCTCCTTCAGTGCATGATGTTGTAATCCCTTCTCTGCTTCATACAACCACAGAGGACAACACTACCTACACAGACAAAACATCTTCAAATCTGTGCAGAGTGCTGCATGCACAAGGCTCCTGCATGCAAGTGTGGCGGCGGCCAGGAAAACAGAGCGCGCTGTTTGCTCGGCTCGAAGTTTCCCAGAGCCGAGCATGCCAGAACCTGCTCTGAACTCTCACGACTAAGCTTCGGACAGGCAGGCACGCCATCTCAAACACACGCAACCTGGATAAAAATAATTCGATAATTATTCAAAACACGGCGAGCTACAATGGCGAACATCAGGTAGGGATCTGGGAGTTAAATAAATCAGACAGAAAGTCAAAGTATTTGGATTTAAATGAAATTACTGCACATCCCGGTGATTTTATCAGATTTGTGGAGAGCAGATATCAGTGAACAGCTCCTGTTTGTTTATTCATGGTACTAAATTTACTGGATTCTGCAGGTACAAAAAAATGTGGCTCAGGAGATTTACAAAATAAAAGGTTTTTTTTACAAAAATAAAAACATTTGACAGGTTAGTTCTTCTTAAGCAGCAGAACTCCATTTAGAAACCTTTAAAACACCAAATTTCCTTATAGGCAAGCAAGGAGGTAGATGAGCAAGCATCATAAAATATTGAACTGTTGCTGCTTTACAGAAGGTTACCGGTTCCACATTGCTTCTACCCCTCTGTTTGTCCTTTTTTTTGGGAACCTCCTGCATTGTCACTTTAAGAACCTTCTCTCTGTGACAACAAAGGCTATCTAAAGTGTGATAGTTTCAAAGGATGGGAGGTGGTGGAAAAAAGAGGAGTGAATGGGGGATAGCAGAGAGAAGATAGCAAAAGGAGGGGTGGCAGCTTTTTTTTTTTTTTTTTTTTTCCCTCAGTGAGCTCAAACTCACACACGCACGCACAGGGCTCTGCAGGCTGCTCCCATGGGAAAATTCAAAACCAATCTCAAAAAGGCGGCGCTTCTAGGGCCCATGTAGGTCACATGGTTAGGGGCAGCCAATAGGGAATCTGTGATTTGATTCAAATTGTAGTATGTCAGGTAAAGAGGCAGCGTGGGAACAGCCCAATAAGTTGCAAAGGTTAAGAGAAAAGTTGGAAACTAGAGCAGATTTCCAACCACCCCATGTTGCATATTTATGTGGTTTCAGGTTGAATCAAAGGTTAAGAAAATTTCAACACTTAAAGCTGTTGTTTAAAAAAGAAAAAAATCCTCTTTTTCTATGGGAAACTAGAGGTGAGCTTCCCAGAAAGTGGAGCAAAACCTTCCAACCGGTGATTCATCATCAGCCTGTTTCTAGGAATCTAAAATTCATTTACTGGATTGACAGAAAATGTTGGTCTGGCTGATGATTTTCTTTAGATTTGGGATTTGGAAATAGTTGGATTCAAGCAATCGAAAACAAAAATAAAACTAAAGAAGACAAACACCAGAAAGATATATCTACAAAGGGATATATTAACTTGGGATAATTAGTCATGAAATGACTGGAGAATATAAACACACACATACACAAGTAAATAATTAAATGTCAATTTCTCTTAATTGAGCTCTTTCGCATACAGTAAATGACACTTTGAAACCATAAACTATTAAGTTTGATTAAACGAGTTTAATATACAGTATGATAATATACAGCAGTAAAAAGAATGCCCTCATGATGCTTATTTACAATGAGCAAACGGATGAAAAGCATTATGAAAAATTTTATTTTTTTAGGGCCATGAATGCTAACACATTAACACACGAGAATAATCAAAACAGTTCGCTTTGCCTCAGCGGTTCAGGCTTCCACAGCGTGCATTAAGACACTTCATTTGTACTATCCCACTCATATTATGGTTATTTATTTATTTATTTAGGGCGACGGTGGCTCAGGTGGTAGAGCAGGTCGGCCAATGATCGAAGGATAGGCGGTTCGATCCTCGCTCCCGCCAGCCAAAATGTCGTTGTGTCCTTGGGCAAGACACTTAACCCTCCTTGCCTCCAGTGGCGTGTGAATGTGTATGAATGTCCCGGTGATGGTCAGAGGGGCCGTTGGCGCGAACTGGCAGCCACGCCTCTGTCAGCCTGCCCCAGGGCAGCTGTGGCTACAGTAGTAGCTTACCATCACCAAGTATGGATGAGGTGTGAATGAATAATGGGTATTCATTGTAAGCGCTTTGAGCGTCTGGAAAAGCGCAGATAAATCTAATCCATTATTATTATTATTATTACAAAAGAAATGAATACTTAATCAGTTTCTAGTACTTTATGCTTGATATTTTTTCGGTTTAGCTCACTTTTTCATAAAAAGTGGACTATTTGATCCATGGTTCGCCGGCACGACGTGTCGCTGAGCCTCCACTGCTGCGACAAAAGAAAGCGATATATAAGCTGATCGTCACAATAAGTTAAATAAAGCATCAGTTCAGAAAGAAAGCTCAACTCTAACTGCTTTTTTTTTATCCAGAAGATGATGAAAGTTATTTTTTATTTATTTATTTATAAAAAGTCTTTACAGTTCTGCTTTTCTTACTGTTGATGTGTTTTTTGCACACAAGTTACACTTCTGGGTTAACATTTGACAAATTAAAATATTTCAGACAACAAAAGTGAAGGAAAAATGTTTGCCTTTTATTGTTCAAAAACTGCATTTTGTTATTTAAAATGCACCAAGTGAAACATTGTGATTGATCACATCCCAAGAGTGTGATTAATCTGAATAACTTTTTCATTGATTAACAGCACCAAGTAAAAAATACACTTTTAAATGTACAGCTTTGTGGGTGATTTCATATTGTGATTATTCACAGAAAATAGGTGGTTGTCAAATCCTGTAACTAAAAAAATAAATAATCCAGATTAATTTTTTTCCAAGTTTGTGATTAATTTGTCAATTTTTTTTTTTATCGATCGGCCCTAATTATTTTGTCTGACAGTGGTAGTGAGTAAAATGTTCTGCGAGGTACCAGCTTTCTTCCATACAAGTCAATTCATGTTGTTGACTGATTGGATAAAAATCTGTCCACTTTTCTACCCCGTCAACCTTCAAACTCAGCAAACAAAATGGAAAAACACAACAAATGTGGAGGAGCCCCACTAAAAACAGAGAAAAACGCTATGCAGGCTGGGAAAAATCAGCTCCATTCTTCAGTATAATGTTGAGTAAGGTAAGATAAAGAAAGAAAGCCATCACAAGTGTTGTCTTTTTTTCCGTTTTCCCACACAAGCAGGCATTCCAGGAGAGATGGCTAATCTCATTTATAGCACAAACGGGCTCTTTCTTAGTGTAAGCAATTTTCACTGAGCACACTGGAAAGTTTGCATTTTTTCTGATTTCTTATCTTAGGAAAATAAAGCCAGCAACTTAAAAAGGGTGACAGGCTCAACGTGCTACAAAATCAAGCTCACAACAATAACCTGTCACAACTAAAAAAAAGTGTTAAATAAAAAGAATTACTCTTTGTTTTGCTGTAAACCTAACACCTAAGGGCCTCTTTCCATCTAATGCATAAAAGAGATGCTGCAGTGAACTATAAGCGTACTTTCCCACAGTCACCTGAAGGCATCTGGCCAGTATCTCAGCCAACAGTCTGTGGTAATTGCCAGCTCTGTTAAGTAACCATTAACACCTGACGGCAACATGAACTTGGACCACAGCAAAGCTAGTCAGGGCTTGACTCCACACACCTTTCTGTGGCACACCTTACTAAAGCACACGCACACACACACACGCACATATCTACCACACAGGCATTGACACAAACGCACACCCTCGGCTGAGTCATGGGGCACCCACACTCGTTTCACCTGCTCAAAACAAATACTGATGTCATGTCACAGCTTTTCCCGCTTTTCCCAGGAATACAAATCACTAGATTGAGCATGACCGCGTAATCCTGTTGTTTATTATTTTGTTGTACATTAATCACCATAAAAGACGCAGAGCAAATTTATTCTAAAGACTGTCAATTCAGGATGAACCATATTTAATCAGTTTAAAGAATATATATTCATCAACACTTTCCTGATGTCATTTATCTTCTATTTATCATCTACTGTCATATTTTTCTAATATTGCAGATAATTTACAGTTTTTTTCTGGAGAAATAACAAGATATTACACTTAAAAATCTTGAAAAAGATCATTTTGCATAATATAGGGACTTTAAAAACTGTACTAATATCAGTGGAAGTTAATAGAAGAATAATGATGCTTTTATTCAATGGTGCAATGCAAATAGCTGAAGTTTCAATAGAAAAACTAACAGAACATACAAACAGATTCAAACTGTTCAGATAAATGAACTGATTTTTACTGGTAAAATGAATTATAGACTGAATTTTTTACTTATTTCAGAATTACATTTATCCTCTTTCAATATGTGTTTCAAATATAAAAGTATTTGTAGTGTATTACTGAATGTGTGGGTAAGTATTAAACTTTTCTTGGTCATTCCATCATCTTTAGAGTGTATAAATGTTGGTAAATCTTTAATTTCCTCGACAGCTTCCTTTGCTTAGTCCAAACATTCTGTTTTGTTTGTTCTCCTATCATCTACTCTATTATTCGGTCTTCACTGGTGCCTAATAACAGTGGAAACAACAAAGATGACAGTCTACATTCTGGTAAACAAACAGCAACCAGTTTCCTCAGTACTGTACATTCATTCCGCCTTTTCATTCTTCGTCTGCTATTTTTTAAAGGACACTTAACCTTTAACCCTCTCACCATCTTGAGCTAAACTGAAATCTTCTTTCTTTTAGGTCATTTTTTTAAGCCTACCTCATACGAGAGTTTCTTTAGTTTCTGAGGATGTTCTTTATTTTCTTCTTTAGTTTTTTGTCACCTCTGACCCTTTTTTCTCTCATTTTCCCACAGCACTCTAATTTTTCTCCTCATGAGATGCCAGACGATTGAAGTCTGGTCTAAACCAAAATACACAAGAAACACAAGCTGAAAATTCTCAATGGCAATGCTGTGCTCAGAACTCATTGAAAATCCAGATTTCTACTCATGCAGTGGTGTGTTGGGCCTGAAAACTTGAGATAATATACAAAATCATGTGACTGAAGCAGATAATTAAAGGACAGGAGTACAATATTCATCTCAATGCAATATTTGATAGGTTTTCTAAAGTGAACTATCAAGAAGGAATCTGCAATGATTGTCCCAAAAAAATTGGACAGAGGTGGAAAAAGTGGTTTCATCAAAAAAAAAAAAAAAAAATTAAATACAGTTTCCAGTAAACATCCTCACTTTCCACAAACACACACTTTCTGTTTGTGCAGATTTGCCCTAAAAAAAAAAAAAAAAAAAATCAGATTCAGCGTTTGTTTTCTCCACCCTATATTGTAATCTCCTTGATTGACTAATGCAGTGCATTTGAATTAAGGTTGCATTAATAAAGCTTCCAAAAAAATTCCAAAATGCTGCTATATGTCTTTTTCTTTATTAGCCCCCAAAAGGGACATGTGTCAGGCTTCCCATCTAAGATATACCATTACATTTACTCAATTTAACTTTAGTAGAACATTAGTAAACGTAAAGTTACTTCAAACAATATTACTCAAGTTGAAGTAAATAGTTACCTAAGAAAGAGTGAAAAGGTAACTGAAAGTACCAAGTATTGAGTAACAGTTTGAAGTGACGTGATTTATAGTCTGAAACCTGTTTGCAAATGTTGAAAAAAAAATTGTTGAACTGAATAAAACAGAACTTTCTGCAGTCTTTTTTACAATATATATGATAAAACTATAATAACTTATTTGAAACAAGGAAAATATTAGTGTTCTTTATACGTGACTTCATTACACATCCCTGCTGCTTCAGTTGAATTCATTTACACTGGACCATGCCAGTGCTTTCCTTTTTTATCTGTCAATTCCACTTCTGCACTGATTTGATTGTGCATCACTTGAATATGTCGTACAAATGAGAGAAAAAAAAACATTTCTAGCAAAAAAAAAAATTGCTAATGTATGACAGAAAAAACCACTACTTTGGAGGACCCTGCAAATAAAAAAATCTTAATAGACACATTTTTCCCACGTCTTCAGTGCAGGCATTCAATCTACCGTTAAGAAATTCTGAGCTTTCCTCAACATGCACCAACACTTCTCAAACTGTCACTACACCCACACACTCAAACTGAAATTCCACCCATTGAACCCATCAACCTGAGCCACATCTCTGTGAGTGTGTATGAGTGTGTGTGTGGGTGTGTATGTGTGCATGCAGTCTCGCCATGGGAAAGCCACCGGCAGATTCCTTTGCTCAACGTTTATCATTGCTGGTGGTGTTTCACCATCCTAGCTCCCCTTGTTCACCCCTTTTTCCTCTTTTTAATCTTCTCTTAATGTGGAGGCATGCAGGGAATGTTATTGTAAAGGAGTGATTCATTCAGGACTGTAAATATTGACAGTGCTAGCTGCTGCCGGTCTGGTCTGTCCTGTACTCTCGATGGGTTGCAGAGAAACTGAAAGAAGAAAAAAAATCTCTCCAGCATGGCATTTTGACAGAAAGGGTGTCAATGCTAGATTAAATGTCACAAAATCAGTTTCAAATTCTGACGTGCCATTCTGGTGGTTAAGAAGTCAATTACCTGGATATTAGTTAGTGTGACGAGGAAGAATTTGGCCTAAGGTCTAAGAAGTGTTTATAGAGACAGATAGTGTCGGGTTATCATGAAACTAATCTGTGCTCCCAATGAAAAGGTTAGTAAAAATGAATCACCAGAAACTATTTGAAAAGATAACATGCATTGCTTTCTGCCAGGTGTGTAAACCTAGCATCACTTTTGAGGGCCTTTAGTTAAGGGTCTACAAAGATTTATTTCTTGGGATGGTACGAGCTGCTACATCATGTTATATTTCTATAAGGTACATGTGTCAAAGTCAAGGCGGGGGCCGGATCCAGCCCTCTGGGTAATTATATCTGGCCGTCCAGCTCATTTTTTTTTTCTATTGTTATCAATCGCCCAATGTTGTCTTGCGCTTATCTCCAACTTGTTTAATCTTGACAAAATATATTTTTATGGAGCGTAAAAATATTGAAAGTTATTTAAGGTTTAAGTTGATTTAGTATGGAATAATATCCCTGCCTGTTTTATTTTCATAATTATGTTAGAAAAATATAGTTTTAGCGTGTTCAATAAATGTTTATCCTGTTCGGCCCGCGACCTAAAGTGTGTTTTAGATTTTGGCCCCCTGTGCGATTGAGTTTGACACCCCAGCTGTGGGGACTTTGTACACTTTTATAATGGGTTTGAACTTTTAAAAAAGTTAAAATTTTCACATCAGTCTAAGAAAAGTGTATAAAATGTGTAGTAAGAAGTCTCAAAACATCTGTAATTCTACTTTGCGGATTTCACCTTTTGTGGGTTAATGTTAGAGGGCAATCCCTGCAATAAATGAGGAACCACTGCTTATAAAAGACTGATAGGTCAGAAGTCACGGGTTGCAATGTATTGTCACACAATTGATGTCATGTTTTGGATTGAAAGCCATAACGTCTCTAATTCAGAAAATGGGGAAGCGGTAATATAATAGAAATAATCCCCCAAAACTCATTAAATGACTGACAAAGTTTGCCAGCTTACACTGGAGGTGCAAACAGCATGCAGAGACTCACTCATGGTTGATGCCATGCATCACTCAGAATGTCTTCTTAACAGATTTCCTCATACTAACAATAAAACGATAATCCATTTTTTGAAGATCTGATACCTGAAACTGTCTTTTCATAATGGTATGACTTCCTCATACTCAACTAACACTCATGATGCAGTCCTAAAACAAAAACACACACAAAAAAAAAAAAACAAATTCATAAAGTAGGATAAGAACTTATCAACTATACTAACTTATATACTAACTTATCAACTTAATGCTAAGTACAACTTATAAAATACTTTTTATACAGTTTTTTTTTCTATATTGGCAAATGAGGATTTTGGTTTGCATGAAACTGGTCTTTATGATGGAAAAGTTCAAGGACCTCTTTTTGTCTGTTTTTACACGCCAATGGAGGGTTCCTTGTAGCACAGAAAACAGTAAATGATGTTTTAAAGTCAATCTATGTGAGAGACAAGTAAAGGCCAGATTGATTTAACCATTTTATTGAGTTATCTGTTTTATTGGCAGTATAAAAAATGAGGTAAAAAGTAAGTTTTTTTTTTGGTTGACTGCCCTTAATGTTTTTCCCTTTACTATCTTACTTCAAACTGAGTAAAAAAAAAAAAATCTTTGAGCAGAATACATTTTGTATACTAGCAACTTAATAATAATAATAATAATAATGGATTCGATTTCTCTGTACTTTTCCAGGCGCTCAGAGCGCTTACATTGTATATCCATTATTCATTCACACCTCATTCATACTTGGTGATGGTAAGCTTCTGATGTAGCCACAGCTGCGTGGGACAGACTGACAGAGGTGTGGCTGCCAGTATGCGCCTACGGTTCCTCTGACCATCATCGGGACAGTCATACGCATTCACACACCAGTTTTGCTAAGTTCTAATTTAATTTTTATTAAATCTGGATCTAAATCTAATGGCAAATTTTAAGTTTTGACTTAATGCTATATTTTTAAGATGATTTACATATGATGAATTATTAGAGTTGATAACCAAAATGTTAAAAAATGTCTACATTTTAAATTAGTATTTTAAAGTTCTTTATTAGGGCTGGGAATCACTGGGTACCTCACGATACGATACGATACGCGATACATGGCTCACGATATTGATAATATCGCGATACTGCGAAGGTTGGTAAAAATCTTCTCTAATAACTAATATTATATGGAAGAACACTTTTTTTGGGGGGGAAATATGTCCCCATTTTATTTTTTTTTAGCTTAAACACAATCATAATAAACAACTTATGTCTTATTTTGTGCAACAAATTATAGACACTTTTGTTTAACGTTGCCTAAAATCACTAATACTATAACTTACCACCAATTGAATTGGAATTATTTGTAAAATTCAACATTAACAATAGTAAACATGATCAGCAGTGCCACAGAATTACTGTTAGCAACAGAACAAAAATTAAATAATTCAAATTGGTTACAGCTATCTACCTCCAAAGGAACGTCACACCAAAGGATGATGAATATAACGTTTACAGCCTCTGTCAAGTGTTACATATTTTTTAGTGCACTTTTCCCACATTTGAAAAGGGCTAAGCATTCAAAATTGAAGGCTGTCACTTGAGATTATTTCTCCAATCTTTATTTATTTTCTCTTTGGTCAGTCAATTGTCAGGTAAAAAGGTAAAACACTCATAATAATGGCAATAAATATTTAAAAATTCGAATTCTATTATAAATTAGCAATAAACAACTTTAATCTATAATAATTTATACAATTTTAAGTTCTTCAATTAACTAGCAACATCCTTATTTTACCGTGAATTCATGTACTTTATTTTAATTACATTTTTTTTAAGTTCACACATTAAATCTGCATTTTTTTTTTTTATCTAAAAATGACTTTAAATTAACAGTAGCAAAAAGTTATTACGTTCATTTGAAAACCTTACACCATAAATTTAACAAAGTTACACCGTACACCAGCAGGGTAAATATCAGTGCATGAAAGCGAAAATTCCGACCGGTACCTGAAGTACACACAAACAACTACGAAGCACGCGCCTCGTTCCCACAGCGCGCCAATCAAACAGGAAATAACCGATCGCGGCCATTCTAGCGCTCAGACAAACTCACTTCTTACCGGCTGCTTCTTCTACAGAGGGATGATAATTGAGAATAGGTAGACATGATTTATACACGCAATACCAAGCCTGTATCTCGCCGGTGTTTTTTCCTGAATTAGGTCGGTGCGTCGGGAAAATAAGTCTGACGCAGCGCGAGTAACTGCGCATTAGTTCCGGTCCGCGACTCAGACGCAACAGCTTCGTAAAATGAAAATATAATATCGATACTTGGTGAGAACCCATCGAGAATCAACCGTGGGACTAAATATCGCGATATATTGCAATATCGATATTTTGGCACACCCCTATTCTTTATAGTCCAAATCTTGCAGAAACAGATGAAAAAAACAGAATGATGTGCAGAGCAAAACGCATAAATAAGTGCTAATTTTAATTCCAATTAAAGCTCTAATCAGATGGTGAACCTACACAGACAGTTACTTATAGATCAGTATCTTCTACAAGTGGTCATATCTGCTCATAGGATGCAGGCAATACACAGTGAACAGCCTGTTGGAGGAGAGATAAAGCACATCAAATTGAAAAAGGGCTGAGGGTTAAGTAGCAATAATGATACAGGATAAGAAGCTAGTATGCGTGTCTGTGTAAATTCAAATTCACTTCAAAGCATCTGTGGGAGCCTAATTTCTAAAAGAGATGTCCACGGCTAAGAAAAGTAGAGGTGAGGGGGGGGTGGGTTAAAAAAAAGGAGGGTGTGGGGTTAAAAAGGAAGCAGTACACCACACTGAACAAAAGCTGTTAGGAAAGACAAGGCTGAGGTTGGAGGAGGGTAAGGAGAGTGGGTCGGAGGTGAGAGGTTGGGGTGTTGGGTTAGAGTGCGGGGGGGCATGGTTAAGGGGTTCACCTTAAGTGTGAGTGCAGTGAGGTACAACTACAATAAAGGACGACGGAGCCGGTTCCTGGGTTATACTGGCGCTTTCATTCTGCCCTTTTCCTCTCTTCCTCCCCTCCTTTCCTCTGTCCCCTGCCTTCCCTCTACGGCTGCACCCTCTCTGCGACCGGGCCCGGCAAATTCCCCAGGGCCAGGGGCAGTCCCCTTTCAGTCTCCAGTGACACAGTAATTAGAAGTGTGGGAACTGAATCTGTCCCTCTTTTCTGAGCCCCCACACTCACTCCCTCCCATGCTTGCTCTCTCCTCTCACTGGCCCTTGCCCTCCTCTAACCACCTCACCGTCCTCACTACTTCCTCTGCCAACAATTTTCGCACCACACCTCAAGTTTAAATAAAAGTCAGAGACGTCCATCATCGGTAAAAGCGTCTCATTGGAAGAAGCTTAATATATATGCATAATTTTATGGAGATTAGTGGAGATTAGTGTGCTGTAATTCTTATTTAGATCCAAGTTTGACTGATCTATATCCGTGCATAAAACAAATATAACGATGTTGAGTCCATAACTGTCAAACGTAATTAAAAATCAAACACTCCTGTTGGCCAAATCCTAGCTCACCACCTGTGACGGTGATGGGAGATCCACATCATACACACTCACACACTCCCCCCCCATCCCACTCAGCGTCACTCCCGCCTTCTCTAAAGCCACATAGACCCCTATCTCTTCGAACAGAGCAACGCTGTCTCTCCCGCTCTGTCAAGCCCCCCCCCCCCCCCCCCCCCCCCCCCCCCCCCCGCCTTCAACTCTCCATTCGCTATCTCCGTGGCGATAACCATGGGAACAGCAGCACTGTGGGAACGGGCCACCAGCTGACCAAAATAGACAGCAGGAAAATGGAGGGAAAGAAAGAAAAAGAAAGAAAGGGCTCCCTGCGTCCAAGGAGGCCTGTGAGAGTGTGTTTGTGTGCGACTGACTGTGCGTTGGAGGTCCATGGGATCCTTCAGACAGACAGGTACTCAGGCGCTGCGCTCACCTTTAGTGTCCACCGGCAACAAAAGGGATGCTGACTGGCTCGAACTTTGACATTAATTAATTATGCAGCTCTGACTGTAGCTGATGGGACATGCAGGCCGTCCGTCTTCTCACCAGCACCCACACTTTAGAACAGTCCCACAGATATCATACACCAGCTACACCCCAACAATAAAAACCCCTCACATGCATAGAGCACAGGAATAATGGAGCATCACAATCATACGCCTCTAACACAAGTATTCACACCTATGCATAAAACCAGAAATACAATTTCTTATTTGAAAGAATTGCAGTTTATAAACGTCTCTGTTTTTAGTTAAAATGTGTATCTAAAAGCTTTAAACATCGACAAACTGGACTGTCTGACAGTCTTTGTATCAAATTTCTCTATATGTTTTCAATAACCCAAGAAAAAGTCACTTGGTGTGTTGTATGTTGCTGCCTTAGTTGCCATTAGGTCAGAAAATCTGCAGAATGTAGCAAATCTTAGAGTGTTAGATAGCTCTTATATCATTGGTTATTTTTACCTGCATGAAAGTGATCTTGATGTTTCTGTGCTTGACTTACAACATGACTTAATTTGACAGTGTATAAATTGACAAAACAAAAACAGTTTGGAAATATGATGGCCAGGGCTGGCCACATGAAACTCAGAAAATACTTGTCTGATGCATCACCCTCAATCATATTCCATTATGCTAGACAAACATCATCAGTGGTTTTGTATTTGTCATTTTTCTATATCCTCAGATGTTAAATGGTCATAGCAGAAGGTCACTTTCATCAAGTTTGGTTTTTTTTGGAGGCTTCCTTCTATACTTGCATGAAGAGTGAATTTTTCTCTCCACGGTTGCCTAGTGCTTCCTCAGAACAGGGAACTACACTAAAAGTCATTCAAAGTCATCTGTTGATTTGGCATGTTCTTGAAACATTTTTCTCATGATAGAGGACATATATACAAAAATTAGGATTAATTCAGAGTATTTCTTTATTCAGTTGTTGAGAATCAGGAGCAGATAAAAAAAAAAAATGCAGTTTGAACCGGCTTGTTGGTGTGACAAAGAAGCTCCAAAGTGGCACGACACAAGCTCCCTGCTCCACTCTAATTGTGATGCATCCACTTGAAGACAAATAGAAGGCCACTATGCTGGGTTTTGAGAAACCCTGGCTTATCTGCTGCTGACTACCTGGTTAAGGTGTGTTTAGCCAATAAGGAGCTGCAATGGCAGGTTTGTTGGAAAATATATAGATCACTAGCCATCGAGGCTTGGGTTTGTGCACCCCGGTCTAAAGTAAGAACCCCTGTTCCACCCGGCATTTATTAGAGACCGGCATCTATTGAAAAACATATGGTAATCACAAATAAAAGGCCACTGGGAACGTTTTTACAATAGATCAAAAGATGATTGGAGTGGGTCTTTAAAACAAGCTGACCTAATAAGATTGGACATGAATAAATCAGATTATACTAATAAAAGACTTTAGAGTAAATTATTAAGTATTATTCAATTACTTAATGCTTGATTATATGTTCTTTGTGTCATTCATTAGAACAACCTTGATTGTGAATTGGTGCTTAACTAAAATACTGAACTCAAATATGCAAGAAAAATGTTTATAGCCAAAGAAGTTTGTAAGCATCGCAAGCCTGATTTAATTACCTGCTACTAAACTGTATAAACCTGAACCCCACTCTTATCCCGGATTAGTTGAGTTTAGTTGAACAGAGAGTTGAAACAGATTGCATTAAATTTTTTAAGTTTTTACACAGATACAAAACTAGACAAGTTTAGTTCAATGAACGATTAACAGTAAGTTTATACATTTGTCAATAGTAAATGATGTTAGTAAAGTTTACTTAATAAAATATGTAATCATAACTTATAACCAAAAGTACATCATGTGTGGAACTCTGGTTGGCTGTGTGTTAATCCTGTTCGTAACAATTTAAGCTATTCCACTGCTATTAGTGTTTGCTCTGCAAAAGAACTAAAAATTCTTAATTTTGATGATTTGATTAACTATTTCTCAACTTAAGGTGGCACAGTCCTCTGACTGTTTTAATACCTTAAAAAACTGTACAAATCTTTTTAAAACAGAGTTAGGCATGGTTTGGTCACTACATCAAAATTTGTCTAAAATCACAAATGAGAAAGAATGTTTACATTTTGAACTTAAAGAGAAACAAAAAAGCAATGCTTACTTATTGCCCATTTTTGGCTAACAACCAGCACTTTCAAACTCTGAAAAAAAAAATGATTGAAAAACTACTTTTATAACACATGAATGTACAATTTTACAATGACGGACTCAGTTTAATGCAAACTCTGATGCACATGCAAAAAATTGTGAGGAGAACCACCAAGACGTTGCTGTTTAACAAAGAATTTGAGCTGAAGAAAAAAGGATATTTCAATTCTTAATCTTTCTTAAGGTATGTAGCTTGGCTGTCTGGGTAAAATCTTTATGGTTTTTCTTTATTTTTGACATTCAAAAAATGGCAAATCAGTTTCCTTCAAAAACAGTTTTGATGTAAGCTCCGCCCACTCTTGAAGGAACTTTAGATCTCAGTATAATATAGTTAGTAACATTTTATCTTTAATTAAATTTAAGTAATGATACTAAACTAAAAAGTATAATGGATGATTACTCTAAATTGTGATTACATCTAAAGTCTGGGTTTACAGTATAGATGCCTAAAACGTTATAACCTGTGAATTTCAGGACCACATATTATGTAAATGCCACAAACCAACAATACATGTAGCATTGTTTGATGTCCTATCTTAAAAATAGATGTAATGCAAATCATTGGAATCTCTCTCGACTTAAAAATCCTTACAGATGATCAGTTTATCTTGTTCTTTGCTGATTGTAGGGATGATGATAACCAGTATTTCCCTGCAACTGTGGCCGATAGCCGATATCGATATTTAAGTGTCTACAATAATACAAAGTTCAGATTTACTTTTTTTTAAGAAATGCAAATCTTTTCTTCTATTATACAAACATTTTGTACTTGACCTTTTTAATATACAGCAAGGGATTTCATGGGAACAAGTATCACTTAAAAACTTTGAAAATATATTTGAATGCATTCAGACTATTTACCGACTATAAGACATGAATCCCAATAGAATATTATACTGTATATACACATTAAAACAGTCTGAAAAATCACTGACTATGATTTTAATCATCAGCTTCCCAGTGCCAAGCATCTGTAAGGAACAAGTATCCATGTACATATTAAAGTGTATCTGAAAACAGTCAATGATATCAGTGGATTTTTTTTGTATCGGTCCGATATCGATAAACTCAAACTTTGAAAATATTGGCTGATACTGAAACTAATACATTGCCCATCTCTAGCTTGTATGGTTGAATATATTTTCCTTTTGGCTCTAATAAATCTTTTTGATTTTTATCAATCCATTTACTCTAACTGCTGTGCCCCCCTCCTTTTTTTTCTAAGGCTTTTCCCAGGCCAAGCAGACTGACCTCTCCAGCCTTCTACCTCTTTGCTCCCAGGGGTGAGGGGCTGTATGGCTCCGACCATTCCCATCCCAGTAGGACTTTTACTTTAGTCTTAGTCTGGGAGTAGCAGAGGAGACGCAGGGAACAAAACAGGCTAAATCCCTGCATGAGTGCCAGCTAAACATGGAGATCCCAAACCAAACAGATTTCTAGTTTCCTGATAACATCACATCACACAAAGTTTGGGAGAGCAATTACAAGATATAGCTAAAAGAATGGGAGTGAACCATGTTACAGATGCAAATAAAACATATTGTCACAGGTTATACATTTAAACTCTGTCCTGGACAAACTATAGCCACGACAATGACAAAGGCAGTTTTCCTCATGAAAGCAAGTAAGAACAAAACAGCACTGCATCACAATTAACATTTACAATAAAAATACTTTGGTTAACTTCATAACCAAACACCCCAGGAGAGTTAGCACCCACCCTTTGTTTCCACGAAGTTTAAATTCCACTGTTGCCATAACTCATTTTTAGACACTGCGGGCACACACACAAGCTTGCATTTGGACGGCTAATATATGGGCTTAGATTTACTGTGGCACACATACCATATAAAGGTTGCTGAATTCCAGTGATGAATATCTTATGACACTAAAAGAATTAGTCAGTTTTCAATTGATGTGTAGAACAAAAATGGAAATGAACGTTTTCACTGCATTACATCCCAAAACTGTTTTATAAAGAGGTGAAAATACGTGTCTTGTCTTCATTCTAACTTTTACATGTATAATCTGAAACAAAAATTCCCAACTTTTTGTTTAGACTTTGTAAAACTGCAGAATCATGTTTGTCTGAACAGAGCTAAAAACAATCAACAGGAGACAGGAAGATGCAGGCGACCACAGAATTTCAATTCCTCTCACTGTTGTGTGACTGTAAGCTCAGGCAACAGACCACACACATTAATCATGCAAAGAGACAGCAATCATGAGCTGAAAGGTAGCTAAAATTATACAGCTCGAAACCTAACATTAGGAGAACATAGCTGGAAAGGACAAGATCATTTCCCTTCAGAAACATCTTTCATACCACAATGCTATTGTTGTTACTGTAAACATACCTGCTGAGGGAAGCTGAAGCTCTGTGCCCTAAATATTGTTTCATAAATAGTTTCACTTTTTTCTAAACCTACAAAAATATGTAGACTAAAAATGTTTATACAGTAACTTCAAGAAGAATTCCCATGTTGGCATAAATTAGGTAAAGATGTGTTCTAACTGAAGCTGCATTATGAAATGATTTTAAATCTTTTCAGACTGGTTGCATTGCAGAAGAGGAAGCGTAACAGCTTGAAACTACAAGATGAGGAGCTATTCAAGCTGCTAAAGTGGCTCCATGCGCCAAAGGGTTGTGATAATAACAACCCCTAAACCACCCAGCTATTTCTCACTGGCAGGTATTAGCAGGGCTGACAAGAGTCCTTGATGGTGAGAGCAGCACAGGCAGAATAAGCATGAACAGTTTTAGTAGGTCGTGGTGCGTGTAGTGTGGGAGAATGATCTATGATTCACTAAACTGCTAAGACTGAAGATCACATTTCACGATGGCAAGGGAAACCATTAAACCATGACAATAGACACAACAGAATCGCACCAGCACTTTCTTGGACAGTAAATGCTTGTTCCCACAATGGTTCTACTGTTAGCATTTTAAGTAGAATTTAAGCAGTTTTTTTAGGGCATTTGAATGCGAATTAATTCAATTTTGCCAAAGAAAATCTCTTTAAGTCCCACTCTAATGATTTTTTTAATCAAATTTAAAAGTGTTCCCAGTGTTTTTTTTAATATTATGATTATGGCATTTTTAGCCTGTGTCACTTTCTAGGACAAATTTTCTGCAGAGCGGCAGTAGTTTATTAGAAATTTACCTCTGATGGCGCGGAGTGAGCCCACCCCCATTTCCAAAAATCCAAATTTTTAAACTCTCTCCTGTTAGCTTACAGCCCCTTAAAACCCTAATCTGACATTATTGGTGCAACAGAAATAGAGAGCAATATTGGAGCTAGCTTGCCAGCTTTGACATACATGGATCTTTTTGTCTACAGGTGGATCCATCGGAATGGACTGGGGCAGGGAGCTTGTACGTCACAGCTTGAGGCTTTTTCCTACAGGATTTTATCATTTTAGTTAAATGGTCAGTTTTCTTTATATATGTCCTCCATCATGAGAAAAATGCCACAAGAACATGCCAAAAACATCAAAAACACGATTCATCGCAGTGGGTCTTTGCTGATTTAGTCAGAACGCAGTTTGTATAAAGAATCTAATAATTTATAGCATTTTGTATTACAGAGCTTATGTGTAACATCTTTTCTGTGTGTGGTATTGTGGTCATTAGCTGACCCAAGGTTAGTTATTATACAGCAAAGAATTCAGTCTTCCTTAGGGGACTATTTGGAAGCACAGGGCAATCACTCACAGCAGCAGTCTGGCTGTGCAGCTACCGTGCTCTGCAAAACATGAGAAACTTCCTCTTTCTCTGGTATGTTTGAGAGGAAGGCATCAGTAAGTGGTTCCCTCTCCCCGAGCGGCAGGGGAAAGTAGACCCTCTCGAGTGCCTCTTGGCTTCCCCACCTCCCCCATGAGCCAATATCACAGTCAGACAGACACACACACACACACACTCATCCAAAACTGCGGTCTCCTCTGGAGGGGAACATAAACAGGGCTCTCTGTCTGCAAGTGGAAAGCTAGTTCTCATGACATCACCACCCAGCAGGAATGCTGTGCTCTGCCACGTCAAAGCCCCTCTACTGGTCAGCAGTGCACGCACACACAAGCATGCACACACACAACGACACATGCAGAGAAATGTGTGCCTATTTCAAAATTTTACATTGAAATATGACTTTTTTGTAAAGACATTCTCCTTTATGCCTCCTAGTTTATCATTCTTTCCTATCTTTGCTGCTTTTACAGCTTAGGGTGTCTGTCAGAACCCAGCTAATGCCTGACACCAAATATCAAAGCTGAAAAACTTTGTGTCTGAGCATGTATTTGAGTACTGGCATTTGGGAGGGGAGCTGTGGGAAATTACGCACTACTTCATTGTGTTGCTGCATGGAGGAAAGGCCCTATTGAAGCTCTCTCTCCTTCCTTTCACCTCTCTTCCTCTCTGCAACTCTCTCCTCCCTTCTCCATCTCGGCATCAATTCCGGCTTCACATATTTCTTGCGAGTTCTCTCTCTGCCAGCTATTTTTTCCCCTTCCATCCCACCTTCTTCCTTCCCTTTCCTTATTTCAGACCATTTTCCAATTTAGTCCACTTTCTTGCATTTTCCCTCCACTGATCTTTTTAACGCGCCCTGTTTCTTTTAGGCATTTGGAAGAGAGCAGAGGCAGGAAGCAGCTTGGCTCTCAGACAATGGAACACATCAAAATCAAAAAGCACCACCAGCCTTACCAACTTCACACACAAAAACATAGCAAGACAAACAGGACATTCCAGCTGCCGGCTGCACCGGATTCCTCGCCTTGGCTAATCTGAAACAGAGAGTGAGACTGGGAGTGGAGCAGAGCAGTGAAGCCGGGTGAGAACTGCATGAGGGAGAGCAGGGGGGATGGAAAGTGAGAAGGCCAAACAGAGGATGAGAAACTGATACTGAGAATAAGAACCAAAATTTCCCTTTTAATTTTACAAGCAAAAAAAAAAAGGTTATATGTATGGCTCAACGGTAATATTTCTGTCAAGTATGTATGCTGTATGTGTATATGCACTTGTAGAATATAGTTGTTTGGAACTCCATTTTGCTTTAAATTTCAACTAAAATACCAACATGACTTTTAATCATGTTTATAAGTAAAAATATATATATATTTTGTTATCAAAAATTCAAATTGGCAGATGAAAACATTTTAAAAAAGGTAATTAATGGGAACATGCACACACATTTTAAGAAAGCAGCATAATTAAGAATTAAAAATATGATAACGATTTTCTAACTTATCAAACATTTTTAACATTACTTCATTTTTATTTCTACATACCAGTACCAATATTGGCCTTAAAAAAAAAATCTAGATTTGTGTCTTGGTGCTAATGTATACTCGAATATTCGCATAGATGCATTAATGAGCAACTATCTTCACAACCACACAATTAAAATGTTGTGATTCCATGAAACAAATAAAGAAATTGTTGTTAACTCACAAAAATGCTTGTGAAAAGTTGAATATAAAGAACTGCAATCTAAACTTTTGAGGGTATCTTTTGAGCAAATATTGTTTGGATGGATGGATGGATGGATCGATGGATGGATGGATTTTTGTGCACGGTTGTACACTCCACTGCTGCTTCTTAGATGACTGGTGTCTAAATAATAGGATTAAAACAATACGTTTCCACACCAAAACCAGACCTTTCTGTTTTCTTGTTTCAGTCATTGTTAGAAAATATTCATAACTTTTACAATGACAAAAAACTTTAAAAAATAAAAAAAAATCAGACTTTATCTCTGTAACCGAGGCAAAACGGGGAGGATCCAGCAAATCTAGGAAGCAACCGTGTCTTAAGCGTGTCAGTGTGTGTGACTCCAATAAATGTGTTATTTTATCTGTCTTCTGGTTGTATTTCTCTCTATTTAAAGCATTTCAATAGATGTCAAACACTTTCCCGTAGCACTTAGCATATGTTTGTGTAGTCTGATGAGGGCAAAACACCTCAAAGCTTTGATCCAAAGCAAAAATGACATTATCCCGAGAAGTTTGCTTAACATGTGTGCTCACACGTGATCTATCACTAGAAATTTTGCTTTAGAGGAAATCAATCCTGCAGACTTAAGTAGTGTCTGAACAACTATATATGCACACACAAGTTTGGAGACACGCAAACAAAAGCACGCACACACACGTATATATCCATCAATCCGCACACATACGGAGGTGTCTAGGCATTGCTATTCTGTCCTGGGGCTAACTTGACTGTGGGAAAACAGAGCAGACCTCATTTGTTAAATACTTGGTGAGAGACGGCTCATCTTTTTTTTTTCTAAACTGTCTATGTGTATCTTTCTCTTTCTTTAAAATTGCCTGTCTGTCAGCAAATACACCAATATTTTGATTTTAGCATAACAGTTGTCAGAATTTAGACCTCAAAAGAACCATATTACAGCAAAATTCAAATGAAAAAAATTTACCAGTTTTGAACAAGTTTTTGAAATATTTTTAACGCATTTGTGAGTAAACTCATGTATACAACTAAACAGGATCATTCAGCAATTCTCTAAGAAGTGGTGCCATGTTGTCTTAGCCAGAAAAGAATGTTTACAAAAAGGGAAGTAATTTCATGGAAATTTTTTTTTTTTTTGCAACATCATAAAAGCTGCATACAGAATAAAACTTTGTGATAAAGTTTGGTACTGCAGGACTGCTGTGTCATCTGTGGACAGATTTTCCCAGCACAAGTTCACCTCCTCCATCTAAAGTGCATGTGTGTGTGTGTGTGTGTAACAGGAGATGTGAAGCTCTCACCACACACAGTGGGAAATATTTGGGATGGTTTCCCTCGGAATGTCTTGGCGTGCCTTTGGAATGCTTGTCTCCCCCACCCCCCTTTCTCACTGTCCCTCCCTCTGGTTGTCGGAGAAGGGTGGAGGTGGAGGACACAAATATACATTTTTATCTACTGTTTTTGCTACTACTGGGGATAGTGAAAATATCCTTTAAAAAACTCAACTTTAAGAAAATATTTGAAGAATTACTATTTTTGTTTTTTTTAAGACTATTTTTCATCAAAAAAAAAGCATGAAAAAAAATGAAAAGTCAACAAAATCTATCATCTGTGTCCTCCAGTTCACATATATCCTGACTCCAATTAACCTATTTTTCCTTGAATGTTTAAGTGCGCCCAAACACACAGCAAACACAATTAGATGAAGGTCAAAATTAACCAGGCCCTCTCGCATTCCTGCAATTTCTCATTCCACATCTTGAAAAGGGAAGCAATTCATTCTCTACTTTCTTCTACACTTTCACTCTCTTCTTGTAATTTCAATTTCAACAGGGAGTTGTCTCACGTGAGGAAAACACTTTCCTCAGGCTCACATTCGCTTCAAAACAATTGTTTATTTCTCAATTTACTTTTTCCAACCATTTTCAATACTTTATCCTCCTCTGCTCTGAGTTCTGCTCTCACCTCTCTCCTCCTTTCAATCTCTTTTTCCTATCTCCCCTAACAGCCCTTTCTCCCACCCCTCCCTCTTGTAGCGTGGCAGTTCCTGTTGCTCTTGTTTTCACTTCCCCAGCAGTCCAGCGCGTGGGAACCGGTGTTTCAGCAGCAACAGTGTCTACAGGAGTCTAACTGAAACCCAAGTACACTGTATATGGCTTTGAAGATGACTGTGTGTACAGTATGATAGCATCAGTATATATCAGTTTTGCCCCTCGCTTATCACTTAATATGAGTGGGGGGTGCATTAAGTTGGTTTCACATTAATGTCGTTGGGAATCTCCACATGCCTATAACAGGCTAGCATGGAGCATCTGATGCTACTGCAAAACCCAACGGAAGCGTGTACAAGTGTGTGCATGCATGAAAAGTTTGGGTGCCGCAGGCTTCAGCGGAGGGGATAGTATACAGCTCAACAGGAAACTGTAATGGACCAGTAAACATACTGTTAGGAGACAAGTAAACCAATACTACGATATATTTACACTGTACATACTATAACCACCAGAGTTAAAGGAAACCAATTTGTAAAATAATATAACCAACAAAACAGTAGAAAAATCCCTTCAGATTTATCTTTTAATTTACATTTTCAAATAGCGCACTTTTCGGACTTTAAGTCGTAGTAACAAAAAAACTGCACAGTAAATAAAAAAATCCTTTATAAGTCACACTTTTGAGAGAAATGTATTTAACAAAACAAAAGAAAAGGAACAAACATTTCATCTTGACAGGCTAAACGGAATAGATACAACAACAGACTGAACGGACGCCCGCTTCACTAATATTGATGCTGATTTAGCTTGATGTGACATAGGACAAGTCTAATATGATAGCGCACGTGTCAAAGTCAAGGCCCGGGGGCCGAATGCGGCACCAGGGTAATTGTATCCGGCCCTCAGATAATTTTATTTTGTTGTTATTAACGTCCCGATGTTCTCTTGCAATGATAACATATTTAAGCAACAATAATGAAGCAACACTACGATTATGGATCAGTTAAAGGGATCTACAGCTTTCTTTTAAGTACACATGATGTTTTACATCACAAGGCTGTCGTCATCCTCTCTCTCCCTCTCACTCATGGTAAAGAAAGAAATAAACAACTGGATAAAATAACTAAAGGCAAATCAGAGTAAAACAGCCAGACAACAAAACACATCCTAATGTTTTAATTTGATTTTTTTTTTTTTTTTTTAAACATATCAGCAGTATGTTCATATTTATGTAATTTTAATATATATTTTATGGAGATCAAAATCTTTTGGGATATTGATTTGTGTAATTTTCAATATAAAATGAGAAATTTTAGTGTTTTTTCTTTTAACGTTTATTTTATTTCTAACTTGTATAATTTTTACAGAGGGTACATTAAAAGTTTTATTGAAAGTTATATAAGGTTTAAATTGATTCAATCTGGAATAATATACCTGCCTGTTTTAATTTATAGTAATATTAAAAAGTCTTAAAATTTTAAATATTTTGTTTTAGAGTGTTCAATAAATGTTTATCCAATTCGACCCACAAGGTGTTTAGGATTTTGGCACCCAGTGCGATTGAGTTTGACACCCCTGTACAAGCGCAACATATAAATAATTATTAAGATAACCATATCATAAATAACATCCTAAAAAGTCAACTAAACTATTTGAATTCAAATCTCTAAATAAGTTGAATTCTCCTTCCTGTGTGTCATAAAACTGAGAAGATCTTCTTCATCTGCGTTGCTGTCAGTAGCAGATACTGAAACACACACCTACAGCGCCCTCTAGCGGTTGTGACTTTTTTTTTTAAATACGGAGTATAGGTTGGACCCCTGGCCAAACTATTTAAAAAACACTATAGACTTATACATATCTCTATGGTGGATGTCTTTCCTTGTTGAGAACTGATGCACTTCAATCTTGCTCTCTCTAAATGTACTTATAAATACGTGATAGAATTTTTCTCAGTAGCTTCTCTTCCTGCATTCCATCTACCAATGGAGCATGTCAATAAAAGGGAGACATGAAGCAGCCACAAGAGTCAAATACTAACACTAAAATTATCTTATTGATGCTTAACTGTTGTATGGATGTTACTTTAAAGGTTTAGTTTACCCATAATTTGTGAAATTAACGTTTTCGGTCTCGAGAGACCAGTATTTGAAGCTGCAGGACAAATGACCAAATACGAGCTGGTCTGGATTGCGTTAACTCCATTGTCCTCTCATGGTGGTTTCCCTATGTGGTGGTCTTAAAATGTAACATTTTGTATTTGGACAGAAAAGCAGCTTGTGGCCTCTCCTGACACCTTTGTGCTCCCCTGCAAGGCGCAGTGCAGATTACCCACGTTTAGCAACTGCCCTGCACAGATTCCTTTCCCTGCTGCCACCACACAAGCGCAGCCATTGTCATCCTCAGTCTTCTTTACAGCCACCCACAGAGACATCTACAGGTCAGGTACCATAAATCAGACATCCAGTGATGGCAACTGCTTAACACACTTCCCAGGCTCTCAGAAAAAAAGAGGGAAAAAGGCAGCTGGATAAATGAGCGCCTGAGCTTTAGAGTCCTGATTCTAGTGAACGCTTATTGAATTTGAGACTAATATATCAGTGTAGGCTTTTTATCAGCTACATTTGGACATTTGCCATAAATAAATTGCAGGCTAAAGTTTAATGGTGACTTAAAAAAAAGAGCAAAGACACAATTATAAACATGTATGAATTTTTAAAATAAGAATATCCTTTTAGTCAAATTATAATATCTTAAACCTAAACTGGGTTCTTCCTATTTCTGCATTTACTCTGCATAGATTTCACAAAAAACGTCCAGTATGTGCCTCATTAATCGTTAACTTTGTTATAATTGTTGCTGGAGTCTTCAAATATGGTGACATAAAAGTTTTGTGAACATCTCAAATAATCCATCTTGCTGTTTTATTATATTTTATTAGGAATTTTTATGATAAGATTTGGGGATTTTAGTGGGTGAATTCACCTATTATGGGCTTTGGACTGTTGGTTAAAATGTACTAACAAACAAAACACATAAACAAAAGCAATTTTTTAGAGCTGGTTTACACTTTGAGAGAAACACAACACACTGATTTGCAAACAAAGTTGTGGCCTGATGTGTGTTGTGTCTCAAAGTTTCAATAATGGAGTTCTTGCAATTTGTTGCAAACACATTGTGAATTCCATCTATCTATTTCATCAACTACTTGGTGACTGGTTAAACATCTGAAGTGTGAGTGTGTTTGATGATGTTTGGGGGGGTTGAACACTGGACCAATATTCTCTGAAGTTTAAAAGGAATCACAAGAGCTGTTTTAACTGAAAAATATAAACCCTTTTCAGGTGCCATGATAATAAAATAAAGCACTAGACATCATTATTCCAGGAACTAAAAGTTCTTAGACATTAGGGTTAGCTGTAAATTAGGGAATAGATTGTGGGCTGATCATGAGATAACCACCATCTGAAGGAAGTGCAAGCAAGCAAGTTTATTTATAAAGCACAATTCCTACCCAAGGCAATTCAAAGTGCTGTACAAAAATATTTAAAAGTGGGTGTTAGTCTTTTTTTATTTCACTAAATTTCATACAGTGATTTGTCCGCTTTAAGCATTTAAATTCCTTATTTCTGTGTACATGGGCCAACGGTTTTGTTCTGTTTTTCATGTTGAAAACCTAATAAATACATATGGAAAAAAAAAAAGGAATTCAATTCCAAATTTAACAACCCCGCTGTGACGCTGCTGCTTGTGTGGTGGTTGGAACATCAACAGCATTTAATTTGAAGACATGTTTAAAAAACTAATTTTAAAACTATTTGACCCAGCAGAAGACTTTGCTCTGGTGTTGCTTCTATTTTAAAATGTTTAAATAGATTTATGCAGTTGTGTCTTTAATACTTTGGGTGAGAAATGACAAAAGAAGAATTGAATATTCTCAGGCAGTATCCTCATTTGCTTCACTCAGAGCCGAGCATGCATGGTGGTTTCTCTCGTCATGTTTCCCACAATGAGAAATTCATTTCTTCTGCTTTCACTGTGCATTTGGCAACAAACCACAACTACATTTTTGAGAAGATTTTCTTAACCACAGAAATACTTCCTCATCGTTAATGTTGCTCAACTTCTCTTTGATATTGAAACACATTTTTCTTTTTTCCCACAGCAGATTCTGCATAAATTGATTTGCTAACGTCATTTAATTTTCAAATCTAATTTGTAGTGATAAAATGAAAATTTTTACAACCACTACTTCCTTTGTAAAATTATTTTTGAAGTTTGGGGGAAATTCCCAATACAAATGGGTTTAAAGGCACAATTAAATAGTTACCTGACAGCGGCTGAATATGTCGCTCGGAGTGGGCTGGATGTTGAAGTGTCTGAGGACTCGGACAGCCTGGTCTCTAGCCTTTTCTGAACAGTCTAAGGACAAACAGCGACCTTCACCAACCTGAGAGCGCAACTTTATTGGCAGAAAAAGAAAACAAAGATTAATTCGCAAATGCGTTGTAAAGCACTGGTTTTGTTGAATGATGTGTTCTTACACTTTGAAAAGGTTGACCACATGTGAGGATGACACGGCCTTCTGCTTGAGCGAGCTAAGATACAGGAGAGAAGAAATTAAAACACTAGAATGCAGATAAATTGGTCAATGTGATTTGAGTGTTTTAAACATGTTTTGGGGGCATTTTTCTCATGGACATATGTAAACGTAAATCAAGCTTAAAAATTTTATTTTTGGGTATTTCTTTATTCAAATTGTTGTGAATCAGGAACAGAAGAAAAGATGCTGTTTGAAAAAGAAGCTCTCTTTTCTGCTCCATTCTGATGCATGCAGACAAATAGATTTTTGTCTTTATTTTCATCATCTGAATAACTGGATAGCTCAGATATTGATCATCCGTTGTGTTGCACCGCTAATGTTATAGGCTGGTGTTATGAGGGGCTGTCAGCTAGAGAGCATGTAAATAGATGAGTGATGGGAAGTGGGGGTGTGCTTGCTCCATCAGAGGTGAATTTCTAATGAAATACTGCCTCTCTTTAAGAAACTATGTCCTGATATAGGCTAAAAATGGCATCAAAGAAAACACTGGGAATGCTTTGAAAATAGATCAAAAGATGATTGTAGTGGGACTTTATAGGTCAATATCTAAATATAGCAGGTCCATTCATTTATTCAGATAAGTCATATTGTTAGATTGGATCAGTATGTCTAAACTTTGGACTACAGTGTGTATATATTACTGCTATTTCCCACTAACAAACCTTTGCAGCTACTCTGTGATCATCAGCGTTCTCCAGCATGACAACGTCCACTCCCAAACAGCGCAGATACCTCCCGAGTCCTTGCAGCATATTGTCACACACCACCCGCAGCTGCTGGGGGGGCAGAGGAGGGGAATCTTCTGAAGGCTTCTCGCCACACAGGAGGCCTTTCTCTGTGCCAGAATGGGGGGGACTGACCCTTGAAGCCCCCTGACATTCCTAAATGGACAGAGAGAATAATGTGATACTTAACCGATCCCCACAGGAGGATTTTCTTTTCACTTGCACCGCAGTTCAGGGAGGTCAGAGCCCAGGGTTAGTTATACAACCGCACCCCTGGAGCTGATAGGAACTGCTGAAGTGTCTTTGTCAAACACGTATTGTCCCACCCTGCGGGCTGGATGCTCAAACTAGAGGCTTCAGCTGGAGATTCTCTGTATTC
This sequence comes from Oryzias javanicus, assembly GCA_003999625.1. Classification (NCBI taxonomy): domain Eukaryota; kingdom Metazoa; phylum Chordata; class Actinopteri; order Beloniformes; family Adrianichthyidae; genus Oryzias; species Oryzias javanicus. The sequence goes on along the minus strand of CM012448.1, from coordinate 13,534,692 downwards.
CTTCACACATCACATGGAAGGTCACAGGTTATCTCAGAACTAAGAACTGTCAAATTAGCACAGTTGCTTTTCATAAGAGGAGTTGGTAGTTTATGGCTGCCGTCTATGAAATTAAAAATAACAGTGGCAATATGATCAACTGGAAGCAAAAAAATGGGTCAAAAACCCAATCAAAAACCTGAATGATGATTCACCTTTTATTTTAGATTAAAAAAAAAATCAAATCAGATCCTTTTAGGTAAATTCCCAATAAATTAGTTTATAACAAACATGTTTGTGTATCTGCAATTTATTTTAAGAAGTTGCTCAGTCAAAAACTCAGACTAATTTAAATTAAAAAGTCAGTCAGTTAGGACAGAAAGTTTCACGTCATTCCACAAATTTTATTTGATGTTTAAATTTGTCCCCTCAGTGCATGATTTTATATCATCTACAGCCTTCCATTTCTGTAACACAATTTTCAAAAGTTCAGTCAAAATTTGTCTCAAACTACAACTGAAGTGCTTAAAAATAGTTATCTGGATCAACTTCAAAGAACTTTCAAGCTCTGTCATGGATGACCGTCAAACTTTACCTCATTTTATGTCAACCAGGCAGAGTTCCAGTTAGAAACGTTTAAGTGTTACTTAATCTGTCAATAGTGACTTCTTTGTAGCAGTAGCTAAGTGACTCCAAACTTGACTTTTTTTTTGTAGTTTCAAAATTTTACTTCAATATTGAAAGAGACATTAAAAAAAACTTTAATACATCCAATCAAAATAAATATATTAATGGCTGCTGACCTTTTGGTCAAAACCTTCTTTTGTCTTCTTTTTCTGCTTTTCTTTCTGCTTCTTGTTACTGTTTGCCTGTGGCTTGCTTGAAGAGATGCTCCTCAGGTCATCAGGCAGCCCAAAGTGTGCTGGGTTTCCAGAGAGCACAGAGTACACGTCCAGCAAACAGTACGCATCTGTCACTAAAGGAAAGGTTAAGATGGAAGAGAAAGATGGAGGAAGAGGAGTGTGAACTTGTCTTGCCTGCATGTCATCAGGGGATAACAAAATAATCTCTGGTAGTCTTTATAGAGCAGAACAGCAACCATCTGGCTCTCTGTCATTGTCCGTCTGCATGCATAACGGCTCACCTGCATATCTAATTTGGCTGATGCGCAGCGGCCGCCTCTCCCAGTTGGACATCTGCTCCCTCTTGTCCAGAGGTCTTCCAAGAACTTGTTGAACCAGAAGGCTAAGACCTTTTTCTGTGGCATTTTTTCCAACCAGTACCTCTTTGGAGCCACTCTGAATCCAACTGAGTTTACTTTTTTGAATCTACAAAAAAATAAAACAGAGTTCTTTAAAATTATATAGCTGTTAAAAAATGTCCTGAGGGTTTAAAGTGAACAATTTTGAAACAAAAAACGATCTATTTTATTTTGTGTTTTACCAAGTACTTTTGACTTGCATCCCTTTTAAAATAAAAGATTTGCATTTCAATTCTTCAATTCCAGGGAATAACAGAAGTTAATGCATTAACTGCTGGGAATAATCTGCACTCCAAAAACCGAATATTAAGTAAAAAGACTCTTGTTTAACAAAAAGAAAAAAAAAAAAAATTCCAATTTTCTGTCCTGCAAGAAAAATATTCTTATCAAGAAAGTTTTTCTATGGCAAAATAACCCTAGTTTAAGAAAATATCCTTTAGTGATTAGATTTTTTTCTTAAAATAAGAATTCTTGATAAGATCATTTTTCATACCCCATTGACACATTTTTGCTTTTTTTCAAGTATTTTTTTTTAGTTTTTATTTTAGGGAATTTTTTACTTATTTATAGTGGGGTTGTTTTTGTTGTTATTTTACAGTAAATCATAACTAAATTAGAACACCATGAATCCTCTGCAAATTTAGAATGTTTTACGAGCCTTCTCCTTCACACCCTTTATCTATTTGAAATATTTCCACATGAAACCACATCGAAGTCACAACTGTTCAAAAATGAGGAAAAAGGAGGAAGAACAATGGATTAAAATCAACAGGACTACTGACAGTTTTTATTGGGCTAAATGTCTACTTGTGACATTTTTGCAAAGGTTATGAATAATGGTTTAAAAACCATAAGCGCTCATTTTTGTTCTTTTCCACCTATGAATTGACCTCCATCATTTATTTATATACGTAATGAAAGTTTGAGCAAGTTGGTTCCAAACTCTAATTTTCAAAGTTATTCTCTATCCAAATGGACATTTGGATGCACAAAAATCCCAGCGTGGAAGATTGTTTTGGACTTGGAATTTTACTTTAGGAGTCCCATTTTTTTCATTGCATCCACAACCAGCCAATACCAATCATAATTTCACTAGTATATAGTGTATATTATCTGAAAAGGTGTGATTTAAAGAATACAGTTCCTATCTTTATGATGTGTATGATGAGGCAGCCTTACTATTTGATGTATATTACAAAGATCAAGCATCCCCTCTGCCTTCAGGGCCTCCTCTGACCTCAGATGCATAGTGGCTCTGAGACACTTGAGGTCTCCACTCATTCCATAACCTGAATTGTAAAGGAAAAAAAGGATAAATGAACAGTTAAGTTTTAAGTGGTTAATAACAGATGTGGAGTCTTTAGATTTCCTCTAACCCAGTTTAAGGATGTTTGGATCAGAGAAGAATGTCCTGATGAAGCTGATGGTCCCCGGATGTTGACAGAATTCTCTGGCACATAGGTCTAACAAGAAAACCTGGTCTTGAACTGCCAGCTGTATTAGTGCCACTTGTTGAGCTGAGGTACAGCCAAATGTTGGTTGCCACTCCATGTCCAGTCCGACGACCCCACCTTTCTGGGAAAACAAACAGAAAAGGTTGAGTCAGAAATAAATTTAACGTAAAACTGTCAAAAAATAAAAGCCTTCAAAAGTAATAAATGTGATGTCTTTACCTTTAACACTGCGCTTCGACATTTCTGGAGAGCTTCTGGTGTATTCACAAAGTGAACCTTGTCTTTGGTGAGGGGAGCCCGGTAGAACTTATCAGCATTACAGGGCAGCCACTCCTCTGAATCGGTAGAATCATTTGGAAATATCCGTCTGAGCAGAGCAAGCAAGTGTTGGTTCCCCGTTTGCATGTCAAAGTTTAGAAATTAACATAAAAAAGACGAAGATAAAAGAAACATAAATCATAAGTTAACAAGATTATTCTAAAGACACAGTACAAACATTAACTGCTACATGTTACAAGGATTTATGACAAATTGTAAAAATTGACTTAATGATGAATAAATAAAAACTTTTTATTCTAGTTGAAGCTAAGCTTGCCCTTGCCCTCTTTCGAATGTGGATATTAATAAAAGAATAGGCCTCACATTGAATTTTTTTAAAAAGTGAACAAATTCCACATTTTGCGCAAAAAATTAAAAGGTTCCATATTTTCCTTTGCTTTCAATGAGCCACTACAAATTGTTATCATTTCCAACTCACTGTAGATTAGGTGGCAGGCTCCTCTGGGTTTCCCAGACCCCATGGGGAAGTCGATTCTTTGGTACGTTGTACCTCAGGGACCACTGGGAGGCCTTGCGAAGACTATGGTTCTTTGCCACCAACTCTACCAAATGGATCTGCAGCTCTACATCATCTGCTACCACATTCTGCGAACATGACATACAACTAAAAATAAACCTACTTATGTTTCTATAATGAACACAATTGAACAGTATGTCTGTAAACATCTTCATACATTTTTTTTAAACAAAGCTTACTTGTACATGGTCAATCCAGTTCTCTTCAGTCATCCCTTTCTGTGAGAATAAAGAAAAAAGTTATTTATTTATTTTACTCCAAACTGCTGAAAACATAGTGTTGGGAAGTTAAGACTTTTGCTCACCTCCACAAAAGTTTTATACATTAGATAATGCAAAGTGTCTAATCTCCTCTTGTGCAAAGCATTGGGACACAGTGCTTCATAAAGAAAAAAAAAACTTTAGTCATTCATAAAAAAATGTTTGTTGACAAACCAATAAGTGCCGGAAACCCACCTGGATCCACTTTGAATTTCTCCATGAGTCTTAAGACATGTTTGGTAAGCACTTTGGGATGGATTTGTGATGTGTTCTGTTTGGACCGAGCCAGTCCTGGATACAGCCTGCAGAGGCCCACATTCACACATTGTTGGATTTTATAGCGTCCAATGACAACCCCAACTGTATTACAAATCTGGTTTCCACTCATTCACATAACACATCTTACCTGTAAATCCTCTCAACACTGAAGTTGGGGTGACACCAAGAGTCGAGGAGCGTGACGAGTTGTTGTTCAAGCTGACTGTGGCCGCTGACAAAAGACTCCACCAGCGACAGCTTATCCAGCAAAATCAGAGGCACACACATCTATAAAGATAAGAGAAGTAAAGACAATTTAAGAATCTTAGTATTTAATGAATAATATGTTTTATCCCACCTTTTCCAAATGTAGCTCTTCCTGTATTTCCAGCTTGATAGTGAGGATTGCAGCCTACCAAAACCGAAAAAGCAAATTATTTTCTATCATTTTACTTGCTACAGGACTTTAAAATGTTTGTGTTCATTAAATCAGGGACTCACTTCTTTATAACATTTGACATCCTGCATATTCATAATATGGAGCCGTAGAATAGATGGGTCTAAGGACTTGAGCTGGTAGATGCTGATGAGAGCATCTACAGACGCAGGCTGTGTGTCTGTCAGTAAGTCAAGGGCTCGTTGCTGGAGCGCCAGAGCTTTTTGTCCAGGGAGTGAGCTCAAGTTCACCTGAAGAACAAGAAAAAGGAGCTTAAAAGGAAACAAGTAAGCAGCATTCTGGTTAAGTGCTCCTTTTTGGAACACTGAGACTCTGCTCTGTTGGTGTGTTTTATTGTTCTACTGTTTTATCTTCATTTTTATCTGGTGTTGTTATGCTTTTATGTAACTTATTTATATGTTTTATTCTTAAAGTCTACTTTTAACTGTAAATGCTTTTAATATCTTAATTATTGTCTTTATTGTTCTTTGGACTTTTAAATGTACAGCCCCTTGATTGGCCAAAGGTCATTTGAAGGCGCTATATAAATTAATAAAACTTGAACATAAACTTTTTGCTAAAAAATTGAACAGCTCATGGCAGAAGTACAGGCAACAAAAATAATGTTGTGGAATCGTCTACCTGAGGGTTTTCCTTCATCCATGCCTGGAAATCCGTGAGGATGTGAAAGCCCAGAGTGAGGCTCCGACCTTTCTGTTTGCCCGGACAACGCTCCAGGATTGTTAGTAAGGCCTCGAGAGGCTCCGACAGTTTGGAAAACCCCTGCTGGGTTTCCAAACGCAGCTATGGACAAAGACAGGGGGGACCACAATCAGTAATGTTACAAAGATAGCTGGTAGAATTCACTCTAAACTGAATCCCTGAGGTGCATCTTTTAGATTAGATTTCAAAGTTAAAGTATTTTGTTTATAATGGAAATAAAGGGTCGCTCTGCTTAAAGGCTATTATTTAAATAGCTTCTTAAATTAAAAGAAAAGTGTAAGAAATACAGCGGTTTGATGGATTAAAAGTTGCTGGACAGTTGACTCAAAGGCAGTTTAATTGTGTTGGCTAATCTCACTATTTATCAAACATTGAATTTGATGAAGAGTCTGGTGTCCAGAGTTCATTCCAAGCGTGGTATGCTCATTTGGCAGCCATGGCTGAAAATCCACCACATGTGGTCAAAGAAGTTGTCAAAGCAAGTGAAAGAGGCCGTCCTTAAGCTTCAAAAACAAAAGGATCTCACAGAGGGGAACATCAGGAGTGTGCAAATCAACTGTTAAGTAAATTAGAGGGAAAGGGGGACGGGCCGCCAGAAAATAGGGAGAATGACAACAATTGAGAGGAATTCTGCTGAGAAATTATGTGAAAAAAATGACAAAAAAGCATACCTTGAGTCATAAATTGAGAATGAATCTACAAAGAAAGTCTTTACTATTCAAACATTAAAGGACATAGAAAAACTGCTAAATACTTCACTTGAAGACCCACTCTTTGGTTTTGTAAACACATTCTTGTGGCATTTTTCTCATGATAAAGACCTAGAATTAATTTTTAAAAAGCTTAAAATTTAATTTTTGAATATTTCTCAATTCAAATGGTGAATGCAGAAGCTCCCTGCACTGCTCCATTCTGATGAATCCACTTGTAGACGACTAGGTCCATTTACATCTTTGTTTTCCTCATTTGAGCTGACATCTGGTTTCAAAATGTATGTCTGGATGGCTCCAATCTCTTTGCCATTTTTGTTGAACTTGTAATGTTAGATTGGGGTTGTGAGAGGATGTAAGCTAGAGTATAAACAGGTGGATGACAGGAAGTGGGGGTGGGCCTGCAACAACTGAAGGGCAAATTTTGGATGAACTGGTACAGCTCTGCAGAAACTGTCCTTTTTTCATTTTGCCTAAAAACGGCATAATCATATCCAAAGTACCACTGATAATACTTTTAAATACGGTAGATCAAGCCCCTTACTTGAGTCTTATGCTTTTTTTTAAGTTCCAGTCCAAACTTTTTTTTTATCCATTCTAAATGTGTTCACAGTGTTTTTTTTTTATCATTGAATTGAGTGAATCAGGGAGCTTGTGTTCTGTCCAGTGTATTTTCTACATAACAAATATTTAAACTGCATTTTTTTTGTCTTCTCCTTATTCACAATTTGAATTAAGAATCACTTCAGTGTCTTCGGTCGTCAGAAAAATATCACTAATATGCGTAATAAACACCATTTACATCAGAGTGGGTCTTTAAAAACTTAATTTCTAATTGATTCCAAAATTATTAGCCGGTTTAGTCACATTTTCCATTCTTATGGAGCATAATATTTACTTTATTATAAGCTTACTAAATTTATAGAGATTTTTGGACTCCAAACATTTATAACAAATTCTTAACTTATAAGGAAAATATGCGATAAAGAGAAAAAAAAGTTTTTTTTTCACTAGTAAAGTGGCGTTCTCCCATTTATAATTTGACAAATCTTGTCAGAACAATGTAGTTTAGTCATATCTCTCTTGGAAGTTACCTTCCAATTTCTGTGTGAACTTTATTTGTGACACTTAAAACAGATCTTGAAGATGACAAACGGCCACAGGAGCTTTGCTCTCAGAACCCACAAAAATGTGCGACACATTTTGATGCACGAGATAAGGCTATAAACTGCAGCATTAGAAACTTCCTACAAGAGATAATATTATCTGTGTGAGAATGCCTTGCACCGTGTCCTAATTTGCAAAACAGATGTTATCAACTCAATATATTCCCCTCAAGTTCATTCAGAGCAACACAAATTCCTTCCTTCTGACAAACAGTCTGCTTTCTTCATTAACACGCACACGCACACATGACTGGAAAGCTTTAGCTGGAGATGAGCAGATATGTTTCCTCCTGTGCAAGCTCTGCATGTAAACACATTTACAGTCAGTCCTGCTGAGTTTGTAAACACAGAGGATGACTGCATGGACAGACATTGTGAAAGCAGCTCTTACCATCGGAAGATTCTTCTGGTTCCATAGCTCATAGAATTGATCTAGCAGCAAGATGGGATCAAGACCTGAGGGGAAGACACACATATAGACACGCAAACACAACGAGGTGGAAATTTAATCTGTCATCTGTCTAGACATGAAAGGAATTCTGATCACTGTATCTTTTCAAAGCTGTTAAAGATTTTGGCTTCTAAATAGGTCAGAATACTAATTTATTTAAAAAATACATAATCCTGCTTACAATGACTCAGCACAAAAAATGCCCATCTTGGCAAATTTGTATTTATTATTGTTCTGTTAAGTTCTCCCAAAATATTGGAAAAGAAATATTTCACATGAATATAAAAAAAAGTGAACAATGACTGAAATTGTTTCAGCTGAATGTTTTTCACTGGGAACCTGCCATATAAATACATAGATGTGTATTTTACTAGGATCGTACATGTATTTCTTCCACTTGTAATTGTAATTTTAAAGCAAAAACTGACAGGTTTGGTGCTTGTTTCATCCTCGCCAGTCAGTTTCCTCACTTGGTCTGCATTGTTTGGCAAATATCAAACCAGACGTGTATGTTTATGTTGATAGATTAAGTAATTTTTATTTCATTTATAAAAGAAAAGGGGGCAGTTTTGATTTTTTATTAAACTCTGGTTCAAGTATTTTAGAATTCAGAAGAATAATAGCAAAAAAAGTAAGGCTGGGCTGAATTGAAAAGGATAAGATATTCAGATTAGGGGTAAGGATTGGTTAAAAAAATGAAACCCTCCATTGGCTTCTTTTCCACCAATATAAAAAGCGTATTAACCTCGTCCCTAAACTACATTTTCACACAAAGCAATTTAAACCTTTTTACAGTTGATGCTCATTTCCTTTGCTTCCTCTAATAACACTTGTGTGAATGTGGTTTCGTTGGGGACAGACTGAATGTTTCAAACCTTTTGGTTTCCTTCAGTGGCTCATGCTGTGTGGCCTCTAGTGTACCTGCCCTCTCCACTCCTCCCAGCCTCCCCCCTTTCCTTCCACAGGCCAGTTTTCCTGTTCTCCTCTCCCTCCCTAGACAAGCCTCTCTTGATTTTGTCTCAGATTTCCCCAGGAAAAGGCTACGCGCTGGTCATGCTGTAAAAAATAAGCCTTCCTGATGCACGAGCCTGGGAAAGCAGACCAAAGGGCTCGTCTGTGTTGGTCTGCGCGCTCTCCTGGCCTTCCACTGTCTGTCTCTTTTATGTTGCATTTGTCATACAGCAGCCATTTGTTAGCTGGAGTTGCTTTTACTCAATCAATTTTCTTACTGTTTTCACAACAAAGCTTTTGGAACAATTAGTATTATAAATATAGTCCCAACTTGTGTCTTATTTTGATTTTCTTTTGCAAGTTTCTCAAGTTTTTTCTTATTTAACCAATTTAGTGGGGGCCATCCAATTGTTTTTATTCTTTTTGTATTTTTTTTGATGATGGAACACACATCAATAAAAGTAAAATTGCATTTTAAAGGATTTATTTCTTCAAATCATTGTAAATTAGGAGCAGAAAAAAATTCAGTTTAAAAAAAAAATCATATTTGTATTGTAGAAGCTACATTGGGCAGGCTGCAAACTCCCTGCTCCGCACCATTCTGATGAATCCACTTGTAGACGTCTAGATCCATGTATGTTTGCCTTGTCTGAGCTGGATAGTATCATTATTGCTCACCATTTTTGCTGCACCAGTAATGTTATATTGGGGTCTTGGGGGACTGTAAGCTAGTGGAAGAGAAGGATGATGGGAAATGAAGGCAGGCTTAATCCGTACCAGTACTCTTTACTCAGAGAGGGATCTTAACATCAACTTTACTTACTTATATTAAAAAGGTGTTTTTTCCCCTAAAAACTGTACTAATTTTGTCTACATTAAATAAGTTAAATCTACAAAATAGGCTAAAATGTGCATAAAAACACCACAAAAAGTAAGTAAAAAGACATTGAAACGGCTGCAGGTTTCCCTTTGCTCATCTTTGTGCTTTCCTGTTGTTATACAGTCTACTCCAGTTAATTCAGCCCCACAGAGGAAGGTGCATAAAACGCAGGAACTCACTCAAATAGTGCAACCCTCTTTAGTCCGTTTGTGTGGAGAGAGGAATGTGGAGCATGTAGCTTCTTTACAGGCTTGGCTGGTGTGCAAATGATACGAGCTGGAGGCTCCTCCATTCATTACAGTATAATAAACCCTATCACAGCACATTCAAAGACATGGACTTGCATTCAAGACATGAACTCATTTACCTCTGGGTTGGTAAAGCCCTTTTTTGTCTTATTTGTAGCACAAAATACTGTTTTTAAAATCAAGGGGATTTTTTTTTTTTTTTTAACAATTTTAGACTCAAACTCTTGCAATTAATGACCCAAAAATAAGCCAGACATCAACTCCACAAGGAGGTCTGACTGCTTGTGGCCAAGCGGCTGCCAAAATAAAGAAAAAACAAAGATCAAGTGTCTAAATGAGGCATTTGGTGTTACTACAGCCACCAGAACAGCTTTACTGTGACTTGGCAGTGGCTGCACGAGTGGCTCAAATCCACTGGAAGGATGCCACAACATTCTTTTATAAGTGCTCCTCTCCTTTTGTATGATGTTGTGAGTGCAAGAACAAGCCTCAAGCAGGTGCTGTTGCAGAATCTCGAAAATGAATAGGGTACTAGGACTTGCAGAAAATGACACTTATTATACGTGTCTCCACATGAGCTCTGCAGCTGACTGACATCTCCTAAATGTCAAACCATTTGCACCTATGATTGAATTTTGAAAAAAGCTGATATTATTTTATAGAAAAAAACTATTTACAGCTACATCTATATGAACAATTTAAATTTGTTTTTAATAAATATCTAAAAAATAAGTTAATATTATAACAGCAATAAAGCAAATTTAAACTGTTTCTTTAGTAACGAAACAAAATATTATTTTTCAACCAGTTCCCAATCATATTACTGTAATGTTTCATGTATGTAATGAAAAGCAATCATTTTCTATCCTTCTCTCAATATTTTCCTAAATCATTATCACAACAAATTATACAGAAAGTACAATACTGACCCTCGTGGTTCATTTCTGTCAGAATTTCACTCTGTGGACAAAAAGACAAAAAGAGTTTTAACAGGAAAGTGCATTTAAAATTGTTCAAATATATAAAAGTTAAAACACAACAAAGATATTTCAGGTTAAAACACATATATAAAACACGCTGTTTTGAGCAGCAACTAGGAAAAACCTGTGGGAACTTAAGCCTGAGAAAGGGCACACTGCCAGCTGGCTGTGATATTTGATTTCAGGCTCAGGATGTTTTTTAAAGCCTGAAGTCTGGTTGTTTCTCCCTTTCCGAAAATCTGCAGGCACAAGAGGCGGTCTTTGGCAGTCTGTACTGTCCAGACAAGAGTGAAACGTTAAGCCAGGAGGAGTGAAAGCAGTCAAACTAATGGGAATGTTCTTTTATGTACAGACAGCTCCATCTAATGGAAAGAAAAAGAAATACATTTAATCTGAGGAGAATCTACAATTTAAGACTGTTCAAGACTGCAATTGTACAACTCAACAAAATGCTTGTACACTTTTAAGATTACTTTACTTATATACTTTATGATGAAACAAAAAGAAAATATTTTTAAAAAATGCAATAAATAGATACGTTTGTTTCGGAGTATGACTACATTCCAAAGAATTCCATAAACTTTTTTTGTACTTTCTTTTTGCATTAGTTGTGAAAGTATTTCGACATTTAATATACTAACATGGATGTTGATGCAAAAACAGCTTGTTGCATCCAGGAGAACAAGCTCATAATGTTTGTAGAAAAAACTCTTCAGTTTGGTTAGATATACTTTGCAGAATTACTCGAGTCAGGATTATTTATCTTGAGACTCTAAAGAAAAAAGTTAAAGTCATTAAGTCATTACATGTGGATTGAAGTATTTCAAGCCATTCTTATAATTTTTACAGTCAAAAGTACCTGCATCTGATAAGGTAAAATGTCTCATGACAATCAAAAAGGATGTCTTTAGCACAAATCACAGGCTTCTAAGAAAAATAAGGCTGTTTATATTTATGCACTCAGAACCTCCTTTAACATGAATAACCTTGAACCTTGTACCTTTTTATCAACACTGACGTGGAGGCAATCAGCCTGTGGTACAGTGTATGTGTTTGATTTATAGTTTAATTCATCTGCATTGTTGGGTCTGGTGTCCTTAATCTTTCTCTTAACTCTCATGCTCTGTTAATGGGTCCGTATGACCCCACCCTTACATTGATTTGCAATCCCTCTCATGACATAGGTGGACGAAAGTGGACAGGATTTTAAGTCTGCTACGGACAACAGAGAAGATTTTAAGGAAATCCTTGAAAAAAAAAAATAGTTAAAAAACACCGCCTTGTGTGGTCCAGATGACCCCACTTTTAATGTAGACATGCCTTGTCTTCAGGTATGGCCATTTTCTAGCCAGTCAAACATTTAGATCCAGTGAACTTTAGAAGTCCATATACATATACAGCTTGCCAGCAGGGGGCAGTGCTCCGGAACTTCCTGGTAAATGGCTGCATTGAGTGGAATTTAGGAAACAACAAACACATCAGCAGATGACATGTCACCCTAATCAATGTGGAATTGATGCCTGTCTACTCTTCCTACAGATTGTAGGACTTTCCAATTTATAAAAAAAATCCTTTCAACTGAAAGTTAGGATTTTGGACCACAGAGCAACAGTTTAGTTGCTTTTCTAACCCTAATTCTAACCCATTTTGTGTTCATATGCATGAAACTACTACTAGCTTGTTTAGCAATGATCTTTTGTAGCTTTCTTTCCATGGGAAGGGCGTGGATGATTATCCTCTGGACACTAGTCATGTCAGCAGACTTCCATTAACTGTGTTGCTTACTGACCAAAACTGACAGATCACTGACTCAGGAAACCATTGTAGGAAGTGTTTTCAGCTCATTATTTGATATCAACAATGACTTTCTTCTGAATATATGTACATTATATGAAACACAATTTCAACGTGTAATGTTACTATGTGAAATGTTCACTCAATGTAATGACTGGCAACAAACACTGTACTTTTTCCACACATTAACAAATGCTTAATGTACGATAACATGTTGTTAGTTGGTACTAATTTCGTCACATCATGCAGAACAGCTTTAAAAACGTCAGTTTATTGAATGTAAGCTAGCACATCGACAGCACACGATAGGTTGAGATGATTCTCTTAGAAACACTAGTGCCTTATTTAACCTTTTATTTTCAAACAATGACAATTAAAAATGATCTAATTAGCTATTATATGTAACTGACGCGAAATAACTCACCATTTACAACTTTATTCCAGCTAGTTTTGATTGATCAAGTCGGTTTCGTTTCTTCCATTTTTTAAAAGATGAAAAATTAAACCCTGAGTTTTGACTCAGGCAGCTTATGTCTTTAAACGTTAGCGAGACTGGTATCTTTCACAATGCCAAATGGCACATTTTTCCACATATGTAATTATTATAAATATATTTCATTGTATTTTGATTGTATGCATACGTGATTGCAGTTTTAAAAATAAAATTCTCCCAAATGTATTTTTAGCCTGAAATACAAAAATAGGGAAAAAAATAACCTACTGGAATTCTTGTTCTATCATTGTGTTTGTAGGAGTCACAAATGCTGTTCCAGCATAGTGTCGCCAACTGCTGGTCAAATTGTGAAAGCGTTAAAGCCACACAACTAACATAAATTTGTGTAGATAGTGGTACTTAAGATGATAAATAATATAAAATGACTAGAATTCAAACTGACATGATTATAAACATGTGTTGTTGTTTTTTTGTTACAAGGACCATTATAATACATGCATATTTAAAACTGTACTGAGACATAAGATCACTAGAATAGGATATAATTGCTTTTTTAAAGGTCGTAGATGTAATCCTATTTTATTTTATCTATTGTTATGTATTATTATTGTTATTTTTAACAAAATGTTTTAAATCTTTAGAGGTAGGTGAATGGAGAGACAGGACTTTATTATTGGCACTGTGGTGTCATTTCTGTTCTATGCCATAGCAGCAGAAAAAAAAAAAGATAATTAATTTCCAGGACATATTGAATGAAGACAAAAATAATGTCTGTCAAAATTGTTGTCCTGCAAACCAGTTTGAACAATAGGAAAGAATGATTAAATCTGTATATAATCTGTAACAGTGTACTGGCTCTGAGATTTGTGAAAAATATTGCACCCATGGGATTCCAAATTAGTGTATGTTGTGTGGGGGAAAAAAATGAAACACTAAATACACTACAAAAAGTAGTGGCACATTAAACTAAGATTGTTCTGATTTTGTTTTAGTGCAAAAAGTGCTCTCAACCATCCAATAAGTCTTTAACTTTCTTAGAAAAAGTCTGTGCATTGGTTGAGATCATCAACTTAATAAAAGTCAAGGAAAATATTGTTTTAAGTTCTCTATTTAATGTCATTTCTGCGAAGTTTCTGTTTGGCAATTTCAAGTTATGCTGCATTGTTGATTCTTATACAAAACACCAAATGAATTACTTTAAAATAAACAACATTCTAGAGGGTTGAAACTCAAATAAAATTTGTCACAATAATGTCAAATTCAACAATAGTGACACTGAAAGGTAAACTTAAAATGTGTTGACTCTTGCAACTCACTTCTGCACCAGTGGCATTCAGGGATTTGTGTATTTATTTATTTTGAGACATTTTGCCTTATGTTTCCATTCATTTAGTGTGGTTGCATGTTAGATAATTAGTCAACTTGTTTACCAATCATTGCGTATGTAAGTCTTTTTAGTTGTTAACCTTAAGTTAGTAATACGTTGGAAATAAAGACCAATTATGATTCGGTTTCAATTCGTTTTTATGTGATTGCAGATTGAAACTAATAAGTCTTAATCACAGCCCGTCTTTACATTATATGCATTTATGTTTAAACAGAATATGATCTATCATCACAAAGTAGTAAACTATAAACAAAATAATTCTTAACATTTATATCAAAACCTCGAAATGAACAATTGAGTAACTAATGGGGGGAATTTACTGGAACTCGGTGGAATATTTGAGAAGGGCATTGCTGCAGGCTGTCATGGCAGTTTGACGTGTCATGGTGGTATGACGTGTCATGGCATTCGAGTGCATTCTGACCATTGACTGTATAAAGGAGAACTGGACATCCATGCCCCCCTACTTCTGTGTTACATATAGGAAGTACCACTGGGTTGCAAAAAGGCCAAAGTCCCATTGACTTACATTGAGAAACAGACAGTTATTTCTCAGTCATTTTAAATGTCAGAATAACCATTCTTCCTCTGGTGCTTTCTGCTTAACTTCTTTTTTCTAATCCTAATTTTTTTTAAAGATTTTTTTCCATTATCACAAGTTATTGGATTTATAAATTGACCAATCAGATGGCTCAATAAGCGTTTGTGGGTCTGACGTCGAACGTCTGGGGGGTTTGACTGACAGATGACGGGTAGCCAATGGGAGCAGACTTCATCAATGCGGTCCGTGAAGACCTTTTAACACCTACTTTACATTCAATAATGTTTAAAACAAGAGGCGCATGTTGTCGCCATCTTTTACTCTGTAGAAATAGATTTCGAGGCTCAACGCGGTTAAACCGGGTGTAAAAAACACGCTCGCTTTGCAAACAGAAGAAGTTGAAAGTTAACGCGGACGTGCGTTCAGAAAGGCCAGCGTCAACAGTCACTGGTTTCAATATGGAAATAGATGATCATAACTGAGAATGTTTATGTTTTCGGAATATGTGTGGCGACACATCATTTAGCTCGACAAAAAAGAAAATATGTAAGTCAATACAACATTTGCAGTGTTGCAGGAAAGCTACGGAGAGAGAAAGGGACGGGGCGGCGCAAGTGTGATTGTACGTGCACGCGCGCATGTATGCGAGAGAGAGAGGATGAGAGCGGAAAGAAAAGGAGCGGGAGTTCGGGGAAAGTTCGAGTAAAGCAATGTGCTGTAAAACAAAAGTGAAAATAAATGGTGGATTCCAGCCTCCAGCCAGACAGTGAGAGTATCTGCCTGCAGAACCAAACACCCGCGGGTTTAACGTTCGTCCGAGGAGCTGCAGCGGCTCCTCTGCTCGCCCCGACCACGGTCAGGACGAGGAAGCAGGAAAGGTTAACAGCAGAATCAAATGTTGGAATGGTTCTCCCTCAAAGGCTTGAACAATGACTTGTACAATTCTCTCGAGCCGCCGTTATTAAAGTGGAAGCTGTTTACATTCCGCTGTCTCGTGGTAGAGGCGTGGAAAGAGGCGGAGACTCACAGTAAACTCACTTCAGATTGGGTGAAGGTACTTCCTATAGATTCCATGACTCAGTTATGACTCACAGAAACTCGGACCAATCGCTGGTGATTGTTTGCAAAATGGCGATAGCCGTTTCAGGAAGTGACGGTGAAAGCGGCGGCCTTCTTTCGCGAGGAGAGGAGGTAATGCATTTCCAATGGGAGACCTCATTGCTTGTTTTGTCCAGTATTTTTACAGTCAATGATTCTGACCAGTAGTTGGCGGTGTCACGTGACAAGAGGGACGCAACCACGTGACCTGTGCGTCATGCCTTAAAAACGGAGCTGACTAGGACGGTTGGAAGGAACAGCGTGTTGTTATTGTGGGATATGTTGTCATAACGGCCCGCTGCATCATTAACCCCTCTCCGAGTTTGTTCCGTCCGTTTTTCCCCCCACCAGTATTTATATCACGCAGCCGTTGCGGGGAGGGGGAATAGGGGGTCGGACAATATTATCTGCTTCCATAAACGCAGGTCCAACGGAAGCTAGCCGGATAGTTAACTTAGCAGTTATGGAGTGGCTGGGAAACGGCGCCTCACTTCACCCCAACAGAGAGTCCGGCTGCGATTCGATTTCCACGGCCAGGCCGTGTAGTGGAGGCTGTTCTCACCAACAGGTAATTGTCCAAACCTGCTTTTCGTTGTAGATAATACTTCACGGTGAGACGCGCGTGCTAACTAGCTAACAGTTTCGCTATTCCTAAAGTAAGCTCTCCTCAAAGTTCACTGCTCTATTAATGCATAGCTGTTGTGTGTTTAGAGCTTTATAAAACATATTTTTATTGTTAAGTCTTAAATGTTATTTAAAATTATTGTTTTGAATAAAAAAAACCCTGTTTTGTGGAACATAAAGTTAGCTTAAGATTAGTTTGATACCCTACTGTAAATGTGTCTTTTAGCTAGCAGTCTAATTTAGCATTCTGTTGTATATATATACACACACACACACACACACACACATATATGGGGCTCTATTGGTCGCATTGAAAGTCCCATGTCCCAATCATTGATATATAATTGATTGATTGGTTATACAGTCAATGGTGCCAGTACTGCCTGCTGTTACTGCAGATTTCACCTTTTATCTTCTGTGACCTGCTATGGATTTAACAAAATAAAAGCCTTTTGCATCCATTGAATTCAAAATGTCCAAAAATAAATAACATCTTTAATTTCGGTGATACTGCAGTGTCAATTATACATTTACACTTGTATTTTGCAAAAGATTTGCTCTTCTGTTAGAAATCTATCCTTTAAGAACCTTAAAACGTAAGTATACTTTGAGATAGTAGTATCCTGACATGTATTTCTGTTTTATTTATTTAAATTTCTCTGTCCAGCAGCTTAGCAAACGGATGAGGGTTGAAGGCCTCTTTTGTTGGACAGATTTTACTGTTACAATAAGGGATTATGATGATTCTGGTGACACATGAAGTGTAGCCTAAAAAGTTCCCTCTGGAAGTATCAACTATAAAACATGTGCTAGTAGCATAAATGATGTAAGAAACCTGACATGTCCTTCTGTTTAAATCTCACCATAGGCACCGTCTCCACACCTCTGTGACTGTGCCATGGCGTCGCTCTGTCAGAGCCAGCAGCGCTGTGTGAAGGCCTCCATCTTTTCCAGTTGGAGATTGGCAGAGGCGCAGGACCAGTTGTGTTCTTTAGGGGTCCACAGCTCCGAGTCCATGGAACAAGAGCGAGCTCGAACTATGGT
This sequence comes from Oryzias javanicus, assembly GCA_003999625.1. NCBI lineage: Eukaryota > Metazoa > Chordata > Actinopteri > Beloniformes > Adrianichthyidae > Oryzias > Oryzias javanicus. The sequence continues at coordinate 13,517,137 of CM012448.1, read as the reverse complement.
TTGCCCCACAGAACTCTCACACAATGAGGAGGAGTGGCGTCGCAAGGAGCAAATGCTGGGGGGTCAGGAGCCGAGTTATAGTCCTGTGCTGAGTGCTACAGGAAGCTGGGATGTTTTTGATAAGGTAAACCTAAGGTGGAAAGTTAAAATCAAATTTAAGTTCACAATAAGTATGATGCTTCACATTGTATCTGTTTTCTTTTATTGTCATGCTCTTTCCTTGTTTTATTCTTCCAGAGTATTATCAATGTTCCATCTCAGACTGTAGAACTGGATCAGGACAAGTGCAAAACATTTCTACAGAAATATGAACAAGAGCTTCGGCATTTTGGTAAGACACACACACAACAGTATTAACAGAAATGACTAAAAATAGTAGATTTATTTTTTTCCCCATTGATCTGATTATGCACTATAGGTGTCTTATTTACATGTGGTAGATGTTAGACCGCATCCAAAAAGTTAGAATTTTCTATTCTTAACTTTTGGTCTGATCAGGTGGAAAAAATATATATTAGTCACCAGGTAAAAATACAAATTACCATTCCTGTTGTGAAGAAATGTTGCAAAACTTGTAAATGTGCATTCAGTTGCTTAAAATATTTGCAATAATAATGTACTACTCTACTAAAAAAAAAAAAAAAAAAAAAAAAAAAAAAAGCATTTTAAACATCTTATGGGCCCAAAACACACTTTATTTGTTTGTGCAATGAGCATACAGACAATAGGTGATATGAGATGTGATGCGTGATTTATAATACAGGACATTAAAACTTTTTAATTTTCTTCTAAAAAGCTTTAAGAGCCTGAAATCTAAATTGTTTAAAAATTAAAAGTTAAAAAATGTATTAAAAATAATTTTATTTGATTACTTTTCTGCTAAAGTTTTCTAAAGATTTTTACCAGTATTTTTAAGAAATGGCAAAATTACCAATTTATGAATAAACAAACTGAACTTTTTTACATTTTTAAAAGCTGTTGTAATTCCTTTGGTTCTGTAAAGAAAATCAAAATGATGTTTCCAGGCATGTTACGGAGGTGGGACGACAGCCAGCGATTCCTATCAGACATGCCACAGCTAATCTGTGAAGAAACGGCCAACTTCTTAATTTTGTGGTGCATCAGACTTCAGCAGGAAGGGGTATGTGCTGCAGGAACCATGTGGGTTTTCTGACTCTGTTCTGGTCTGGATTTTAAACTAGAAACACGCAAAGTAAGAAAAACAAAGTCGCGATTGAACTTTTCTGAATTATCTGCAGAAAAACAACAATTACTGCTTTCTTTTTCAAGTCATCTTAAGAAAAGTGTTTGTTAACTATTAGTTGGGAATCTTAGTTAGGAGTTTTGATGAGAATTTTTCATTTGAGTCCTAATCTGATCAGAAATAAACTTCATGGTTTATTTACAGCTTTAGGTGTCTAACAAACAACTTAACTAAGTTTGTATTTGTTCTGTAGAAGGAGGCGTTGATGGAGCAGGTGGCACACCAGGCTGTGGTCATGCAGTTCATTCTGGAGATGGCTTCAAACTCTCAGCAGGATCCACGAGGCTGCTTCAGGCAATTCTTCCACAAAGCCAAAGTAAGATCCAAACATCAGAACCTTCAGTGGGACAAAAAATGCTTCTTTGACTTCAAAGCTACACTTTTGATGCAACATGATTTAATTATTTTTGGAAAAATAACTTTAAAATACATTTTATGTTCTCATTTTGCACATTCTGTTTCTCGTGTCTTTTGCAGGAGGGACAAGACGTGTACCTGGAAGTCTTCCACACAGAACTTGAAGCCTTCAAACAGAGAGTTCGAGACTACAAAGTGAAGAGCAGAAACGACTGTTCCAACTCTGAACAAACCAACACTGACTCAAACCACAGAGTTGAACCCAAAGAACCAACAGCCTTCTATCCTCAAGTAAGTTCTGCCGTTGGATCCTAAGTGCTGTAGAGGCTGTAGTGGTACCAAATAACTACTAGGTGGCATTGCAGAGTGGTTATTGATTAGAGGGCTAACATTTAACCACCTTAAGTTAGATCGTCCTACCAAAATGGTATAAATGGCACATCATTTTGTTAACATGTTCTTGGTGTTTCCTGTTTCTACACTTTTAGAGTACTGTTGCTTTAGGATGCAGAACTTTACAATAGTTTTTGTTTAACTGCCTTCAATCAGTCGACACATTTAAAATGCTTCTCTAACTTTAATTAGGACACCACGGTGTAAATTCAACCTGTAAGCTAGAATCAATGTTTGACTTTTTCAGCGATCGCTTCACTTTTTTCCTCCTCTCCTTCAAACATTTGGTCTTCAGTCAACTCCAAAACAGTGCCGTTGTTGATATGATGCAGTGTGCTCTTAGGTGTTTGGGCACCATGAGGTTTTCACATGACTTCTGTCTGATTTATTTCTAAACATCTTACATTTTCTGTTTTTCTTTTATTTTTCTGACAGACTTGCACACAAGTCCAAATGTTTAAACTCGATGCACTCCGTTTCAGTCGGTCTCGCCAAAGCTCACTTAAAGCACTTAATAAGGCCAGGCTTTAGTTTAATGTGTTTACTCCAAAAGCTCAACACTGTCCTTTAACTGACATTAAAAGTTGTGACTTGATGAACTTAGTTCAGGAAGTCAGTTATAAAATTAAAATAGTGTAAACTAACTTGATACTGTACTTCTTTGAAAGTGGATTCTATGGCATTAAAACATAGTTTTTTTTTTTTTTTTTTTTTTTTTCAAGAAAATGAATTATGACTTATGCAAATTTAGAAATCAAATCAATTAGTGTATATGTTAACATCTGATTGTCTTAAATAACAGGAGATTATGATTTATTTAATCTGACACAAACTCAAGGAGGCACTGTTTTTCTTTGCTTTTGAAAAGTTAGGGCTGGGGGAAAAATCAGTTAAATTTTCCTTTTTTTTTTTTTTCTTTTCTAAAATTTGGTCGGTTCCTGTAATCAAAAATAAAAAAAATGCTAAACAGTTATAATTGGATTTTAATTATTGACACGTAATTCTGAAGTGGAATGAGGGAAAACTTGTGCTTTGTTATCCTAATCATATCATTGTATTTTTGGATGTTGATCAGCTGACCTTTTCCCATGAACAGATCTCAAACTGCAGGTGAATTAACCTTTGCGTGAAATTTAATACATTTTCAGAGCCAAAAAAACCTTGGAATTCCGGTTTAGAAAAACTAAAATGTTACATATATACTTTTTTTTTTTTGAGTAATCCAAACATTTCTAAGAGAGCTACTCCAGTTTTTCTTAATTTGCTGGTAAAGTCAAACAAATCAGCTGATTTTGTTAAAAGTAATAATTCCAATAGTCATTAACTAAAAGTTATTCCAAGAAAAGCTTGATGTCCCTGTGTGGGTCGCTAACATGACCCCCAAACTAAACGGCAGGTTTGTAACATCAATTGACAGAAAAAGCGTTTGAGTTTCAAAGCAGGGATTTGTGTGTTTAGATGAGGATCTGTTCACTCAATCCAGTTGACTGCAGGCTCGATCACTTCCGTTTGAAGGTCCTTTTGTAAGAGAATGGGGCCACCTCCCCTCTGCTGGCCCCACAAGCTGTTGAAAGAAAATGAAAGCTCTGTTCCTTAAGGAGGTTCGAGTTCCTTAAACTGAAAGTGCTCCTCTTTTTGTTTCTAGTTTAAACGTCCGGCTGTAAGAACTGCTGGGGAACGCACATGGGTGTGTCGCCACATGCCTGTGCGAGTTCAAATTGAAGTCATCCAACTGCTGTTGTCATTTCTCTTGTCCTCCAGCAGGTGGCAGAGTACAACATGAAGCACTGTTTAGAGGCTGGACTTTGGACAAACATGGGGAGATGGACAAAGGAAGAGAGCACAGAGGCTGAGGACATCAGAATGATGGAGACCTCTTAGGGAATGCCCCGTCAGCACCTTTAGCCATTATCTCCACACGTAGGAGCAGTTCAAAGTCTTCTCATTGCAAGAACAAAAGGGACGCGTGTTCTGTTTTCATGCTGCATAAAAAACCAGAAAGCCAAGAAATAATGTTTTGCTAAAGTCGAACGTTTCTTCATTGTTGCCTTCTGTGTGTGGCTGGCCTCTGATGAGATTCTCGCTGCAGTGTGTTTGTCGCCCAACTCCACGTGTGCCAGATCCCTCGTTTCACAGATGGGAGTTTTCTGTGCTTGAAGTTATTTAGCATGATGCACAGACATGCGCCTACTAAAAAGCAAAGTAAACGGCTGCACGATTTATCTAGAAACCATAAAACAAAGCAAGTCGGGAAGCATCACTGGAGGAGCAGCTCCAGGTTGTTCAGGTGTTAAACCAGCATGGTGGATCAGTTGAAATGTCAATTTTCATTCAAACTATGAAAAACATTCATAGAAAATTGTGATCATGTTTGAACAGGTATGAGTGTATGTTGTCATGCTAACATTAAAGGGAGATGATGTGGCCAAACCTGTGCCATGACAACTCATTCACAAATTTAAGTTTGATTTTTAATCTTTTTTTTTTAGTAGCTTTCCATTCAAATTTGTGCTTCCCATTAAGAATTTATCAGACAAAGTCAGGATAATTGTCAGTGTGGCCTTAAAACTGTTGCTGTGTCGTGGAAGTGTAAAGCTAGAGTTTTATCCCTCTGCAAAAAAGTATTGAGCTGCACAAAATCTGCTTCCCATCACCATCACACGTCTTTAGTCGAGAGCTGAGATGTGCAGAAAGTGTTTATCGCCTGCAATGAGGGCAAATACCTTTAAATCTTTAATCATAAAAGTCTGTGTTATATAGTGATAGATCAGTTGGTCAAGTCAGTTGTTGTAGGGCAAATAATGATGAGGATGCATGTTCAAGGTAATGCTTTGATGTATTTCAAGGTATGACGATGCAGATGTACAACAGATTGAATGTAAATGTAGGAGGGGTGAAGGTTGCTCTATTTCTGTTTTCATGAAACGAGTTAAATTATGTTTATGCTTTTGTGACAAGATCAAAATAAGGAAACAAACAAATCAAGGATATTGTGGAATAATTCGGGCTTTCTGTGAAAACACCCGCCATACACAAGATTATGTTTTGCACCTTACTATATATTAGTTTAAAAACAGAAATGCTTTGGAATTTGTTTTCTTATTTTTGTGTCACAGGTAAATTAGAAACATGTTTGGTTCTTCACATAAAACCTTTCAACAGGAGTTATAGTTTTGTCATGTGTTTTATTGCAGGTTTTCCCTGATTTGAACAGTTTTTCTAAAATTAAAAAGGGAAACCCAGACTCTAAACCAACCTTATTTTTCCACAGGCTGTGAAATTAGAAACACTAAGAACCAATAAACACAATGTGTGACCTGAAAAATGATGTTTGATGCTGCAAGTCTGTGATATTTTTTTTTTTTGTGTCATTTGAGTAGCTCATAATCTGACACAATCACAAAAACTGTCAGGCTCAAATCACATTAAACTTAAGTACATATTACTAAAGCACAAGTGGCAATAGCATACAATCTCTCATTTTTGCCCATAGATTTTAAAAACTTCCCATCAGATGCAGACATTTCCATGATGAGCAACTTTTCTTGTAATTTAAACCACTTTTTTTTAAAAAAGCTTGTTTCCTAAGTACAACATAACTAAAAACGTATTAAAGACTGCAGGCTCACAATAAAACTACTATTTACATTAACACTACTTTTTTTAAAAGATGATCATTAAAAAAAAAAATACATTCCCATTCAAATAAAAATTATGGAAAGGAACATGATGCATAAAATAAAATATTAAGTTTTTACGAACACAATAGATTTCTGAAGCCAAAAACCCCCAGCTTTAATATCTAAGTACAGCTGGAGGTCTCTGCTGCTGTAAGCAGTTATGCTAAATTCTATAAACAATAACAGAAGCTGATTCTTTTTCTATTAGCAGGATGGTAAAAAAGTTCTCAAATTCAGTTGAAAATAACATCATTAAAGAAGTGTTGTATTTAAGACATTTATTTCATAAATACTGGTGGCACAGATGGAAATGGAGTGACCATATTCTGCTTAACATTAGGCTTTAAATCAGAAATCATTACAGTTCACTGCAGATTAGCTCCTTCAAGGCTTTCAACAGGTTTAAACACTGAGCTAAGTGCTAACTCATCCATATACTTAAAAAAATATGAATACAGTCTGATTTTAATTATTATTGCAGTAAGTAAAGATCTCAAACATAAACACCTGTTTTCTACAACAAGTTCACCAGCAAAACCACTAAGATGGGAAAGTTAAGAAAAATACAACAAATGTCACAAATAGGAATGTTACTTTTAATCAATGGAGAGGTTAAGAAATCACATTTGCTGGGCTACTTGGTCTAAAGAAGCAGCAAAAGGCACTTATGTGCATACAACTGCACATCACATTTCCCTTTTGGGGGCAGTCGGCCGCTCCACATACAAGATCCTTTAAGACACTAATGCAAGTCTAAAAAAAAAAAAAAAAAAAAAAAACGCTCTCCATAATATTACTCTGGATGGATTCTTCATGGAAAAGGCGGTTAAGTTTGTTGATTTAGCTCGAGTGAAAAGTGGAGTGATGCTGGAATCGACCTTTACACTCGCGCTGCTGAAGGTGATGCTGCTTGAGTGAATCAGAGTATTAATTCAATAAAAAAGCTTGTGCCAAACCCTGATAACCCCTTCAAAGGCACCATATGGAATGAATAAAAAACAAAAGTGTTAATAAACTAACTTAATAGTAGTTGTTAAAATTTAACTCAAAACAAATTCAGGTGGAACATTCAGAGAAACGTTCTATAGACATTTTATGCGCAGGTTCCTACAGGTAAACTTCAAGCTTTTCTTCGTTAAGCTGCCCTCTGACTTTCCAAAGAGAATCTTCGATGGAGGAACTCTTCCACATGAGGCCAAATCTTGTTGGTTTCCGTCCCAGTGAAGGTCTTCAGCACGCCTTTACTTCTGGAAGGACGGAAAAGACAAAGTTTTTTTTTTTTTAAGAAAGTAGGGATATTTCCTATTGAACGTTATCCAAAAAAGTCTAAACGATCCTTTTAAAATCCACTTCAATGAAAATTGTGTTTTTGTTGCTTTTAACGACATTATAAAATTTTTCTGATGATGGAGTGTGTGTGTATATATATATATATATATATACATATATATAAACTAAGCTTAAAATTACATTTCTGAATATTTTATTCAAACTGATGTGAATAAGGACCAGATAAAAAAATGCTGTTTGAAAAAGAGCTTCAACTGAGAGGGGAAAAGGGGGTGGGGTTGCTCCATGCCAGTGTTCCCACCAACAACTCGTTGGTAAATTTCTAATGGACAACTGCTGCTCTGCAGAAACTATGTCCAAGAAAACAACACAGTTTTAATTTCAAATTATTTAGCTGAAAACGACATAATCATAAAGACCACTGGGAACACGATGATCAAAAGATCATTAGAGTTGGACTTTAATGCAAATATTTCTACATTCAAAATTGATATTTAGCTGGATCTAAAGCTGTTAATGCTAATAAGCCAAAACATGTTCTAAAAGATCTCAAATGTGCATCCCTTGAAGGCAAAAATATAATAAGCAAGTTATTTTGTATTTTGTTAAAGAAATCAATTCCTACGTGAGTACTCCACACATTGTGAACTGATCTTTGATAAATGTTTAAGCAAAATCTTAGTTTGATCATGTGATCAGGTCCTCTCTGAATGTGCCTCATCAGCGGTTTGAAGAAGTCAGGGTTCAAGAGATGACCTTTTACCCACTTTTAGGCCTTTTCTTGGAGCAGAATGAGTTTGACTTTAAGGAAAAGTCTCCTATTCTGAATTCAGACCCTTTTTATAGCAAAAACAAACTTCAGGAAGTCATGACCTAAAATCTAAAGTGTCAATAAACGTGCTTTTTAGTTCATTTAAACCTGTTTATTTGGCTGAAGTGAGACAACAGAGAACTGCTTGTTCCAAACTACCAGTGATCACATGACATGAAGGAACCACTGAAAGGGAGCATTTTTCTAGTTAAGAATGAGACTGACTGTTCCTCTCCTGATAAAGATAAAAACTTTACATTGTTTAAGAAATACACAAAAAATAATTCTAAACTTCTGATTTCTATTTGAGTTGTGAAAAACTACAATTGATGCTTTTTTTCCCCTTGTGAAGGGTTTTTATACTAAATGATGTTTTTTTTAAATATTTTTATACTATGTTACACTTTTATACTTAGTTATTAACAAATTGATGAATGCATTGTTCTGTTAGCCCACATGGAGCTCACCAGTTCAGGGGCTTCCAGGACCTAATCAGTATTTTTCCACAGAAAAACAAAGCTATAAACGATCTTGTCGGCAGGGGTTGGAACATGGACACTGACCAATAAATGGACCATGAAGGGTTTCTTCTGTCCTAACAGACATTGGCTGAAGCCACACCAAACCCTCCTCAGGGGTATATCTGTGGAATCCATTTTACAGAGCATTGACTGCCATGGTGACGATCCAGAGTACTCTGTACGAGTTTGATCGAACTTTAATTAAAAAGACTAAATTCCATTTGAGATTGTTGGTCACTTTCTTCATCATCAGTGAACACTCAGAGGTTAGCGGGTGAAACCTCACAAACGACAGCGTCACAGATTATGGAGGAACAGAAACAAGACTTAAAAAGCTGCTGGATTGATTCAGGAAACATAGAAAAGTGGTGATTGTTGCTAAAAGTCCCAAATTGATCTATTTTTTTTTTTTAAGAGAAAACATTAATATGTTCTGGTGACCTAAAAACAATTTGCCTGCAAGTATTCATAAAATGTCTTTGTATTGTGTCTAAATAAATGTAAAGTGTACCTGTAGTACTCCAAAACAGGCTGTGTTTGGGTTTCATAGCCCTTCAGTCTCTGTGTGACTGTGTCCGGTTTGTCATCGTCCCTCTGGACCAGAGGTTCACCAGTTACGTCGTCAAAACCCTAGAAAAGAGTTGGAGAGAAAAAAATTAATTATTTTATTCAGCTTTCTCCTTTCTGCTCCTAAATCATTCATGGTCAATTTTGGGAGGTCAACTCTCCCTCAGAGGAAGGGTCAAATCCAGAGGGAAAAAAATCATCTCCTGAGGTGACAATAACTCAAAGAGTCTAAAAAGTAATTCAGTTTGGAGATATTGAAGTGAATTTTTTGTTTCGCTTATTCTACAGAAAATGCACTGCAATGCACGGGTGTTGAGAGATCACCGTCAGTTTGACTTTAATTTTTCCTATGCAGAAAATCTGTCAAATAGAGACATTTTTATTTTATACTGTATTTCTCAAACTCGGCTATGATCAAAGCATGTTCCATCCTTCCTGAAATCCTTGTTTTATGGAAGTCCTGCTTTAAGTGCAGCTTTGTGCTGCTTTATTGCTTCAGAAAAGAAAATTCAACTTTGCTTTCTGGGCTTTGGGATAAGCAAACAAATATGCTCAGACCTACAAACTCTCCAAGGTGCTCCTTGAGTTCCTTGGAATGGGTTTACTTATTTTAAAGGGAAAACAGGAAATGTTGTAAATCAAAAGACGCATTTTAGAATACATGCTTAGTCTTTCACCAGCAGCTTAACTGTTAATGTTTAAGACCTGCAAGAATTAATTATTAACAGAGGAAAGTTTCTCTGAATTCTCCCAAACAGCTTCTTAAGTTCAATTTGTTTGATATCAAATTAAAATAAAACAAATAGTAATTAATAATAAGTTTATACTTTCAGATCAAACAAAATATGTTTTGTTTTTCCTTTATGAATTCGCCCTTTCTTAAATTAGACTAGAAGGATTTATCTGATGCAAATGATTAACTACAAATGTTCTCAAACTAAAATAGGAAATGTGAAAAGTTTCAGCGAAGATTAAAAAAAAGGATAAAAAGAAAAACTTTAACCTTTAGTTTGAATACATCGTTCTGTGAAAATATTCTAGTCTTCGCTGAAATTAAAGCGCAAGTCAATAAAACAAAAAAGGTGTAATTTGTTGTACTTTTTGAGCTCGCTATTGTGACACATAATGAACGATAGCATTTTTATGGAGGTGAGCACCTCCTTTTCCATCAGGAATTATTGGTTATTACATTAAATTAATCATAAAATAACAATTTAAAGTCAAGCAGGAAAGCCAAAGGTTTGTTTCTGACTTTAGATCAAGAATTTTGTGATTTATCCCCATTTTATGATCGGTTTGTGATAGATTTGTGGGAAAAGTATAGTAATTTGATTAATCGACTGAAGACACGCCTGTGGGTGTTTCAAATTAGTTTCATGTTAATAACTTCAACACTTTAGTTTAGAGGCACCAATAAGACCTTTTTTTCAAATATGCTCACAGATTTTAAAAGTCACATGCTCAGTTTCTAAAGAAAAAAACATTGGTAATGTTAGACCTTGTGATCATCCTGCACTGTAGAATGCAGGGTAAAATGTGTAAACTTGATTAGCAAAAAGTTATTTTTATATAACTGAAATCGATCTTCTTTTTAACTGAAATTGATAAAATGTTCAGATGCATTCTAAATTTAGAAATAAATTACCAAAACTCACAAGCAAACACCAGGAAAGTTCATGCAGTTTGTTTTTAGTCAGATATTACAAAACCTGCAAAATGCACAAATTAACTTCCCTTAAGTTTTAAGTTGAGCCAAGCTTTTACAATGATCCAAACAAAATGCTGATTGACTGGGGCTTTTCCTCTTGATTTGAGAAAACTGTTCCTTGTTAAAATATTTAATTGAAATCACTCCCTAAACTCAATTTAAGTTACACCAAAAAACAACCAACAAAAACACAAATAAGAGGGCAGGTGTATTTACAGGGACTTTAGGAGGGTTGAAATCAGTGTTGTAGACTCTGCCGCTTGAAATATGAGTCCATCGAGAGGTCAGGCGTTCTTTGATGGTCTGGAAAGGTACGTTCAGATTGATGACTGTGTCCAGAGTGTACGCTTGATCAAGGGCCTCCGCCTGGCTTACTGTGCGAGGGAACCCTGGGAAAATGACATTGATTCACAGCAGACATTAAAGAACAAGGACAAGGTACAGTGAGTAGAAAATTACAAATAGCAATACAAAGAACATATTTGAAAGGAAATAAATAAATGACACTACTGGGCTGGATATTGCCAATAATTTCCAGAATCGATTCGACTCACCAGAACACGGATCAATTACGATTTTTTTTTCCTGATTCTTTGGATTAATTGAATTCAATTTTGAGTTAACACGGTTTGCATGTTTAGACACATTTGTTTAGAAATACATCAATATTCTGAACGTGTTTTGAAGATATTTGTATTAATTGGACACAGTTTATATACTGTCAAATGTAAAAACCATAAAGTTTTAAACATGGATTCTCAAACAGAGAAGCGCCAACATTTATTCTGCATCTCCTGGAGAGCGTTTCAGTTTGGCCAATAGGTGGCGGTCGCGCTGGAGCATTACACCTTATTCCAGAAGAAGAAGAAGAAAGTATGAGCTAAAAATTGTGTTTTAGACCACAACTGTTGACTTTAAGAATAGTTTCCTTAAAAGAGTTTAGAAAATTCACACCTGTGAGTTTATAAAGATGCTCATTTGGTCAGCAATTTAATTTCAGGTTGACTGAGCGTTAGCATTAGCCATCTTATGGGAAATCCCATTATACATTAGCATCAAGCTATTGGACCTTAGCTTTACACGTTAGATCGAGCTTTACTTTTATGGCTCAGTTATTGATCTATTAAGCTGGATCAATTTTATCAACCGAGCCCAAACCCTACTATATTATGAGTAAATGAGAGTTTGTCGCAGGTGGGGAGACCTTGGCCGCTTAAAACTGATTAGATGTTCCTCTAGCAGATTTTTTTTTTCATAAGGTAAACGGCAACAACAAACTTCAAAGGTCCTACCATCCAGCAGCCAGCTGATGTGCTCCATGGATTTCAGGTCTTTCAGTATGAGACGGGACATGAGTCCATCAGGGACCAGCTGACCCTGATCCATACAGGACCTCACCAACAAGCCCAGCTCTATCACAAAAAAATTGAGAGAAAAAGGAGAAATTACCTTCACCTACAGTTAGATTTTCTATCCAAAAGTGCAAAATTAAGTAATTTTCCTTCAATTCAAACAAAACAAGGACAGAACAAACTGTTAGTGACCACAACTTTTTAAAGCCACTGGTAACAATTTACTGACATTGCTATGGAGAAAAAGAAGCAATGATCTCACAAAAAATAAAAATAAATAAAAAAATTGCTGTTTAAAACAGCTAGTCTTGACACCAGGAGTAAACGCTGCGAGAGAATGTCCTTTCATGACTGGACATGCAGCGTCGTACGAACATTTAGGCAGCCCAGATCCAAAGCAGGGCAAGTACCCTTATGTTTGCAAAAAAGAAAACCCACACAGGTCACTAAAGTAACATGAAACCAATACAAATACAGGTGTAAATCTACTGACAATCCACCAGTGAGATTGGTTTTAAAATAGTTGTTAAGAAAAACTATTTTAAATTCCTACAGTGTTACTTCTGCACCTTTTGGTTTTACCCATTCTTTTTTGGTTTTACCCATTTACCCATGGGTAAAACCAAAAAACTGGTTTTACCCATTCTTGGGTGTTTTTAGCAGTTTATGTTTAAAATCAATTTTCTTTTTGAAAACTTGTGACGGAGGCAAAGCTTTCTGGTACTAGGCAACACATTGAGATTCATTATTTTCTAAATAAACCCCACTTTGTTTCAAATAGGGGCAGATGGTGTGATCCGACACCGATGTGCCTTGACCTTAAATGTCTACGGAGGTTGTTGTCGGTACACACCTTGTCACTATACGGCACAAAGGCTGTCGTCACCCTTTTAACGGGTAGACCGTCTTCCTACAGGTTTGAAAACACCTATAGTCAATTAACAGACCATTTTAACACCTATGATTAAAATTTACTCAGTTGTATTCAGCGTTACCATCAAATAAAGATAAGGTTTTATCCAGGTTTTTTTTTTTAAATTGATTCAGTTTATCAGCAATTCAAGGCAATGTCTTATTTTCATCAATTGAATGTATGCTTACTTTTTTTTTCTTATTTACAGATTCAGCTGATTTATGAGACTATTGATGCACTTATCAACGGAAGTGCAGTTTGGCTCACAAGTGCAATAAAATGCAAATGAGAGATGATTTTTCTGTTTTTTACTTGGGTTTAACATAAAAAAAAAAAAATGTATTTTTGACCATAAAAGCATTTAAACAAAAGATAGAAAAACAAATACCAGACGTTCCCTTTGTGTCATGTTTATATCAAAACACTTTTAGGTTAAAATAAGAGAAAAATTCAAGCCCTGTTTAAAAAAAAAGTACATTCTATTTAAAAAAAAAAAAAAACAACTTTAACATTATCATAAGAACGTTTTTATTGTCAAGAGAAGCTGTTAGCAGATTAAACTCTCACAGAAAATATAATCAAATTAATTAAATAACACAGTTACTTTTAAACCAAAGATTATTCCATTAATCTACGCTTAAAAAACTACAGACATGTCAAAGCATGCACAGACAACAGTTCCTACATTTAAGGAAATCCATTAAGAATAAAGTTTAAACCCAGATCCATTTTCCTTAAAAATAAGATTATGCGGAGTGTTACCACAGACGGAACCAGTTTCTTACACTGGTCGGTTCTTATGGGTTAAGAGACATTTCTTGCTTCACCACTTCCCCTTTTTACTGCTCAAAGTCCAGCTAAGAAAAAGAATTTCTTGACTGCAGAAAGTGACTCTGCATGAGACGGAGCAAAGGTTCAAATGAGATCTTTAAAGGACTGCCGCTTTCTGCTGGAATGGAAAAGAGCAGATTGGCAAAGAGAGAAACCCCAAAGAGGATTACTGCTTAACAAATACTCTTAGTCTGGGTTAAGGCCTTTTAGTTTAAAATGCATTTGGTGATTAAATACAAAATTTACTTTTTTAGAGTGAATTTCATCTCCAAATGAGTTTCATTTTAAAATAAGAAGTTGTGAGGAATAACAGATACTGCTCATTGCTGAGCTGTCAACAATAAAAAGGACTAGAAAATGTCTGAATTTTCCTAGTCAAAACAAGAAAATACTCCAAATTTGATTGACTGGCTTTGGTGCACTTTAACCACAGACTTCCTCTTTCACAGGCTTATGTAGAACTGGTTTCTTTATCAGCACCTCTCCTCTGAAGGAACAAAAGTTCACGGTTAGTTATCTTTACAGCCTGAATAATCCACATCCAAGGTGGTTTTGAGGATAAGCTGCAAGGCAAAATGCAGGCATATGTCCCTGCAAATGTTTGGAGTAGAAACATGACCCTGTCATGCAGACTACTCCAACCTGGAGAAAATGTTCTTTTTTTGCACAGTTTTAGCAATGAGATAAGAAGTACTGCTGCACAAAAAGGGAGTGGTATACTTTATCAGGACAGACCAGGAAAGCAAACTTTATTTTATTGTTTAGGATTAAACTGGATTAAATTCATTGTTTTTTTTACCTGTTTGTTGTTTGATGTTTGCCCTCAAAATGTCCCCGCTGGAGATGTGCTTCACTCCAAAACTTTTGACGATGCGTGCAGACACCGTCCCCTTCCCCGAACCCGGGGGTCCCATGATGACAGCACGGAGGATCCTCTGCGCGACCATTTCCCCTCGAATGTAACTCCGGGTTTAAATTAACGCTAACACAGCGCGCATGCGGGGTGGGTTCCACGACACTGGGATGCCTGGACCGGACCGAACACGAACCGAAGTGTAAACGTAGAGACTACGCAACAAAGGAGTTTGAGTCTTGAGGAGCCACTCTCCGCTCTGTTTTCCTCCGGCCGTGGAGGAAGAGGAGGAGAAAGAGGTGGAGAAAGAAGATGAGGCTGGCAGCTAGCCCAGCTAGTGACAGGCAGCATGTGCACGCACAGATGCCCTCCAGACTGTCCCACAGAAATGAGACATTTCCCAAAAGTACCCAGTCATATACTAGTCTGTGACAACGTTTTGGTTTCATTGGCGACGAATTTATTGTATAATATCGTTATATAAATGGTATTTGGGCGGGAAAACCCCCGCTAGCAAGTTTACGTGATTAATCCTAATCCAATTTTAGCATATACTTAGTAGACCTCCAACATGGCTGGTTTAAACGTTAAATTCTGATTTTCTTTTTCCTTTTATCCTCTTCTGTAAATAAAAAAATACTTTAATTGTTAATAGATTAAAGTTAATTAAATCCTTTAAATGTGGGTTTCACCTCCAAAATTAAAATGTTGTGTTTTTACCATAGACAGCCTAATTAGAACTTATAAAGTTCCTACTTAAACAGTTAATGTTTTTTACCCGTCTTTGTCACAGTTTTGTTTCACTGTGGCTTTAAGAAAAACTATGGCTCCGCCCGTCTTGCTATAATGAATGGCCATCTGGTATGTCAATGACGCGAAGGGCCTTCGAGAAAAAAAAAGAACCTTTTTGGCCTGTATGATACGCCGTACTAGCCCCTCCCATTTTGTTTCTCCTCTGCCAGCACAAAAACAACAATAAAAATGGCAAACCAGGGTCTCTCTTACGAGGGGTGCAATTTTTTAAGACAGCGGCTAGTTTTGTCAACACTCAGCGGGAAGCGAGTCAGAATTAAGAACATACGGTCTAAAGACGACGACCCAGGGCTCCGCGGTGAGTTGCAGCTTCACCGTGCATGTGGCGTCGTAGTTAGCTTGGTGGCTAACGGGCTAGCTGTTACGCAGTTGGGAAACAGTGTTGTCATCGGGATTCTAAAGTGAGATAAATGACAAGGAGGGTTGTCAATTAAATACAATTTATTTTTGGTTTACTTAATCATTTTTAACGATACAATATTTCAAAAATAATAAATTTGAACGTTTTAATAGCTTTATTTTGTAAAGTTGTATTGAAAACATATTTGTATAATGACGTGCATTTCAGTGTTATCTTTAGTATAAGATCAAATTTGCATTAACGTATCATTTGGAATAAAAAAAAAGATCAAAGAACAACATTTTGTGATGATTTGTTTGTATTCCTAATGAATAAAATATGCTGTTTTTCTTCTCCAGACTTTGAAGCAAGCTTTATTAGACTCCTCGATAAAGTGACCAATGGTTCAAGAATAGAAATTAATCAAACAGGTGAGTAAGATAAATGGATAGAGAAAAGAAAAGCTTTGTTTAATTTTAAATGTTAGATTTTGGACATTTTCTTAGTTTTGAAGCAGAACACTTAATTCAAAATGACTTCTAGAAGTGTTGCAGTAGAGATTCTCTTCAGCATGTTTATTTGAGAAGATGCAAAACAGGGGACTTAGTTTTTAACTTTCTACACTGTCCTCTTTTGTAAACGTGTTCTGAGACAGAACAATATTTTTATTTAATTGTTTAAATAACAGGCAGTAGGTGGTTGAGCAGGTCAGCCAATAATTGAAATCTTGGCGGTTCAATCCCCGGTCTTCCAGGTCAACTTTTTTTTGTGTCCTTGAGCAGGACATTTCACCCTAACTCCATCCCACCGTGGCTCTACCGGTGTGTGAATATGTATGAATGTCCCCATGATGGTCATAGGGGCCACGCCTCTGTCAGTCTGCCTCAGGGCACCTGTGCCTACATCAGTATCTTACCATCACCTAGAATGAATGAGGAGTAATTATAAATACACATTGTAATCACTGAGATTTTCAGGAAAAGCAAAGAAAAGTACAATCCATTATTATTAAGAGAGAAAAGTTCATTAAACTGAGTAAATAAAATATTTATACTTGTGACTTACTATCTGTCTCCATATTCAATAACTGTCTTTTCTAGGTACTGTGTTATCCTACCAGCCTGGATTGTTGTATGGCGGCTCTATAGAGCACGACTGCAATCCCCAGCGTTCCATTGGATACTATCTTGAAGCTTTGCTCATGTTGGCCCCTTTCATGAAGATGGCTCTGAAGGCAACTCTCAGAGGAGTTACTAACGACCCTAATGATCCAACGGTGAGCATATATGTGATATAAATATTTGAAACCAGGTGTTTGTGCAAAAAAACCAAAAAAAGTCTTCTGCAGTCAATGTGTTTTAGTGAACTTTCCCCTTGATTAAACAGACTTTCCATTTAGAGACTGCAACCTGACTTGATAGTATGTGAACACGACAGATGTCAATGTTGGGCTGTGAGGAGTTAGTTGAAGTTGTGTAAAAATTATTTGTCATGTTTTGCAGATTGACATGCTGAAGACCACAGCCGTCCCTCTGATGAAGAAGTTTGGGATCGATGGGGAAGGATTTGATCTCAGGGTGAGGATATAATGGTAGACCTGTGGTGAACATTGTTAAGAAGTTGTTTAATTCTGAGGCAAATACTTATCACTCTGGCACATGGCCATATGTTTATTTGTGGCTTTCTTTTTGTCTGCTACTCCCTCAGGTGGTGAAAAGAGGAATGGCACCTGGTGGCGGAGGAGAGGTGATCTTCACATGCCCCATCCGCAGAACTCTTAAACCCGTCCAGCTGACAGAGCCAGGCAAGATCAAGAGGATCAGAGGAGTGGCGTATCCTTGTCTTTGTTAAATGTTAAGTTATTAAGAATTAATGTTATTTCATTATAAAAGTATAAGCTCAATTAAATGTAATTTAGATGATTTCAGCCTATAATTGCACACAATAAGAAAGAAGTATTCGAATAGATTAGAATAAGAAGTAACTGTACATGTAAACACTGCAAACAAAAAAGTCCATTCTAGGGGTCCTTGACTTCAAAGTTCAGATACTCTGTACGAGTTTCTCCTCAGATGTCCAACAGGATCGTAGAATCAACCAGGGCTGTCCTCAACCAGTTCATCCCAGACATCTACATCTACACAGACCACATGAAAGGAGCAAACTCTGGAAAGTGGGTATCACCATAAACGTTTCAGCACGCGGTTTAGTTCTGTATCAGGGAGCAAGACATTAACGAAGTGTAACTGCAGGTCTCCAGGCTTTGGTTTGACCCTGGTGGCCGAAACCCAGGACGGCTGCTTTCTCAGTGCAGAGATGTCTTCAACTCCGCAGGGGCAGGGAGACCCCATTCTACCAGAAGATCTAGGCAGAAATTGTGCTAAGTTGCTTTTGGAAGAGATATACCGGGTAAGCACAGAATCATGTTGTTGATTAAAATGTTGTTCTTACAAGGTAAAGAATGATTGTCTGGATCAATTGTTGCTTATTAAAAGCATGTGTTGTCACTCAGGTTGATAGATGTGAATTCAAAAATGCTATCAAGCTACATTTTCTTTTTTTATTTTTTAAAAATCTTTTTACTTAAATTAATAGACATGTTTCATTTAAAATCTGCATGGATTTGACATAAACAAACCGTGCTCCATTATTGACCAGTTTGCTCGCTCACTCATTCTAATGTTGCAGGCAGCCCGAAGCTTATAGTCATGTTGCTAAGATACTAAACAAATTGCATTCAAAATTCCAAGCATGTGCTGCTGCGTTTGGATAATGCAAAGAGGCTGTCTGTCCAAACTGAACTCCCACTAAGTGCACTCATGTTCTACACAAGTCGTTCCAAATTCCATTCTGGCATGCGGTTTAAACTTAATCAAATATTTTTTTCTTCATTGCATATAATGTGACATACTATATCTTGTAAACCCAGTGCATATTTGTGGATGTCTTTAAAGTGTTGTTGAAGAAACTCAGAAAACCTAATGTGTGGCTTCAGTCAAACTTTCAAAACAGGAAAATTTGAGGTAAATATTTTTGCAATAAATTAAAAAGCAATATTTGGTCTTTTTCTGTATACCAACAGACTGCTCTGGTGAAAAATTGAATGTTTTATCTTTAAGATAGTCACAATATTACCCTATTTAAAAGCCTGGTATTAAGGTGGTTGATAAGCAGCTAGCTGTTTATAATTTACATTTTATTAATATTAAAACAGTTCCTGCTAACAAGAACATAAATAAATGAATAAAGAGGAATGTTGGAACACATTAGTATATTATTCTACATCATATTTAGTCTTTTTTTCTTTTTTCAAACCTACTGTCTGTCTGGAAAACAAGGCAATTGTTTAGGAATTGGAAATACATGAGAATTCTTACATTTGCTGCCCTTGATTACTCGCATTCCCCAGTAATGATCCCTGTCTGCAAACCACCTTGGTAAAAACAATGATGTACAGAGGAGCTGATGGGCTTTATTTTGCTTCAAATGTTTACTTCTTTCTACTACCATACTTTTCTCTCTTTTCCTCCTTCTTTCTATTTTTTAAAA
Source organism: Oryzias javanicus (assembly GCA_003999625.1). Lineage (NCBI taxonomy): Eukaryota > Metazoa > Chordata > Actinopteri > Beloniformes > Adrianichthyidae > Oryzias > Oryzias javanicus. Next base: position 13,497,895 of record CM012448.1, on the reverse strand, counting down.
ACTTTTTAACACCCACAAACTTAAAGGGGTATGACACTACATTTGCATTTTTGGGAGGCTTCTTTCCACAGTCTTAAGCTTGAATAATTTGAAGAAAATCGTGATTTTTAAATAAATTCAAGAGTATTTTATTATTGTTATTTTGGAGTGAAATTTTACAAATCAAATAAGCAAAAGCTAGAACTTATTTAAGTGTAGTTCATAAAAAATATTATTTTATCCTTATTTACATGGTATATTTTGTACAAGTGGAGATGTTTTGACCACAACAAGTGAGGTCTGGGATGTACTTTATTCCTGCCTACTAATGTAGTGTGACTGGCTGTATTAACTGTAAACACATTTCCCTGTTTTTCCACCATACACACTGGCATGTAGGTGAAATGAGCAACTACAACAGACACGGACAATGACAGTCTGTCCTCAGTGTGTCACCACATGGTTCTGCCCGTCAGCCCTCTCTCATCGAAGCCATGTGAGTCCAGTTAGCTGGTCAGGGAAGTGCTGATTAACTCTGAAAGAGGAATATTGTTGATGCATCCTCTTCAGCTCAAGTACCAGCGTGCAGACCTAAGTGTTTTTCAGTTCTCGTGGAGGGCCATGAGTTCACATATCCTTCAATTTATTTTGCCTATTTTCAAGTTAGTCAAATTTGGAAGCTTCACATTTGAATGTCAGATCGTTTTACTTCATAACGGCAACAAGATGGAGCAGCTGCACCTAGTGGAAGAGGACCGGGTGGTAGAGACGCTTAAATCGCGGGATTGAAGCATGCATGGGTGCGCTCTCAGTGAGCAAGTGTTTGTTTTATGGTTAATAAGTACAGTCTTTAGTAGTAAGCCAAAGTTGCAGCATCGATGACTTGTTTTTGAAAGAAAAATCAACACTTGCAGGGTCTGATGTAAGTGCTTTACTCTTTTCATTTGGATTTTATTAAGTTATTTAATGTTTCTTAGTTTAAAAACATATTTTGAATATATTTTACAATTAGTTTGTCTTGGATTAAAAAAAAAAAGGTTATTTTTAAGTGTAATTTTCAAATTATTTCTTTGTAATTTTCAAATTTTCAGTCCGGTAAGCATTTCAGGGGGGTATTTTGATATTGAGGTTACTAGTATGTTGTTAAATTAAATTCTAAAGAAATGCTTCAACCTACTGCTTCATTCTGTATTCCCTTCTATGTATTGTAGATTTATTTTTATATTTAAATTAGCCACTTCCATTTTACTTACAATTTTTTTGCACAACTGCGAATAATAATCAGCTTTATTACAATAAGTTAATAATTTCTGCCTTTTTCGTGTTGGAAACGTTGACAACCTTTCACACAGAAGTCAGGTGACTTTTCATCGAGGCTTTGGCTAGTCTTTTTAAAATGTTTATAATAGTGTAAATATTGTTGTCATGAATTCAACAGTTCCTCAAACCTGTAGAAACTATTTTTTTTAATTCATAATATAGTTAGGATCTTTTTTTAAAGAATTAAAAAAAAAAGTTATTTTATGGTTAATTTAAATTAGAACAAGTTCTTTTCTAGAGTTGTATTTCTTTAATAGCTTGTTGATTCTCATCAGTCGTAGAGAGAAAGAAAGCAGATAAACTCATTAGCAACATAAACAGTGTTTCTGTGTTTTTCTGTTAACTCAGTGATATGATTATGAAATTGAATCAGATATTTGCTGAAAAGCTGTCACAAAGCCAAATTACTCCATGACTGGGCCAAACAAGCATTTTTCTGGACAAGAATGCAAGAATGTGATCTCCTTTTCTTATGCATGTGTCTGGTTGTGCTCAGCACTTCTCACTTCAGTCTTGAAATGCACATAGCTCAGTTCAATGGAATGTGTTCACTGGGATGAAAGAGGATCCTCTGGATAGCTTGTATAATGTTGATGGTGAGAAAAAAAGCATTTTTAAAAAATAGAGAAACCAATTTAAAACTGAAAACTGCCATGTCAAACTGTCAAAATTGGACCTTTAAGATAAAAAATTGTGATTTGTGAGTATATTATTGATTTGAAACAGAGGTGTCTCCTCTCTGAATAAACCTCCTCGCTCCACATTTCGTTTTTTTTTATTTCTGGAAAACCTCGTCTTTCTGTTAACCTCGTCAAACTGTTTTAGGGCGGGTGTGTGGATTCGTCCAATCAGAGCCTGGCGCTGCTCCTCATGACCCTTGGACAACAGGATGTGTCAAAGGTTCTGCTCGGACCCCTCTCAGCGTACACGTAAGCCACCGTCCCTCCACGCTGGCGTGTCATTTGTGTTGGAAGGAGCTCTGTGTTCACAGTAACTGAGGGGCATTCTGTCGTGTGTGAGACATAATGAACCACAAACACTGAAATGTTTGGCAAAAGCCTTTTAATTTTCTGTGCCAAGAGCATGACTGCAGTTTGTAAACAGATGCTGATATTGAAGCCAGATTAGACTATAAATGTAAACAAGGTCATTGGTGTGTTTGTGCAAATATGGTGGGCGGAGCAATATGTGATAGTCTTTGAAATAAGAAAATTAAACCTATTGTTGAGTAATTTAAAGACAGCTGGAGCGAATGATAGCTTTCCTTCTGCTCTCCTGAAGGGCAGTGAACTATGAACTGTCCATTTTCAGTTATCATGGTACCGGTGCTGTGTGCCTATCAAGTACAGTACTATGATAACTGAAGATTGGCAGTGCCATCACTGTACACTCTTGAATTACTCTGGTAATCTTGATCATTTCCTTTGTATTTTTTCACTATTTCAGACTAAATGATCTTTAAGAATCTTTTTTTTTTTTTAAACCAATTTGTGGTTAAAATACACTAAATTGGGTTGAAAATGTTTTTAAAAAATGCTCTCTCATCTCTTGATGTTTCAACAGGATTGAGTTCCTGAGACACATCAGAGATTTCTTCCAGGTTATGTTCAAGATTGAAGTCCAGAAGCCGCTGGAAGATGAGAGGAAAGGCGGAGACAAAGTTCTAATGACCTGTGTTGGAGTCGGTTACAGCAACATCAACAAAACTATTAAATAATTATTGTCTTTTTTTTATAACTGCTGGGTAACAGTCTGGTTTTTTTTTATTTTGATTAAGTTAATACATCAGGTTATAGGATATTTGAAGTCATGTGTTTCCACATATCCTAGAAGTATGAGGTTTTGTACAACATCACAATGTATTAAACTAAGTACCGGTATATTAAATTTAAAATATGAAATGTATTTAGGTTTTGGTGGATCAGCCTCCATTCAGAACAGACTTGATGGGAGGAATTAGTCTTCTGTGCCACACAGCAGCATCAGGGCCTCTCCGTAATTTCCTGACACCTCCGACTGAAAACGGAGAAAAGCAAAACATCAGGTGATGACTTCGGTTCCGTCCATTTAAACAAAAATTTATAAGGTTAAAATGCTAAAGAATACATCACTAAAACATGCTCCGATTGTTCCTGCAAGACTCTTCCAGTACTGCTTTCACTTGATCTCATAATGAAGTGGAAAGTTCTTTTGGGATTATTTTTAAGTATTTACCTTTAACTCTGAGTGAAGGGTAACGCCAAACAGCTTCTTGTACTCTGCTTTGATGTCCATCAAATCAATTTCAGAACGACCAACGATGATTCTGGTAAGTGTAGATTCGGTGGTTCCTGCCCCCTGAACAAAGGAGAAAGAGAAATTATTTTTTAAAAGATTAAAAAGTTTGTTGGATTTCAATTTGCCTATTTTTTTAAGTCTTTAAAATGAAAAGGTACTTGTGATGGACATTTAAAGTCAGCGGATTGTGGAAATCTTTTTGGTCTCCAGATTTTTTATAGAAAAGTAAAACAACATGAGCGGTACATGAACTTTCTCATCAGGATCCTCTAAAACAGAATGTCCGGTTAGGATCCTATAACACACACTAGACATTCACACACATTTCTGGATGAAAAGCTTATTTGTAACCCACCCAAAATGCTGCAATGAGCTAATGGTGAGTCTGGACACAAAAATGTCATGGACAGATGCCAAAAGCAGCAACAACAAAAACATACCAACCAATCCAGTCACTGTTACTGAAAAGGATTTAAACAGATCAGCAGTTTGTGATATGCCAAATGTTTCATCTTACCCTCATGCTCTTGAAGAGCCTCTCAGCGAAATATGCAGGAACGTTCTTCACACATTTAACTAAACAGAAATGAGCATTTGTTAAACTCTAGAATTCCAACATTTTAAATAAAATTTAAAAAAAAGTCATTTACCAATAGCCACAAGAAGTCTCTCCACGTCTCCAGACATTTCACTCTCAATGCTCTCCTGCAGAGTCTTCTTGCTGATGTTCTTGTATTCCACCAGAGCTGCAGATGCAAACATGAGAATTAAGTGAAGCTCCTTTTCTCTTGATCAAACAGCATTTATTAACCAGTACAAATAAACAGGGGAATTAGGCCTTATCAAGGCGGAATGATTTAGAGTCAAAAAATGTAATGGGTATCATCTCTGGCAGCTCAAACTCATACACAAACACTGAGTTAAATCTAATACAAAAACTTCATTTGCTAATGAAAATTAATTCATTTTATGAGTTAGATTAATGGCATTCACACTTTAATAGAAAATGTTAACCCTATTCTATTCCAAGGAACATCTGTGACCAGAGTATTTACAGAAAACAAAGATTTAAGGTCAGTCTACTTTGTCTAAGCTGAGGAACACTCCTGTGACACAAGATGTCGATGAACTTGTCCTCATCCGTTCCCCACTTCTTCTCTCCTGCTTCGTACAATATCTGTAAAAAAGGAAAAAAATGAATCACAATGAATCATGTACTGACAGCAGCAACGTTCATCCATGATTTTGTCATGACTGCAGGCTCAGACTTGCATCAGAAAAGTAACAAGCCTAGTGAGTTACTAAATTGAAGAATGACTTTGAAACTCTTCTCGAGTTTCTTTCTGCTTTCTCACTCTTATCTAAAACAGAAACTGTCAAAGTCTTTGTATAAAAAGCAGACCTTAGCATCTTCTTTTGCTTTAGCAGCATCCACACTCGTACTCTCGTCTCTTTTCCCCTGTGAAGACAAATGGCTGAACATTTTACCCACAAACAAATATATATATATATACATATATATGTATATGATACTACTTAAAAAGCATTATAAACAATCAAATTTGAGATTAATGTTTATATCTATCAGGAAGAAATTCTAAATATTAAGAATTTAGTCTACATTTTTTTTTTCCTCCTTAGATATTAAACCTTTATTTAGTGACTTACTGAGATTTTTGCGAATATTTAAGATATTCATGTCCATATGGGTTTTTCCCCATATGGCAAATGGATTGTTAAGAATCAATCCTGCATCTCTGAATTATCTTAGGAATGTTTGCAGCTTTGTCACCAATGGAAGCATCTGCTTTACATTTAATGAGCTGGGATGTAGCATCTTTTAAATTCATTGCACCATACCTCAGCCAGGATAAGCAGTGCTTTGGCATAATCTCCTGACACCTCTGACTTCAGGTCATGAATCACCAACCTTCCGGTTTCTTGAATAGAATGAAAAAGTTTCACTGGAGGTTATGGAACAGAAGATTTTCCAACAGTTTTCAAATCACTTTTTTAGTCACACCTTTCAGGTAAGCGTCAGCCATGGCTTTGATTTGTTTGTTCGATCTGGAAGCAAATATTTCTGTCAGGATACTCTCAGTGGTTCCTGAACCCTAAATGAAAGTAATAGCAAATGTTTGTTTTTAAATTAAGGTCAGATTCCAGCTTTCTACGGAAAAATAATTCCTATAAACCTACCTTTATAGCTCTGATCACTTCATTACAGTCAAAGAGAGCAGGGGGTGTTACCAAGGCAACTAACAGGTCCTCAAAGTCACCATGGGTGTCGCCCTCCAGGTCATCTATTAATTTCTGAAGCAAAAGAATGAATTATTTTTTCAGCAAAAGCACGCAAACAAAAAATAAAGCGTGCAGATACCCTTCCTGTGGCTTTCTCATAGGCGCTTGCGATAAGCTGACGCTGAGCGTTACTTCTTTGGGTCAGCACATCAATAAGTGTCTTTTCTGTTGTACCTGTGATGAAAATAATAAAATTATTCATCATATTTGACTGATGAAAAGTGCAGTTTTTAAAGTCTATCCATGGAAAATTAAACTCCTTGACATACCAAGACCCTCAATAGCTTTCCGGAGTGCAGTCACATCTTCATCCACTTTGAAATCTGCCTTGTCCTTCACTGTTCCTCTTTCATTTGACTGTTTGACATGATAAAATTTATAAGCTCATTTAAAGACCAAAACATATACATCGGTTGATAATGCAGTTTCATTTGGAGAAAAAAAAAAATCATTTGTCTTGATAACTTTTAGACCAGGGGTCTGCCACCTTCAACAAAGAGCCATTCTGGTAAATTGCTTACTGAAAACATTGTTACCCAATAGGAACAACAACAAAAGTCTTCACCTTTTGGAAAACTGATATTTAGCATAATTGTGTAGAACTATTTTTTTTTACATAAACAAACATAAAGAGAAAAATAGCTCATTTTCTAAATATAAAATAGTTTATAGCTTTTGACAAAGGATGTTCACATGACTTCCTTTTAAAATAAAAGACTTCCTATGTTATATAGAATCATATCAATGTAGTAGTGGGATGTCAGCAGTTATAGCAGGAAAAAAAAAAAAACAGATTATTTTACCATTCATGCCAGAAACGTGTAAATCAAACTAACCAAAAATTAAAACTCAATATTTTAAACCATAAGGCACAATTTAAAAGGAAAATCCAGTGTGCCTTAATTCTGTTTGTTCTTAGTGATAAACAGTTGTTTTTATGTGGTATGCCGCACCCAAAAATATGTCAAATTACTTTAGTTTGTATTAAATACTGCTCTTAAACTGTGAGTAATTTGACTACAGATTAAATTAGTTTACTTTTTACTGTCTTACTTTACATCTGACTTACTTTTTACTTGGCATAACCTTTTTTTTTAAGTAGGACCTTTTCATAATTTTTAAACCAGAAGTTCAATGGAGGGGTAAAAGAACTTCTGGTTGCAGACCCCTGCTCTAGACCCAACTCATCACTCCTTGCAGAGGGTCATCTAACTTACTGTGATGGTCAGTGAGGAGGTGGAGTCCAAGAGGAGATCCAGATCATCCTGCAGAATAAATCAATATGGTTAAATTTACTTATAAGTTGATTCCAAAGACAGCCTATTTGGAAGAACACATGCGTAAATTGAAAATGAACTCACAAAACCAGACATTTTTGTGCGATGACTTAGCAGATCTGGGAGGAAAGAACAAAAAGAAACCACTTATGAGTATTTCCAATTGTTTATTTTTGTTAATCAACTTTTTATCCAATTGTATCTGATTATAATCACGACTTCATCTTTAACAAATCAAACATTTCTCTTGATATTAGAGGATGCGAGCACAAAAAAATGAAGTCTGAATGGCGACGCATGCGCATAAAAAGAGTTTGTATGCCAGCAGAGAATAATAAAGCTGCAGCCAATGAACAAGTTAAAAGACAGAAGACTATAAAAAGTTTTCTCTTACCTATCCAAATGGTAGAATTATGTGTAAAGGAGGAAATATATGTGATCCGCCACACCTTTCAGTGAAGTTGGTGTAGGCAACGCCCAGCGTTTGCTTTTGGAGGGGGGCTGGTTCAGGTTTTCAACTCCGCCTCAAGCCATGCAGTTTGCGGCACACTTTGCGCAACATTGGTATTTAACGCAATTGTGTTGATGTATCTCAAATTATTTACTTTTTAAAGTGTTCAATGTTGGAGCATATGATGCTTTAAGAATGTATTCAAGTACGAGAAAACCAGGGACACATGAAATGATTATTTCTGACCTTCTTCTTCCATGTTTGATCAACCCCAACAAAAGCTTAAGTCATGTTTGCTTTAGGACAGAGACAAGGATATGAATGAGAGAAAACGGAAAGAAATCATAAAACGTATTGCCTCATTCTTTCCTATTTTTTTCCATCATCAAGTTATTCTGCACGTGACAAAGCATTAGTATTTTTTTAAGATTAGGTTGGTTACTGTAAATGATGATAGTAACTTACCATTTAAGAAAAATATCAAATCATTTTTCATAACTAAAGAATAAAGTCAATTGCTCCAATAAAATAATGTGGACACAGCGGCATCTTGTGGTATAATAGAAACATTGTAGCTGAAACTCCGTTTCCTAACGAGAAACACTTTTTAAAAGGTTATTTGATGTTCAAATATATATTTATTTTGAGTTTACTTCTGTTCTTAATTTATTTGAAGTGGAGTTAATCAAACAAATAGTGGACTGAATAAATAGAACAGTTTTTAAAAAGTAATTTATGTGTTAAGCAGAGACATAAATATATGTTAAGCAACTGAAGAGGCAGTGGCTTTAGTCCCCGCCCCCTTTGTGACGATATGGTGCCCGTGACAGAATTGTGTCATGAGATCATTTTCCCTAAGTACAGACTGCAAGGACTGCTCTGGGTGGTTATATTTTTCTACAAATTTCTGAATTCTGAATGCTCTTTCATACACACTTAAAATATAAAAGTATGTTAGTTAAACAAAAATTGACAAAACAACGATCATTTGTTTTCCAGGAATGCTTCATGTTACGTGGCATGAGGCAGCACTGAGGGAAAAATAATTGGAGTATCTAGTACAGCCCCCGCGGTCGCCGGGTAGTGGCGAAGCCTCTTGTTTGACAGCGTTGCACTCGATACGATTAGGCTAGTACCCTTCTTTTACTTTATTTTCATTTCTTTTGGGAATTAAATATATAAATATATATTTATATTATTTAAGACAATTTTCCAGCTTTCTGCTTTTGTTTTGATATTAAGTGAGTAGAATTATCCCCGACGACGACGTGGAAGTAATAGCAGTAAGCTAGCTGGGTCGCGCGAGCTGTAAACAAAAACATTTATTTTCCTTTCAGTTTAGTAACATGTTATTAGTTTTATTGCATGTTCGGGCTTAGCCAAGAAGTTTCCCATCTGCTGTTCGTTAAAAACCTCCGTGGTTCATCCTGGTTTCCACAGTCAACGCCTTTGCTGGACTCCTCCACTGTTGACATGGGTTTTGTTTTTTGAGGTGGTTCGTGTGCTTAAGGATCTCCATATAAGACTGGTTCAACAGCAGAATTACTGACGTGGAAATATGGAAATCCGGAGGTAGCCCGAGCTGCACTGTATCTCTTTCCGAAGTGAGAATGCACTGGCATCTCAAAGGAGACGGTAGTGGCAGCTGTTTACTCTGCAGGGGCGTCTGAGAAACGCTGGTTTGTTTGTTGATCTGAATTCTCTGGAAACATCCACGTTTCTTGCTCAGCGATGATCCTGAAGACGCTCCTGATCACCAGTTTTTATGTCTGGGTAACATGTCAGGAGAGCCCAGGCATGACAGTGGAGGAGAAGACTGTTATCAGGTAAAAAATTGTGAATGTGTGACTCTGCTAACAGCTGGAATACTTCAGGAAAAACAAAAAATGTTCTATATGTTCTGTTTCAGGGATCAAATTGTTGAGATGTTTGACCACGCTTATGGAAGTTACATGGTAAGAATTGAACTTAAATAACAGTATTTACGATATTCATAATTATTTTATATACATATTACAATATTCATGGTTAGAAGCTGCCGTGAAATGATAGACTATAGAGTAGTTATGACTGGCATTAAAGAATAAAATCAATCAGAAACTACCAACTAGTGTGTCAAACTACAAACAGGTCATGTCCTGACCTGACAAATGCAGGTGTTCAAAAAGGGGAAGAGGAGCGATGATGGGGAAAGTTTCGAATTGACAAAGTGTGCAGGCTCATTTTCGAGTCATCAGAGTATCTACAAACAGTTGAAGTTCAACATGAATAAGACCAGCTAAACAGGCAACACAAGAAATACATTGATGTTGAAGCAGACTTTTTCTTTTGTTATTTAAAGATGTTAAATGTTTTGACCAGCATGTCGGTTTCTGTGCATTTCTTTGAGATTTTTGAATAGCTGCTTAAATGTGGTCACTGTTTGTATACTACATGTACTCTGCAGGAAACAGGAAGTATTTGTTCTGAGAATTGGTTTTATCTAATCCAGTTCCTTGATTATATGTAAGCAGCACTGTTTTAGACTAAAACAACCTCTTTAAATTGATGTGATTCTTTGAGAAAACAAGTATAGACTGCATGCAGAAATGGAATATCAAGCTTATTAAGCAGAAAACCACAGTTCTTTTCAGATGTTGTTGAGACCTGACCGATTTAATCTTTGTTATATTTTTAAAATTATGATGAAAAATCATTGTATTTTATTTACTTAGAGAAACCCAAACTAATGAGATACAACAAATGCATTAAGTTAAGTACATAAGTACTTAAGTTAAATTAGGTAATCACTACATAAAATTATGCTAATAATTAGATGAATAATTAAAAAATGATGTTTTACTTGCTTTTTTGCTCTAGCTTAGGAGTGTCCGAACTTCTTCCAAAGATTTGGTGAGGTGAAAATATTTAAGGGCCAACCATTCGGCCTGACATCCTTTGAACTATTTTAATGATATTAAATTCAAATGAAATAATTATTAAACATTTTTATTCCAATGGCATAGTTTGCATTTTCACATAGAAAACATCTAAAAAAAAGTTTTCACCTAAATTGTTATCTATTTTTTTTTTTTTGCCTAGTTCATTCCCAGATGTCCGGTAGTGCCTCTTGATACTGCACTCCTTAAACTGCTACTGTCTCTTTTCATACTAGCCAGACAAATTTTTTAAATATTTAATTGCAAAAATAGGCCAATTTCCACATGCACTGGAAGTGGTGAGCCTCACTGTCAACTTTCTATTTTTTTTACAGTTGACATTTTAAAAATTAGCTAGAAAGTGTCACAGAAGGGTCCCACATTGTTGTCACAGGTTTACAACAGCTCAAAACGTAATTTAGTCAACCACATTCAATAAATTGTGCACGCAGTTTTTAGAAAAATGCTGTGAGCCACATATACTTGATTGCGGGCCAGTGGAAGAATGAATGCGGGCCGCATTTGGCGACGGTCCAGACTTTGGCCGTGCCTGCTCTAACATTTACATCTTTATTCTTTAAAACTTTTTTTAGACAAATTTTAGATGTATTTTTATAATTCAGAAATCATTTGACATATTTGCAGTGAGAACATTTTTTAAATTGATTAGTTTAATAAAACTTATAAGAAAATATATTTTCTTTAAATATATAAAAAGATTTGTGTTTTTAGAAAACAAGATTTGCCTTTAATTGTTGTTGTTGCCACTGATATGTCTGCCTTCATTTCGCTAACCAAAAGTGAAAGTGGCTTGCTTTAAGACTTAACTAACTTACATCATAGGATTAGGAAATAAACTCCTCAGGGAAAAACAGTCAAGTTGAATCATTAGCAGTGGTTCATGGATAGTGATGACATTAAAATAACTTGCAATGTTGCTTTTTATTTGTTCTATGGAAATAATGGCATCTGGTTTTGCAATAATTGTGTCAAACTTTTCTGTCTCAGAAACATGCCTATCCGGCGGATGAACTGATGCCTCTGAGCTGCAAAGGGAGAGTTCGAGGACAGGAGCCAAATCGAGGGGACATCGATGATTCTTTGGGGAAGTAAGTTCAACATTCATTGAGGATCTGAACCCGAAAACATTTAGGAAAATATTGCAGCTCAAATCAACCAAGCTACTCAGACAGACACAGTTTGATAGTATTTATGAAAAATAGTTAAGTTCTTTATAGAGACTGGGAAATTGGTCAAGTACTTGAGTGTTGCTGCTGCTTGCAGATTGTCAGACTTAGCATGGCTGCCATCAGTTAGGATTATGAATTGGAGTAATCTAATTATTACTTGTTGCACCTTTTTTCCAGGTTTTCTCTGACTCTAATTGACACCCTTGATACGCTGGTGGTGAGTATCTGTATTTTTTTCAGCTTAAGTGGAGTTTGATCTGCTTTTATTTCTTGTCTTTTAGATTGACTAATATTTGAATGATTGATTTGTGTTTGTGTTTGTGCTTTTGCCTTCTTAGGTTCTGAACAAGCTTGATGAGTTTGAGGATGCAGTGAAGAAGACGGTGAAGGATGTACGCTTGGACAACGATGTGGTGGTGTCTGTGTTTGAAACTAACATCAGAGTTTTAGGGTATTTAACCGGTTTGATTTCTGTTTAGTGTTTGGTGCTGTTTGGGGAAATATTTGTAATAAAATAATCTCCACAGCGGGCTATTGGGTGGCCACATTATGGCGGATTTGTTGCGTCAGCGCGGAGAGAGGATGGAGTGGTATCGAGATGAGCTCCTAAACATGGCAATTGAGCTGGGCCATCGATTAATTCCTGCCTTTAACACCACAAGTGGCCTTCCCTACCCAAAGGTATTCCATATTTTTTCATTACATATCATTGAGGGATGTTTTTTTTGTCAATGAATGACATAAACATAAACATTTTACAGATTTTTCCCTCAAAGATTTTCTTTAAAAATAAACAACAACAAACCAAAAATGTAGATGGATGTATGCATTGTCATGTGATTAAATTCAGTAAAAAAAAAAAAAAAAACTCTTGTTCCAATGTTCCTCTTCAGATGTGATGACTAGTCTGTTTCATTGACAGGTGAATCTGCGTCATGGCATTCTGAAACCACTGTCACGCACAGGCACTGAATCAGACACCTGCACAGCGTGTGCAGGAACAATGATCCTGGAGTTTGCTGCTCTCAGCAGACTCTCTGGACAGCCTGTGTTTGAGGTATTACTCTCCTCTAATTACAGTTATATTCACATTCAGTTTTTGTTTCATTGGTTTGACATGTCATTATAAAAGCCTATAATTAAAAAAAATTGCACTATTTTAATTAAATTGAAGGCAGTTTGTAAAACCTTGTACTTAGTGTATAAGAATGCAATAACATTTATTGTAATATATAGTAATATTATTTTCCAGGAACATGCTCGGAAAGCTCTCGATGTGCTCTGGGAGCGCAGACAGAAAGGAAGTGACTTGGTGGGCACTGTCATCAACATCCATAATGGAGAATGGGTCCGCAGAGGTGAAGCAATTCTATCTCAGGACATCTTCAAACACACAAAAGAAAGGGTCCTTCATTAACCTGTGTTTGCAGATAGTGGGGTTGGAGCTGGAATTGACTCGTACTATGAGTATCTGATGAAGGCTTACATTCTTCTTGGAGACGGTGTCTTTCTGGAGAGATTTAATGTTGTAGGTTTTCCTCAAATAATGCATTATTTTTCATCAATGCTCACTTTTTTATATCTGTAAATGCTGATTCAATATGCTATTCTTTATATGCTGATTTATTTGTCATAGCACTACAGTCCTATAGTGCTGCTCACTACTCACACTGCACACCGACACACATCACTGCACTGTGAGCGTGCGCAGCTGGATGGACTCCCTCCTGGCCTTCTTCCCTGGATTACAGGTTTAAAGAGACTTTTATGTAAACTGGATGTGCTTCAGCCAGTGGATTATTAAAAAAAAAGAAACCATTGAGGCTGATAAATGTGAACCTATTTCTCCGTGACAGGTTTTAAGAGGAGATCTGAAACCAGCCATTGAAACTCATGAGATGCTTTATCAAGTCACTAAACAGCACAAGTTCCTTCCAGAGGTAAATCATTACTTTCTGTTAATTAAAAGAACTGTAATAACTGACAAAATATGTTAATTATTTGGAGATTTTTTTTTTAAAAAAGGGTTCCCCTTCAAATAATGTCTTGTGCAGGCCTTCACCACAGAGTTCAGAGTTCACTGGGGCCAACACTTACTAAGACCAGAATTTGCAGAAAGCACGTACTACCTCTACAAGGTGAAAATCTCTTATTTTATGAGTCATTTCTCAACACATGTTTAGATTTCAGTGTGAGATTTCTGTTTTTGTTCTCTGTAGGCCACTGGAGATCCGTACTACCTCAGAGTGGGACAATCCATCGTGGAAAAGTTGAACACCTATGCCAGAGTGCCATGTGGGTTTGCTGCTGTGCAAGACGTCCGCACTGGAACTCATGAAGACAGGTGCTGTATGAGGCAAAGACTTCTCCAAACACTGCTCAAGGGGGAATCTACTTTACTGCTTCTTTCAGTGACACTTACCAGCTTTTGGATCTTTGCTCTTTTTTGTTTGTACAGGATGGACTCCTTCTTTCTGGCAGAGATGTTTAAATACCTTTACTTGCTGTTTTCGGATAAGAGCCACATTCCCATTGACATTGATGATTACATCTTCACCACAGAGGCTCATCTCTTGCCCGTCTCTCTCTCCACTACTAAAGCACCGTGTCCGTCCAACAATACAGTGAGTGTCTGCTTATGCTGTACGCCAAATACAACTGCCACAGTACAATGTGGAGGCATCAGCAGAATCTTCAAGATTTCATGCTGCTGCCCAATTTTTTTTTTTAATCGTTTGTATGGTCATGAATGTAGACGGTGGCCATCAGCCGTCAGAGATGACGCCATTACAAAATCAGGTAGAAGGCTGAATGGTCACAGGGGAGTGGCAGCAGGATCACCGGCCGGCAGCAGCTCTGAGTGTATGATATGTAGACAACAGCCGCCATCCACCTGAGTTATATAAAAAGTGGGCCATTCTTCTCCACTGGTCATTTGCAACTCAGATTTTGAGCACACATTATAATCTTGTCAATTTACACATTTTTAGACAACGTGCCTCCCAAGAAAGCACAATATTCTGTCTTCTTTGTAGTCTTCTCAGCATCAACTGCATTTCATCAATATGCAGGTCTCATCAACACCATGATGAGTTTTGTGCAGCATCAATGCCATCTGCCCATTTGGAGCCACAGTGGCCAGAATTGCCAGACTGACATCTGGTCATTGCCGGGCCCATGGCATGGTCCATCTCAGTAGCCTTTGACAAGGGCCCGCTGCTACCGTACCGTTTCTAGCAATCACACTGTGGCAGTGGGATGGCAAGGGGGTGGTTATCTGAAATTTGCTGTTCATACTACGATTTTGGGACCTTGGAGACCCTCCCATCAGTGAATTATCGCGGTGCTCCTTTCCTGCCACCCGCCTGTCACTGGACTGCGACCACGCAGCATCTTAATGTGCCTGGGTGGCCACTGACTATTGTAAAAATTGTCCAGTCGCCGTAAAATTTAAATTTTTTCTTAAAACCTCTGCAGCTTTTGTGCAGCATGTAAAAATGCGACTGCCGCCTCCTTATTACAAATGCTGTTGTGCGGCCACCTGACGAATTTGCTGAAAAACCTAAATTTTGTTGTGCCATTTTGGCATTTGTCAGTGTAGTTTAATTGTTTTTATTTATTTAGCGAAGAGAGGCTATGTTTAGAACTTTTCTTTTTTTTGTGGGTTTTTGTGTTGAACTGATGTGATGCTAGCTTATTATCACTCTGGTTGTAGTCATCTTGGTCATTTGTCACCACATCCTAGCCTTTTCAAAACATGTTGAAAGATGCTCGTTAAGGCCATTGTAGAGTATGTCCTCATTTCAATAAGTTTAAGTTCAATAAGATTACTGATATTTAATAAAATTATGAATATTTTTAAAAAGATATCCCAGTAATAGTCCAGTTTCTTTTAATCAAGCCACAGATTTTAAAAAAATGGATTTTGAAACAAATGTTTCTTTTGTTTTTTTTGTGAAGTTTGGAATATTTTAAATCGGGGTGGCTGGCCTGCTTGTAATTTAGTGAACTTAACAGGTTTGTTTTTTTAAAAGATGTTTTAGTAAGAAGTCTTAGTGCACGGGTGTCAAACTCCAGACCTTTAAGATCAGAAACCTTCATGTTTTCCTTTTCAGTTTCAATACACACCTGAACCAGGTAATCTGTAGTGAATAGACCCGGGTCTCTGAAGAACTAGCAGGATACCTTGAGTCCAACACCCCTGTCTTAGAGTGACTCAAATGTCATCCTTTTTGTTTGGCTTTTCACAAAAAGGACAGAGGTAGAAATGCAAGAATCTGGAGAGTTCAGGATCTGCTCTTAATTTTCCAACATGAAGCTAAGATAATCCTAGTATTATAATTTCCCACAATCCAATAGGCTCAAAAATCAATGCTTCTTGTCATCTTCTTCAAAGTCAATTAGACAAGCACACTCTTTATGCTCCTGCTTATCTACTCCTTACAGTTAATGCAGACATAATTCTGTCATTTTCACACTGTATGTGGTTTTAAACTGTTAATTGTTCATGTTTATGTTGTAAAGAAAATTAGTCAAATAATTCAAGCTACTCCAATGTAGACTCAGCTAAAATGGATACAGACCTTTTAAATATATTAGACTGTCATGTAGTCATCTCAGTTGTGTTCTGTGCTTCAGGCGACTGTTCCTGTGCCTCCAGAAGAGGATCTTTTCTCACACTCCTGTCCCAGCACAGAGACTTTGTTCCCCAACAACCCCACCTTTGCCAAAACCATCAGGGACAGCTACAAGTACCTCACAGGAGTGGGACAAGCATTCAGCCCTTTACCATTTAGGTGCATATGGTTGCGACAGACTTTTAGATTTCTATTATGTTAATGCATTTTTGTTCTTTTTTTAATTGAGAGTTTTATGCTTTGCAGGGAAATTGAGCTACCCCTTCACGATAAAGGCATAGAACCAGTGGAGTTCTTGAAAAGTATGGGCATCTCTCTGAGTCCTCTAAACGAGATTCTCTCAGGAGACGCAAATGGCCACAAGGTAACTCCAGATGAGATGTATATTTGTATAAATATCCTTGGGCAAGACACTGAACCCCAAATTGCCTCTGGTGGAAGGTTGGCGCCAGTGTCGCCAGCGAAGCCACCACGAGTGTGTGACTGTGTGAATGGGTCTGTGAAGCGCTTTGGGCCTTCTAAGGAAGGTAGAAAGCGCTATACAAGTATACGCCATTTACCATACGACATATAAATACCTTTTGTATTTGAGGGTTTATTTCATGTTGTGTTAGAATCCGTAACAACTGATAAAATGTGTTTTTTTTTTTTTTTTTGCTTTAGCATAAATGTCTCTCTTTTTTTTTTTATTTATTATGGTAATTTGACCAAAAAATGTTCTTCTGGAAGTGTCAGTGGTAAATCAGGAGCTAGAAGCATAAATGACTCAAGAAAACAAAAACGAAAGACTAGCTTGTTAAAAAAAAAAAAAAAAAAAGAAAAATATGTAGAAGAAAGGGCTGCACGGTGGCGCAGTGGTTAGCGCTCTTGCCTCACAGCAAGAAGGCCCTGGTTCAAATCCTGGCTGGTGGATCAGAAACACCAACTGGGTCCTTTCTGTGTGGAGTTTGCATGTTCTCCCCGTGCATGCGTGGGTTCCCACCGGGTACTCCGGCTTCCTCCCACCGTCCAAAAACATGCTTCATAGGTAAATTGGTTACTCTAAATTGTCCCTAGGTATGAATGTGTGAGTGACTGTGTGTGCGAATGTGGCCCTGCGACAGACTGGCGAACTGTCCAGGGTAAACCCTGCCTTCGCCCATCAGCAGCCGGGATAGCCTACGACATCCCCGCGACCCCAAAAAGGGATAAAGCGTTAAGGAAAATGAATGAATGAATGTAGAAGGAAACTAGGATGAAAAAAAAAAAATGAAGTCATGAATCTCAATCTGCACAGGACCATAAAGGAGTTCTCCGGGTAAAACTTGTAGCAGAAGTGAGCCAGACACCAGAAGAGGATGTGGTGGTACCACATGTTGTTCAACTCATATCCCCCCCCTTCCTGGGAAGGCTGGTGCTCACAGCAGGACCAGCCAAGTTTGGAGTGGACCTCACTAAGCAAGAACATGGGGTGAGAAGAACGAACCAACAGGATCTGCATGAAACCTTTTATCATTAACTGATTGTATGTAAAAGATGTATCAGATTTGCTAAGAAATATGCAGTGACTAACACGTTTTAGGTTTTCTTCTGTCTTGTGAAGAATTAATTGGTTTGTATATATTCAAAAATGTGAAAACAACTGAAAAATTCTCTCTAGGTGAAGGGAAGTATCGTCAAAGCTTCCCCTTACACAGCATGTGGGCCTGTTGACAATGCAGTGGAAATTAAGGGCAGAATAGCTCTGGCTCTACGAGGCGACTGCATGTTCGCTGTTAAAGCTCGGTGGCTGCAACAAGCAGGAGCCATTGGAGTCATCTTTATAGGTGAGGATTACAGCTCCATGAACTGTTCCTCTTTTTTAAAATTGGTTTACAAGTAGAACTACTCAAGTCTGTGCCTTGTTTTAATTGTTCTCTTTTATACAGATCATCATGAGGGAAGTAATAGTGAAGAAACGCCGCTTTTCCAAATGGTTGGAGATGGAGACTCCACTGAAGACATCACTTTGCCTTTAGTCTTCTTGTTCAGTCGGGAGGGCGCCTTGCTCACGGCGGCCCTGGAGGAACATCGAAATGTGGATGTGGTGCTGCTGCCAAAAGAGAAGCAGCTTGGAAAAGGTGGGGAAGATCAAAGAATGAAGCAGCATTAGTTACAGTCAACAAATACGAAAGCACAATCTTTTTCACCAGAAACATTAGCCTGTAACTTATGTCTGCACCTGGTTAAATGTGTTCGACTAAAGCATTTAATAAGCATCAAGTTCTAACAAGTTGTGCTCAGAAGATAACCAACAATAATGGAAAATATTTGCAATACTTTAAATAGGAGAATTCCTTTCGCAGGTGTCTGCAGTTTTACAAGGTTAATGCTTTGCATTGTCTTCCTCTGTTATCCAGATAAAACAGAAAAGCCCGTCAGCATGAACATTAAACTCCGCCTGATGGAGCACGGAGAACTAGAAGAAGGAAGTCCTTCGCTGGAGCTGATCGTAGAGAAGGAACTGAAGGAGGAAAAACCCAGTGGAAAACAACAGGACTGTACACAGACATCGGAAGATGATAGAACTTTAATATGTTCAGCAGACTCTAATACTGGACCCGACCTAAATCCTTGAACACTGCAGACCCCCCCCAAAAAAAGCCAAGTGTCACATCTATGGTTCTTTGATCGTCTCTGAGTAGCATGTGCCTCTGAGGCTCCTCACTGCCCTGCAGCCCACAGAGTCCTAATGAAACGACCTGCATGTTTACAACTGACGGATCTGTAATCAACGCCTCATTTTTTGACCTAAACATAAAAGTGGCTCCATTTTTAAATTAGGGAATCCTGCCTAGACATTTTTTCTGTGCTTATTATCTAATGAAGACCAATTTAGGTAATCAGAGTCAAAAAGCTGACAGTACTTACTTTAATCAGTGGTAACAACTATGAAACTTCATATTTAAAATGTGATGTTGCCTAGATGTGTATAGACAAGACTAAAAACTAGATCTTATCTATGTTTCTTTATGCAGTTTATTATTTTTCTGCAGCAGAGTTGCACCTTTTTAACTCCACTGAGATCTGTTTAAATATTTATAGTAGTGCAAGGACTAGGAACTGGCCAGTAGGTGGTGCTACCTGCCATGACTTCTTGGTTACATATTGTCATGAAAGAAAAGAGTTTCACTTGTTCTGATTTTGAAGGCTCATATAATTTTGTAGTGCTCAACTTCAGGGAACTTAAAGGTGAATGGTGTTATTATGTTTGACCAATTTGTCTAGGTGTGTGTGTGTACGTGTGTTTCTCTGCATTATAAAAAAAACCCAAGAATGAATCACATTTAAAATATCATGAAAAATTTAACATTGTAAGCATAATGAAATGTGCTTGAAATGTTTTATTTATTTCCCAATGCAAAAATGTAAGTTAAAAACTGATATGACACTGCGTCTTATTCGTGCAGCATATCAGGTTTTTCTGCAGTTCTGTCTGCTTATTATGCACTTTAAATTATTGATTTGACACTTGATGGCAGATTCAGACTCAGAAGGAGGTAGCCACGATAGAACCTGGCTGCATTGAGAATATGTTTCAACTCAATTTAGCTGTAAGCAGTCAGTAGTTGTCACAGAACTTCATCTACACATAATGAAACAAAAAATAGGATTTAGTTATTTTTTCACAAACTTGAGTAAAAATTCACTATCAGGTTTTCAAAATGCATCAACTTTCCTCCTTTTTTTTTTTCTCCAAAATAAGGTTTTTGTGATTGTATTTAGGATTTCTTCCTCACTCTTGTTCTTTGGAACGAACTTTCTTCCACACTGGCTAAATCTTTAACATACATAGCAGGCATTATTGGACAAAATTACTTTGTGCAGTAATCTAAAGGAAAACAATTCATTTTTTTATTGACTCTGTTGACTGTGATGTGCTGCTTACATTTGGTTTTCTCATTTGTTCTAATTTGGAAACAAAATTATTTCCATAACTTTGAATTTTGATGTGATTTCTATACAAACAGACCATTTTTTTCACAGTGCTGATCTGCTTTTAACTTCTACTTAAAAATTAGTTGTTGTGAATGGTTTAATTTTGCCAACATGTATACCTCAGGATAACCTGCATTATTGTTTACCAAGGGTAAGCAGGACCATGGACACAATTTAAAAAAAAGTTTTGTTTTTTTTTTCCATATTTTTTAATGGTACTTACTAATCTGTTCTATCGACTCTGGTTCAGAAAGTGCCATAAGGATGTGTAACATCTAGACCAGTTTTAAAATAGGAGTTAAAGCAATTCCACCAATAAATTCTGATTCATAATTTCTGCCTTTTTTACTACTTCATTTGTGTAAAATTTTGCATCAGGAACATCATTCATGTTTGGTTTTGGATATTCTGCAATGACATGCTTTTTATTTTTTACTTTTTACTCTCATTGGGGGTAGTTATTTTTTCTGGATAACACTAACTTTCAATTGAATGTGCTGTTTGTTGATTTTTTTATACTTTTTATTTCTTGGGTATACCTGTTAGTTTTCCGGCTAGCACAATGGACGCGTGTTTACATTCTTGGTTCTAGAATCCCATGAATCCTCATTCTGGTTGAAGAGGGACTTCAGGACTGTAGCTCACAATTCCTTATCTAATTGACCCCATCCACCCCCCCCCACCCCACACACACGCACACACACATATCATATCAACATGTGTGGCATTTCTCAGACCCGTTCAAAGAGGTCCTGGTTGGACCACTGAAGAAAAAACCTACCCCTCACTTGCAGAAAATTATTTCTTCCACTTAACCAAACCAACAGAATTGGCAGAATTTATCAATCTTCAATTTTAAATTACACTAAACAATTTATTTACTGTAAATGAGTCTTAGTGTTCCACTAAAACACCCTTCTTTTGTGGGGGAACTTCCTCACCGCTAAAACGACTTAATTCATTCATTCATCCATTTCCCTTAACCGCTTTGTCCCTTTCGGGGTCGCGGGGGTGCCAGAGCCAAACCCGGCTGCTGATGGACAGGTCGCCAGTCTGTCGCAGGGGCAACTTAATTCTGCTCAATTTTTCCTAACTGTGGATGACTGAATTTCCCATAAACTGAGGGTCTCTGATTCATTTCAAGATTAACAAACTTCTATTTTTGAGGGAGAACTGAAAGTTTTCAAGCTATGAGAGGAATCCATCTCACTGCCTTTTCACTGGTGTCCCACAGGGCTCTTGATATCAGCCCCTTCCTCTCCTCTGTCTCTACCACATCTCTGAGTTCCATCTTTCTAACTGTTTCTATGCTGATGACTCAGAGTTCTGTGTCTTTTATCAGATGATGTGACAATGTCATCATGCTTCACAGCTTGTCTCATAGTCATCCCTGCGTTGACAAGAGAACATCTACAACTCAGTCTCAAGACAGAAGTCATAATCTTTCCTTCGTTTTATACAACATCTTCATTCAAACCTGAGCTGAACTCAAATAGTCATTCCCTCAAATTTATTGCAGAATTTGTATTTTTAATCTCCCAGAAAGAACATCAAACTACAAATGCAGATCTCTGCACTCACTTCTTGTGGCTGTCTGCATCAGATTTAAAGGCCTGACACTTGCCTGGAGAGTGACCTACTTTACAGCACCTGTTCTGGTTTAAACATTCTCATCCAGGTCTACAGCCTGTCCTGCTTACTGACTCAGCCAAACAGTGACTGGCGGTTCCTGAACCATGCAGAAAAAAATACAGATGAGATAAGCTAAACGCTTCAATTCTATTGTACATATTTGGCGGAATGTGCTGTTTAGCTCCACATGGATGGCTGCTTCTCTCCTATTTTTAAAAAGACTAAACGCTAACCTCTTCTATAACTTTCTTCACATTTATTGTGGCAGAGACATTTTTCTTACAGCTTTTCTTTGTTTAGTTATTTACAGTACTTCATTTTTGGTGCAGGAGCTTTTTAGAAGTGAATATTATACATGAAATTAAGAATTGTTTTTGTGAGGAGAATACAAAAAATATCTCACAATGTTTCACTATAAATAAATAAGTGATCACAAAAGCTTACACAGTATAGGCTATTTAAAAAATAAACTATTCACCCAGATGTATAAAAGCTAATGAAGCCTTTTATTTTTAATTTTTTTTTATACATATATACGTATATAACCACAAAACATTTTCTAGAATCCTGGATTAACATAGTATTTGCATCATTGGAGCGTATCCATTATGTTGAAACATGGTTCTGTTGTCTTCAGGTGCATGCTCATTTACTGTACACGTTAAGGGAGAAACGCATCCATTTGCTACCATTTCATTTGGGTTTGTATTTCCAATCAATGCTTTTTAATTAAAATTATAAACATATAGTTTATAAAAATGACTCATTACACTAAGCGAAAGATGCAAGTGTGTGGTGGGGTTTCTTTCACATTTTCTGCCACTCTTTAGTGGGGAGAGTGTCGTGAGCAAATGGGCAACGTCACGTTGGAGGAAAAAACAGGTTCTTCTCCTACGTACTGACGTCAAATCTACCTCGGCGCTGTTCCTTCTAATCGCCTGTAAACAGTTGCCTTCAAGTGCCGTGGGTACAGAATTGTAATAATTGGTGACTAATTGAAGCAAAGCAGCTGACAGCAAAATTTTATGTATTATTAGATGTAAAAATCACAAATGATATGTTTAGTGTAGTTTTAAAACGTTTTCTTAAGAGTTCTTGAGTTTTAAAGATGCGTTTAAAAAAGATTTGAAAGTAATTTGCTTGTTCGTGTTTAAAAATGTTTAACTAGATCAAAAATAAAATCATTTAAATACTTTGTAAAGACATTTGCTTGAAACAATATTTATTATCTGTGTTAAATTTAATAAATGTTTAATTGTATTTTGTTAATCGTTTTCTTCTTCTTTATTTAAAAAGAATGCACATTTTAAATAATTTCAAGAAACAAAAAAAATAATAAAGGGATACTGATAGAAAAAGGCGAAAATATACACACTCTTTCCAAAAGTAGAACTGTCAAATTTTCTTCGAGGAGTCTATTTTTGAATTTTACAAGGAAGTCCTGAAGGCATCATATCAAACACGTCTCCACCCCCTCCTCCCTCCCTCCTGCCTGAACGCCGCTATCTTTAGCCCTGCCGCGGATTACGCCGCTCAGTGCGCGCGCGGACCTCCCGGTGCTCCCTGCTCATCCTCGCGCTGTCCGTCCACATTGCCCCTGAAGCTTTCTTGCTTTACTGGATAAAACAGAAAGACAACGACAAAAAAAGTGATGTAGGAATGACAAAAGCAACAACAACCGTCCTCGTCTTTAGTTCAACGAGAAGACCCCAGGATGCTGCTGCCCTCCAGCCCGCGGTGCAGACGCCAGCGCCGGGCCTCGCTTCTTGTGCTCGCCGCCGTCCTACTGTGCTTTATCCCCGTCAGCGCTAGCTTACCGGCAGGTAAATACACACCACACACCTTAAGAACCCCGAAACCAGACAACTCTTACCGGAAATGATCTTTTAAATGAACATTATTATTCTAATGTTGTGACTTTTTACCCCAGTAATGCTGTGATTTTTTTTTAAATAATATATTTTTAAAGTAAAATTTGTGTTTTCTTTTAATAGCTACAGTTTCCTGCTTGTGACAGGTCAAACAAGTGCATGAGAAAAATCCCCTTCAATGTCAGTTTACTTTTTTCCTTCCTTGTTAGAAGTTTATATATATATATGTATATGCACATATATATGTGTATATGTATATATATGTATGTGTGTATAAATAGGGCCTCAAAATGAGATTAAAACTCCTTATAATACAGTGTTATTAACATTTCCATGGTTTCATAAAGTGGATTTCTGCAGACTTCAGTGCTGTGAAGTACAGAGGAGAAAATCTCCACGTATAATGAGAAAGCAACAGCTGGACTGTCATCACGTGGAGCCTCCACTTTTTATATAACTCTCATCCTTACACCAAAACCCTCCTCTTAATCTGAATTTTGAGTGAATCAATGCAGCACAAACACGGATTATTTTTAAAATTCTGCATGTTGTGTTTTTATGAATTAGTTGCTAGTTTGCCTTTTAGACTGAAAGTGCTCGACTTAATGTCTCGACTCATGAAACTCTGCTGGTAAATCAGATATTTTCCCGAACTCTTTGACTCATCAGATGAAATTACGATTGATTGCTTTTTGTCATAAAGATTTTTAACCTAAATATAGAAAAGAGTGGGGAAAAATCAAACCACAGGGCGGGGAAAAAACATGTCAGACACAAGTCACTATTAAAGTCTAAATTATTTCTCAAATTTCCTGATCTAAGATAAGTAGCTAAAAGTTTGCGGTTTGATTAAAAAAAATGAGCAAAGCCATTTAAAATGTGCTTCCCTTTTGCAGAAATCGAAGGGTCAAATTGTCTTTTTTCAACCAAAATGGTGGGTTATAATTTATTTGCTGTCCACAAAGGATTTCTCTTGCATTTATTTAAAACCAAGTTTGATAAAACAAAAATAGTGCTTTTGGTGTTTTTCACATGTTTTTGTGGCATATTTTTCATGATGGAGGACATATATAAAAATAATCAAGATTAAAATTACATTTCTGAGTTTAAAAAAGAGCTTATTTAATGACGTAAAAATGACAGTGGATGGACCACGGCTCCTTGCTCCCCTCCATGCATGTCTTTATTTTTCCCATCTAAACTGGCATCTGGCTCAAAACTGTACATCTGGATGGCTCCAACATTGTTCACCCTTTTTGTTGCACCTGTTATGTTTGAGTGGGGATGTAAGATAGTGAGAGAGCGTGTTATAAGGATGGATGACGGGAAGTGCAAGAGCGCCTACAGTATCTCCCACAACTTGGGGGCGAATTTCTGATGAATCCTTCTGCTTTGCAGAAACTATACCCTAGAAAACAACTCAGGTTTTTACAATTTGGCTAAAAACTGCATAATATGGAACCCTCATTAATTCATCAGTTTACTTGATTTAGACTGCGGCAAAGAACTGTTTAAGGTTTTTTTTATTCTAGAAGTGCTGCCACTCAGTCGTCGCTGAACATTAATTTGTGGGTATGGAGCTTTTCCAAAATCTCCATTTAAGCAATTGGTTACTTAAACTCTGCCTGGGCTGCTGGAGCGCATACAGATTTATTTCCTAAACATTTAGCTTTTTCATTATTTATCACCCCCTGAAGCAGATTGAATGTTCTCTATACAATATTTAGCTTTCCGAATTCTGTGGTAGTTTCCGCCACGTTCGATTTTTGTTATTCACCAAACCCACACAGGCTGTGTGGTTATTATTCATTGAGCCCACGACCTTTTCTTCCATCAGGATTAAGCTTTAACTAGTAATACGGTCAGCGCTGTGCTCCATCTTTCCTTTCCACTCGCAGCCCTTTTGCCTTGCGGCATTTTCAATCAATTATCCGGCCCTGCTGCAAAAATCGACATTTGTGTCTTGGTACACATTAAGAACAGGAAAAAGTCTGGTGGAATGACATGCAAAAATTTCCAGCAGGCACAGAGAACACTTCAGGTCACGAGAATAGGTAGAGCGTATATGTGCAGTTTTAAATATTAGAAAATATTAGTAGGTTTCTTTTTATTCAAGAATAAATCTAGTTATGTGCATGAAGAAGATACAAGAAACTGACAGATGTTATTCATTCTTAAGGAAACAAAGTGTTTCCAGTAATATTTTTAGGAAAGATCACAAAATAAAGCTAAAACAATGCAGGTAAAATGACTTATTTTTATTTGAAGAGATTGTGGGCAAACAGCAGCAGCAGTAGCAGACTTGTAATCAGATCATCTCATTCTTTTTCCTTTAGCTTCTGCATGCACCACATTTCATTGACCTGCTCAGGAAATGAAGGGGCTCCGATTCTATAACACAGGCAAACATTTGATCAGTCGTGACGTCAGTTCTGTCCTTCCGTTTTATTGCCAAACATTCCATTTACAGCTGCACCCTTTTTTTTACACTTTAGTTCAGTCTCAAAAGAATTAAAGATTCTCAATTTATGTCTTAGCAACTTTTTTTTTGTACTTTTGAGTGTAACCACATCCTTACGCAGTAATACCGGAGCTCCAGTGTTCATAGACTTAGACTTAGCTTTATTGAACCCTTTGGGACGGCACCCTTGGGGAAATTAAGTTCTCAGCAGCTTACAAAAGTATACACAATAAAAATAAAAATATGTTTTTTAACTTACTGTAACTTTTCAACCGTTAACATACGTAACTCGTAACGTCGACGTAATTCCAGCTGATTCTGAAGGAGAAAAGCGGACGCAAAGATACACTATGTTAAAGATATCGTGTTTAAGCGTCACGGACGACACATCAGGTGTTTAAGTGTTAACTCCAAAATCTTCTGCCTTGCTCAGCAGTTTCTTTAAGACTTGTTCACAGTTTTATATTAAAACTAATTTAAGATCTTGGAGATTAAGTTGATACTAAAGGTATGGACGGAAAGTCTTCCTGAGCAGAATTGTTGAAACTACAAAGGAAAAAAGCTGATTAATTACACAATGATATTATCAAAAAGCTAGGTTGAGATCAGAAAAGAACATTTGTGAGCTACGGTATGGTTTCAGCCCAACAAAGATAAACACAAATGTGATATTTGATTTCCGAGAAGAACAAATAGAGCTGAAGAAGCTGCTTTGTGTCTTTGTGGATCTTATGAAAGAGGAGTTCAAGGTGGAAGTGATCAGCTTTGAGGTCTTTCTTGTTTCTATGGTGACGGACAGAGCGACAGATAAAGTTAGACAGGAAGTCTGAAGTGATGATTTTGATTAGAGAGAAGGACTTTACTTTCTCGCTTGGAGTTATGATGGGTTAAAGGATATGGAAAGGAGAGAAATGAAGGTGAGGTTACCAGGACTATTTTGGAGGAGGAGGGTACTGAAGCTAAGGTTAAATCGACGCGGATTCTTTCCGAAAAGGTGGACTTGAAGGCAAAGAAGAGGAAGAGGTACAGACTGTACCTTCAGTCATAATTTTATAACATGACTTAACTTACATTAACAAGGAAAACTAACAACATATCCTATAGAGATAAGGCAACCTGACTCCTCTTCATTCTTTGGCATCCTTCATTCCATTATGAACAATGAAATTCTTCAAATGTTTTTTTAAACAGAACTTCCTTTTCACATTTACAGCATTGTCTACTTGCATAACAATCACACATTCCCTGCTACTTCCTTCTACCTGTTGCTGTCTGTACTAAAATAAAACCAAAAAAAAAAAAAGCTCCAGCGTGTTAAGCAGGTGCAAAGTCATGCTCCACTTTCCACTCTGCATCGTAGGAGTTGATCGCATCACATTAAGGAAATCGTGGCGATACAAAACTGCAACTGAGAGCTTAACTTGTTACCACAAATACAGCAGCTAAAGTTGGGGTTTGCTGTCATTTCTGAGAAATCCAAGTGAGCTGTTCATCTGTCAAGCTTTTCCGTTTTTAAGGCAAGAGTAAGCAGTTTTCTTGAAACTTTAATCTGAAGACGAGTAGAAAAAAACAAGGAACTCATTCAAACAAAAGATAAGTCACATACATATGTCTATGTTGTTCTTACTTCGCTTGCAGGTATCTTATTTTAAACAAAACTTAATAATTTTTTCTAGTTTTAGGCAGTTTATTTTTTTTATCTTTTTTTTTTTTTTGCTCCAAACCCAATAAAATAAAACAATAATAATAAAAAAAGATGGTCAATGTGGTAATTGCAATAAAGCTGCTACTTTTTCTAAATATCATGGTTTATCTTTCTCTCTCTCATTCTACTGTGAAAACTGTATGACAAATTCAAACATTACATAGAAAAACCCAGAGGGACTTTTTTAACAGTCAAAGTGGGGTTGGGTCAAAAAACTGGATCTATTTGATTCTCATTTCAAAGTTTGTTTTTCAATCTTCTCTAATAAAACCCAAATCAAATACTACATTTCCATTCAAAAATATTTTTGTTCAGCTATGATTTTTATCATAAAGCTAGTTACTTAAATGAAGCAAATGTGATTTTTTTTTAAATGAATAAATTGAGGAAGTATTTCATTAAAAACCCAAATCTTTTTTCAATTTTTTTTCCTAATAACACAATAAATAATTTTCGTGAATGTGATTATATTGTTTTACCTAAGTTGGATTGGAAGCTTTGAAATATAACTTTCTGACACATTATAATACTTCCTTCTTTGTACATCTGTTTTTCTTTACCCAAATCCGCCTATTTGAAACACAGTTTACTACAAAGTAGAGCTTAATGTTGCTCATAATTTTCTTTATCATTGTTTTTTTTTTATACCTTTGTTTAGCTATAGGTTCCTTAACAGAGATTTAGCAAGATTCTTCACAATATCATAAAAGCTGAAGTTAACGTCCTCCTTGTTCCAAGTTGTCTGGCTGTCAGGAGGGATGAGACCAAACAAGATGATCAATATCAAAGATGTAAACTGTGAGCAAAAGGAGAATGATGTGACCTTTGCTGGGGATTTAAAAAAATGTTTGGATAGAAACAGAACAGGAAAAAAGATGTGTTGTGTTATAAAGTATGAACCATAACTTGTTTCCCAGCTACACTCCTGACAGATTACCACCGTCAAAGAACATGGCTATATCTGACACGAAGAGTGTTTGTCCGTCCGCCCAACGAGGTTCCTGTTCCGTAAGATGTCATGTAGCTTAAAGGAAACTGTCGTTATCTCTAGAAGATCTCAGTTGCAATAGTTCCAACTATCTCCAAAGTCTCAGAGCTCAAATGCGTCTGCTACCGTATGAATCATATGTCTGATTATCCATCAGGAACAGGCGTTTACTTGATTAAGTTTAAGATTTGGGCAAATGCAATTGAACAAAAAGTTTTTGGCAAATACTACAATGTGGTCTCCTGGATTCTTCTGTCTCTCTCACGTGAATCTCTGATGTTGATAACAGACCATTGTCATCTTTAAGTGACAAACAAATACTTTTTTGCCCCACTTATTAAGACTAAAGTGCTCTGTGTGCAAGAATGCATTAGAAAGGCTGAACCCAATGGATGCCACTGAAAACAAACATTTAGGAACTGGCTCATAGGCTTTTGTTTGTTTTTTGTCATTCAAGAGTGTATCTAAGCAGCAGCTAAAAAGCCTGAGCAAATGTACACACAGAAGCACTTACATGCTTTTATCCACATCAAAAAAAAGGAGAGGATGGCAAGCATAGCTCTTTAATGTTTCCACTTGATTTTAAGTGTTTGGCTCACTTCCGGTCTGCTTTCTGATTCAGGATGTGTGCACAATGGAGTGTGCGACCCTTCTGGCAAACCCACTTCCTACGTCTACTCAAACCCTCTCACCCACAGACAAAGACTTTCACACATAATGACACACGGTCGGTTACACGTCGGGCTGAACAGCGTTTTCTTTCATGTGTTTGTGGCGTTTTGGTGATCTTTGAGTGGAATGCATCCTTCTGTTTGACACTTAAAAACTGCTGCCGAGCGCAACGCCTAGCAACAGCAGTCACAGACGGATTTTACAGGTGTTTTTCAAGGTCTTTTATTTGTATAAAGAAAAATCTAATAAATAAAAAAAAATAGATTTTTTTTAAAATCAGTTTATCTTACATTTATAGACGTCCTTCGTCTGCTTGATTAACTTCTACATGAAGATACTCAAAGAAATGAGTGTTTTCAACTTTCCTCACCACCCACCAGGCATTTGTCATGACAGTCACTTATCATGACAAATGCCTTCATTGCAAAGTTTTTCTATAGCTTTTCTTGAAAGATAGATCTGCCTCTCCCTTACTGCTGGGAGTTTTTATTTCAGATATTGATTCAGATTTTATCTAAACCGCAGTGCAGTGAGATCGCAGAAAGCCTTTTTGTGGTGAGTTAGCTTTGTGTGTCTTTGCCTTGCCAGCCACACTTGACAAAACTGGGTTCGTCTGCCTAAAGAATAAAAATCTACATTCACGCCTGCGTCATCTTATTAAGAGTCACAGGGGGGTCTGAATGTCAGTCCATCATAGCATGTTCCACACTCACTCCGGTTGTATTTTAATAACCAGAAGTGCCGCTATTTTTAAACTGCAAATCGCTCTTCCATAAATGGAATTAATTGCAGCTGCTCCTTTGTTTTACCACAGAGACTGTGATTCATTTAAGTGACACTTGCAACAAATGCTCAATGCTGTGTGCAAATCTTCTTTGAGGTCACATTTGAGGAACAAGGCTGCTCTAGTTTAGGTTGTTTCAGTGACGATAGAGGCTTAGTAACAAGAAAGGGGACCAAAAATGTTATGAAATTCACTGACAACTGGAATAGAACTCTAAGTTTAGCCATCCAAAACCAAGCTCAACGTCTCTTAGAAGAGAAAATTGGCTTTTGGTGTTCTTGTGGCATTTTTCCAAGATGGAGAGCATATATGAAGAAACTTTAACTTAATATTGCATCTCTGAGTATGCATTTATTCACATCGGAAGCATATGAAAAAATGTCATTTGAAAAAGATTTTATTTGTGACGCAGAAAATACTCTGGGTGAGCCATCAGCTCCATTCTCAAGCATCTTCTTGGAGACGACTTTGCTTTTCTCGTCCGAGCTGATATCCGGCTCAAAACTGTTCGGTTGGATAGTTCCAATATTTCTCGCTGTTTTTGTTGCACCAGTAATGTAAGGGTTGAGAGTGTGAGGGGCTATAAGCTAGTATGAGGGTGTGATGGACCAGGCAATCACCACCAAGAGCACAGGGTTTTAGTCCAAACATAAATCATTTAATATCCAACAAAATCCAACGGAACAAACATTTCCGGTTTAAAGGGGACCATAAAAGAGGTCAACTCAACAAACATAAAGTAAGCTGTAACTTAGGAAAGAACTCAAATAACTGACCTCCCATTACCACACACCTGGGGACTTTTAAACTAGTGGGTCAAACTACTAGTGATACAGTGGAGGGGGGGTGGATGAGATAGAAAGTCTTAAAACAGAACATGAATTCCATTGCCCTCCCCATGAAGTCCAGGTAGTGGTAGCACCCTCTTGCAGAGCCTCTCCATTTGGCACCATCTTCAGGCCGCCTCGGGCAGGTACAGCTCCACATGAAACTCAAAACAAAAACCAATGGATAAACACAAATAAACCGCAACCAAAGATGCATATCAAATTAAGTAGAACTGTACACTACACCTTCATGTTATTGTTGTGTGACTGGAGTCATCACACTCCCCTCCCCTTCAGGACCCTGGCCAGGGCAGCGGGACAGGTAATCCGCGATGCAGTTGATCTTGCCAGGAACATGTTGAATGGTAAAGCTGAAGGGCTGCATCGACAGGTACCACCTGGTAATTCTTCCGTTTGAATCCTTCATCCTGTCGAGCCACTGAAGAGCCTTGTGATCCGTCTCCAGTAAAAACTGTCGTCCAAGCAGGTAGTATCTCAGGGAATCTAATGCCCACTTTATGGCTAGAGTCTCTTTTTCCACCGTAGAATATCTGACTTCTCTTGGAAACAACTTCCGACTGATATATGCCACTGGGTGCCGCTCTTCAGGTGTTCCCTGCAGAAGAACCGCTCCTAAACCTCTCTCTGAGGCATCGGTTTGTAAGATAAATGGTTTTTCAAAATCTGGACTATACAAAACTGGGCTCTCACTGAGGGACTTTTGAAGGTCTTTAAAGGCTGCCACTGCTTCTTTTGTCCATTGGATGTTGTTTGGACATTTTGTTCCAGTCATATCTGTCAGAAGAGCTGCTCTGGTTGAGAAATGGGGAATAAAGCGTTGGTAGAATCCTGCCATGCCCAAAAATGACCTGAGCTCTTTCCTGGTCTGAGGCAATGGACAGGACTCAATGGCAGAGACCTTGTTCACCTGGGGTTTTATCATCCCATTGCCAATTACATATCCCAAATAGTGAGTTTCAGATTTTGCAAAGTCACACTTTGTTGGATTGATGGTCAGGCCAGCAGACTGCAAACGCTCCAGAACACATTCTAGATGTTTAATGTGTTCCTCCCAGGTGTCACTGTAAACAATGATGTCATCCAAATAGGCTGCTGTGAAGTCTGATATGTCGTGTAGTACCTTATCCATCAGCCTCTGAAACGTTGCGGGAGCCCCATGAAGTCCAAAGGGCATGACGGTAAACTGGAACAGCCCCATTGGTGTCCGGAAAGCAGTGAGCTCTCTGCATTGCTTAGTAAGGGGGACCTGCCAGTATCCTTTGCAAAGATCTATTGTTGTAAGGTGTTTTGCTTTTCCCAGCCGTTCCACTAGGTCATCGATCCTAGGAGTGGGGTATGAATCAAATTTTGAGTTTGCATTTAAATACCTGAAGTCAATGCAGAACCTCAAACTCCCATCTTTTTTTGGAACCAAGACCACTGGATGGCACCATTCACTCTTTGAAGGCTCAATAATTCCAAGGGACAGCATCTGGTGGACCTCCTCCTTCAGTGGGATCAGCAACCTCTCTGGGATTCTGTAACTCACACGCCTCACAGAGGCTCCTTCTTTTAACACTATGTCGTGGGAAACAACATTTGTCCTCCCTGGATTTTCTTGAAAAACTGCAGAGTTAGTCAGTGCTCTCACCTGAAGTTGTTTTTTGTCAGGCAGGTGGCTGAGATCCAAGTCCACTGAGGTGGTCACTGGTAGATACTGTTCTTCACCATCTTCCTCCGCCTGCACCCCTCTAATTAATAGAGCCAGCTTTGTGGGCCTCTCCACCCATTCCTTCAAGAGGTTTACATGCAACACCCTGCTGGCACGGTGTCGCCCTGGGGTTGTCACTCTGTATGTTGCTGGTCCCAGCTTCTCCTGAATCTCAAATGGACCCTGCCATTTTGCGAGTAATTTACTGCCTTCACTTGGCAGTAGCACCAGGACCTGTTGCCCGGGATTAAAAGACCTTTGTCGGGCCGCTTTATCATACCAAGCCTTCTGATACTGCTGCGCTTCTGACATATGAGAGTGGGCAAGCTCTCTCATCCGTTCCAAACGCTCCCTCATCTGGAGAACATAAGAAAGCAGGTTAACAGAGTGGTCCTCATTTCCACCCTCCCATGTCTCCTTTAACAGTGACAAAGGGCCTCTCACTTCATGACCATAAAGTAGTTCAAAAGGAGAAAACCCTGTTGAAGCCTGTGGTACCTCCCTATAAGCAAAAAGGAGATAGGGTAGCCACTGGTCCCAATCACTGCCCGTTTCATCCACAAATTTTTTTAGCATTTGTTTCAAAGTTTGGTTGAACCTTTCAGTTAAGCCATCTGTCTGTGGATGATATGGTGTTGTTCTCAAGCTTTTGATGCCCAGAAGCTTGTAGACCTGTTTCAGCAGGGTTGACATGAAGTTGGTTCCACGGTCTGTCAAGATCTCCAGTGGAAACCCAACTCTAGAAAAAAACTGCACAAGGGAGGAAGCAACTGATTTTGCCTTTATGGACTTCAGTGGGAACACGTCTGGATATTTTGTGGCATAATCCGTGATAACAAGCATATAGCGGTTGCCTGCTTTACTTTTTTCAATAGGGCCACAATGTCCATCCCCAACCGCTCAAATGGAGTGTTAATAATTGGTAGAGGTTGAAGTGGAGCTCTGGCAGGGGCTTTGATAGAAGACATTTGGCACTGAGGGCAACTTTTACAAAACAGGGCCACATCAGAGTATAAGCCAGGCCAAAAAAATATTTTTTTAATTCGAGAAGTAGTTTTGCGTTTCCCAAAATGACCTGCCCATGGGATCGAGTGGCCAAGTGTCAGGACCAAGTCCCTCACTGTTTTAGGTACAACTAACTGAGTTTGTGTCCCTTGCTTCCGGTGAAGCATGCCCCGGTCCAAAAAGAAGGTTTCAGCAGTGCAGAAGTGTGATCCAGTTTCGAGTGTCCTTTCCTCTGCTCTCTGAAAAAGAGGTGCTAAAGTTGCATCTTCACGTTGCAGGTCTAAAAAATTAACAGGAATCTTAAAACCCAAAGGTGGTTCAGGCTCTGGGGTGGATTCTTTATGCAAAGCCGAGTGGCACAATTTTTCACACCTTTTCTGTCTGCGTGACTTACGAGACCTTCCAGGTAGATTCTCTATGTCAGCATCAAAGAATGGCAGCGCCTGGAGAGCAGAACTTGGTTCCTCCAATATTTTGGCCTGGGCTCGTGTCACTGCAACATTACATTCACGATTAGCACTCAAAAGGTCAAACAGAACAGGGAGATCCCGACCTAGGACCACTGGATATGGAAGATTATCTACCACACCCACATTGAGGAGATAAGTCTGCTCATGCACTTTGATGTACACATCAGCTGTTGGATATGGTTTTATATCTCCATGCACACAAAAAACAGGAATGGTTTTGCTGGTACAAATAATGCTTGAAGGAACGTACTGTTTATGTACAAAAGTCTGATCGCTTCCTGAGTCCATCAGTGCTTTTAAGGTTCTGCCGTTAATGTCAACTGATGTTAGTTTTACATTGGTTTCAAATTTTATCTCTGACTTTGTACAATTGCGGGGCACAACACACATTTGCATTATTTTTGCTGAATTTTGTGGACAATTAGGTTTTATGTGACCCTCCATCCCACAGAGATAACAAATCAGTATTCTGGCAGAAGGATTTGAGGATTTATTAGTCAACTGACTCCTTTGAGTTTTTCCAACATTCATAGATGGTCTTTGGTTAATTGACTTATCTTTCTGTTCCACTGAAATGTAGCTCCATGGTTGTCCACTCTTTCGGGCGGCCACAAACACGTCTGCAAGGGTTGCGGCCTCTGCAGCTGATTTAGGATCATGCTCCTTGATCCAAACCTGCAACTCAGGTGACAACATTCTCAAATATTGCTCCAGGATTATAATTTCACCAATTTCTTGTGTCGTTTTATTCTGGGCTGGATCCACTTTACATAAAGTTCTTTTAGTCTGGCGTAAAGTTCTTTTGGACTTTCCTCAAAATTTACATCCAAGGAGCGGAACCTTTGTCTATATGTTTCAGGGTTCACATTATATTTACAGAGAACAGCAGTTTTTACTTTGTCATACTCTAAAGAGTCTTCAACATCCATGTGTACATACGCGCTTCTTGCTTTTCCCGTAAGTAGAGGTATTAAGTGAAACACCCAATCATTTCTCTGCCAGCGACAGGCTCCTGCAATACGCTCAAAGGTTGTCAAGAAATGTTCAATATCATCATCGTCTGTCAGTTTTTCCATTCTAGGTTCATAGAAGTGTGACTGACCTGATGGAGCATGCATGAGATTTCTGCTGGAGCCACTTTGGGAAAGAGGGGGACCCACCTCCAAAGGTTCTAAGTCTGATGGTTCAGATTGATTTAACCTGGAATCAGGAACAGGTGTGGTGCGTGCTTGCACTTCAACTTGAAGAAGCTGGAACTGATGTTGAAGCGCCCTAAAGCGTTGTTCCTGACGGGCCTGGTCCTCTTTCTGTTTAACTTCCCGGGCTTCCTGCTGTCCCATATGAGCACGGAGAAGAGACATCATATCCATGATTGTTGGTTCCTTACCTAGGCCCTCTGTGCAATCTGCCCCTCCAGTAGCTCCATTTTCTTGATCCTCCATAGCTTGTGCCTCAGAATCCATCAATAGGTTTGATCCATCTCCTCTTGATGTTTTGCTGCTCCTCATGGTTCTCTGCATGGCGTCTTGTAATTGGGAGAAAAAAAAAAAAAAAAAAACCCGTGCTCTTGGCAGACTGATCCCCACTTCTGACACCACTGTGATGGACCAGGCAATCACCACCAAGAGCACAGGGTTTTAGTCCAAACATAAATCATTTAATATCCAACAAAATCCAACGGAACAAACATTTCCGGTTTAAAGGGGACCATAAAAGAGGTCAACTCAACAAACATAAAGTAAGCTGTAACTTAGGAAAGAACTCAAATAACTGACCTCCCATTACCACACACCTGGGGACTTTTAAACTAGTGGGTCAAACTACTAGTGATACAGTGGAGGGGGGGTGGATGAGATAGAAAGTCTTAAAACAGAACATGAATTCCATTGCCCTCCCCATGAAGTCCAGGTAGTGGTAGCACCCTCTTGCAGAGCCTCTCCATTTGGCACCATCTTCAGGCCGCCTCGGGCAGGTACAGCTCCACATGAAACTCAAAACAAAAACCAATGGATAAACACAAATAAACCGCAACCAAAGATGCATATCAAATTAAGTAGAACTGTACACTACACCTTCATGTTATTGTTGTGTGACTGGAGTCATCACAGAGGGAAACAGAGGAAAGGGGACAGACTGCAAATTTCTAATGAACTCCTGCCAGGAACTTTGTCCTAGAAAACGACAGGTTTGTTTATTTTGGCTAAAAATGAAATAAAAGGCCACTTTTAATGGGTAGTTTTAATTTATTTTAGTTAAAGTCTCATCAGAGCGTTTTCTTGTTTAATTTAAAGGACACCTGTTGAAAGACAAAATGGGAATGTTTAAGGGATTAAAAAACGGTTATAAATCTGAAATGAACTAGCAACAAG
The DNA here is from genome assembly GCA_003999625.1 of Oryzias javanicus. Classification (NCBI taxonomy): domain Eukaryota; kingdom Metazoa; phylum Chordata; class Actinopteri; order Beloniformes; family Adrianichthyidae; genus Oryzias; species Oryzias javanicus. Next base: position 13,461,093 of record CM012448.1, on the reverse strand, counting down.
ATTGTGAAAAAGCTGAGGAAAGCAGGTGGTTATCTTTTAAGTAGCAACAAAGACTTGGCTGAGCATCCTATCTTCACAGGGATGTGAAATAGGAGAGCAGATGAGGCAGCAAGACAACGTAGAGGTGACTGAGTTTTTCCTCTCCATGGGAACAGAAAAGTCCAAGCGTCACAACAAGCAGTGAGTCAGGATGCTCGCATTCTGATTAGCTGGATGTACACTTCAATATTAATTTGTCTGCATTTGCTGTGAATAAACAAATAAATGGCGTGCCAAAAACCAGAGTTAAGATTTTTCCATTTGCACTAATCATTTCATACAATCAAATGCAAGGAATACAAAGCTGAAAATACTTGCGTCAACCTTGAATTTGGACAAAGCATTTGTCATTTTCATTTTTTTCAAATAAAAGTAAAAATAAACATATATTTTGGATGTAAAATTATCTGGTACTGCTGATAAAATCAAGGTTTTACAAAAATGTTTGCTTCGTTTTTCACTTCTGCTGTTAGATTGAATGCATAGTGTCAGATAGGGTGATGAGTCTGAAGCTGAAAGTTGAAGGTGTGATGTTGAATGTTGTCTGTGGTTAAACCCCCCGGGTAAACAGACATGTAGGTGAGAGAAACAGATGATGAGAAAATCTTGGTTAAGTTTAGTGTTCTGGACAGGAACGCAGAAGCACAGATGGAGGTGGATGTTGCTAAAAGAATGTTACAGAAAACAGTGTTTCAGAAAATACAGGAGTATAAGAGTGGAATGGGGAGCAGACAAGTTGATTTAATCTTTTAATCTGAAAGGATCGGTGACTTCAAAGTCTAGCAAGTCAGCACTACTCCAGTGGAAAGAAGATGAAGACGGGTGGAAGCTGAAAAGTTAAGAGTGCTGTGTAGCCTTTGAAGGGGAACCAAACAGGGAAGTTGGAGGCTGACTTCACCCACAGCCGAAATTTGAAACCCCAGTCAGAGGGGTGGGGCTGGGGAACAGTACTGTTATCATTACTAGAGCTGCAGATCATGATGTGGAATTTCTGTAATGACGTGGGACTTAAATAGTCCCACATCGTGAAGTTCAACTGTAATACTCTGTTTCCACCTGTAGGGGACAGCACACAGACAATTTTTGACTATATTTTCAAGAATTAAACAAGTTTATTTTAATGTGACAAAAAGTTAGCAATGACCAACAAACAGCACATTTAAATCCCCATTAATAAAGGGTCAACAGCCAAAAAAGTTGATTTAGGGTTTGGTTACCCTTTAAGGAGGATTGAAAACATGCTTCGGGACGACAGAAGGCCCAGAGGACTGAACAGCTACAGCTAAAGTGATCATGAAGACTGGGAGGAAGGAACTTGCTGTGTCATTTGGAATGAGGAAAGCAGATAAAGGGACTTGGCTGTGGAATGAAGAAGTTACAGTGTGTTACGAGAAAGAATGGGGGGAAAATGGTGGAAGCTAGACTCAGATTAGAAGTGAATGTGTCCACGCCAAATGTCTGCTTTGAGGAGGATTCTGGAAAAGTACAAAAGAAGCAAAAGTCAAAAGAAGCTGTCATATGCCTTTGTAGATCTTAAGGAAAGGTCTATGACAGTAGATGTGGTTAGTTTGAGGAAGGCTGAAGTCACAGAGAAAAAGGTTGAAGTTGTTCTGGACATGGAAGACTGTTGTGAGATTTTGTGTGGATGTGACACTGAAGTTCAAGGTGGATGTGGAAAGACCGACAAATGGGGTTAGACAGGAATATCTGTGGATCACGATGTTTGCAGATGACATTGTGATCTATGGAGAGAGCAGAGAGGAATATCTAGAGAGGTGGAGGTTTGCTCTGGAAAGGAGAGGAGAGGAATGAAAATAAGCAGTATCAAGATGTAGAATCTGTGTAAACAAGAGGAACAAGTGGAACGGTCAAGTTTCAGAGATCAGAGGTGAAAGAAGGTGGAAGAGAACTTGGAATCTACAGTCCAGAACATCAGTGTTAAAAAGAGTTGTGTTGGAACGGGTAGAGAAAGGTTTCAGGTGTGACTTGTGACAAGAGTGTGAACAAGAATGAAAGGAAATGTGGTGAGAGCAGCCATGTTGTTGTGTAGAGACAGAGAAAGAGACCGGAGGCAGAGCTGAAGATGTTGAGTGATGAGAATGGATAGGATCAGAGGAACAGCTTATGTTGGACGTTCTGGAGAGATAAGTGATTAAGATCATTTGGACACATTCAGAGGAAGGACAGTGATGATGTCGGAAAACAGATGTTGAGGTTAGAACTAACAAGAAAAAGCCCAAGAGAGAGCTACCAAAGAGGAGGGAAGGAGGACATGAGGGTGGTTAGTATGAGTGAAATGTATTTTATTATGGAGGTGGATGATTCACTGTGGTGACCCCTAAAAGAGCAGAAAAAATGTATAAATTATCAGCAACAGGAATTAATGCCATTTAAGTCGACAACATTTACTTATTTAAGGTTTCACCTTTTTTTAATGATATTTTTCTTTCTTTCAACATTTGAATGCTACAGTTTTGGTTGCCATGAGTCACTCAGAAGTTTGAGTCATCTTTAGTTCTCACTTTGAATGATGAAAAGGACAAAATAATGTGTTTTCTTATTAAAAAAAAGTACAAATAATTCTCATACACTCATGTAAAAGTCATCAAATTAAGCTAAACCCGGTTTCCTTTTTGACATCAATGCTCTTCGTACAGCAGAGTTCTCCAGCACTGTCCTCAAAAGCACTTTCCTCATCCCCGGGCCTCGTCTCGCATTCTGTTGCGCCTCTTCGGACACCTGGCGTGCCGTTCACCTTTAGTGCAGAAGTGCTGGGCTCATTATGTGCTCTGATGGAGTCTGCCCTCCTTTTCCACAGACCGCTGTGCGGCTCTAGCCCACACATGCACGCTCACAGCTTGCTTGCTGCCTCGCTACTTGCGCGTGTGTTTATTTTTTTTAAATATTAAACACATATGAGAAGGTTTCTGACCTGTGGTCTTCCTGTTGTAAAAGTACATGTTTTTCTGGACGTTCTCTGTGTTGCTAGGTGGTCTAAACTGTTTGAGATCCCCAAATTATTCTAAATAGCATTAAATGAGTACAAACGTTGATTGTTTACCTGGCAGGAATTGGGTCAAGCGGTTATCTAGCCTGTCTGATACAAAGGAGGTGTATCACTTTTTAGTCTTTTGTGACCTTTTTTTTTTTTTTTTTTGACACAAAGATGGGGTTTGTTGAGCACTTTAAAAACATTTGGGATGTTTTGTGAAACAGGCATTTTAAATGTCAGTATTTATAGTTTAGTGCCTCTCGCTGTGACATTAAAGCAAAATTTGAACCATTTCAACCATTTTCCGAGCAGTGAAGCCAATTCATCTTTTTGAAAAACATTTGATTCTTTTTCTTTGTTTGCTTTGAATGTGAATTATGTCTAAATCCTCATTTCATTATAGTGACAAATTTCTCATCTTTTTTCCCTCAGCTCAGACTGGTTGCCCATCCCATTCCGTCTGTTACAGTCAGAATCGCAACTGCGATGCCGGCTTCAAATGTGGCGCCTGCTTACCTTCATATGAAGAGGGTGAAGATGGAATCTGCGTACGGAAGCACAGAAACCTTCGTATGTTCAAAAACACACCTGGCACTCAAACACACAACTGCACACTGCTTACCAGACTCCAGAAATGCAGCAATTTTAATCCTTTGTTTGAGAAGTTTTTATTTTACAACTATTTGCCTATGTTTCATATTATTTTTTTAAGAATTAGGTTATATTTGAATGGTTTTATATTTAAAAAAAATGAACATCTATTTTATCAATCTTTTTTTTTTTAAATCAAACTAATTGTACATTCTAATATTTTTTAAAGTATGTTACAGTCACTCAGAAAAAAAAATTTAAAAAAGTTTTCCTCTATAACCTCTTTTTTACAGAGGATGGCTTCTTTGTGATTTAACCAGATTTAATTTTACTGAGTCTTAGAAGTTGGGAAGTACTTTAAACTTTGCTTAATAATTTTAGTGTTGTTCATACTTAGTCCACTTTGCACTGGCATCTCAAAACCTTATGATTGTTTGGAAATAAGGAGCTCTTGGGTCCTGTTTGCTCAAAACTCTCATGACATGTCAATGGAATGAAAGCCTTGCCTAAAGTGCATTCAGGCTGGCTTTGTGGTCACTCAAAAGTCAATAAGCAATCGCTTCTCTGATAAAAACTAACATTTTGTAAAAATATTTAGCAAAAAAATTCCTTTATAAAATGTTTTGATTTTGTTTTATTGCACAATAAAAACAGAATTTAAAGCAACTTCATGATTTTTTTTGTTTACAAAATCAAAAAAATTAACATTCAAGTTAATGTTTTTAGATTAATATGTAATTTAGGGTGCGAGGAAGGGCTTTGTCTACTTTTATTTGATTTTTTTTTTTATAGCTACAAATTTCTGCTTTAAATCTATTCAAACTAATCCAGATAGAATATTTTCTGGCATAGCTTCATGACAAATTTTAATTGTATGAGGTTGCATTTAGGAGGGTTTTTATTTAGGGTGGGGGTCAAACGACAAGTATTATGGTTAAACACCCAATCTGATTAAAGTTCTATTTCTTGTTTTTTAACATGTTCTCGAAGCATTTTTCTCATGATTCAGAACATATGTAAACAAATTTAAGCTTTAAATTGCATTTCTGAGTATTTATTCCTATATCCTAATGGTTGTGAATCAGGATAAGGTGAAAAAATAGCTTTGGAAAAAGGTTGAAGTTTGAGGTAGAACCTCGAAACAGACTTGAACAGATCAAATGTCAATAGTTTGTTTTGGGTTAAATCTGTGTGGTTTTCTACTTTTTGATATGAATTATTTCAGCAGCTTCAGATGAAAACATTTGACTGAAATGCATGTGATCAGTTCAAAGTCAAACTAGAACAGCACTGAAACACAACACTTAAACCCAGAAGCATAATTTCATTAGGTACGTACAGACGGCACTCAGGCAGACAACTCAAAATAAGGTCGTCCCAGGTGGGTGGGGGACGGGCAAATATTGCAAATTCAGGGTCAGAGACCCAACACACTCTGATTTTGTATTACGGTATTTATAATATATTTACCTTAAAAAATCATAAAAGATTTAGTTCTTCTTCCTGAGTTTGTTCTGATCCGAACAAGAAGAATCGACTTTTGGGTAAATTTAACACTTGTGGATTATTAGACATAATTCGGGGCCTCTTTCTCGCCCCATCACCCTTGTGTCGCAGCTCTTGTTCTTCCATTTTCTGTCCCAGCTCTGGCACCGTCAGCCCCCCCCCTCTTAATCCAGGCCTGCCCCTGCTGTGTCTGCAGCACACACTCCTCCACCTCCCTGCACCGCCCCCACACTGGCAGCCTTAATCACGGAGATGACATCTCTCCCTCTCTGTTGCCCTTCATTCCCATCACTAAATCTAATATCATTCAATAAAAAAAAAGAAAAGAAACAAGCTGCAAAAGTAAATCTAATTTCCATCTCATTGCATTACTGGCATACATGCAGAATTTTTAGATGAGAGGAAAGGATGTGTGGATCATGAAGGGAACATGCCTCGTTTGTATTAAACGCGTGCGTAACGACAGAGGGGTTATTTCGTCCAAAAGTGGACTTAGGCCGATCTGATGGTGGTATTCCATCGCGCGGCATTATGAACGCCGTCCATCAGGATTTAAATCCTCTCAGATGGTTACATAAACCATGAATTTGTATCCCAGAAAGCACTGATCCCCAGAACTCTGTCTGTTACAATATCGGACTCAAAAGGCTGTTAATTTTTTTTTCTTTTTTTTTGTAGAGGTGCATGGATCTGAGGCGGGAAAAAGGCTTGAAGGCAGCTGTTGCTGTCACAGTTTAATGGCATTAGTCTTTATAAATCGCATCTTTAAATTCAGTTGGTTTCTATACAAGCTCCTAAGTAATCTTGTTTCTGGTGGAAACCTGGTTACTGGAGAAATGGGATCTGAAGCTTTTCTTTCAGAGAAAGCTGAAGGAAAAACCAGCGTCTGTTTGAAAAGATGGATGAAGCAAGTGGTGGTGTCCAGCATCGATTTACGGCTAAGTCGCCGCCATCTTTGTCGGATTTGATGTCAGTAAGCCTTGGCTATATCCCTTTAACACCTGAGCTTCAATGTTTATGTTATTTAATTGACTTTAATTTTTTTTTATTGTTAGCACGATAAACATAATTCTAGTAGATTCTGAAGGAGAAAAGCGGGTCATGCTTTTTTTTTTTAAATATTGACAAAGGCTAAAGATTCAGCAATGCCTCAGGTGTTAAAGGGTTAACATAAACCAGTGTTTTTTTTGTTTTTTTTTTTAACAATGATTATGACGTTTTTAGCCAAAATCAAACAAACTTGTGTCATTTTATTTAAGACTTAATTTCTATAGATTAGCAGGAGTTCATTAGAAATTCACTTCTGGGCCCATTGGCGCAGAGTAAGCATTCCTCCACCCTTTGTTTACACACTCTTCCCCTAGTTTACTGCTTCTCACATCCCCAAACTAACCCTGGGCTCTCACGGCTCCAGTACGACCGACAGAGTTTTTACGTAATTGTAAAAGTGTGAGATGAAACTCCATCGCATACGATCACGTTTAACCTCTGCAGTCTGGCCTCGCCTGCACTGCAAATCTGTTTCGTTGGGTTCAAATTTTTTGCCAGACACCAGAGCCGAGTCACAGCACTTTTTGTGAAGTTGGCTATTAACTACTTAAATTGTAATAAATGCCAGGTTATTGCGTGAGTTCGGAGTTTTGCGAGGTCGGCAGCAGAGCCGGTAGCCGAAGCCATTATGTAGCTAAAGGGGGTCATCTGCTCCCGTATTATGCCCTTATGCCCAGCAATATTATTGGATCTATCCAGCTGCACAGTTTTGAGCCAAATAAAGATGTTAATGGATTTAATTGTCTGCAAATGAATGCATCGGAATCGAGTGGAGCAGAGAGATAGCTTCTGCATCACACCTGCAAGCTTTTTCTAACAGTAATTCTTTTCTCCCTCACAATTTAAATTTTAAGCTTTATATATCCTCCATCATGAGAAAAATGCCACAAGAATGTGTTAGAAACACAATTTTCATCAGAGTGGATCTTAAGAGGTGATGATTTAAGCTCAAAAGATAATTACATGTGTCATGTAGAGCCTGTGAAGACTGTGAAAATGAAATGAGGTACAGTAGAAGGCAGCAGTTTTTCTTTCACAATCCTAAGACTTTTTTTTCCTTTAACAATCTTTTTTGGGTTACTTCCATAAACGTTTGAAGTCTGCACTAGCACAGATTTTATTTTAATAAATGAACTTATTTTATTCACCTGTTTGCCCTGGTATGTAAATAGTATCTGCATAGATGGAAGAAGAAATATTTAACTTGTATCCGGTTATAACAAAATACACAATATTTCAAAGAAGTGTTCCTTTTACACAAGACAATTGGGAACTTTGTGTTTCTGATAGTTTTATTTTGGTTTTGGGGAGTTTATTCATTTGAATTCATGTTGAGACAGCTTTAGCATAATCTTTTTTTTTGTCATAGTTGTTTTGTTTTCGGCTGTATTCAACCCTGAAGAGAACGACTGGAAAACTGATGCTCTCAGCTGATAAATGTTCGATGTTTACAGTAGGAGAACAAGTGAGGCAGGTACCAGTCTTAGTGGTATGAGCCTATATTTGACTTGGAGGTGTTCACAGCCGTCGGTAAATAGAGTTTACCTCAGAGTCGTGTCCAACCACTCAGAGCATCGAGTTGAATGGATGTAAAAAAGGCCGAACATTGTCCAAGTGCCTTAGGTTGAAGGTGTTCAGGAGATTATTCCACTAACTTTTATCTCTGGTATGAGCTTATACAACTGTTCATGAGTCCTTTTGCCCCATTTTTTGTTTAAGCAGTCCATACTTGTGCTGTTTGTTATTGTACCTTGGGCAAATATTCTGCAGAGGTTTTGTTGTTTGAGCTTAGAAAACTTGTTAATGGCGCCTTCCTGTAAAATGTACTTTATAGAGACCTTTTCAACATGACAGAAAAGAGATGAGACACTCCGTAAACTGCATCCTATATTGGCCCACCACTTTTTTTTTTATAAAATATTTGTTTTATTTATCAATTAAATAATGGAATTACTACAAAAAAGTTTCACATTTAAAATCAGAAAAGCATTTTTTTAATTGTGTAAAAGTAGATTTTTTTTCTTAACTAAGATATTTGTTTAATTGTTTTTATTTTTTCTTTTGGGAGCTTATTAAATATATTGAATTTTTTTTTTGTAGACAGTTGTACCCGTTTTCTGAAATAAAATTTTACAGGTAGGTGGGGGTGTTTACTGAGAGAACGCTCGGTCGGGTTTCATTTACAGATCCATTCTGTGGGCTCAGCTGTGACAGTTCTCATAAAACAGGCAGAACGATGAGCCATAGCCTCAGTTTTGAGGTATACGACCCAATTATCCTGGGATTTTAATTAGAGGAGAGATCTTCACAGTCCCATTTTAAGATCAGGCCACAGGAATACATTCTGTTATGTCAATTTATATGTAGTTCAGTTAAAATAAACAGCTGTCTTCATTAGAATAGATAGATATTTAGCATGTTTACTTTTTAAAAGCAATAAGTAACTAAAATGATCAATTTATTGCAGCTGGATTTCAAGTTTGCAAAATATTTATCTTGAGAGACAGCATGTAGATTGAACAGTTCTATCATGTAATACTGAAATCACCACTAGATGGCAGCAGAGCACACTTCAAATATAACTATAAATCTAGTTGTTTCTTAACAATAACTAATAGCTTCATTATTTACATTTGCTGTCGTTTATATGAAAAAAAAAAACATTATCTTTTAGATAATACCATTCTCTACTTTGATTTTTAATATGTGGCATAAAAATATAATATTAATAAAGAGTGTGTAGAGTAAAAATTAGTTATACACATGTTGGGTATTTTATATCCTTTATTTATTAATTATTTGAAGTTTGTTGTTTTCATTTTAAAAATATATTGCTGTTTTACTTTGCGTACCTAAAAGTTGCATGGTGGGGGGGGCGTGTGTGCACCCGCGCGGTCATAAACTTGTGAAGAAAAAAAAAACGTGAATGGATTTTAAGTGGGAAAAGAAAACAGCACAAGTGTGTGCGACCCACAATCCCCGTAGAGACGTTTAGTGTTTGTTTGTTGTACCCAGGAGCCCACCCCTGGTGCTCCCAAAGGTTATGGGTCATTATCGACCATGTGACGAATCTCACTCAAACGGGGAAAGGTGTGCATGCTCAGAGAGTGTGTGACAATCCACACCCTCATTCACCCAATCACCACATTTTTAGCTGTTTTATGCTCTTTGGCCAAAGGTGACATATCAGATATATGGCTTTAAAGACGCTGAGTGTGTCCAGCTCTCTGTAGATGCGGCTGCAGATTGCCAGTTAACATTCAAAACACCTCCTACAAATCTTGTATCACATCTTAGTGTGCGTCTCCTCTTAATATTCAAACCTTTGCTGCCACACACACTCCTGGTGAGCTCACAGGCACAGTTGGAGCTCTCAGCCACCTGCAAAGTACAGATGGTGCATCCCGCCTCCACAGACACCTGCTATGGAGCACACTAAATGGCCATTAGTGAAGGGGGGCTAAGAAAATAACAAAGCAGGCAGTGAAAGTGCGGGCATGTCATATCGTGAGCATTAGCTCAGCCAGATGGTCCGCCTTCTGGATTGAAAGTGACTGTAATCTCTTAATGCGCTGGAGGTGCAGCAAACGTTTGTGTGGCTGGATGTGCCGGCCTGTTTTTTTTGTTTCTTAGCAGTTTGGACATGGATGTCATGCTCAACACCTCTTCATGTTCTGGCCAAAGATGTTAAGTGGACAACATTAGTCCAAGTTGGAGTCACGCTCGCACAGTTATCCTCTTTCTGGGGTTTTGTGCCGTTTCTTTGGGTGACATTTAGCTCTTTGATCACTTCCATTAACAGCGGGCCTTTAGGATCTTTTGTGGACGTAGTGAGTGAGGCACAGAGAAGCCAGGTTTTTGGCTGATAGCTGTTGCCCCCTGGGGTGCTTCTTCCCCTGGCCACACACACACTGTCGATCTTGGTCGCCCTGGAGCCCTCGACTGTCCTGCAGGAATGTGGCTCGCTGTCTGGCCTACAGGGCTGTTAAAAGTTTAGAATTGTCCCCCTCCTGTTTTTTTACCAGTTCCCCAAACAAACAACAAGCACGGGCACACTCCCTGCCTGAGACTTTTTTAAGAATTTAATACAAGATCAGAAAAAATATTCCTCAAAATGTTTCTCTTAGTCTTCAAATCCATCTTTTGATTTATTTTAAAAGCATTCCCAGTGTTTTTTTTTTTTTTTTTTTTTTTTTAATGATTATACAGTTTTATGGGCAAAATATATAAAAACTATGTTGTTTTCTAGGACTAGATTATTAGAAATTCACCTGAGTTCTGGGAAGGAATTTTGGCACAAAACAACCCGCCCCCCTTCCCCTCCCCATGGCTGAGAGCTCTCTGTTTACATGCTCCCCTGCTAGCATTCTGCTTTAACCTACAATTTTATTTTTCGAATTTTTATATTTTTCAAATTATTTTTATTTTTTCATCTTCTCCTGATTCACAACAATTTGAGTAAAGAAACTCTCAGAAATTCAATTTTAGATCAATTTTCCTTAGATATGTCCTCCATCATGAGATAAGTGTTACAAACACCAAAAACACAGTTTTGGGAGTGGATCTTTAAATATTTGCTAAAAAGCAAAAGTTTACTGAATTAATTTGTTGTACTTTTGTGTTTCAGGTAAAGTGAAAACTTTTTCTGACCTGGATGAAGAGATCGACTTTCTGCACTCTGTCATAGAAAAACAAGAAAAGATCAGGAAGAAACCAACCAAACAGAGACCAGGTAAGAAAATAAATTGTTATTAGCAAAAACTAGGTTTTTTTTGTTCTCTTTAAAGCCCATAAAACTGTTTTTCATGTTACTGTTTTTCTTTTGGTTTTAAATCCAAACCTATATATATCAAACCGGTATTTTTGCATTTCTGTCGTTGATCTGTGTGTTTTTTGCTCCTCTTACAGCATTGGTCTCCTTTCAAAGAGACGATGAAGAGGACTTAAAACTGAAGGGCAGACTCTTGGCTGACGTGCTGCGGACCAGCACCGAAGCTCCACGCCGCACCACCGCTGCCCTTTCAGACAAGACAACTCCCGAGCCCAAGGACAACGGGGCCATTGGCCGCGGTGGCCCGCATGTTGTGCAAACTTCCAAAAATGATGGCATTATTGTCAGTGAGTAGAATCCCAAGTTTGTAGGAAGCAGTTCATCACATTCAAAAATTCTTAGCTTGATTTAGCATTTCTTCATTTTGAAAGATCACATAATTTAAAATTATTTTTGATGAAGAGCCCTCATAAGCTCTTGACAATTACTATTTTGAACCTCTAACTATATCTAGCTTTGAAATTGTAGGATTTCTATTCATTGTGCCTTTAATGTTCTCATTTTCCAGTTTTGGTGTCAGTCTTTGTGTTGGTGGGCACTGTGGCTGTGATTATGGCTGCCATCTGTTATGTCAAGTGAGTATACAATTAAATAAATTAATTTTTTTGTTATAAATATATTTACTTTCAATGGTCAAAGAAGTACATTTTGTGCCTTTTGAATTAAAAAACAGCTTTTGAAGTCTTGGTTTAAATTGAATGCGATGCTGTTTTTTGGTGCCCCCTACAGGATACAAACAGAATCGCGTCTTGCTGAGAAGGTTGATTACCCAGGGGTCAAAGGGACGGGCGTTTCTGCTGCTAAACCCGCTGGCAATTCGGTGAGTGACCCTTTTTCTTTTGCTACACACCTGCACATAAGTCCAGATTTCTGTTCGTTTATTATTGACACTTCCTTTCCCTTTTTCCTCCCCAGATGGGCGATAACACTCTTGCTAAAAGTGCACAAATGTATCACTATAAACATCAGAAACAACAGATGATCTCCATGGGGAAGTAAGTCCTTGTTTTTTTAATTTCGTTTTGTTTATCTGCATTTTGATGATATAACTTTGTGTTTTTTCCTCTTTAGTAACAAGCCCGAGCAGAAGCCCGTTGACAGTGAATTCACGTCCGATGAGGAGGAAGTGGGAGGCGGCTTCACAGTTTACGAGTGCCCCGGACTTGCCCCGGTGGGTTGACATGCGCCTCCTCCCTATCCAGCACTTCTTGATGTGCGTTTCCAAAACCTAACATCTCGTTTTCATCTCCACAGACAGGAGAGATGGAGGTGAAGAACCCTCTGTTTGACGACTCGACCATGGAGTTTCAGGAGAATCAAAAGTGAAGACTCAACACACACGTTCATAGAAAGACGCAGCATTTGGAAGGAGGGATGCTCCGTGTTTCACACTGCATGCACAGAAATCAAAGAGAGAGAACGATTGTTTTCTTTCTGTCTTTTAACATATCTGCCCCACTAAAGCTTTTAGGATCACTTATATATCAAGGGTCTCCTGTTAATTTATTTCTCACTGTTTTGGAGAAACCCTGTCTTTTAATGTGTGTTTAATTCAAATCCTGTTAACCGTCTTTTTGTGTCTTGTTTAAATGTTGTGTTTTTCTTTCTTTTTGCATATTTATGCAGCTGTTTCCAAAGAATGTCATCATCATACTGACACACAATAGTATTCCTAATTCTTTTTTTAAAATTGTTTTGTTGATTCTTATTTCTCAGCCACATTCCAAACCAGGAAATATTCCAGATCAAATCTGGAATGCCTTTCGGAAAAAAAATGCCCAACTTCTGCAACAAGAATTAGCAAATCCTTGTTGCAGTTTTCCGCCTCAGATCGGAGCAGCCGCTCCCGAACATTTTAGGACGCTAGCTTATTGATATATTATTATAGATTAAAATGGAAGTGCTTAATCATGACTGTCGCATGGTTTGACTGTAACATGTTGAAATCATGTCAAAGGTTTAATGAACTTTTCTCTGTGTTGCTTGTATCCTGTCGCCACAGGAACAATATTCAGTAAAGGTGGCTCCTGATGGATGAATGTTTTGGTAGTAACTGTTGTGATCATGTATTACTAAACCCCTTAAATTCATGCTGTCCCCAAGCTAATGTTGTGCTGAAAGATGTACATACAGAAGAGTGATGTGTTCACTTTTTATAGATATTTGTACATGCAGACTAAAGATTGGAAATAAATTTTTACCACATGCGAGTAAAACGGACTCTACTAATACAATAGAATGAACTTAAAATGATGTGCAAAGCATTTGAAATGGATTTAATTAAAAATGTAGTCATGACAATATTTACAAACCTTTAAATATGATTTTCAAAGGAGTAAACTTTTTATTTTTACCGGGAAGTACCTTTACTTAAAATATGTTTTTTCCAGAGAGCATCTCACAATTAACTGCTTCATTCTTTCTGTGAAACTTTTTGAGACACTTTCTTTGGACCAACTGCCTGAAATTGTAAGAACAAAAAAGAAATTTAAGAAATGTGTGCTCCACGACCTCCTAGGTCAAACTGCAGTATTTTCATGTGTTTTGTGTGGAAAGCAGAAACCAACATGTACTTTAGCGAGCTGGTGTGTGTCTGCGTGTGTGTTGGGGAGGGGATGCATCGGCCTCCTGTCCCCATTGAGCCATATGCCAAAGGCCATTAAAGGCCTTTGTGCCGGCGGACAGTGGAAGGAAGGCAGCCATTGGGCCTCGGATGAAAACCTGGTGGGTGGAGGGCCTGTGAAGGTGGGTGTCAAAGGCAGGATCGTTGGGAGGAAAATCAAGAAGCCATCAGACTTGTTTGTGGGGGACGACTGTGCTGCTCTACAGGGGGGGTGGAATTTTGATGTTTGTGCTTTATCAGATCAGCTAACACGAGTGCCTGTGACACATGTAGTTACGTATTATTTTTACTACCAGAAGACAGATAAACACACTTAAAGTGTTTAACATTTGAAATTGAATTAATTAGAATTGACAGTTGCAGCTAAACAAATCAATATGTTTAAATACAAACAATCAGAGTTGAATTTTCCTGACTTTTTGTGACTTAATACGGGAATTTATCCTGCAAAATAATCTAAAAAAAATCTTTATAGGGAATGAGCATGCAGCAGAATTCCCCCCAATGAATCATGAGATTTCAAATGACTTAATTAGGCAGATGAGTGTGTTTCTGACTATTATGATTTAAATACATCCATTCTGCAACACAATCAGTGGGGCACAATTGAAAAAGGAGACCTTATTAGTTTTCCCACTGTGCATTGCATTCAGTTTCCTTTCCAGCATTTAACAGATGACATGCTGCTCAAAATTAATCTTTAACATATTACTTATGTGTTTTATCACCTGACCCCTGTGGCACTATACGTTACTTTAATCCTTCTGAAATAGAAAAAATACAAGTGCACCATTTTGTTCCCTGCTGATTTGCTAGAAGCCTCCTAACAGAGCACAACAATGCAATCTTGTTAAAAGTATGTCAGCTGTAAAGAGATTTAAAATGAATAACTTTAGTTTGGGGCTGCAAGAGGGTGCAGTGGTCAACGGCCTTGCCTCATTGCGAGAAGGCCTTAGTTCAAATCCCATTTGGGACCTTTCTGCGTGGAGTTTGGGGGTTCTATCTGTGCATATGAGGCAGTTTGGCTCCTCCCACAGTCCAAAAACATTCTTAATGGGTTAATTGGTGCCCCTATCAGTGTGTGGCCCTGCAACAGACTGGCAACCTGTGCAGGATGGACGCCGGGTTCACCCAGCAGTTGATGGTTTGGTTCAAGTGACCCTGAAAGGGATCCAGCAGGTTCTGAAGATCTATAGACAGAACTTTAGTCTGATTTATTAGACAAAACTGAAAGACTGACAAAATTTGACTTTTTTTCTCATTAGATTTAAATTGTTAGTGAGCATCAGAATCTTCTGCTGTCACAGAACTGGAGGACCAAACTTTGCTTCAATCAGTTTAATGCTTTAAACTGAGCAAATAAAGGACACAGTTCCTGTCTGTGTTTTAAAAAATGAGAAAACAGATAAAGCAGTCTGACATCTAATTACCTCAAAAAGACAAAATGAAAATAAACAAGATAAAACTAGGTTGAACCTGCTGCACTGAAGAGACAAGCCTGTGAAAAATACTGAAATGAAATAAAAGTGTCTACATCTGTAAAGCCAAGAAGGAAAGTAAAAAAAAAAAAAGGCAAGAAGAAAACCTATTTCAAATGAAGTTTTAATATTATAATTCATGCAGATATTCACATCCTATAGACATGTAGGATACTCGGCGAGAAATACCAAAACAAGAAGAACTAATGCCTTACACAGCGAGATGGGAATCTAGAGGCACCTCATGATTCGATTCAGTAATTAAATGATTCGATTAAATAACTATCAATGTATCCCAGATTAAAGAAATGTTTCTCTTTGCTACAAGACATGAGACCAATAAGACTTACTTTTTTCAATCAAAGTGCATTTTTAAGTAAACTTGCCTCATTTTTTATTAAGAACATACAAATTCTGACATGAAAAATATTTAGTTTATCAAATATCTCTTACAGTTTCAGTATCAAACAAATAAATGGTGGCCGGCTAGCTGCACGTTGTGATTTTGCAAATTGATTGTGTTCCCTACATTTTCAATGACAGAACTTACACACCACGTGACTTTTATCCAACTGACCTTCGACACTATGAAAGCTTCCAAATGGTCACTTTACTTAAGTTGGGTCTATAGTCGATTGATGAGACCTGGAAGGTCAGCCATGTTTTTTGCGCTCTTCAAATATGTCTAAGTGAAAAATGCTTCACATTTAGTTTCACTTGTTCCTTTGACTTTAAATCCTTCACATTTTTCGATTATTTAAAATGCATCAAACAATTCACAATTTATGGATTAATCCATGCATCTAAAAATCGATTTCCCCCTACCACAACTTCCTTTGTTACAGCACAGAGTAATCTATTACCTTAATGGAAAACATTTTTATTGTGTTTATCTCACATTTTGTTGCATTAAATCTAGAATTACATGCCACTCACTTTCTATCTTAGCTTGAGAAGTCATCTTCATCACTGGAAGATCCCAGAAGGTCACTTGAAAAGAACAGAAAAAACCTGCAGAAGACAAGATCTGAGCCATCTGTGGGGGGTTTCAGCCAAATCCTCACACATCTCCCCCCTCACTGTACCAAAGCTATTCAACGCTGACCCCCTCCTCTCTTCTTCGGGCTCTGTTGTCCCTTTCTGCTATCTCTACTGCTTTGCCTTTTGCATGACAATTCTTCTCTCAAGTCCATGGCCCAGGACAATGCTTGTGTGGATGGAGTCGGATCTCTATAAAGCTCTGGTTCTGGTGAGGGGAGAAGCTCGTGAGCATGGAGGAAAAACTGGTGGATTTCAGGTGGAATGAAAGTTCCCCTTGTTCTCTAATCTGGAATCAGCAGCAGTCATGTTGTAAAAATGTCAACAATCCCACACTTACAGACACATTCCTGATGCTGCAGAAATGTTGGTCCTCAGACCAGTTTTTGGACCTTCAGGCCATCTGGGACTGGATGCCAGGGCAGGACCAGAGTGAAACTCTGCTCCAAGATGTCAGATGGGGAGCGGGGGTGGAGGGGTCGTGGTGTGGGCCGGAATCAAAGGGTTGAGACTTATTGTTCTGATGTGAAAAGGAGCTAATGGTCGACCATCGCAACTCGGGATCTGAAAGCCGCGGGGTGCCCCGGGGCCTCGCCGTACAATGGCACCCCCTCTCCTTCCCCGCAGTGCGTCTTCCTGCCCGCAATCTGCGCCCAAGTATTCACGCCGGGGGAGCGCATCTGCACCGCGGCCATGCGGGCCTCTGAATGGCTGCCGATCAAAGGTGAACGAGCTTCACCTGAAAGCAGAAGACTTTCCAAACTGGTCCAAAAGGGAATGGAAAAAAACCCGATCAGAGATTCATCTTTATATTTTAAATTCTTTCTTTTTTTTTTTTTGTCACGAATGTAAATACATTTGTGGATCTGATTAACTTTAAAACAACAAAAAGTGTTTGGAAATCATTCAGAAAACTAAAAAAATAAAATAAAATTTATTTTTTAATACCTTAATTTTCAAAATAAAAGCACTTCCTTCTCCGTAAACTAAAAATCCCAAATTTCCCACTGATTGGTGCATCTGAACCAATTAAGCAAATGTGTCTGATAACAAGACGATGTTATTTTTTAATGGATTGACCTGAGGAGATTTCAATTTCAAAGCTGGATGAATAATTTAAACAAACGCATCATTATAATTCATGATGAGGTAAGCAATTTACTCTTAGAAAACTTATTTATAGGCCCTCTTTAGCAATTTAAAATATGTTTTTTATTCCAACGGAGTTATTAAAGTGTGTGCTGTTGTTGTTTAACATCCCATAAAAGCATTAAAGATCTGCTAGGAAGTTTTAAAAACTCCACAGACTCTGGGAGGAATCAAGGTCATTCACAAACTCGTAATCAGCTGTGCGCAATTGTCTGTGCCAGCCAATGGGAGAGCAGATCTGGGGACCTGCAGCTCCCTCCGCTGTGATTGGGAAAACCTGTGGAGCCAGGAGCTCAGATGATCATTTGAGCTTGAAGGTGAGCTGCATCTTCTGGCCTTTAATGGAGCCAGCCGCAGATTTGGTTATGTTTCACTAAGAAATCTGCACCACTTCAGGTCTGTTTGTGCCACTTTTGCACTTTTTTTAATTTTGTATTTACTTATTTACTATTTAACATTTAATTATGCAGCCTAAAATATTTTGTGTGTGTAATTCTCTTCAGGAACTGCAGGGAAGATGTCTGACAGGCCGCAGAGCCCCGGGTGCCAAGTCCGGCCCTACGACTTCAGCCGGGCATGCAACCAGGTTCTGGATCAGGAGAATTTGGGGAACCCGTCGTCGTCGTTCCACTTCTCTCCCATGCTGACGGATCCGGGCCTGCTCTACAACAAGCCCACTTATGGCGGCATCACTCCCGCATCCACGCAGAGCTTCTTCCCGTTCCCCCACGTCTCCGGGGACTACCGGGGCTCCGAGCTGCAGGCCGGGGAGTTCGGCCAACCCAAGCATTGGTACCCGTTCGCTGCGCCCGAGTACACCGGCCAGGTACCCGGCGTGACCGCAGCCACCCAGCCCACTAACCTGAGCCCCCCCATCGCCCAGACCCGAGAGCAGATTAAAATCCCCCAAATCAAGACGGAGAAAGACACGGATGAGGAGTACTCCACGGAGATGAGGGTCCAGCAGTACCCCACCTCCTCCGGGGCCATGCCTCATGGGGTCTTCTACCCCGCGGCCTGGAATCCGTCCCTGTGGCCCGGGATCACCCACATTCCGCCGCCTGGAAGCGGCAACCAGATCCCCACGGTGTCCTCCACACCGTCCCCGTCCATGTCCCCCTCACCCCCAAACAACGCGGCCCCCGGGCCTCCCGCTTACTTTGCGTCTCAAGGAGCCGCGGAGCCGCAAGCGCAGACCTCCACGCGGAGCAGTGGGTCATCCAGCGGGGGCTGCAGCGACTCTGAGGAGGTACAGGTCAATATATCAAACAATTTATCATCACCCTATCATTTTAAGACCAGTCTGAAGTATCTAGAACTTTCTGTGATGATCTCATTCATCAGGAGAACCTCTCAACTGAGGAGTTGGAGCAGTTCGCCAAGGAGCTGAAACACAAAAGGATCACTTTGGGTTTTACGCAGGCAGATGTTGGCCTTGCTTTAGGGAATCTTTATGGTAGGACCTTTTTATTTGTTTAATGTTCCAATCTAAAAACATAAGCCCAAACATTTTTTAATTACATTTTCCTTTTTCCACAGGTAAGATGTTCAGCCAGACAACCATTTGTCGCTTTGAGGCTCTCCAGCTGAGCTTCAAGAACATGTGCAAGCTGAAGCCCCTCCTGCAGAGATGGTTAGATGAAGCAGAGACCTCAGAAAATCCTCAAGATGTAAGCTACGTTTCTTTTATTGTTGTTGTTGTTTTGACATCTGCAAACTAATTTAAAAGACAAGAGAGCATGACCAGGCTTGATGGAGCTGGCCTTTTCAAGCTCGAGGTGGTCGAACTTCCAGCTGAGCCAATTCAAATCAACTGTTTTCGTGAAGCGCCACCTAGTGGCAAATATGTTAACTTGAATTCAGAAAATGCAAAATACAACTGAAAAACTTTTGAATTTGTTTGTTTAGATGTACAAAATTGAGCGCGTGTTTGCTGACACCAGGAAGAGGAAGCGGAGGACCAGTCTGGAGGGAGCGGTGCGTTCTGCTCTGGAGGCGTACTTCATCAAGTGTCCTAAACCAAATACCCAGGAGATCACGCACATATCAGACGATCTAGGTTTGGAGAGAGATGTAAGACGCTCGCTTTTTGTTTTAAATGTTATTTAAAAAAATAATGCATGTTATTAAAAATGCTCTTCCTGGTAGGTGGTTCGCGTTTGGTTCTGCAACCGGAGGCAAAAAGGAAAGCGTTTGGCCTTGCCATTAGATGAGGAGGGCGATATCCAGTACTATGAGCAGAGTGCCTCTCCACTCAACCTGGCACCTTCTCCCATTTCCAGCCAAGGCTACCCACCATCTGGCTATCCTGGAGCCCCTCCACCGCTCTACATGCCCCAGCTTCACCGACCTGATGTCATGAAACCAGGCCTGCACCCTGGACTGGTAGGTCACCTGACAGGATGATGCATTGCAGTGACCTCCAGCCTGATTTCAACCACAACACTCACGAGGAAAAAGAAACAGAAAAAGGTGGAACTATCGCCTCAACAATGCAAAACTTCACTGCTTTGATTTTAAACTTTCCACCAAAGATGTGTTGAATCCAACAAAAACTATCTTTTTTAGGAGCAAATTAAGAACAATCTGGGTTATAAGAAAAGCTCCAAACCCTTTTTTTTTTTTTTTTTTTACGACAGTTGAGTCAATCTGTGCAATACTTGTGTAACTGCAACTAAACCAAAATAATATGATACATTTTTTTCAATGAAACAATTCTCTTTTCAGCAAACCTAATGACTTGTTTGTGGACCATCTGAAAAAATCTCATCCAAACCATAATGTGCTTTTATCCTGCAGTATTAGAATTCATTTTAAAGTTTACAAATATTAACCTGCACTCACCTGGATTTTTGATGTCCAAACTTCCTCTCCTTTATTCAGTTTCTCTTGTATTTATAAGATCTTCCACTCAACTTGACAACTTGCTGTCAGAGTGCAATCAGAACCGTTACTCTAGCTATTAGTTTGAGATTTTAAAATGGATTATAATATATTGAAATGTAACCACAATATTTTCACTCATTCAAAGCCTTAATTTCATTTTGTCATGTAGTTTTTTTTCTTGTTTTGTCAGTTTTTTGTAAATTCAAGTTACTAATTATCGCCATCTTTTTAGTAAATGTGTTCAAACTTCATTCCAAGTTTTTGTTGTGATTTATTTCTGCCTTTCAGTCCTAAACACTTTTTTTTTTTTTTTTGCGTTTTGTTGCAAAAGTTCAAAGACAAAATTGAATTTTGTAAGAACATTGATCAATTCAAGATATAAAAAAAAAACTTTTAGTCAGGATTTTGCTTTCAAATAGATGTCAAATTAAGGTAACTTTTAAGCTGAAGTGATATAATGGCTATTTGAATCAATAGGGGGTCAAAAACAATTCAGTTCTTGTGATTTTTCACCACTTTAAATCTTAACACCTTGACACCTAGTGATGCAAATATGCATTAAACTACTTTGGCTCCAAATTTAACCTTTTTAAGAATTTATAATATGTATTTTTTAAATAGCTTGGAAATGAATGCAGACCCCAAGGAGTTCAACCTGGTGCAGTATTCATCTGTAGTTTTTGCTCACATGAGTTCTTAATCTATATAGGCTTGTTTCGTTTCATTTTCTTCTTGGCCGCTTTGTCCGTTGCGGGTGTGCTGGAGCCTAACCGGCTACTGATGGGCGAAGGCGGGGTTCACCCTGGACAGGTCGCCAGTCTGTCGCAAGACCACAGTCGCATACTCATTCACTCTCACACCTCGGGCAATTTAGAGTAACCAATTAACCCATGAAGCATGTTTTTGGATGGTGGGAGGAAGCTGTAGTCCCCGGTGAGAACTCACGCATGCAGGGAGAACATGCACACTCCACACAGGTCCCGGTTGCTGTTTCTGATCCCCCAGCCGGGATTTGAAGCGGGCCCTTCTTGCTGTGAGGCAAGAGCGCTAACCACTGCACCACCTTCAGCCTATACAGGTATGTTCATTTTAAAATTGGGGATGAAATTCAACCCATTTAAAAGTCAAATACCTAGATTCATCAAAATCATTATTTTGGGTTATTGATTTACACAGATTAGGATTTTCATAACGTTGCATACAACAAATCAGGTAAAAATAAAAATGACACATGGTTGCACTTTTCACTGCTCCAAGAAGTTGGATGCATGTGAACTCATTTGAAAGGACTGTTTTGAATTATTTGTCACTATTGTTAGGGTTTAGAACGCTTCATAGAACTTCTGAAATTTGTTGCAAGAGTAAGATCTTCAATAAGCAAGTTAAAATTGGATTGTTTCGATTCCTTTAGTTTCAATATCTGAACTTTTTTCTGAGGCGCATTGCATTTAAGCACACAGGAATAAGACCTATTTCGTACAAAATCATTGACAAATTTCCGTCGACAATCATTAGATCAGTCGTAATTTTGTCATCTTAAAATAGTCTTTATAAAATAAGTATTGGTACCATGGAGTATCAGTTGATCTAGGTGAGTGCAGTCACCAAAAATGTAAAAATGCTTTTTTAGTTAGTTTTTTATGGGATTTTATTAATGTGATCTTGAACTCAAGTAAAACATTCAGCCTTTAACTTCTGAGTCTGACACCCAGCTGTATGTGGCTGTCTCCTGATGACATGAGACCCATTGATGACCTTTTAAGTTGTATTTTAGATATTGAAACGTGGATGTGGAGAACCTTTTTAAAGCTCAATCAGGACAAAACAGAGATTTTGTTTGTTGGTCCTGAAGCTGAGAGAGAAAGGGTCCGATCTTATTTATCAACTCTGAACCTAAACGTGTGCTGTAAAGTCAGAAACCTTGGTGTGATTTTTGATGCAGATCTAACTTTTGAAGCACATACAAACCATGTTACGAAGACTGTATTTGATCATATTAACAGAGTGAGTCCCTTTCTCTCCAGAGCCAGTGCTGAAATATTGATACATGCTTTTATAACAACTAGAATAGATTATTGTAATACACTTCTTTCTGGGGCTAAGAAAAACACTATCAATCGGCTGCAGCTAGTCCAAAACTGTTGTACACCTTTTAACCAGGACCAGAAAGGAGCACATTACTCAAATTTTGAAATCTTTGCACTGGTTCCTGGTCATTTTTCAGGTTATTTTTTAATTTTTTTTTTTAATTTTTTTAAAAATTGGTTTACAAGGTTTTACATGGTTTTGAACCTTCATTTTTTTTTTTTAATTTTATTTGATTTATCAGATTTACTTTTTGTGTATGACCCTCCCAGAATCCTCAGATGCACGTCTGCTGGGGGTCCCAAAAGTTACAACTAAAACCCACGGTGAGGCCACATTTAAGCACTGCAGACCTCGCCTGTAGAACAGCCTGTCTGAGGAAGTGAGGGCTTCATCCACTGTGGAGGTTTTTAAGAAAAAGCTTAAAACTCATCTTTGTAGCATAGATTTACTTAGTTCTTACATGCCTACATATTTTTATTTTAATTTATACTTGTTTTTTATACTTGTGGGATGTGTATGTTGCTGGATCTTTAATGTGTCTATTTTATTTTATGATTGCTTTTTCTACTTTTTTGTTACTTTAAAGCATTTGGAGATGCTTTAAAGTAGAAGTGCTATATGAAGTTGAATACAAATATCAAAGAATTGATCAAACAATTGAAAACCACAAATATAAACAAGATGGGACCTGATATTTCCCTCCAATTCTATTCACCTTTAACCACAGGAGGGCCAGTTATAAACTTAAAACAAGATGTGTGTGTCAATTTTAGTGATTCTATAAAAAAAAAAAAACCAAATCAAAACATGTTTTTACAGATTAACATAAAAAAAGACACTGTTTTGGGAGAAACCCTCAAATCCTCATACCTTCAAATAATCATGACTCAAAATATTATTTTTGGTAAAACCAATTTAACAAAATCTCAGACCTTGAGATCCCTCTGCCAACATGTGCATGGACTCCATGTGGCTCATTGGTGAACGGGTTTACTTAGTTAAAATCATAAACAGTCTTATAAAATTCTTCCTTATACGATCAATGGTTAAGAAGTCTAAGCTGCAATGGGCAAAAATATGCTCCTACCTCTGGAAATGTTCATTCCCCATGCCTTTTTATCCCGGGATTCCTGTTTTTCAAGGTAACTGCACATTATTACTGAAATGAACAAAAGATACTGTGTACACTGCGACAGAGTGGTGGTGACCATATGAATATGAAATGTATAAAACTTAAATATACTAGTATAAATACATTTTATTTTTTAATTTTGACCTTGGGATTTAAAAACTCATTATGTACGGGGTTGGCTGCTCTTACATTGTCCTCTAGGGGGCAGCACTTGATCATGCGCCATGACTAGACTTGTAGTCCTCCCCATCAACTAGATGAGACAAATCTTTGGGGGAAAAAAAAAAATTATTAGTTCATATAAGAAGTTGTTACATCCTTGAGAAAAAATGTGTAATTTTAGTGCTTTGTATTATCTTTCTGATGTAACATGTACTTAAACACACATTGATATAAAGATCTTTAACAGACACTTTTCTTATCCATGCTTCCCATGTTTCCTGCTTCAATTACTTTATTTGATTTAGCATCAACTTTAGCAACAGATCTGAATCTATAATATACATATGCAGACCTATAGGGATACAGAGAAATATGACTTAGCTCTTGGATTTATTCTTGGTTTGTTTATTTTTTAAAGTAAAAAATTTAAAAAGGAAATTATTATTGTCGAGTTATTTAATAAAAAAAAAATGTGTTTCTCAGGTCAAAGTTGTTCTGTTTAAAGCCCTGTCTCTTACTTGGTCTTCAATCATTAGCCACCTTCATGGTAGATTCAATGGATGAAAACAATGCAATGAGTATATCATACATTTAAGAGGGAAAACAAGGCGGAACGTGGGCCAATAAGTAGTTCACCTTAAATAAAATTTAGAAAGTAAACTTGTCAATGCCACAGATATGCAGCCTCAAAATTGTAATTTTTCCAATCTTATATTTCTAAATTTGAAATAGAACAAATGTTAATGCTGTGTAAGAAATTACCTTTTTTTGTGTACATTTAGTCAAGCGAAAGTTCTTTTTGGTTAGTGTCTGTCATGTTTGAGAATTCAAAGATTGCAAAAAAAGTTGCTGCAGTAGGAAAAATGGCTCAATCTCTGCATTTGTTGGATTGCTGAAGTTTTTTTTTTTTTTTTAAATAGACTTGAAGCTCAAACTATACTGCCACTTTTAGAGAATAAAGACAAATATTTAATGTTTTTCAAAATAAATCTTGGTTTGTCCTTTACTTAAATCTGAAGAAATGCTGTATAAAGTTTTTGTATTATAACATATTACATAATATTGATACAAAAAAAATATTACTTTGTTAAAGAATAAAAATGGTGGAAGGCACTATGTTTTGGAATGTTAAGCACTAACATCACATTTATTTTTTTCCAAATCATACAGAGACCTTTTAAAAAAAAAAAATTATTTAAAGTGTACTAATTTCCACAATTCCACAAAAAATAAAACTTCATAAAATAAAGATTATTGTTCACTATTTAATTGACTTTAAATATTTTATTTTTTTTTATTTTTATGTGATTATATGAACAGTTCCTGTAACTGTTGGAAGGTAATTAAATAATTTATATAACCAAATATTTAAGTCTCTGTTTGGAAACAGTCTCGTTTATTTAAATACAAGCAGATCAACTTTTTCCTTGAATTTTTCTACTCTTTTTGTCTGTATCGTTGAATAAAGGTTTTTTTTAAGCGTTAGGCATGTCTGTGTATGAGCGCAACAAATGTCCACCAAACACACCAATATAACTTAAACATTTAGCACTTTAGGCAATTTAAGAAACTTGAAAATAAATGATAAATAAACTAAATAAGAAATTCTGACCCTAACTATAAGGTGGGATTTTTTTTTTTTTTTTTTAAATTCTCTTCACTCTGCAGAATTTATTGCATCTTGAGTCATCAAAAATGCTTAGTAAGAATTAAAAAGCAAACCACCCTGGGACGTTTGAAGGGGTGGTTGAACTACCGCAAAGTCTGTCTGGTTCTTGTTTTTGCTCAAGTAAGCGAGAACCAAAAGGTGGTCTATTTCAAAAGTGCTTCCTGCTGTGTTGTTTAGGTTCCTCTGGGACACATGACCCAAAAAAAAAATTCAGTTCTCATCACTCACAACAAGCTTGTTGTCAAAAAACTCAAAATATTTATTAAAAGGAAACAAAGACCTTATGACAATTGAATGGCAAAGCAGATGCTGTTTTGAAGCCACTGTGAAGTATATCACTGTTACAGAAAAGTAAAATGAACTTAAGGAAGAAAGCCTGTTAAAAAAAATTGTAACGAAACAAAAAGAAGCAACAATTTTTATCCAGCTGTTTCCCATAGCCTCACTCAGCAAGTTTATGCTGCTGTCAGCTTAAAATGCCAGTCTTGTACCACAAACTGCAGAAAGAGACATGTTCTAAGTTGGTTTTACATACAGTAAATGCCACAAAGCAGCCTAATAAGTGTTGTTTCAATTTAAACCCAGACTGGTGACTGTCTTTTGTGGTTCTTAAATTTTGCTTTGGTGAAAAAGCTAACATATTTTCCCTCTTAAAGGGCACACTCGATTATAAGGCGCACCACCAATGAACAGCCTATTTTTGAAATTATGCCATATATAAGGCACATTAAGCAAGACAAAAGAGTCAAAGATAAGTCTGTCAGTCTGGGTATTTAAAAGCAATTTGGAAACCATGCATTTTTTTTCCCAAACAGCGAATATGATGTCAGGGATTTCACAAAGTTAAAATCTAAACATTTGATGTCTATTAATCTACTGTGTTCTGATGATGAAAATCTGGATGGCATATTAAAAAATACATGTGAACTTGTTTTATTTTCAGAAAAATTCTTCAAACGCAATGCATTGTGGTCTGTATTTGCTAATGTAGTGAGTTTTGAGGGACACTGGTTTTCGCAAAGACTTCTGGGAAATGTCTAGTGCACTCGATTTTTGAATTGTAGATTCGGAGAGCACTACAAAATAGTGATTGCACTATGTAGTGAGTAGTGAAGGAATACGAACGTACCCTAGAACATATCAGCAACACGATTCATGTTAGCCAAGTTAGAAGCGTTAACATATCTACAATACCTGTAACTCCCAAACTTGTTTGCAGCGTAAAAGACACCAACGGATGCCACCAAAACAAAAGTTACTAAGACTATGCTAACTCCAGACCTTGTTCTTAATGTTGAGTAAACACACAAGCTATGCCCAACCCTCACCCTCCCCCCATATTCACTTCGAAGTGCCGTATATCGCGCGTTCACCATTTTGTAGTGCCGTCTGAATCTACAATTTAAAACAGAGTGCACAAGAAATTTCTCAGAAGTCTTTGCGAAAAACTAGTGTAAATCAATTTGGACCACATTAGCGCATTGCGGTCAAAAACTTTTGAAAAAATGTTTAAATGTCATTTTTCAACAAGCCATCCACATTTTCATTATTAGAACACAGTGGAGTCATACATAGACATTGAATCGCTTTTCACCTCAGGAAAGCAAAAGTAGAGTATTGAGCATCGTCTCCGAATTGCTTTTAAAATCCAGGGCACTATATAGTCCCACACTATATAGTTTTTTAGTAGTTGAGGATTACTGTGGGAATTCAGACGTAGCCCTAGATTCAGACTACACTACATAGTGGCGAATTCACTATATAGTGCACTTACATGAGCACTAAAATAATTTTTACATACCCTAGAACTTGTTAGCAACACGTTACACTTTAACCTCTAACTCCAAATGTTGATAGCATCTCAAAGAACACAGACCGATACCACCAAAACAAGTTACTGGGACTGTAACTCTAGACCTTGTTTGCCACATGTAAAAAAAACAGACCAACACTGCTAAAACAAACACAATTGGGACAATGCTAACTCCAAACCTTGTTCTTAGCGTTAAGTAAACGCACAGTCCTGCACCACCACGTTAGCTGTGTTTGCACATGTACTACAACACCCATTTTTGATAGAGCGCAGTGTATGTCGCAAAAATCACTGCAGCCCCAGTAGGCACTACCAGAGTGTGCATGTGCCATATATATATATGGCATATGAATGAATGAATGAATGAATGAATGAATGAATGAAATGGTTTATTTCAAGCAATCAGGTTATAATACATGAAATAACATCACTTAATAAATCACAAGTAGATCGCTTGAAAGGAAGTGGAAGGAAGCGATCTTATATAATCCCACCCCGGCTCGACCATACCATTTTCTCTACATGAATTATCAATATCCAATTCAGGACTTAATATCAAATATTAATAAAGTTTCAGGTTATGAAAGATCATTAATATTGTTGATGTAATAGAATATCAAAAACAACCATAGACAAGTCATTTATATTAATCATCAACAATAATCTAAACATTCTCATTAAGAAAAAAATAAATAAATATCAAGTAATAATCAACTTCATTTGTTACTGCAGGAAAATATATCGGAGTACTCTCGTTAAAAGACAATTTGAGCAGATTGCGTTTATCAAAGAACGATTAGTATAATGAAAAAGTGCTAAGTAAAAAATCATGATTTATTAATGGAGAAAAAAACTTCAAAATATTCTCATTAAAAAAAACAATTTAAGCAGATTATTTATCAAAAATTGGAGCAGATCAGAGCTACATCTTTGTTTAGGAACAGGTTTAAGGCCACGTAAACCATCTTCGTTGTTTTGACTGAGAGACTGTGAGGGTCTCATTTCAAGGGAATTGTGCTCAAGTTCTTTACGATCGGGTCAGAGTTCGTATTCAACGGTTCCGACGGTTTCATGAGTCCACAATTCACATTTTGCTCGTATTAGAAGTTCAAACATGCGTAATCCCACAGTTCTCAAAGTCTTTCATGGATTTTATCTCATTTTTATCGCATTTTTTGTTATAAGACAACTGCTGCTTTTCGAAAAAAAAGTAAGGCCTTGAAATGCATCTTATCCTATAGTGCAGAAAATCCCTTTCCTGTCTTTCCGTTAAAATAAAAAAAGATTAAAAATGGTCCTGCAGTTGTTGGGTAAACAATGACCAGGATGTTCTTATCAATGTTGGGAGTCAACAAATGTCATACATGATGTCACAGAAATGTGGCAAAAAAATACTCAAACTTCCTTGTCCCAAGCCTCTAAATTTGAGTAAGTCTTTCTGTATAGTAAACTGCCGTTTTGAGAACAGACGTTGCACAGTCTCTCCCTCCAGTCTGCATAAAGCTTCACCTTCCACTGCTGCTTCCACTTAAAATACTCTGCGTAGCGCTTTTTGTCCTTTGCCAGCTCTTTTAAATATTCTCCCAGCTCTCTTACTGATGCAAACTCATTCACATGGATGAAAGAATGAGGTGGAGCCACAGCTTTGTAGTCTCGTATTGATGGTCCCAGCACAACAGGCACAGCTCCGCCTTCGTAAGAGTTCTTCCACAGCTTCTCAGTGATATAATCTTTGGCCACTGAGTTCTCAAAAGCCAAGTAGAAGTAGCACCGGGAGATGGTGGGCAGCAGATCGGAAGAGGCGAGAGGTTTGTTAGCCCAGCGGCCATAAACCTGCACTGGAACCACGGCGCTGAGCTCTTTGTACACCTGACTTCTTTTATGATTCCTCATGTAGTTGCTGACCACCCAACAGACCAGGGAGGTCTTATTGGCAGTAATGTCTTCTGGTAGTGGTGTTTCTTCCTCCTTCGGTAGCAGCACTCCATAAGGTACGGTAACATCAGCATCCCTCCTGTAGGAAATGGTCATATTGAAGATGTTTGCAAACGGTCTTAGGTTTCCATTGTTAGCTGGAGATTCCAGGGACATCCAGGCCCACCGCTGGCCTTCTGGCCTTGGGAGGTCAGTGGGCAACCTTTGTCTCCCCCATATCAACTCACTGTTGTGGAACACCACAATGTTCGCAGAAGAGAAATAGGAGCGATTGTCTACCAGTTTACAGTGAGGGATGTGGAAGAGATCCCAGCACACATCCCCAGCAACACCAGATGACTGTCCAAAGGGCCAGTACCACAGCAGTATGGTCAAATTCCCATTCATACTCAAGTGCTTAAACGTGGTGTAGCTGTAGCTTCTCGGCCATCCGTGGTAGACATACAACAGTAAAGTTAAGAGAATGCAGATGACGAAGAACTTCTTCAGAAAACCAAATATAGGTTTTTCAACGTTTTCACAGCCCTGCAACAGAGGAAGAAAACCTTCTTATAAAGTATTCCAAACATTTGACCTTATTCAAAAGATATCAGTTTTTTTCCTACACAAAAGTATATTAGTTTTCCAAATGCATTTTAGCATCAAAATTTGTTGTTGAAAGTTTCTCACTTAAGTGTTGAAGAAGTGCAGTCTTGTTTAACCCTTTAACCAAGACATAATCAACACATTTTCTGCTGTTTATTGCCTTATGGTACAATGGAGTATTAGGGACAACACAGAAAAACACATATCAATATAGAGAATAAAGTAAAACATTTAGAATTAAGTTTTAAAAGTATAAAAAAAAGAACTTGAAGAATTGTGAGTAAAAAAGTCAATATTTTATGAGAATAGTTATAAATTCATAAGTTAAATGAGTTTATGAGATTGAAGTCATACGTTTTTGAGGCAAAAAGCTGTTTACTAAGAGCAATAACAGCAACAGAAAAAAAACACTTGAGTTTCAGTATGACAGAGACAGAACACATTTCAAGTGGTTACTTCAACATTGGTTTCACAGATAAGGAAACGCTAACGTCAACATTGTTTTATTGTAAGTATAAAGATGTTGAAAAAAAATGGCAAGAAATCAGGCTTCTTCAGAGGAAGATCATTAACCAACAAGAAGTGGATTACTGGCAGACGAGCCATTTATGCTTTTGGCTGTGTAGTTTCTGAGGTTCAAATATATTAAGGCAAATGGATTCCTATGATTATGGCATCGCCATAAATGGCTGCATTGAGAAATTTAGTCGGCACGATATTTAAAGGATACCTTCTAAACTTCAGAAGGGTGAGATTACCGTAATGACCCAATTTTGACAAAAAAGCGCAATGTCTCGGCTTTCAGAAACTGTTGGAATTTTTAAAAAAGTTTTGACTAAACACACCACGGCCTCAGCAGCCACGACTCGGCGGGCCAAAAGATAACCTTTGGCGGGACAAATTTGGCCCACGGGCCCCACTTCGGGCACCAATGTTAAAGCCTTGCTCAGATTTTCTTAGTGGTTCCTCAAGTTATCTAGTAAAAGAAGTCAAACAAGATTCTAAAGACACATTTTCAAATCAAATCCAATTAAACTTTAATTATAGAAAGTGCTTATCAAACATTGCAGCTCAGAGTGATCTACAATAAAAAATAGACAATAAAATACATACAACTTAAACCGACCCACCCTTCTCCTTTCTATTCACACATTACGTCTTATTAGCCCTCACATACCAGGAACTCATACTTTAACTATAAATATAAAAGAGATGTAAGACTTGGCTCTGCTGCGAGTAAACAAAATATCAGGAATCTCTTATATCAGAAGCCAGTTCAGCCACAGAACACCGCCCCAGCACCCACCCACACCAGACAGCAACAGGGTCCGTGCACATCACAGCTGTGAAGCAGGACCCCGGTCGCCCCAGCAAGGGCGAGAACTGCAGCAATAAACAATGACCAAGCAGTGGTACAAAAGATCCCTTTATGGAAACACTGGGGCTCAACTTATGATAAAAATAGACTTAAAAATGAACACATAATAATAAGTAAAATTAAAAAAAAAACTCTTACAATAAATTACAAGATGAGATTAACTAAAAGTCACGTTAAAAAGGTGGGTTTTTAGCCTCTTTGCACAGAAAAAAATAAAATAAAAACATCCTTTTTTTAAATTTTAATGTTCTAAATGTTCTGAAGTTACTGTTTCTTATGTTGTAACTGTTACCTACTGTGTTACTCATTCACAGTAGAGAAACAGTTCTTTTGCAACAGAGAGAAAAGCTAAAGAACAGATATATCAAATTTAACAACACAACCAATCCCTGAAATTGCTTTTACAACCAAATAATTATTTTTCAAAATGATACAATTTACTACAGTCCCATTTTTTTTTTAACCAAAACAACCTGTGCACTCACCATCTTGCGCTGTAGCTCCGAGTGAGTTTTCTGGTTATTTGCTTCCTCCTTTTAATGGGATGGAAAAAAAGAGAAAGTTAAGAAATTCTTTCAGTGTCTACATGTTCTGTTGTGAAATGTAACTGGTGTTTCTAGCCTGCCTTGAGTGTCAAATGTTTGCTGTAAATAAAAACACCCAGACTTGTTTTCTACTCGTGTTTTTCTGATAGATACATCTTAAAAAAGTCAAATGTATTTAATTAAATGAGACAATTTAGATATGATTCAATATGAAAGTTTTATGAAACAACATCACTAAACAGAGGATAATTTGATCATTGTTTCATTTTTATAAATCTATGAAGTCAAAGCAAAGCGTTCAGTGCTCTTGTAGTGCAGAAGAACTCGCCTTTTCTCAGTTATAAAAAATACTTTCAGCCTGTGCAGTGATGTTTTTTTTTTTTTTACTTGTACCTCAGAAATGCGGAGGAAAAATGAGTGCCATATGCTGTTCCCTCTGCATGAAGCATCCATCTATTTAAACACTATCAATCGTCAGATATCGAGGCGGTAGGAAACTACCCAGACATTTAGCTTTTCATAGTAAAAATAATTGCATCTGGACATCTGGAAAACTTGGATTACCTTGGATTCAATGCAAATGCTCAGAAACTACAAGATTTTCAAGAACTGAGGATGGTAGTCATAAGCAGCAAAACATCTTCTAGATCAGGGGTCTCAAATTGGCAGCTCGCGAGTCATTTGCGGCCCCTACCTTATTGTGAAAGTTCCGTGTCTACTAAGCAATATCTCCCACACATGTCCACACTTCTTTTATTATAGATTTGTATTTGCTTTGTGATGTTTAAGCTCGCTTTATGCTTAAAACTTTGCATTTACTTTTGTTGTTTGATCTGGGAGTCAGAAAAGTCCTTAGCAATAGTTGTTAGCATCGTTAGCTCCTGTCATTTCACAGGACATGCAGAAGATATTGTTTAGTGATACCTAGACATAAACAAATGTTCAATAAACTGATGTCAAAAAAGCAATCCTGCTTATCAAATATGTTTCTGGTTTCACTTTGTGTCTCATTTGCACATTTCTTGGAATTTGCATGTTTACATAAACCTAATGAATCAAGTTGCTTTTAGATAATTTTATCCAAAACGACTCAAAATGTTTTGTATTAAGTGAAATGTCTTTTCCAGTGATAAAGGAGTCTGGGATTACTACACCGGATTGACTGGTGGTTAGGCCACTCCACCCAGTGAGCTACAGTCACCACAGCATTGCAGGAAATTAACCAACTCCTCAACATCTGAAATATGGAAGTAAGCTTTCAAGGGAGGAGGCATTTACTGTCAAAATTTGAACTATTTTAGTGTCTGGGGTGTTTTTCACCCCATAATCTGCCACTACAATTACTGGTTCAGAGATGGACCTTCTAGAACTTGATAATAAAAGCAACCTCTTCACATTATTATGAGTGAAGCTTCCATTAAAATGCACAATTAAATGTATCCTGAATAATTATGAAAGATGAGACTTCAATCTGTCAGATAATTTACAGTAAGTATGGCATGTGAATTTATCATTTGTGTAATGACGTTAAGAGAAGTATGTTCATTAAACACAATCCACTAACAGCATAAAAATACAGTGGATAAGATAATACTTATTCTAACTATGAGACTACACCCACATCAAGCTGAAGAAACAAGCATGATTCTATCACAATTCCCACAATACCTATGACAGATGTTGAGTGTGACTTCTTACTCAAAATTCTATTTTTCTTTACCAAATGTGTCTATGTGTGTCTAAAGGTGTCTGAGTCAAGGATCTAGCCCTCTGGGTAGTTATATCCATCTCTCCAGATCATTTTATTTTATTATTATTGGCTTTATGTTATATTGTGCTTATTTCTAATTTGTATAATTTCAACATAATTTATTTTCATGGAGAGTGAGAAAAATTAACAGTTATTTAAGGTTTGAGTTGATTTACTCTGGAATAATATTCCTGCCTGTTTTCATTCATAGTAATGTTAAAAAGTTACGTTTTCAAAGTTTTAAAAAAGTAGTTTTAGTGTGTCGTCATCATCATAACGATCTTGCAGACCAAACACATATGGTACCCACACTGTAAACAGGAAACTGAATCCCTAACTTAGCGCTATTCTGGTGCTTTCTAATGTAGTCATCACTTTTTGCAAATCAACAGGTGGCAACAACGGCTCCGCCCCAACTGTCCCGTTCTGTTTTTCTATGGACCTACAACTGATGGGGGCCCTAAAGAGGGACTGTTTAATGGGTCCATTTTACAATGGAAACCTTCTTATACTGGGCTGGACTGTACCGGACTGTATCAGACCATTAAGTGGAAACGAAACTCTAGACCAGGGGTCTGCAACCTGCGGCTCTCTTTTATCCCTCCATGGTGGCTCTCTGGGTGAAGAAAAAAATTGAACGCTAACGTTTTTTGCTAGGTTCTTTTCTAGTGGGGTTTTTAGGATCATTTAAACTTATAGCTTCCATTTTGGCAACATGCTAATGGTTTTTACCAATTTATTTTAGTAAGGAATTTATGCAAATTTTGAGTTTAGCTAATATTTTTGTAAAATGCTTATGTTTTCAGCTATTTTGTTATATGCAGAAATTGTTTTTTTGATAATTTAGAATTTAGCGTCTATTTTAGCACCATGCTAACATTATTGACTAAGTTAGTTTACTGAGGAATTTTGGCTATTTTGGAGTTCAGCTAGTAATTAAGCAACAAGCTAGCTTGTATTTTTGGCCTCTAATTAGTTTTTAATGCTTATTTGGAGTTAAGCTAATGTTTTAGCAATATGCTAACATTTTTTTGCTAATTTGTTTGTACTGGGACTTTTAGGCTAATTTTGAGTTTAGTTTTTATTTCAGCAACAATCTTAACTTTTTGGCTGATTTAATTTACAGAGAAATGTTTTGCTCATTTGAAGTTCAGCTAGTAATTAAGCAATGAGCTAGCTTTTTTGCTACTAAAGTTAAAAACAAAAAAAAAATTCCCTTTTTGAGAGATGCCAGTTTCTTTTGATATATTTTATTACTTTTGTTCATGCCAAAAATAGACATTTTTCACATTTATTAAAAAAAAAAAAAACACAAAGAAGGTTATAAATGCAAATCCAAATTTCTTAAAGGCTAAAGAAAGATTATGCAGCTCCTACTAGGTTTTGATCAGTAGAAAACAAACCCAAATGGCTCTTTTACTGTTAAAGGTTGCCGACCTCTGCTCTAGACTGGTGTAAAAGAACCTTTGAAGCCAAAAGGGCAAATACAATCATGGTGTGTATAATAAAGCCACAGTTTTTAGTAAGTGCAAGCAAGGTAGCTAGGTTCAGAACTTCAAGTTAGTTTCAGGGAAGGGATTGAACTTAAAATAGACTAATACAAAACTAGATGTAGTGATATATAATACAAAAAGAATGGCCCAAACAGTTCTTGAGCACGTAAAAAATTTAGCACAGATGAGTAATTCAAGTATTTATAGATGTAAACTTTCAAGAATCTAGTTTGTTGACTGTTCATGAAAACTGGACAAATTATCCCCTCCCCCTCGCATTCTGAATAATAAACACCTACTGGTTCCTGAAAGCCATGGACTTTTATTAAGAAATAAACAACTATTATACTTGTCAGAGTAACCATTCTTGCTCTGATATTTTTTTTAGCATGCTCTTGATAACCCAAATTTGTTTTCACTATATATATATTTTTTTTTATCACAAGTAATTTAAGTTATAAATAAGCCAATAAGAGGCCTCAATAAAAGCATGTGGGGCCTGCTGACGACAGTCTTTAAATTTAATGTCAAACTGTTTAAAGCCAACTATGCACGATTTGACAAAAGTTTAAATTAAAAAAAAAAAGTCAAACTTCCATTTGACAATGTAAGTAATTCTAGACTCCCAGAGTATAGTTACAGCTAATTGTTTAGGTTCAACCAGAGCTTAAGACAAAAGTTCTATCTTAGTAGAAGTGAAGAAGCTCCTTTGTGAGTTGGTTTGAATTTGTGTGACATAAATCTTGATGTATCACGTTTTGACATGTGGAAAGGAAACGTGAACCATTTCCTTAGCATAGGGTGAGATGAAATCAGGAAATTGCTCTTATTTGTCTCATGTATTTTTTTAAAGTTAAAAATAATTTCTTGACTTCGAAGTCTCCAAATATCAAATACTTATATAAAAATATATATTTATCTGTAGGTAAAATGCGACCATCTCTGGTATCTGTAAAATAATGTCTGCAGATTAGGATCAAGAGTTTGAAATGCGACAAACCCATCGATTGCTTCTTTCACCCAAACCCAAAATATGCCAAAATCAAATGATTAGACTGGACCGAGTAAAGACAGAGCTTTAATAAGTCCAACAAGTCCAACTGCCAATCAACTTACTGATACTACATTAATGAAAAAATAAAAAAATGAAAAATAATTTCCAACCCTCTGCAACAAACATTGAACATTTCTACAAAACCAGAATATACATTCATTTTTAAGTATAAAGTCACATTTTTCAACATGAAAATCTTTATAGAAAATCTGATTTATTACCTTCGTGCTCGACATGTCACATGGGGTGAAAGTAGTGAACACACAGCGAACGCACACAGCACAACACACAGGAAACCTAAGGTACAGCATGCTCAACATCACGTCCTCAGGAAACATCACGGAACTTTCACTATCAACACTATCAATTATAAATACTGAAATGTAGTCACATAAAGCGGTTACACATTTATATAAATGCAACATCCTGCACTTTCTTGACTAAAGATGCAGAAGAAATGCCACATTGTATAAATGCTAATTGAAAAAAAGTATGTTCATTCAAGATCCTTTAAACGATGGGCCCAACTCACTGCGGTCAGGGATGAGTCGTAGAAGAGAGGACAGTAATAGCATCTTTGTATTAGATATTTAAGTAACAAAAGTCTTCAGGGATTTATCATAACAGAAATTATATCCTTTCATGCTCCTACTATAATGATTTATATGGTCAAATATTAAGGATGTTAAACAATAGATGCAATGTAAAAGTTTGACACTCCTCTTCCTGCTCAATAGAACAGTTTTTTCTTTCATAATTGATGAAGTGGCTGGAGAGTTTGTTTCTGACATAAAGCTAAAATGAAACTGTAAAGGGAGGTACCTTTGGTGTTTATGTGTTTTATTGTCTGTTGTTTTTGCAGGTTTTATTAAATGTGACCATCCTCTTTAAGCAAAAAGATGATAAAATTATATGATTTACAAAAAAAAAGTTTACCTAATACATAGTCACTGACTAAAGACAAAGTTTTAGTTCTATTCATGGGGTGAAAAAAAAATATTGTTTTTTGCATTTCATAAATTGGCCAGAAAGTATTATGCATGCTGCAAGGTTTGATGAATTACCCAGCATAGACTACCAAAATTGCCAGTATAGTTTCTGTGTTTTGTTTGAAAAAGAAAGACTTTATATTATGAACTTAAATGTTTCATCCATCCATCCATTTTTCCCTTAGACCAAGACCAGTTCACAAGGCCGGAGTCTAAGCAAAGCTGTCTCAACTTACCTCTCCCCGGCCACTCCCTCCCCCTCCTTGGTGCAGACCTACTGTCACACCAACACATCTCACCACTGTCTTCCAGCTCTCATCCTTGTCCTGAACAACTCCAGCGTTCACTTTCTTATCCAAATCACAGTTCCTCTCTCTGTATCCTCTCATAGACTCGTTATCCAGATCTATACAGACAGAATACAGCTCCTTCTTCCCTTCTCTGTTCTTTGGAAGCAAATTTTATGCAAAAATTGCGTATGTGGTTCTCTGCCTTGGCACGAACAAATTCTATAAATTAAACGATAAGTTTTCCTTCCATCTTTCTGTCACACTCATGGACTTTGTCAACACATTTCCATCCCTGTCCTCGATTATCCAAACTTGCTGCTCATCCTCCTCCTCTAAATCTCTGCCTTTCCTGGACTGACCCACGTCTTCCTCTTTTATGTCCAACCTGCAATGCATGTCGTCTTTGTTTACCATCTCCACCTTGTGCTGCACCTCTCTGTACTCTGTTTGCTCCATTGTCCCATTTCTTTTTTGTAGCAAACCTTTCTCTCTTCACACACAGGTTTTTCTCCCAAACACACAAAGCTTGTTTCATTCCCTTGAGCAAACTGCTCCTTCATGATTACTCTGTTCTTCTTTCCATCCACACCCCAATAAAACAGCTTGAACCTGCTTCCAATCTAAGCCTTGCTGCAATTACATATGATCTCTAAAGAAACAGGATTTCTAACATATTTTTTTTCCATTACAGCAATTTTTTCTGTGGAAGTCCTAAAATTCTAACCTCAAGTTTCACACTCTTGCATTTTCTTTTCTCTCTCTGCTTACAAACCTATCTTGTTCTCTTCTTCTTTAACAAATAGATCAATTTTCAAAGGCATACCATGATTCACCTGGACTTGGGACTGGAACATGAAAGTAGTAGACAGCACCCCTGTTGTTTTCTTGATCCTATCAAAAGTGCAGATTCATCCACAGATAACGACGTGCTGTAATGGAGGCTCTTTTTATTGATTAGCTGTGTCATACAGTATAACGGCGTTCACTTCCGGCATGCTCCATCAACTATTATGGTTACGTCACATGATGACCGACATCTCGTGTCTACTTCAGGGTCCGGTGGGAACTAACTGCATCGCCGTAACTAAACACTGACAGTTAAACAAAATGTTGTTAAATGTTGCATTCCCATTCTTATAAGATAATTAGCAAGAAAGGATAATAATAAAAAAAAAATGTTGTAAATGTGACACTAAGTATACTGTTAGAAGTATATCTCCACAGATGTAACAAAATGTCATCCCCTTTAACTGTTTGACTTTTATGAACATTTCAGTGTGATACCCAGCATCAGACAAGCTTGACAAAGATTTTTTTTATAAACAGGGCAGCGACCCGCCTACACCCTTTACATTTTCCTTATGTCCTTTTTATAAGTCCAGGACAACTCTAGGGTTGACCTGCCAGCCATACCTTGTGTGGTAAGAAACAACAGTGGTTGTTTCCTCAGATGCATCCAGCGACACAGATTTATTGTTGTGATTCTTGCTTGGTTGGTGTTTTGGATGTCCTTGATGTCAAGAAGATGACGCCTGTTCCTTCTGTACTCCTGTCATTTGTTGGTGCGTACAGGGTATGATCTGTCAGTGTCAGCTGGCTGAACGACAACCTCTGGTTTCCAGAGTCCATGGTCCTGCAATCTGATGATACTGTATGTTCCTCATCCTCATGCAGCTCTGGCATTGGTCTTGCAGACCTATCATAGAACCGAAATTGTTGCTGGCTGACTTGTCTGGTGTGTGTCTCCTTGTAGCTGACCACTCTGTTAATGGGTGCTCGGCAGGATGGAACGCAAGCGGCGACTCATTAGTAGCTGGGCTGGTGATCTGAAGTTGTCAACTGGGGTGTTGCGGTACTCCAAAAGACAAAAATATGGATCTCTCTGATCTACCTTTGCCTTTTCCAGGAGTGACTTTGAGATTTGCACCGACTTCTCCGCCAAACCATTACTTTGTGGGTAATGTGGGCTGGTTGTTACATGTCTGAAGCCCCATGTTTTGGGAAAGTCTTCGAACTCCCTGCTTTTGTATTGGGGGCCATTGTCAGATATGATGGTCTCTGGTGTGCCATGCCTTGCAAAAACAGTTTTAAGTTTGTGTATAACAGCTGAAGATGTGGTGCTGTTCAGCTTTTCTACATCAAAATATCTACTAAAATAGTCTGTTGTGATTATGTAGTTTTTGTTGTTCCATAAGAAAAGATCAGTGGCGGCTACTTGCCAAGGTCTGTCAGGGATCTGGTGATTTATCATAGGTTCTTTTGGGTTAGATGGCCAATGTTCAACACACTGTGCACCTGCTGACCATGTCTTCTATTTGCTTGTTCATTCCAGGCCAAAACAAGATGACTCGTGCTGTCTGTTTACACTTTTCCATGCCCATGTGGCCTGTGTGTATCTTGGTTAAGATTTCTGGACGCAATGTGTTGGGGATCACTATTTTCTCACCTTTGAAGATGATTCAGTTTATTTGAGAAAGCTCATCTCTGTGATTCCAGAATTCAGCGTTGCTCTGGGGACACGCCCTTCTTTCCTCAGGCCAGCCTTCACTGATTGTCCTCATCAGTAGCTTGAGTTGCACGTCTTTTCTGGTTTCTGCTGTGACCTGAGCTCCTTGCTAGGATCAAAATAGGTCAACACTGGACCCGGCTCTCTTGTGAGCAGTTCTTTCATTTTTTCGAATGCTTCATCATGCTGTGCATCCCATATGAATTTGCTTATTTCTTTTAGCAGGTGCCGCATGGGTGCATTAATGTCTGACAGCATGGGTGCTAACTTCGACAGATAATTACCTATACCCAGAACTTTCTCTTGCTCACCTTTGTTTTTGGGTGGCTCCATGTCTCGAACAGCTGCAATCTTGGCTGGATCGGGTTTCACTCCATCCTTTGTGATGAGGTGGCCAAAACAGCTGACTTCGGTGGCACAGTGGGTGCTCTATTTCGGGTTGAGCTTTACTCCTCGCTCTCTGGAATCTTGCAGCATGGCTCGAAGGTTTTTGTCATGCTCATCCCTGCTCCTGCCATAGATCAAAACATCATCAACAATTGCCATTACACCTTGTAGTCTCTCGTAGGTTTCATCAACTTTGCGCTGAAACTCATCTTGTGCAGATTTCACCCCCAAGGGTAAGCGCAGAAACCGATATCGAAACGCCACACTTGCCTTATCTCGTGAGATCTGGTGATGTCAATCCTTTTCTCCAGCATTTAGTCAGAATCAACATTCAGTAATTTCTCTCTGACTCTGGGCGAGTACACACCGAACACCACGTGCTCGCTGATAATTTCTTCGCTGTTAGCATAGTTGCAGTCCTTGACAAGCAACCTCAAATCCGTTACAAACTGCTCGAAAGGCTCACTGGCTTCTTGTACTTTCTTGTACAACTTGTAGCGAGCAAAAATAAAGTTTGTTTTGGGCATTTCATACGTCTCAAAGCGGCCATAGTACGTTTTAAGCACCTGACTTTCATCATCCGAGAGCGTCCACGTGTTGTAGATGTTGCGGCCTTTATCTCCGACCCAAAGAAGTCGGTAGCTGCATTTTTCATCCTCTCCCTTCCCCTTAAATGGTCCGGAAAACATTAAATCCACGTGTAGCTTGAATTTGCGCCATGCTTCAGGCAAGTTGCTCGCATCCCAGTTCATGTGCAGCGAGGTAACTCCAGCGACGTCCATGCTGTCTTGCTCGTTGCAGTTCCGCTTTCACTCACACACTGTTGTGTTCTTGATCCCATCAAAAGTAATAATTCATCCACAGACAAGGACGTGCTGTAATCAAGGCTCTTTTAATTGATCAGTTGTGTCATACAGTATAACGGCATTCACTTCTGGCGTGCTCCTTCAACTCTCGTGGTTACGTCACATGACCAACATCTCGTGTATCCACCTTATTCCTGGGGCCGCTGATGTATAAGGGGTTATAGGTGCAACTTCTGATATAGCAACCGGAAGTTACACAGCGCCACTGGTTTCCACTAAAAGTTAGCAGTTTTGTTAACTTTATCAGTGCATACAAACTTTACAAGCGTGTTTTACTTAATCCCTCAAAAGTTTCAAAAGTGGCTTTGCACAGCTCAGGTACATGTTTTGCAGCTCGTGGTTGTAATAACAACCAAACTAAATTAAATCTGTGGCCTAAGGAGCGTTGTGTGGAACGTGGGCTGCTGACAAAGAGGGAGTGCCGCTGCCCTCCTCAGTACAGATTTTACTGTCCCTCTCACACCTCTAGCTGGTCCAGAACACTGCTGCTTAGGTTCTGATTGGAGCACGCAAGGGGGACCACATCCTCATCCTGGCTACCCTTCAGTGACTGTCTGTGAATTTCAGAATTCATTTTGAGATTCTTTTATTTGTTTTTAAATCTTTAAACAACTGTGCACCGCCGTACCTCTCTGAGCTTCTCTGTCCCCCACACCCCGACCCGGTTTCTCAGGTCAGCTGATCAACTTCTCCTGGAGGTACCGAGGTCCAAGAGGGGAACGAGCATTTTCAATTTGTGCACCAAACCTGTGGAATGCATTACCACTGAGCATCCGACAGGAGTCCTCACTGTCCATTTTTAAAACATATTTTTATCACAGCTTTGCTGGTGTGATTTATTTAATTGTTTTAGCTCTGCTTTATCTTGTGTTTCATGCTTTTATGTATTTTATTTATACTTTCTATCTCTAAATCTACTTTTTATCTGTAATTGTTTTTTTTTAAATTTTAGCTGTTGCTTTTATTGTTCTTTGAACTTTTAAGGTACAGCGCCTTGTTTGACCAAGGTCATTTAAAGGCACCATATCAATTATTTAAACTAAAACTCAAACTTAAAAAAAAAACCTTCAGAAGTGTGCCGACATGTTTCAAGAAGGAAGATTTGAAATCCAGATACTGTCTCATTACTCAGCTTTTAGACACCTTGATAAATGAGAACCATCTCCGACATAAAAACAAGCATAAAAAAAAGCCAGGCAGCTACATCCAGAAAACTCATCAGATACTGGATATTCAATCTCAAAATAAATCATGACAAAATCCAAAAAACATTTAAAGAATTTTAATCATACACCAAAGTGGTATGTGGTTGATGTTGTAAAAGATTTGCAAAGAATCCACTGGAGGCAGCCAAACCATTCTGGTCATAAATTCAACCCAAACACTTTCCCACGGATACTGTCTTTGCAGACTAAATACAAATGAATAAAGTGAAAAACACACAAAAAAACACAAAAGATAAAATCCAAGTTTTTCCACTTACCTGAACATGAGATGTCAGTGCGGGAGGCAAAAGTGTTGCTGTGAAATGTGCAAAAAATTTGAGATTATGAAGGAAACTGAAGGATGTTTCACTGACAGTTCACTGATGAATGTAAAGCTCACAATTGCATCGGATGTGCTTTTCTGCAGGCAGGCGTGAACACGTTCTTTTGATTTTCTGCTCGTGGAGCTAACTGGTGGCATTTGACACACCCATGGGGGGGTGTTTGTTTCAAATTTACACACATGGGGAAAGAGGAAGTGTCAACCTTGACAAGAAAAAAAAAGATGCAGGTTTCACAAGGGAACTCCTAAATTAAATAGAGACTAACTGCAACGGCCTTATGACAGTAAATTTATATATATATCTATAAAGGCCAGGTTTCAGTGCCTGGGGTCAGCACCATACCAACCACAGCTTTCAAGGTCCATATAGACTGGCATGGCCCCACTGTCATGTTGTTATTAGATTCTTAGTTACACTGCACCCCAGGTGTAGCTGCTATGAAGAAAAATAGTTTAAATGATACTTAAAGTTGATCCAATATTCTTGACTTTTTTCATGCTATTGGTTTAAAAATGCTGAACAGCTTAAACATGTTTTAACTTATTTGTCAACAGAGTGGTGAGTATAGATCACCTTGATTTAAAGCCCAGTGTGCTTTCCTTTCAGTCACATTCCCCCATGCATGTAAAATTTCCACTTTGATGGTGGCTCCACTGTCTAACACTTGCCCTGACCTTTAACCACCAGAAGCAATATAGGGTTCAGTGTCTTGACCAAAGACACTACAACACATGAGCGGGCAAGCCAGGAGCCAAACCTGCCATCTTCCAATCTGAAGTCAATCTGCACCATAAATTCCCCAAATACTCTATG
This sequence comes from Oryzias javanicus, assembly GCA_003999625.1. Classification (NCBI taxonomy): domain Eukaryota; kingdom Metazoa; phylum Chordata; class Actinopteri; order Beloniformes; family Adrianichthyidae; genus Oryzias; species Oryzias javanicus. The sequence continues at coordinate 13,417,906 of CM012448.1, read as the reverse complement.
CTCTTTGTGTGAGCATGTGTTGCTTTATCATTCCATTTTACATCAATGTGAATCTATGCTTAAATGAGTCATTTTTGAATATAATCACTGGATTTATGTTCATATATTGCATTAACTCATAAACTGTCAAACTTTGTCTTAATTTTCTCAGTCAGACTTTTTTTCTTATTTTCTTTGTGCATATTTTTGCTGTGTGTTTTGCTATGTCTTTTACTTTGCATACATTAAAGAGTTTAAATCCTCAATTTTCCCCCTTTAAGTGTAGATTATTTAATATAATTTGTTAATCTCTATATTTAGCTCTGTGTCTATGTCTCTGTATCTTATATCTGTGCAGCGCCTCCGGTCTAGGAGTGTTGCTTCACTTTGCACTGCATCAGCTATCCGGTTGAAAAGATAATAACACCTCTCTGAGTTTGACCTAACCTTTAACACAAGAAAAACACATTTTGAACGGCAAACCTTCTCTGTTTAGCATTGAAACTGATTTCAGAGTTAACATAGTTCAGTTCATAAATATCTTCATAAAACCAATGCTTAGTACAATTGTATGTCTGTGTGAGCACAACAGCTATGCTGCACGATCACAAATCAAAAATATCAAGATAAAAGCAATAATAGTTCAAATTTTCCATACCGTGCAGCACTGACAGAAAGTCAGTTGGTTTGACATTCAAAACTTGTCACCACTTTCGTTTTTATCAGGCTGACGTTCTCATGTCTTCTCATGTGTGAACTTTTTTTTAATTTTAACAACGTTTTATCGGCAAAGCACTCATGACAGAAATGTAACTCTTTAGTTCCTGCTCAGATCTGCACACACACGTGCACTTTGTCTTTCTTTCTTCTCCAAGAAGATCACAGCTTTGAGAGCGCTCAATTATCACAGCCGACATAACATCTGCAGTGTTAAGTAGACGTGAATTAACACAAACATAAAAGCTTGCTTTGTGCCTCATTGTCTGTCAATAACCTTTTGTGTTTTTCCTGCCTCAGGTCTTGCACAAACATGTTTAAATCATGAGGAGCCCATTTTTTGATGGAACAGCACTGGGAGAGGCACTAGGGAAGGAAAGAGGCCAGAAGGGGCCGACGTGGAGGAAGTTTCCACTGACAACTATTCAAAGGTGGTCAGTGGCTAATCCACTTCCCCAAAACTCCAAAGCTGAAACCACCTTCACTGATAGAGCTGGTGTCCCCTTATCAAACCACAGTTGGAGTACGATGTGGAAAAGAGCTAAAAACAAAAATACTAGCTTGTTTGCCCTGCTCTCAAATATTTTTGGTGTTTTAAGTGTTTTGTGCTGCAGAGTTGCTGTTACTATGTCTGCAGTCATGTCATCCAAGATTTATGTGGTTTGAAACTCTTATCTCACTCCTCTCAGTGCATGACCAGCTTTTCCTTTGTGTCACCTTGTCTCAGAGCTCTTTCCTTGTTCGTGCCTCTAAACATAACAAGTTAATACCTGCTAAGTGAGTACACACTTTCATCAAGAGTGAAACAAGAACTGGAAGAAACAAACCAAAAGCACAAGAATCTTGAAGTGAGAGAAAAGTATGAAAGCACCCCCCGCGTCATAATGACGTCGTTACGTCATTCCTTTATGAAAAGCACAGCCCTTTAAAGTCCCACTCCAATTATCTTTTGATCTAATAAAAAAGTGGTCTTAATTATGATGATGCCAGTTTTAGCCAAAATCAAAACACTATGTCATTAACTAGGACAGTTTCTGCAGAGTGGCAGGGGTTCATTAGAAATTTACCTCTGAGTTGGGGGTGGGACTGCTACCTTGTAAGTCTGTCCCCATTTCCCATCATCCCTTTGTCTGTTCTGGTAGCTTATAGTCCCTCACGCCCCAACAACAAAAAATGGCGAGCAATATTGGAGCTATCCAGTCGTAACGTTTTGAGCCAGATGAGGAAAACATAGACGTACATGGATCTAGTCGTCTACAACTGGATGCATCAGAATTACTACAAGCATTCCCAATGGTATTTTTGTATTTGCTGAATGAAGAAATACTGAAAATTTTAAGCTTAATATACTTTATTTTTGATCATGAGAAAATGCTACTACATGTTAAAAACATGATTTTCAATCAAACGGGTCTTTATGGTTTTGGTCAGTTCTCAGGTTTCTTGCTAAAAAATGATGTATGTGGTTACAGCTTACACGCTCCCTAGTATCACCTAATTTTTCTGCTCTTGCTCAGCAGTCTGTTCTGCGAAAAGTTAAAATGAATAAACGTGACTAAAAAGAAAAACATTCTCAAAGTGAAATATAAAGATCAAGATAAGATTCTGTGTTATTGTCATTGCATGTTTTCAGTATAAGCTATCAAAACACCAGCTTAGTGTTTTTTTTTAAATAAATCTTGTAGGATGCCACAAGTGTTTTAAAGAATAAATACTGCTATTCATTAAAAAAAAAAAAATGCTGCACAGCTGTGTAGTGGTTAGCACTGTCACCTGATAGCTAGAAGGCCCTGGTTCAAATCCTAGCTGGGACCCTCGTGTGGACTTTGCATGTTCTCCTCATGGGTTTTCTCATGGCTCTTCAGCTTCCTTCCATTATCAAAAAATCCTCCTTTATGCACTGATTGGTGAACTTAAATCATCCCAAGGTGGTATTGTAAGTTTGTGCGGCACTGCATTGGACTGGAAAACTGTCCATGGTTTACCCCACCTATTTTCAGAGGTAGTTGGGTTGGTTCAAGCATCCCCACGGCCCCAAAAGGGATTTAGACATGCTATTTTTATTAAACCATTGGTTTGATGTGGCATGTACACTGATCCTGAAGTGTTTTTTTTTTTTTGGAAGAAAGGCAGGTTTGGAGGGAAAGCCTTTATCTAAAAATATATCTGAGCTATATTTCAAAGTGTTTTGGCATGAATCTTCATTAAGAAAGCTGCATTGTTTAACTCTTCTTTTGTATGTAGCTATGGGGTTACTATAATGTTTACGTGTAATTGCAAAAATCCCTGTTCCTCATGGAATACTTATTTGTTTTGATTGAAAAGGGCGGGGCAAAGTAAGGTAAGGTTGACAGGCTGGAAGACCAATATTGTTTGGAGAGGCTGCGCTTGAAGGCACGAATGACACATATCCAGATTTGCTGGTTAGACTGGTAGGGCAGGAGCAAAGCAAAAGAGGTGCGGTGAGACACAAAAAGCAGAAACAGGTGTGAAGGGTGGCAGTAGAAGGAGATAAAAAGACGTTAAATTATTTCAGGATAAGGCTGAAGTCTTGTAGGAAGCCAGCAAGGTGAGTCAGGCATTCAGTCAATTCACCAGGTATATTTTTTCTTTAAATAGTATAAAAATACTGCGTTGAAGGGCATACTTGTAAATCACAGTTTTTTTTTTCTTGTTGTTCTGTAAACAGACGCAAACCTCCACTTGAATCCAGCAGACAAGAGGGAGGAATAGAGAACAGGGATGGGGGATGCACCAGACATTGAGCTCTTTGTCAAGGTAAGTAGTAAACATATATTTATCTCTTGTTAAAACAAAAGAAATAATATCCGATTGTCAGATTTGAAGTTGCAGAATATTAGTTTTTAGTACATTTGGCTACTTGGTCACTGCCATTACTTGCAATCACTTTAAAAATGTGTCTAAAACTATGATTTTTCCTTCTTTGTAGTGGATTTTTCTTTGTTTTTGCCCTTTAAAGGTCCTCCCAAAACAGATAAACAGGCTTTACGTCCTTGGTTTTATTCATACTTTACCTTTCTGGATTTAAAATGGTCGGAATCGTATTTTATACCACATAGCACAGAAAGGAATTTAATTTTTAGTGATAATTACTTAAACTGTCAAGTTTTCATTTAATACGCTGCTGCTTGAGACCTGTCAAAGCCGAGCAGGCTGGTCAAGAATGTCTGCGTGGGTGTTCCCAATTTTAGTCACTCATCATGGAGTGAAAACAAAAGCAGTTCAAGTTTTTGCTCTTTTAAATGAGATCTCTTTATCATAGATTGAGTTGCTTTCATAATGTTTTCCCTCTAAGTGTTTTGAATGTGATGTATTTGCTTGACAGGCAAGTCTCGATGCTGAAAGTGTGGGGAACTGTCCCTTCTGCCAGAGGCTGTTCATGATTCTGTGGCTGAAGAAGGCAGAGTTTAGGCTCACCACTGTAGACATGAGGAGGTGAGTCTGTTGTTTGCTTTCAATTGTTAAGCTCCTGTTCTGTCTCTTTAGTTTTTACTTTTTTTTAATTTTATTTTGAAAATCATCTCTTGGAGATACTGACTTTACATCCTGTATATCCTATCCCCAGGATTAATGTTGTCTGAGTTGATCTGAACATGTACTCATGCTTGTTCTGCTGCAAAAATATATTTACTAAGCACTTGCTTGGCCACCTTTCAAATAGAGTCTTCTCTGACATTTGCTATAATTGTTGCAAATTAATGTACTTTTGTTTTCCTTTAAACTGAAAAAAATTCAAGACTTCATTTATGATGGAAAAAAAAAAAACATACACAGACACACACACACACATATATATATGTATGTATGTATGCTTTTTTTCTGTTATACTTGATCCAGGAAAGGTGTAGTACTAAAAGTGAAAGTAATCAAAAATGATTACAGAGTTGCTGTAAGTGAAATGACAGTGAATGAAATTGAGTTGTCAAAGCACCAGGAATTGTTGGAGTGCGACAAGTTCTGTACAGCAATGTGTGAGGAGGAACAACAACATTTTTCTGATACATAAAGTAAATGACTTTTTTATTATAACTGTTTTAGTATAAAACTAGTTACTTTTATAGCATTAAATGATTGAAACACAACTATTGAAAGCATTGCAATTTTCTGTTTCTAAATAAAAGACTTCCACTTATATGTAAAATTTGTTAAAAAATACACATCTGCAAATGTAAAAGTAAACATAACTTCCAGTATTGCAGAGTAAATAAGCAAACTTTGTAAATGAGTTCTATAAAGTTGAAAGGCTAAAAATGTCTGCACCAAAGCTTAGATTGATGACTACAAGTGTTTATTGTACGTCACTGTTTTTAAGCCTGAGTAGAGCAAGTATCTTGGCAGCATGCACTCTTCTCCATTACATCTACCTGGTTTGGTACAAATAGTGTTTGATCCTTCCTTCAAGACACATTACATGCTCTATATTACCAAAAGTATTAGCTCACCTGCCATGACTCACATATGAACTGAAGTGCTATCCCGTTCTTAACTCATGGAGCTCAACCTTTTGAAGCTATCACAGCCTCAACTCTCAACTCTGTCCACATGGTTGATGAGTGCGTTTATTGGAATTTTTGACCAACTTTTCCAAAAGCCTATTGGTTCGATCACACAGTCTCCAGTCTAGATCATCCCAAAGGTGGTCTATCACAGTGGTCTCTAACCTTTTTGTGGCTGCAGACTGGTTACTCCATGGGAATTTTACCACAGCTCGCAAGGGTGTGGGTGACACGTAATAATAAACAGTTCTGAAAATAGATGTGATCATCATGTTACTCAGTCATCTGACATTTATGCAATAAGGAGGATTGATAAAACAGATAAGGTCTCTCAATTTAGTGTCATGTCAGGAGTGGTTATTTTACTATTATAAGATCTTCTTATTAAAAAAAAAAACTTCAATACATGAACAAAATGTAACCAACAAATCAGTTATTTATACTCAATAAGAAACAAATCAGATTACTTTAAAGCTCCATGCAAAAACTTCAAGTGAAACATTTTAACACAAAAACATTTTTCACAAAACAGAAAAACTCAAACTCAGGACTTCATGAGCTTGGACCGCTCTCTGCGCACTGCTCCTCTTTTTTTTATGGAAGCACTTGCATGAATCGCATGTTCACAACTTCTCTGAAATGATCTGAACGGATGAGCTAGTTTGAGTATTTCTGTGACCGTTAAAAAGATTAGATTCATTCATGAAAGCCACATCCCTATGCAAACAGGCGGTGTGAGGGAATCACATGTTCTGCCATCTGTTCTTCTGTTCCTGCACTTATCCCATCTATTTGCAAAAAAAGGTTCCACACACGACTTTTGTTGTGTTACACGCCGCCGGACTGCTTTTAGCACTCAAGTAAATAGAGAGAATCCAGTCGATTTTCAAAATAAAATATTTCTGGGACTCAAAAGGGGGGGGGGTGTAATTCATTAGTTCTTCTGTTATTTTTCACCCCTGAGAAGCCGTTTCCACTGCCCTAGAGTCCAGTGGCAACGTGTTTTTCACCACTGCATCTGACACTTTGCATTGCACTCGATGATGTGTGGCTTGGATGCAGCTGCTCGGCCATGGAAACCCATTCTATGGTCATGGAACTCTGCAGAAACTGACTGTGCAGAAAGCCAGCAACCTCTTTGCACTATGTGCTTCAGAATCCACTGACCCCTTTCTACCACTTGGTGACTGAGTTACTGTTGTTCCCAAACTCTTCCATTTTGTTATGATAGATCTGACAGTTGACTGTGGAATATTTAAGAGTGAGGACATTTCACAACTGGATTTGTTACACAGGTGGCATCCTATGACTCCAGGATCTTTAAAACCTTTTTAAAAAAATTTTGGAGCATTATGTCCAGATGGCAAAATAGAGAGGGCTCACTTGACTTTGGATTTACTCCAGATCTTTACTAGTTTTTGGGCTTAAACTGAGTCTTGGAGTTTATTGAGGTTTCCAGTGGATACAATTCATTTCCTAGGCTTGTGATTAATGAAACAACTGTTTGGCTATTGTTTTTGACTGAGTCTCTAAAGAATTTTGTAAGAGTCATTGCATGCTGCGGTGGAAAGTTTGGTGCCACTGACCCAGGGGTGTGTGTCAGCCTGTCATCTGTAACAAGTAAGGCCTGAACATCATCAAAGTTTTTGGTAATGATGTCAGATAAATAGAATCTCTGTATCACTCAGTTGTAAATTGTATGAGTGAAGGTTCTCCTTTTAAATATATTACGAACCAGCAGTTTGGTCTTTATATGCGTTCAGATTCCCATCACTCTCTTTTTCCATTCTGTACTCATGTGGAATGTCTCCGTGGAGACTTTTTCCAACACCTTCACCTTACTGGGTGTTATACTATCTATGATATTTACCGTGTTGGCATTAAATCTTATTGATTGAACACCTGAGAGGGGAAATGTTGGAGAAAAAGGGAAAAGTGGATCATTTATTCTGGTCCTTCAGACCTGGAAACATAAGGTGACCCAGAAACGTTGGCACAAATAGTTCATTTTTCTTCTAATTTTGATTAAAATACAACCAAGACCACATTCTCCTCAGTACAACTCTCATGACTTTGGTGAAAACCTCACCTCCCAACTTTCAGGATCATATTACAGCTCAGTCATATCAACAATAACCATGTACATTTGAGCCCATATCCAGCTGACACTTTATTGGCGCAACAGATTCTCGTTCCCAACAGAAACCAAAAGAGGAGAAATAGTATTACACATTATGCTGTATCATTTTTGTCTGTAAGATAACTCATTTCTTTGACTACCATGTAGAAACAAATGGGTAGAGTGTGTTTTGACATACTTCAAGTTAGACCTGGTTTAATTTTTAGCACACGTTCAATGGCCATGTGTTTTGTATACAGAGCCCTTCATAGAAAGTTGTGTAGCGATACATGAACATGAGAGTTTTAAACATGGAAGGTCAAAATGTACATGAATGCTTTTCCCACTTGTCATTTAAAGGGTTGCTTAAACCTACGTTACTAAGTGCGGTGTGAACGTAGTTTTAAATGTGAAGACATTACATTTTGCACAACTGTGTACTTTTAATATTGTACAGAGGATGTGAAACTGTGACATCGTATTTTATTGCATCACATTGAGTGATATTCCCACACCATTGTTGAAAAAGGGAAACGCAATTTTTTTTTTTTTTTTTTCCCAAAAAGAAAAACGTTTTTTAATTGATATTCTTGCAGGGCCCCTGAAGTTCTAAAAGCTCTTGCTCCGGGATCTCAGCCTCCTTTCCTCATCTTCAATGGTGAAGTCAAAACAGATACCAACAAGATCGAGGAGTTCCTGGAGGAGAAACTAGCCCCACCACTGTGAGCAAATGCCTACTTTAATCCAAAGATAACAGGTCAACCAAATGTTTCAATAAATATGTTTGCCGAAACAGACATCCAAAACTGTGTTGTACCTACAAAGAGTCCAATTTGGCTGGAGAGGACATTTTCCGCAAATTTTCAGCCTACATCAAGAATCCCAATCCTGGGTTAAATAACAGTGAGTTCACTTTCAAAGAATGTGCTTTCTCTTTTTTGATCTCCTGATATCAGAGATGATCTTGTTGCTGTTTTGTTACCATCCAGTGCTGGAGAAGCAATTTCTTTCAACTCTGGTGAAGCTGAACATGTACCTTGAGACACCTCTTCCTTACGAGCTGGAGCTTAATCCGGATGCAAATGAGTCTTCACGCCTGTATCTGGACGGTAACGCGTTCACCTTGGCAGACTGCAACTTGCTTCCAAAACTCAACATTGTAAAGGTAAAAATAACTGTCTCTTTTCTGAAAAAAACAAATGACTTCTGAACAGCTGAATGGTGTAATTGCTAAAAATTAAGAGCCCGTAAAGCTCTATGCTCTTGATGCTGATTGGATTTCTTTTCTTTCAGGTGGTGTGCAAAGAGTACCGCAATTTTGAAATTCCTGCAGAGCTGAAATTTCTGAGACGGTACCTAGACAATGCCTATAAACAAGAGGAGTTTCGCCAAAGCTGCCCACAAGATGATGAAATTCTTCGAGCCTACCATTCTGTTGCCAAGTATTTGACCAGATAGATACATATTAAAAAATAACAAAAAAAAAAAAAAAAAAGAACTGTAACATTGAAAAATGCTTGTATAATTAAAAACTTGAGTGGAAAAATGGGTATATTTTCAACTGATTTCCTCAATTGCTAGGCTGCCTGCGTCGCTACTTTACCACCTGTTGGATTAAAACAAGACCTTTGTCAGACCAGAAAAGAAGGAAAATGTGTGTACATCTTTAACAAATATGCATTGTGACTGTTTGTATGTGTGTAAAAACATGAATCTAAAATGGGGTTTAGTTCATGTCAGTATTTTTATTTCTTTCAGATAAGTAACGGCAACTCTTGACATTTTTATTCTGTAGGTACACGGGATTAGCTTGTGTCACTACTTTTTAAGAAAAAATACTTCCAATTTAAGTTTCTCTTTGTCAAGTTTTAAATTATGGGAACAAGGGGAAAAGAAAAACTTAGGAAAGAAATTATTATTGAAAACAATAAGGACATCCCAAGGAAGGAATTTTTAAATCACAACCCGCTTAAATGCACCTGGCTTTAATGACTATTATGATAATCTCTGCAAAGCTTGATGATGAGCTGAATCAAGAGTATTTCAGTGGAGCAGCATTAAAAACATGCAGGATAGAGTGCTCCATGCACCAGAGTTTAGAAGTATTGTTGTAAGCTATATTTCTGAATTTTTTTGCTTATTTGCTTCTAATCTTAATTTTCATTGTACCTGGCACCTTTACAATATATATTTATATGCCAATAAAAGACAAAATATACACATACATTTGCTTTTCATGAAGTTTGCTTATTCTTTACAATCCAAACAAAATATCAATTCGGGGACAAACTTCAACATGGATTAGGGGTGGGTTATTTACTTGTTAGGTCAGACACTTGTGTGTCTGGTGGGCAGTTCTAGCTCTCCCCAGGAACCTCCAAATGCCTTGTCCATGTTTCTCTCTTTTCTTTATATAAACGTTCGTACTTGCAGAGGTGCGTGGAGCTGTTGACACAGGAAGAACCATTTACAAACTGTTTCCTCAGAGCTGGAAGTGTGTTGGTAATATTAAATACATTTGAAAAAGACCACAGAAACCACAGGAAGTGGAATTCACAAATGCGATTTGACACGGTGTGAATGAGACATGCTGGTTCTATTGTGCTATGTGCACTCTGATGTCCCTGTCTACAATATAACATTTTTAATTGTTGTTAACTTTTGTGGATGTGTTGCTTTGCTGTGGTTTTTGTGAATTTATGTTTTTTAAAGGTCTGGTCTTTAAGTTGAGTCTATTTCATTTTGATTTTTACGGTTTTCTAAACTTTTTTTTCTCTGGACATTAAAAGTAGTGTTCCTTTGATTTGCTACTTGCGCTCTTGTGTCTCTCACTGCTCAGTATCAGTCACCTTTAACTTTCAAGGAGAGCACCATCTGGTGGATGTTATAGAACACAAATGTGACAACCTTAGTTTTGACACACATTGTGTTCCACTGAAGCCTCCTTCATTAATCCAACTTGAAGCAAATTATGGTTTTGATGATGATTAATGGACGGATATAATGTGAATTTAATTTTGTAGAATAGAGACAAAAATGTTGGTCTTCTAAATCTTGATGAGAAAACATAACCTACATTATCTCATGCCACAATATTAGCTGATTTGTAACTTTATCAGTAGTTAATCAATTGATTTTAACAATGATTCGATTCATATCATAATTTGTGGCTGCTGATAAGATTCATTGTCATAATATAAATAAAACTTTATTAGAACATTATAACACACTGTTTGGTTATGTGTCTTTGTAAAATTCAAAGTATTACTATTCAATTCAGTCAGGATCCCATTTGATCCACTTTACTCTGTAGTTCTAATCTGACTGTACATTGGCACTGGACTGTGATGATGGCTTGATCCTTTTTGCTGCCATCACGTGTGTTGTCTGTTGTGATGGCACTTGGTCGTTTTTATGTCATAGTAAGACAATCCTGCCATATCTCAATCCAAATAATATTGTTCAACATCAATATACTAATCAATGTATTTGTTCTTAAAATTATTTTATATTGGCACAGATCAATTCAATTTGATTCAATTATAGTCCCACTCTCATCATCTTTACCATCAGTGGTCTTTGTTACGGCATGGCTGGATTAGATAAACCTGAAAGCAGGAAGACTCTTGACAAATCTTGATTTTTTTTTTCCCCATTTGGTTTAATTACAAATCCAAAATACAGGGTTCAAACACATGAGACATAGAACTACTTCTACTTCTCCTTCTGGAGGTCTTACATGGTACTATTGCTTCAAACTCTTTTATCTCTGTTCTTAACCCCACTGTCTCTGACCGCTGCCTTTCATGTAATTTATGGTAGAAAATGTCCCATGCTTTGAATGAATGTGAGAGACTTTCAGACCTCTTCCGTCTTTTAATGTCAGTGTTTTCTATTTTTAATGTGGTTTTTTCAAAGCGCTGTTTTATTTATGGATTGGGCTACAGGAAAGAAAACAAAGAAGTCGCAACTGCTGAATTTTATTGATGGTGAAGTTAACTTGCAATGCATATCAGTGAGAAACACAAAATTGCAGATGAACAGTTTGCTGATGCAGTTTCAATGTTGCGCAACAAAGTCCACTCCAGGCTGAAACTGGGATTTTCCTTCTGACTGTCAAACCGTTTATCCTGTTTTAAAAAAATGGTGGTGCTTTGACAATGTTCTTTGTTGTGAATTTGCTGGTGAGCTAAGTTTTGCAGCTTTTTTAAGTGATTGAATCCATGTATTCCTGTTTTCTGTGATCCATGATTAAACTGACATTTTAAAAATAAAAAAATCTTCTTCTAGCAGGCACACTTGGCACAAGTAGTGCAACGCTGCCCTCACACGATCAGACAGAAGAGACCACACAAGAGGGGAAAAAAATAATAAGACACAAAACACAAAGAACAGTTCTTTAAATAAAAAGAACAAATGAGGTCATTCAAAGCAGCTGGGACCCTCTCCTGGAGAACTCAGGGGGCAGGGCCCCCAGAAGAAGTCACAGCTGAGAAACGGAAGAAAACAAAAGAAAAACCCAGAAACCAAAACACAAAAGAAATACTTTACCAGTATTTTAATCATAATTATAATTTTTTTAGGCAAAATCAAAAAACGATGACATTTTCCAGGACCGTTTCTGCAGAGTGGCAGGACTTCATCTGAAATGTGCCTCTGAATTGTGGGCAGAACTATCGGCACAGCGTCATTTCCCATCATTCTTTGTTTACACTTTCTCCTGCTATCTTACAGCCCCTCACAACCCCAACCTAACAAGTGATATCTGATTCAAAACTGGATGAGGAAAACGTGGACGTTTATGGATCTTTTTGTCTGCAAGTGGATGCATCAAAATGGAGAGAAGCAGGGAATTTGTGCCAACTGTAGCACTGCTAGAGGCTTTTTACAACATTTTTTTCATCTGCTCCTGATTCACAACAATCTGAATAAAGAAATACTGTGAAAGCGATTTTAATTAATTTTATACACATATGTCCTCCATCATGTGAAATATGTTATAAGAACATGTTAAAAACGCAATTTTCACTGGAGTGGTTCTTTAATGACATGCCTTAGAAAGATTTATCTCAGTGGATCATAACTATATAAATGGATTTCATTAAATAATTAGGTTGCACCTTTAAACTTTACCCAATTTAAAAAAAAAAGGGAAAAAAAATATGTGAAATATTGTTTAGATTTTTTTTATGTGGATCTGCAACCATGCACATGACCCCACTCTAGTGTGATTCATTCTGATCTAATTTAAAATAACCTGATCCCTACATCTGCGCAAGTAAGGTGGAAACACATGTGGCTTTAGAATTTAGTTGTTTAGACCTTTTTGTTTTGTGGAAATTGTACCGGTGATACTTTCGTTTGGGAAAGTTTGATTTACAAAATATGAATTTTATAAGTCAGTTGGCCCCAGTGTCATCCTTCACTTCCTCGTCTCTGATTGGATGAGCTGCTACGTGATAACAAGGCATGGGCGGAGCTAGCCCAAATGACAGCATAAAGAAAACTTTATTAGCTAGCTGCTAACTTCTTCGTCTCTTTTATGATGTAACTTGACATAAACGGCGGATTTCGAACCCTCACAAAGTAAGTCTTGTTTTCTACCTCACGTATAAAAATGTAGACATCAAATATGAAGTTAATTAGGTCATTTTTTTCCTCCGTTGCCTCAAATAATGCTAGCTAATAAAATTGAAGCTAATGTATCATGGAACGCAGAGGGTCGTCATTTATTTAACTCCATAAAGCTACAGCAGGTGTTAGTCCCACTGTTTTGGGGTAGAAAAAGATTATTTTATGTGTTTATGTTTCCGAAATGTGTCTTATTTTGAACTCGAATATAGTCGACGACAGGCAGCTGATTGTTGCTAATATGTAAACATCAAGGTTCCTCTTTTCATGTATTCAGGAAAAAACAGCTCCAGATGTTTCCGTTTGGTTTGAATTAACCTAGGAAAACGCACTTGGTGCATTTCTCTCCCCGTGCTTGCTTTGCTGTTTTGTCTTGTAGGATGGACCGTCACGTAGACGAGGCAGACGTGTGTCAGTCACAGTGGCCCAGTTCAGTAAGCAACTTGTGTTTTTATGAACTGTCATGAGAGAAAATGGCCCTTTTGTTGTGAAACCTTTAGACGCAGTTGGACACTAGCTAGTTGAACATTTGATCTATAAACAACTTCTAACCTGAGTGGAATTGTTTAGGTGCTGGTGAACAGCAGGAATGTCCTGAAAGCAAGAGTGCAACAGTTTGTAGAAGAGAGGATGCAAACCACTATGGTATGATTTACATTATTATTTCTGTTTAAGTATAATACAACTTTAATGAAAACGTGTGTTCATTTGACAAGTGTCTGATGTTTTTGCTTTATTTTGCCATTCAGGTCAGTTAGTTACACTGTTTTAGTTGTTTTTGTTTTAAACCCAAATATAAAAAAAAAGAAGAAGCATGGGCAAAATAAATTGGCACTTTTTAAATGATCTTGGAGTATAATAGTACAGGCGTTTCCAAATTCTGTCTCACGGGCCAAATGTGGCCCAAGTTTGACCCTGCACTTTCTAAGAACTAGGATTTCTCGATCAAATTCTAAGCTGTTGTGAACCTTCAACAATATTCCCCTGATACTTGTATTCAGAGCTTTGAAGTCAGACTCCAACTATATATTTTTCCTGTTGTGAAATTCTCAGTTGTCTTTTAATTATGATTAGTAGTTTTTAGACAAAGCCAAAAAATCAGTTTGTTTTTTTTTCAAGACATATTTTCTGCAGCTCAGCAGGAGCTCATTAGAAATTTGCTTATGGGTTATGGATTCTGTTTTCGCAGAAGTAACCCTACATTGATATCTCAGCATACCTCTGTTTACACACATTCCCATTAGCTTACAGCTCCTCACAACCCCCAGCCAACATGAGCAATATCAGAGATATTCAGATGTACAGTTTTGAGCCAGATGGCAGCTCAGACAAGGAAAATGAAGACGTACATGGATCTATTTGTCTATGATTGGTGGATTTTTAGATTTGGAGGTTAGAAGGGAGACTTTGACCCACCCATGGCAGTTGCTGCGTCACAAACCTGAGCTTTCTTTTTAAACAACGGGTTTTAATCCACTTGTGATCCAAAATGATATGGATAAAGAAATACTCAGAAATGCCGTTTTAATCTTCAATTATTTAATATATGTCCTCCATTATGAAAAAATGCTATAAGAATACATTAAAAACACAAATTTCATTGGAGTGGGTCTTTAAGGCCTAAACAAAAGGAACAGATTAAACACTTCTGAATTAGTTAACCATTTGTGGTATTCTCCTGTTCACGTAATTTAAATGAGGTTTTCAGTGAGTGTTTTAATAGTTAACAATATTTAAAATTTCAAAAGAACACAGATTTATTGTTTACAAATATTTTTTTATTTCCCCAGACAGATTTTTTAATATTATTTCTGCTCTTCAAAAGTGAAAGTCATATTTATTTTGGGAAAACTGTGTTTACATTTATTTCCGCTCTATGTAGCGACATAAAAAATAATAACCAAAAATCTCGTTAATTAGTTAATTTGCATTTAATGTCGTTATAAAGAGTGCAGACTGACCTGTTGGCCCACTGAATTACTAATATGACAATAGCAGTAGGATGTGTTTTTTTCTTTTTGCACAATTAAATAATGTGTTTTTTTTTTGTTTTTTTTTGCACAATTATATATCAATATCTTTCATTTAACCTTTTTTTTATTCTTATCTATTCCTTAGCTTACAGGCATAGTAATTGGAGCAGCTGTCGTCGTCTCTCTGATTGGCATAGTGGTTCTATTCCTTTACAAGAAATACAAACTTTCTCGTAAGTCACCCAACTATATACTAAACTTCGTATTCATTTAAGGGGTTTTAATTTTTTTTTGTAGTGATTCTCCCTTCTTTTAAAGGTTTCTCTGAATTTATGTGTTGTATACATTTCTGCCAATTTTTATCCACATTCTTTTTCCTTTCTGAAGGTCAACAGCAAGCAGGTGTTCCTCAGTATCGCTTCAGAAAACGTGACAAAGTCCTTTTTTATGGAAGGAAGATCATGCGAAAGGTGGGCCATTTTTTATTCTATTGACATGTTTTAATTTGAGAAATGCACTGCTGAGATGTTATCAGTAATCAAAACTTAAAAAAAAAGGATCTAAGCATTTAGGTCAGCGTTCATGCAAAGGACTTTCTACATTTTTTTATACTCTGAATCTCACAAAATTACATTTTCTTTACGTGCTTTTTTATAAGGTCCAAACGCTGTCTTCAACTCCTCCTTCGTCCTCTACATCGGTGTCAAAGCAACCACAACGCACGCGCAAAAGGACGAAAGTTCTCAGCATAGCTCGCAAGTACGCACTCTCACTAATTGAATAAGCACTAAATAAGTTTTGTGCAACAATGTTTTTAAATACTACTTTCCATTTCAACAGAATCCTGAGAATCCGTAAAGACCCCCCTACCCTGCAACCCAAAGAGCCTCCTCCCTCCTTGCTGGAGGCTGATTTGACTGAGTTTGAAGTGCAGAGCTCAAATCTGCCTTCAGAGGTTCTGTACATGCTTAAGAATGTTAGGTAATCAAGTGCAGGGCATTCAGCACATTTGCTATGAATGAATATTATTCTAAATGTAATTATGGAACTTCTTGTAGAGTTTTGGGTCATTTCGAGAAACCTCTGTTTCTGGAGTTGTGCCGCCACATGGTGTTGATTGAGCTTCAGGAGGGCGAGAGCTTATTCAAGCCAGGAGATGACGATGATAGCATCTATGTGGTTCAGGACGGTCGACTTGAACTCTGCATCCAGGAGAATGTATGTGGCTTCCACCAATTAACAACATTTTAAGGGAAATAATAGAAAAGAAACTATTTTACAAATAATAATTCTAGACTTGTCTTTGCTTTAATTTCATTCATAAGCACTACGTAGAAAAACCAACACACATCTTGTCAATGGTGGTTTCACTAGTCTTAATTATCTATACACTCGGAAGTTAAGTGAAGAAAAATCAGACTTGAACAGTAAAATGGCTGTTTTCACTTCCTGAAACAACAACAAAAGAAAAATCATTGAAGATGTTGGTAAAAAAACAGCAGAGGGCGCCAACACAACCAGTTTAAACCACTCCACACACTTGTGTTTAAGACTTTTCCTTTTAATTAGATGCATGGAAACACTCACTCTCAGCATGTGTAGGTTTCTTTTTTATTAAGTTTTTTTCTTTTTGCAAAAATGTTGATTTTATTTATTTGAAGGACGGAACTGAGCCTGTGGTGAAAGATGTACTACCAGGAGACAGTGTCCATAGTCTGCTCAGTATTCTGGACATCATCACTGTGAGTTTATACTTATGTCATCGCATATCCAACTGGTGTCAATTCTCATTTGCACTTTAATCTGAACATTTCAGATTTTTGAGGTGTCAGGTTTTTTTTTAACTGATTTTTTTTTTTTTCGTGATTTCTCGTCATAGCTTTAATTTTGAAGAAGTATCTAAATCTGGACTTTTACTTAAAACAAACCAAAACATAAGAAATACTCTTGTATTATATTTAGCTACAAATATAAATGGACAATATTGTCTTATTTGTAAATGTTTGTTGTCAGTCATACAAATATATTTTCAATTCCATGAGCCATTCCAAGCAGCTTTCACTAGATAATCACCATTTTCAATGTCAAATCTTAATAGATCAGTTAAGATTACTGTGTAATGACTTTGAATGCTTTCTTTCCTCTGTTTTGTTAGGGTTACCCAGCTCCATATAAGACTGTATCAGCCCGTGCTGCTACTCGATCCATTATCTTGCGTTTACCTGCATCGGCCTTTGAATCCGTTTTCAGGAAATACCCGGAGACACTTGTGCGTGTGATTCAAGTAAGAAATTGCTTTTCATTTTCATAACTTCACTAAATCTGATGTGATTTGTTTTCTGTGTCCTTTTACCAGTTTTGTTTTTGTTTGTTTCAGATCATCATGGTGCGCCTTCAGAGAGTCACCTTTTTGGCTTTGCACAACTATCTAGGCCTCACAACGGAGCTTTTCAATCCGGTAGGAGGGAAAATCCCTGTCAGATTGCACATAGAAAAGCCAACAAAGTTGAAGTTGTGTGCTCACGTGTGAGGGAGCTAAGACATCCAATGCACATGTTAAAAAAAAAATGAAAATCAAGCAACCTGCATAGTTTGGCATCTCTGTTTCGCCTGTTATATTATGTCTAATCCACTTTGAATTATTGATAGCTTTAATATTTCCAATAAATTAAATCATGACATTTAAAAAAAAATAAGAACCAAAGATTTACAAAAAGAAACAGAATTTTTCTCCTAATGACAGCTCATTTAATGCTTTCCAAAGGTTTGGAGAATCAAAGCTTTTTTTTTTTTTATTTTTTTAAACACAAAATCCATTCCTTAAAAATATTCCAACCTGTGGATGCAATAAGATTAATATTTTGCATGTGTGTCATCTCATTCTTCTAATTTCTTTTCAAATAATTAAAATGCATTGGGATCCCACTGAGACCTAATATTAACTTATATGTGTTTTTGTTGACAGGAGAGCCAGGCTGTTCCTTTGTCTAATTTGAACAGCGTGATGGCTGAGGCAAATTCTGGAAAAATGACTCGCCGTCTCCACTTTCAGGAAGAGTTGGGTTCTGGGTCCAGTGAGATTTCTGGAGAACAAGGTTTGGCACATACTATGTTTTATGAAAATATTTTGAATTAACTCTGTGCCCTGAACATCCATCCAAGACGTTTGGCATAAACTGTTTCTTAGATCTATTTCTAAACTGTGAACTCTGTCTCCAAAATTTTTTGGAGCTGATCTTACATGCTTTTATCCACTCATCTTTAGCCTTGTGCAACTCCCTCTTCACTTGTTCTAACAAATCTGCACCCGTCTCCATCGTATCCACAATGTAGCAGCGCGGTTTTTAACAGGAACAAACAGAGGGGCACACATCACTCCAGTTTTCTTCTCTTTAGATTGGCTACTGCTTAACTCTAGATTTGATTTTCAAAGTTTTAGTTTCAACCTATAGAGCTTTAAAACAAACTTTTGTTAGTTTAAAAATAAATGTATTTCAGAATTGCTGATTCCCTCCACCACTAGTCGCTTCTTACTTGGGCCAGAACCTCCTTGACCCATAGTCACATCAGTATAACGGGAAAAAAATATAACATTTTTTCTTTGGTCAACTTGGTTTATAGTTTTTCCACATAATTTTAGTTTCAAGGAAAAATTGATCTTAATGGGTTAAGAACCTGAGACCTTGACCTTCTTAGCAGTAGCAGTCTGAAAAGCTCGGCCTTTGACGCTCTTCTGGGGTGATTCTGCTTATTGTTTAAAAAGGCTTCTAAAGATTTTTTTTTATTTAGACAAGTTTTTAGTTAATTTTGCTACTTGCAAGAGAAAGTAGGTGAACCCTTTGTAAGAACATCAATTTCTGCACAACATTAACACCTTATTTATACATTTTTATCTTGATCTAAATCACAGCAATGGATAAAAAACATGACCTGCTTAAATAAACCATTTTATGTTTTTATTAAACACAATTGTGTGTCCAGTTTATACATAAAACAAAGTAATTCCAAATGATTTAACATATTTTCTCCTGCAACTGTTTTACCTGCCTTACATTTATTTTGATTTAATTTTTACTGTATCATACTTAATTTGTTTATGATTTTTTAAATTGCATTTTACTTGTACATTGTGAAGCACGTTGTGATTTTTGTCTTTGAACAGAGTGATATAAATAGGTTCTTCTCTGTTGAACAGATGGTGTGAAGGACAGTCCCTCAAACAAGAGGCTGCGATCTACCTCAATGCCAGCTGATATTACAGGTGGAACACTATTTTCTTTAATAAAAGATTAATTTTTACCGTGGTAGTTATCCAGTCTAAAGTCATTATTGTTGTTGACTAATGCCAGACTGCCTGTCAGACTCTTAGTAATTGTTGTTGTTTTATCTGTAGTGACAGGAAATGACCTGAACATGGCTTGTGAACGAGCACGAGTCACAATAGAGGAGACTCCATCCAGTCCCGCCACTCACAAAGTGAGAGTTTCCCGCCATTTTTCTACATCTTTTTAAATTCAGGTTGACATAAATGTCAGACGGTGTAAATTTTCATTTCTGACCAGTCATTTGCTGTGCTTGATGCTGTTTACTAATCGTGTCCTTCCTTGTTTGTCATCCTCTTGTCCTTTTTAGTCTAATCTGAAAAAGAACGTTACGATGCAACATACTCCATCGGAGGTGTTTCATTACACTGACAGTGGAGGGCAGTCTGACACCATCCACCTTGGTAAGAGCAACACAATGCTCCAGGCTGCCAAGAGAGACTTACAGGGCATCATCCAACTGCAGGTAAATGTGTCTTAAATTTATTCCATCATTTTAAAATAATTTCTCATTCAGTTAAATTATTTTTACTTTTTTAAATATGATGTTTGTGCTCATCTCACACTTTATTCTTGTAGGATCCTGGGCTGCTTGAAAGAAGAGTCACCCTCCATCATGTCAAAGCTGGCTCTGTGATTGCTCGTCAAGGAGACCAGGTTAGAACAACATTCACACAGTTGCAGCTTTCTTTCTTGTCTCTCTGATCCATGATCTTCTAAGACTCCCCCCAGCAAGAACTGAGCCACAGGAGGTCTTTCCTTCCTAAAATTGTCCAACTCTTCTTTGAAAACTAGCGTACTTCATAAAACCACCAGACAGCATAATACATTTCATTAAATGCTGCTAATTTTCTCTGCACAGGTTTTGTAGCATAGATTTTGTTTTTTTCCTGTGTTGAAATTTGCTGATCAGAGTTCTGCTGAAATGCTATTTCTCCCTGGGATAAATAAAGTACAGGTATTCTGATCAAATTTGTTATTGATTTGATAAAGAAAACAACTGTTTCTGAACTCCCTCACTATTTAGGGAACTATATTGGGCGCTCTCCATTTTTAGGAGTGTTTGAATTTACAATTCCAAAATCCAGTTCCCTGAAAATTTTCCAGAAGTCTCTGTGAGAAACCAGTGTGCATCAGTGCTCACTACATGGACTAATGAGGTGTTTGAACAATTTGTTATTTAAAGAAAATTTTATTTACATTTATTTTTAATAAATTATCAAAGTTTTCATCATCAGAACACTGTGAACTCACAAATAGTCTTTTTAAATTTTCACATTTATTAAGTTTTTACATTGCGAAATGGATAACGTGATATTTGCCATCTAAAAGGGAAAAAAAAAAAAATGGAGTTTAGCATGTGTAGAACTAGTGTTAAAATCCAGAGACCAGACTGTCTAATACTATAATCTTTTAGGGGTTAGGAAGTAGTGAGGGAATTCTGCTTTCCAACAAAAGTGGTATGTTATAATTATTTTATTATCAGACACATGATGGTTTCATACCTGACATGTTTCGACGGAGACCTTTCGTCTTCATCAGAGTCGTCACCAGGTGGTGGAGTGTGACGTGTATGAAACAGCTGATTGTTACTGAGGCGGAGTCACCTGTCAAAGTCTGACAGGTGACTCCGCCCCCTGCTGTCCGGCTCGCTGCTGGTGGTTGATGCTCCAAGTATGGTAGAGCAGGAAGGTCCCCTCATCCCTGTTAATGGCGGTCTGGGCTCGCTTTCTGATCTCTACTGCCTCCATGATCCAAAAAAAAAACACCTCAGGTAGGAAATAATCTGTCTGATAACAAAATAATTAAAACAGTTTGAATAATACAGACAATATGAACTTTATCGCATTAAAAGTGGTATTGCACTGAGTTTAATAAAATTGTAAAACACTGCATTTTGATGTCTTCATCCAAGTAAACCCTTTTTTTAGATTTATGCAAAGAAAGAAATCTTTTAATTTAGACAGACTGCAAGGTTTGCTTAAGGAAAAACTTTCAATCAGACCATAATGAGCTGTAGTGCAACTCTTAATTTCTTCAATCATCATCCTCATCTTTCTCTTAAATGTGCTCCCCTTTCATTTGTGACTTCTCTGTCCTTTTAGGAGGTGAGCATCCAGTTTGTGATTTCGGGCCTCCTTCATGTGTACCAGCGCATGATTGACCGTGAAGAAGACACACGGCTATTTGTGACTCATCCCGGAGAGCTCGTTGGTCAGCTCGCAGTTTTGACTGGAGAGCCTCTCATATTTACTGTGCGCGCCCAGAGAGACTGCAGCTTCCTCTCCATTTCCAAAACCCACTTTTATGAGTGAGTCACATCGACGCCATGGCGATCCACACTGCAACAAATAGTCTTTTCAGATTAAACAGGTTTAAGCAGCTTATCATGAATCAATAACTTTTTCTATTTCAACTTGTCTTCAAATTTGAGCTTTTGCGCTCCATCTGAACAAATGTCGGGGTTAAGTAGTTGCATAACAAAGGCAGAAATCCCCAACAAATATGAATGCCCAGACCCACATTTGCTTCCTAAATCTTCTGAGGCATCATATTTGAATCCTGTGTTTGGAAATCCACCATGATACGATCATCTCTGCTAGATAAGAACACCAGAGGAGCTTTGATGAGGAAGATAAAACTTTCTAACTTTCTTTCTCACCAAAGCTCACGGTTCATGTTCCAAAACAAATGATTGTAGATACAGCCTTAGGATGTTAAATACTCTAATGAATAGAAACTAATAATAATGGAATAAACCATTCATCAGACTGTGATTGTTATTCCAAAGAACAATCCTCTTAGAAGAATCTTGGGAAGCACACTTTTGATGCATTTTATGAGGAATGAAACGTGTATTTAAAGAACAGAGTTATTGATAGAAGATGCCAAATTCAGCTACAAATTCTGAGCTGCTAAACTATCACGCAAAAAGATAAATTAACTGTAGTGTTTTATTTCCACAATACATTTTTTTGTTTGTCAATTCTTTCCTTTTTTTTAAAGTTTGTGTGGTTCTGTGCAGTCATAACCAACTCCATTGTTCTTTCCATCCTGTCACTTAAGCTGCTTTGAAATCTGTCACTTAGCTTTCCAAGAAAAGAGGCTTCCCTGTGTCAAAGATGAGAGTGCTGCTTGTTTTCAACAAGCGATTATGTTATGCAATCATAATATTAAATATCTTCCATATATTTATTTATTTATTTTTGTTTTACAAAGGAGCACATCCTCACTGATGTAACACAAACATAATAAGGAATCTTTTCAAACTGTAAAAAGGTTTTCAATGTTCCTTCTGTAGTTCTTGAAGACATTCAGAGTCCCCCACTGAGGCCAGAATGATCAGAGATGATTTTGTCATTCTGCCTGTTTTTGGAAGTAGTAAACATTCTGTCAAAATGCATCCATCAAATTTAAAGGTTTTTTTTTTTCTATCAATCAAGTTTTGACAATCAAGTAAATGGGTGGATTCAACTTTGAAGCTTACCTGCATTAGGTTTTATTTATTTTTTAAATGTGAAAGTTAGACTTTAATTGATTTTCCTCTGTTATCCTTCAGGATAATGCGTGTGGAGCCAAAAGTGGTCCTGACTGTGGCTCACACGGTTTCAAGGAGGATGTCATCTTTTGTGCGGCAGATAGACTTTGCTCTGGACTGGATGGCTGTGGAAGCTGGCCGAGCCGTATACAGGTACATTTAGAGGGAAACAGTCCTGTGTTAAAACAATTGTATGTAAGCTATGAATATACCTTCAATGAAAGTCAGTTTTTTTTTTTTCCTTTGCAGGCAAGGAGAAAAATCCGACAGCACTTTCATCGTGCTGAGCGGTCGACTCCGCTCTGTGATCATGAAGGAAAATGGCAAAAAGGAACTGATTGGAGAATATGGACGTGGTGACCTGATTGGAGTGGTAAGAGACCTGAGAGTCCACAGAAGGGGCACAGCGAGAGTAATGCCATGTACTGTAAAGTAACCACCAAGGTGGACATTTACGATTAATCAATAAATTATATACCTAATCTGTGACTTGGACAATATTAGATTTGAATTTTTTCTGTGTTTCTTAGGATCCAAATATTTCCCAAGCTTAATTATCTCCAATGGTCATTGGAATTAATCTAAATAAAAATAATAGCTTCTCAGTAGGAAAAAATAAACATCTACCTATTTACTTAAGCAAATGTTTTTTTTTGCCACAAATATTTCTCAAATTCCTCATTCTCTTGATACATTGTCAGCCATAACATTGTTTACAAAAGTTGAACCAAATTTATTCAAAGGTCCATTTGTAGGTGTGTGTTTAAAAAAAAAACAATTGTTTCATTCTGACAAAAGTTTACTTTTTTATTTTATCATTTATTCATACACAATTGTTTAAATTCTCATTTATCTTGGTTTATTTTTTATCAAAGTAGAAGGTTCTAGTTGAAGAGATTTTAAAAAAAATCCTAAAAATAATAAAACTAAGAGCGGGTAGCTGCTTTTTTTTCAAGCTTCCATTTTGACAGGATAAACTATTTAGTCAAATTCTGGTTGGATTTGATTAATTGTTTTCATGGTAAAGTTGACAGGAAAAAAGTGAAAAAAAAAATAGTGTAAAGATGAAAAACAAATGATTGTGAAGAGCTGCCTTATGGATTAAAAAACTAAGAAAAGGTTTATGTCCTTTATGTGAACAAAATAAAACTGCTCCTGAATGCTCAAGTGTCTCTAGAATATCACTTTTGGAATCATGGAAACACATTTAATATATCTGACATTGTAAGAAGCAAACACACAGTTAGGGGAAAAATGCATCAATTTATCTTCCACTTTTCTGGAGTTCAATCACAGGTTTCAATTTTTGCTTTGAAGGAAGACATTTTGGAGTAAAATGTCAGATATACTCTATATTATGCAGATATTTATTTCACCAATTAATTTTATAGCATATTTTCAGTTCTTTTTATTGCTTTTATTGTAAACTGAATTTTTAAAGCACAGATAGTTTTGCCTATCATTAAAATGATTGAATGAGTGTTTTAGAATACAAAACATACCATAGGTTGTGCTTAAAAAAAATAAAACTTCATAGAATTCGAGAAAATATAGATTTAACAGATTATACATTTCTGGAGTCAGAACTTCTTTTCTTCTCCATTATATACTCACCACTGTTGGTTTTCTTTGTGTTGAAATATCTATGTTGTTGTATGTTTGAATTTTTTGTATATAGTTATAGTAATTTTATCTGTTGATACAGAGTGGCTAAGCAATACTCTGTGGTGACTCATTCGTTTTCTTTAATTTGAATATTAATGCTTGAAAAATCTTTAGACAGCAAAGTTACTTGGTTTTGCTCATCTAGTTTTTCCAGTTTTTCCTGTGTGCAGTTTTTTTTTTTTTTTTGCCAGATTGTTTCTAAGAATAACTGGGCTGATGGATGCTATGGTTACTGTTACTTGGAGGAGGGAAGCTGTCATTGCAGCTGCTATGATAGTGGGAATAAGATTATACAGAGGTGTCCAACACTCAGATGTATTTAGTCCTGATGGGGAAGAGAAAGTTAGCAATATTTATAGCTTTTTTTCATCTTTTTTAACTTTTTCCTTTTTTTTTATTTTTCTGGTAACAGTCCAAACTTTTTAAAAAATAGAGAAATTATTATTAGATTTTAAACCATTTTTTCCTCTTCATAGAAGTGCACTTCTGTTTCTCTTTCTGCCTAATCGGTTTAAAAAGTCAACAGTAAATGCTATTTTCATAATTAGTATTTTTCCATCTGGACTCCTGCTTTGTACCTCTTTCCAAACATAGTTGGCCAATTTAAGTGCATTATGTTGCACTCTATTTTGAGCAACTTATTATTTTTTAAACTTGGTTTATTACAAAAAATTTGTCTTTTCCCTCAGGTGGAGGCCTTAACTCATCAGAACAGAGCCACCACAGTCCATGCTGTACGTGACTCTGAGCTGGCAAAGCTGCCTGAAGGAGCTCTGAGCTCCATTAAAAGAAAGTTTCCACAGGTATTGTAATGCTAATTCACACATTTATCTAGTATTCTCTACATTTAGCACAAACCAAATGCATTGCTGCAAATGTTGTGGAAACCATAGAGCTAAAAGAAAGTAAAACTCAGAAAATCTTTGTGCCTTTTAGGTTGTCACCAGATTGATCCATTTACTCGGTCAGAAGATTCTCCAGCAGGTGAACGGTCCTCTGACAGGTCTGGGCTTTATCTCTTATTTTTAACTTTGCCTTATTATTCTTTCAGAGAGCTTTTTTTTTGCTTTCTGGTAAAGCTTCATGTTTAATGTATCTCCAGCTCGTAGTTTAGCCCTCAAATCTCCAGGAAGCAAGTGGGATGCAGGAAATCCGGCCTCCAACCTTTCAACGGTGGCTGTGCTGCCTGTATCTGAAGAGGTGCCTTTGACAGCCTTCACTCTGGAGCTGCAGCACGCGCTCATCGCTATAGGTAAGATGAAAATAAAACCCAGGGTTCCTCTATATATCTTGGGTCAAAATTTTAAACAAATGTGACGTTGATGTACTTTATGACAGGAAAACCTGCAACTAGGTTGCTGCTAAACTATTGCATAACAATGTACTTTGAAATTATTTACTTATTTTGTCAAAATTGTCTGTTAATTGGGGGGGAGGAGACAAAATGGAACCAAAAATAACTTGAAACTGACAAAAGTAAAATAAATTGATGAAAACAAACATTTTTTTAATATGTTGTTCAATTATTAGAGTTTATGCATAAAATCCACTCTTAATATGATCTGATCTCATGCAGGACCCACACTTTTGTTGACCAGTGATATCATTAAACAGAGGCTTGGTGCTGCAGCTTTAGACAGGTATAATTTTCTTTCCTTGAGCTTTAAAGCTTCAATTTATGACCTATCATGTTCACTTTACGTCCAGATGAAATTAAAGTTAAACTAATCTCTGTGTGTTTCTTCTGGATTGCTGGTCAGGGATTTTCTTTGCTCTGGGCTTTCTGTCCTTTTTAACTTCCTTATTAGATTCTGCTCGAGCATGATTTATTGACAGAACAGAAAAATTGATCGAGTGCGTGCGTCATTAATAGACTCCTTACCTCTTTAGTGTCCACGAGTACCGTTTATCCAGCTGGCTGGGCCAACAGGAAGACATCCATCGTATAGTTCTTTACCAGACCGACTACACACTGACCCCATGGACGCAGCGCTGCATTCGTCAGGCTGACTGCATCATTATCGTGGGATTAGGAGAGCAAGACCCCGCTGTCGGAGAGGTGAGATGGCGCGACAGGGTAGCAGATGGTGAGAGGTGAAATCGCTGTAAACTTTTCCTCTTTATTATCCACAACTCAATGATTCATTAAAGTCCTGCTTTAATTAATTATACATGAACAAATCTCAACAATTATGGTCAGCTGACTATAATCTCCTCTTATTCTCCTGTAAATATTTCAGTACAAGATTAATTCTAGTTCCAGAAAGCTGTCTGAATATTTATATCAGAATATTTTGAAAGAGATTTAGCTGTTCAGAGATTTTCTCAGCGAGTTTAAAAAAAAAAAAAAATATTGTATAATTTTTTTTAAGCAAGCTGTATTTTATTGATGCAGTAAAGACTTAAAGATGTTTTGGAGTAAAGGATGAGCCTTCTCAATAGAATGTGAAGTATCTATTTAGTTTCAGCTTTCACTCTATGTTTAAAATCCCACTCCTATTATCTTTTTGTAAAAAAATGTTCAGTGTTTTTTTTCAGTTATGATCATGCCCTTTTTAGACAAAATCAAAACATCTATTGTTTTCTTCAACAGTTTCCACAGAACAGCAGAAATTTGCCTTTTAGTTGTGGATAATGTTTGCATAGAGCAACTTCGCCCCCCTTCCCCTCCCCATTACTAGGAGCTCTTTGTTGGTGCACTCTCCTGCCAGCTTACAGCTCCTGCTTACATACCCTACGTAACATTATAGACGCAACAAAAATGGCAAGCAATATTTGAGCTAGGTACCAGCTCGGATGAGGAAAATAAAGACGTACATGCATCCTAGTCATCTACAAACGTATGCATTCGAATGGAGCGGAGCAGGAAGTTTGTGGTCTACCGATTTTTTTTTTTTTTAATATTTTTTTGTCTCTCCCAAATTCACAATGATTTCTAGTTGTCCTCATCATCAAAAAGGAGCCATACGAACATAATTAAAAACACAAAAACAGGAATTTCATTGGAGTGAGTCTTTAGGAAATGAGAAACTGCTCTTTTTTTTTTGTAATACAATTAATGGCATGAAGCCCAAAGAGGCTATTTTTTTGATCATTTTTGTGTATATAAATACAATTGAAACAATATTTGAGCTTCATCTGGCTAATACTCAGTAAATAATTCAGTATTGAGAAAAATATGCCAGCTTCCTTATTGAACAGCCTTAAAATTCTCTTGGGGATGAAGGATAAATACAAAAAAATCCCACAAATGGATGTTGTGAGAGTACGTGTCCTAAAGGTGGTGTCCCTGTTTAGCTGGGAATGGAGAGAAAAATGAAAAGAGATCAATATTTGTTTGGCTCAGAATGAGTCATTGCCCTGGCTGGATTTTTATATCTTATGACACACAAGGGAGAATATTCTCTCACCTTTTTCCACACACTTTGCCTTTTATAGAGGCAGAGAAAGCTCACAGACCAGCATGTTCTTGTAGATGTCCTTCAAGATATTTTCAGCTGACTGTTAATAATTGTGCAAAATTAGAATTTTTTTTTTTTAAATGTTTCAGAAATAGTATCCAAAAATGATTTCTATCAGGATTTTACTGCTAAGTTGCACCTCAGTAAAGTCAGAATCTGTTCCAACCGCTTCTTAATTTTGAATGTTTTTGTCAGGAGTTCAGAGAAACTGGTGTTGTAGAAGTCTGATTTTTGCTGTCCATGTAAATGCCAACACCTGAATTTCCCTAAAACCCTCAAAAGTGTTGCACAAAAGTAGAATTTAGACTTGCTAGCTTAATTAAAAATCCAGGTTTGACCGATTCAGATTGGTCACATCCTGACCGGTTTTCTGTCAGACCATGTCCATCCAGGTGTTGATGGCTTTAACACATGCATGCCCTCTCTCTTTTTTTTTCAAATGTATTTGTTTTTTAAGATTTCGTGCATCAATCTTACCAGCACAGAATTGAACACAGGATTTCAACTTGTTATAGCGAAATATGAAGATGTAAATCAAGTCATTTACAGTAAAAAAAAAACAAAAAAAAAAAACCAGCAGGATCAGGTTGTTTGTGTTTTCTTGCCTTTTTCTGTCATTCTTGACTGTCACTGAACACATCGCTACCAGATTGTTGTGAAAGTTTGTCAATCATTTCTGTTGCCTTGGCACTGGCTTTCCAGGCTATTCTGAAGTATTGTTTTTGAGGCAATAGAGGTGCAACGTATCTGAATAATACTACATTTGACTCTGGATCGGGGCTGCATGGTGGTGTAGTGGATAGCATGTTCAAATCCCAGTTGGAACCTTTCTGTGCATTATCCATTTGTCCAGCCACAGGTTTTCTCCTGACACTTTGAGAAGAAAAACAATCCGAAAACGCATTCTTCACTGGTGACTCTAAAATGTTCCTTAAGTGTGACTGTGTGGTTGTTTGTCTCTGTGTGACCCTGGGATGAACTGCTGAACCCTCCAGGGTGTAACCCACCTTCACTTCTTTTAATAGCAGAGTATGGTTCAGCAACCTGTGACCCTGCTCCTACAGGTTTGGGGAAAAATCCTTCACTACACACTTCATATACACTTTCCTCAGAGATAAATGAACATTTCACAAACTTGATTGTTAGCAATTAGAGATGTTTATCTTCAAAGCGATATTACTTTTACAATTTACGACAAAGTAAGGTTATCTGTTTAAGTCAACCTGTTTACTCAGTGGGGAGAGTTCTTCATTATAAAATATAGAAATTAAAATAGTGTTCATCGCAGGAGTTGCCTTCTTAAAATAATTTGAATAAGTAAAATCCACAAAGTAGTCAGTTAATTGTTTATAATTCTAAACGTTTTAAGGCTGTAAACCCTTTACTCCACACTTTTTTTGTACAGACATGAACATATTTACTCTTTTAAACATTCAGTTCAAACCTGTGTATAAAAATAAGTCTAATATAATAGAGTGGGGAAAAAAGGGTCTGATCATGATCAAAAAATGTTTGCAATGTGAATACATTCTGTATGGGGAAACAGCAGATTGACTATGTTCGACAGCCTGTCAGGACACAAAACACAGCACGCTGTTTAAAATTAAAAAAAAAAAAAAAGCATGCAAAATCGCACCCTAAAAAATATGCGATACGGGAAAAGGTGAACAGCGATATGGCGAGGGACTACTTTTCAGCTTTAAGGAAAAATGTCTCTATATATTACTGACTGATTATTTAAATTTTTCTTTTTTTTCTCTTAAATAATTCTAATCATTTTTTTGAGATTACATTGTTGCATTTTATTGCAAAATAGATTAAATATGGCCACATAGTTTCAGAAAGCAGTCTTTATTGTTATTATAAGCTGCTAGACTAAATCCCAATGATGGACTCAGAATGTTCTGGACCAGGCTAACCCAGTATAAATCTTTATTGTTACTTAATTCAGCCTATATCAATCTGCTTTTGTTCAACTGAATTTGGGTTAAATGTGTGTGATAAATTATAATCCCAATAAAAGCAACACAAATGTCCTTTGCTACTAGACTGGGCTTAATGTTCAGCCAAGTAAACTAGATTATCCCATCTTAATTGCTGATTTTCTATATGTGAAACTATTTCCATCCATTCTGGTTGTATTTTCCTAACATGATGTAATCCATCTTGAGTGCTAAAGTTAAGTACTTTTCAGGAAAAACAAATAGTTTTGTGTGAAGCTAAAGTGAGTAAAACCTTTCCAAACATCTGCGCCCCGTGCTCTATTCCTAGCTGGAGCGCATGTTGGAAGGGAGTGCTGTTCGTGCCCAAAAGCAGCTGGTGCTGCTGCACAGAGAAGATGGGCCTCCCCCGCAAGGAACTGTAGACTGGCTGAACATGCGAAGCTGGATTTCCAGACATCTCCACCTCTCCTGTCCCCGAAGGGTCTTCTCTAAAAGGAGCCTCCCCAAGCTGGTTAGAACACTTTTATTTTTGTCCTTTCAAATCTGCAGCAAAGCTGCTTTACTTTGTCCTATTTGGCAGAGTGAAGGTTGTAATGTTTTCCATCAATTCCTGTGGAGTTTTTGACCTCTTTAAATTTCTAATTCTCTTAAAAGCAAGTAATCTTGTGGTTCCGTGTGATTATTGCATTGTTTTTTTTTTTTTGCAGTTGGAGCTCTACCAGCGTGTGTTTGAGAAGCCCGCTGACCGCCACTCTGACTTCTCCCGTTTGGCTCGCGTTCTTACGGGAAACGCCATTGCTCTCATCCTTGGAGGAGGAGGCGCAAGGTGTGTTCTCGTAATCCACTTTTGTATAACATTTTTTCTTAAAATGAACCTTGTTTGCATATAAAATGTCATATTTTATAGCTTAAGAGCATAATTCTCTGGTCTTGTGGAGGAATCTGATTCTCACCAGTTCATTTCTCCACCTTACTAATAAGGGGCTGCTCCCAGGTGGGGATAATGCGAGCCCTCAACGAGGCTGGCATCCCAGTGGACCTGATTGGTGGGACGTCGATTGGCTCCCTAATGGGAGCGCTGTATGCTGAGGACCGCAGCCACAGTCGCATGAGGATCAGGGCTAGAGAATGGGCTATGGTGAGAGTTGTGTTCTGTCAACACAGAGCTGAAGGACTTCAACCTACAAAACCCCTCATAAAGTTAGGTTGTCTTTAACCAGTTTATGACCTTTTTTTAGGTTATTACAAGAATAGAAGAGATGATATTTTTCTACCCCTTAGAAAGGGGACAACGTGAAGGTGACAGAGATTGAATTTAGAAATATGGGCTCAAATCTCCCAGGATGATTGTTCTGTTTCCACCCTGGATTCTTCTAACATCAACTATATATTTGAACGACCTTCTTTCAAACTTCAGAATATGCTTTATATCCGCTCACAGCAGAACTCTTGTACTTAAGTTGTTTCAAACGCCAGCAGGGACTTCAGATGTCGAGATTCCTCTACAAAATGCAAATGTTAGAGTGAATGTCCTTTAGATTCAGTTGCTTGTTAGCTTTGGCAACTATAAGTTGTTTTTTATTTTAGTTTATTTTAAAAATTATTTTATTTACAGGGTTCCTACAAGTTTAAGTTAAGTTTAAGACTTTTTTTTTTAAAGCCATGCATGTGAAAAATTATCACTAATTTCTCAGTCAATTTCTCATTTTATTCATTTATTTCCATGTTGTGGTCAAAACTGTCGCTTCTTATCTTTGTTGTTTGAGCTGTGATGCCTTATCACTCCTCTTTTTTCCATATAACAACTGGTTCTTCTGCTGTTTATTTATGTAATTTAATCTAAGATAATCTTTGTTGAAATTTTTTTTAATTTATTAACATATGTGAAACGGGGAAGTTTCAAGCAGCACAATTTTTAAGGCCCAGATGTCAAAATTCAAGACTTTCTGTTTTTTATTTTTAAGGCTTTGCGAGGTATTTTCAAATTCATAAATTCAATTCTTTTTAAGAATTTTAATACCCAGCTGGAACCTTGCGTTAATTTTTCCCTCTTAAGTTGGACCACAACATATGCATTTTTTTCAATTGTGCACTTGATGTAGGATCATTGTATTTTATTTGCATCCCTGGATTTTTTCTTGGTCTTGCAATAAAAAAAAAAAAATATAATTTAAAATTATTTGGATCAAGGTGACAATATTTATGAATGGCAAATTTTTTGAAAAAAAGCCTTTTCAAACTCTTAAATATATATTTTTAAATGTTATGAGCAACTTGTGATTAATCTCCAAATATTTTTTTTCTTTCACCTGCTTAGATTATTTGTGCTTTCTTTGACTGGCCATTGACTGTTTCTGTTCTTCCTAAAGGAAATGACCTCTGTCTATAAGAAGTTTCTGGATTTGACTTACCCCGTTACGTCCATGTTTTCTGGTGCGTCGTTCAACTCCAGTATCAACAATGTCTTCAAAAGCAAACAGATCGAGGTGAGTTGAGTTATATTTTAATGGTTCCTTATCTAAAGGAATCATAAATGAACGCATTTACTTTTTCTGATTGTTTGATTTTGTGTAAAATGAACAGGACCTTTGGATTCCGTATTTTAATATCACAACAGACATCACTGCATCAGCCATGAGAGTGCACACTGATGGTATGTACTGATTGTTACAATGTTACAACAGCAGCAGACTTGTGTGCATCATTAGGGCATAGGTTGGTTGCTTATATTTATTCATGTAATGCTCACAAGAATCAAATCTTGTACTTTCAGGTTCTCTGTGGCGGTACGTTCGTGCCAGCATGTCCCTGTCAGGGTATCTGCCTCCTCTCTGTGACCCTAAAGATGGGCACCTGCTGATGGATGGAGGCTACATCAACAACCTGCCTGGTATTTAAAATTCTTCCTTAATACATCAGAGGAGATGTAAAGTTTTTTTTTTTTTTTTGTTCAAATCAAATTTTTGTATTTAATAATTTCTTCTTATCTTATTCGCTTCCAGCTGATGTTGCACGCTCCATGGGGGCCAAGGTGGTGATAGCTATTGACGTGGGCAGCCGGGATGAAACCAACCTCACTAATTACGGCGACTCCCTCTCTGGCTGGTGGCTGCTATGGAAACGCTTCAACCCCCTGGCTGAGAAAGTGAAGGTGATGAATTGATTAACAAATAACAAACTGGAGAAGGTTTCCACCATAAATGGGGGGGCCTTTGAACCGAAGCGCTGGTGTCGGTCAGGAGATTTTTCACTGACCCGTGAGTTAAATTCAACAGGTGTTGAACATGGCAGAGATTCAGACACGTCTGGCCTACGTGTGCTGCGTGAGGCACCTGGAGTCGGTTAAGAGCAGCGACTACTGCGAGTACATCCGGCCTCCGATCGACAGATACCGCACGCTTGAGTTCGGCAAGTTTGATGAGATTGCTGTAAGTTGAGAAATTAAGTTTAATTTTTACATTTTTTTTTAAGAATTCCTAATCTTTAAGCTTTGTAGCTGAGAAATTGAGAATGATATGCACGTGTTTAATTTCTAGGAAGTGGGATACCAACATGGCAAGACTGTGTTTGATGTGTGGAGTCGTAGTGGCGTCATTGAGAAAATGCTGAAAGACCGCCACCAGGAGGAGTTCCACAACACCCAAAATAAGAACAATGTAAGAACAAAATTCAGGACTGATGTTTTATTTTTGCTTTTTTTGGCAAAGCTAAAATCAAGTAAATCGTTTAGATAAAAAAATATGTTTTAATAAATGGTCTATGGTATATTTTCCATTCATTCATTCAACAAAGGAATTTTCAGATTAAATACTTGATTTGAGTAAGAGACGGAGCAGGAGGTAAGAAAAAAAAGAATGTTATTGATGGCAGCATCACAGCTTAGAGGTAACACATGTTTAGCACAAGTTCCCTAAAATCAGATCAGTCTGCTACGTCAAAATAATACATGAAATGACTGTTAGAATCTGTATTTATACAAGAACAACAACTAAATTACATTCCAAAATACAATACGATGTTGTCACTTAGGTTCAGAAGTATGTTCCGTTCTTTCTGGCAGTTTAAGAAATATTGATAACTGATAATAAAACTGTTGGATGTTTATTTTTTCTCTAGAAAGACACGGAAAACAATTCATCCTCTTCCAAATATGCTTTTAAACAGCCTCAATGAAAGATGACGCACCTGCACTGCAGGAAACGGGGACAGTAATGAGAAAAAAAAAAATGACATTTGTTCTCATTCTTGGCAAGAACATCAGGAAGGTGTAGGGAAAATATTGAGAAAGTAGGATTAATGTTGAGGGAATGTGTGTGACCCCCTGAATCACCAGAAAGGCTTCGCAGACGAGCTGTGTGCATTTTACTATTTATAGTGATAACTTTTTGCTTCCATTTGGTGTCATTCTTTCACAAAACATAAAATAAGTAGTGTTTTTGAACTAACATGCTGCCGTAGAATATGACTCAAGAGAATGGATTTCATTGAAGAAATGCAAGAGGAAGCAAATTTAAATGAAAACTCAAATTTAAAAGAAAATAATAGAAAATTGCCCATTTTGTCTGAAATCATTTATTCCTCGATGGTCAGTGTATAAGAATTTTTCTAAAACATCACTCTTAAAATGATTTTATTTTGACACATTTAAGTAAAACACTAGCTTAGTAAAAGTTCAAAATGTAAATCCAATGTTTTGTTAAGTTTAGAGCTGTTTGAATTGATAAATGAGAATCTCGAGCACTAATTAAAACAAGTCAAATCTTTCCATGTATGTCAGGTCTGGGTATAAAAACCCAAAATGGAAATCTGCTTACTTTGTTGCTTTATTTCACTTTTATTTTGTTGCTTCTCTTAGGTTGTGACGTGTCCAAATGCGTCTTTCACCGACCTGGCAGAAATCGTGTCCCGCATTGAGCCGGTCAAACCTGCACTGGCGAATGGTAAAGCTAATCCGCTCCAACACGAAGGTTTTTATCCAAACTCTTCATTGAGTTTGTGATCACACACATTTGAACTATTAAAGGATATTAAAAATAAAAGATTCATTCTGAGAGCTTACATTTTAGCCCTTCAGAATGTAAATATAAAGACGTAAGGAACAACTGTGTAATTGGA
Source organism: Oryzias javanicus (assembly GCA_003999625.1). Taxonomy (NCBI): domain Eukaryota; kingdom Metazoa; phylum Chordata; class Actinopteri; order Beloniformes; family Adrianichthyidae; genus Oryzias; species Oryzias javanicus. The sequence continues at coordinate 13,382,926 of CM012448.1, read as the reverse complement.
CAATTTATCGCATCTACATGAATTAATTCTCATAAATAGCAATTATCTCCTGATTCACCTTGTAGCTTTTTTTGCGGGTGACTTCTTTAAGGTGTTGCACATATTTCTGTTCTGTTTCACTTTTTCACCTCTTCCACAATTCTTTTAACTCTCTATGCTTCCTGTCCTCCACTGTTTACCTTCAGAGGAGTCAGAGTACCAAACTGACTATGAAGAGGAGGCATTGGAGAGTGCTCTGTCAGACATGGAGGGCTACAGTCACTGTGGAGAGCACACTGAGGGGGAAGAGACTGCGGACACGGTGTGAACCTTCGGTTAAACTTCTGGATGCTCGAGGGTTTTCCACCTGAACCCTTTAAAACCCCAGCTCCAGCGTTTGTGTTCTTTGATTTACTGTAACTTTTCAACCGTTGACACGATCAACGTAATTCCAGCCGGCATTACACGGCTGCTTTTCTCCTTCAGAATTTGCTGGAATTACGTCATATATGTTAATGGTTGAAAAGTTGCAATATGTTAAAGATTTTGTGTTTAAGCACCACCGGCGATGCCTCAAGTGTTAAAGGGTTAAAAACTGGATTTTTATTTATTTATTTTAAATCAGTCGTTTTAAGCTGCGTTTTTATTCAAAATATTCTCACTTCAGATGATAGAATGTTGAGTTCCAAATGTCTTCAAACACATTTCAAAGTTACTATTTATTAAGTAAGTAAAATTATTATAATTTTTATACCAGATCAATGAAATCAAATTTGAAGCTGGTATGAATAAATACTTTTCTAATCCACTATTTATTTATTTAATGTACTTGATTTTATTTGATATATTGCACAAATACCTTAACAGTTCTAGTTGTTTGTCCTGATTGTTTATAAAATGAATGGGAGTTTTTTTTGTCATTATAGACACATAAAACATCTTTTTTTTCTTTATTCTGATCCAAAAAAATGATCTAAACCGTGACACAATCCGAGTTTTGTGATCCGTTACACCCCTAGTAGGAACAACAGCAAAAAAGGGCCTCCTACAACCCGAAAACCCCTCCAAAAATGATTTAAAATCACATTTGTGCAAATGTTGCAGCTCTTGTTTAAACCCCCAGTCATAGAAGCACATGTATGAATATTTACATATATTTTACTGCATGATTCTAGCTGAAATCTGCTCTACCCAAACAGATATTCAAAGAGGTAGCATTTAAGTTTTTAGGTGTTACTGTAATATGGTTAATATTATTTCAATGTAAATTTTTATCCTCAAAAAAGTTTAATACAGTTGATGAAAAATAATGAATTGAAGCATCACTCTCATTTTAGGATGAAGATATGGAAGGTGGAGAAGAATGTCCAGCTACCTCACACACCAGCAGCCTCTCTTCAGCTGACGGTCCAGCGGAGGAGCAGACAAACCAACAAGTGCATTCCAAACAGTAAACTAAGCAAACACTGCCTTCGATCGCCACCTCTTACTTCCTTAGTGTTTCCTTTATTTTCGGAGCACTGACCTTTTCGATTGTTGTTTTATTCAGTGTAGACAAACAAACAGTCTTTATAACACTCCATCAGTAATGCATCAGTAATGCTCATGTATTCAGTTCTTTCAGCAGCATCTTATTGTTTCTCATATTGAGATAGCTGAAATGACTTCTTAAAGTACTGCATAAATCACCTCTGTCCGCTGGATTAGATGGAAAAATAAAAAAACGGCCAAGAAAGAAAACATTGCTTCCATAAATAATCTGCATTTAGACCAAAAGCTGTTTTAAATTTAAATCTTTACAATTTTTGGGAACACTTTATAGGTCAGTTTACTTTATTTAATATATATATATATATATATATATATATATATATCATTTTCCATTGCATTTCTTAAACCAAGTTAAAGCAGCATGAAGGATCTCTGATATCCACTTAAATCTGTCAGATGAAGTAGCATCACTTTGTTGCTTTTTTATAACATTGTTGGCATTCATGTCTGTTCAAATCACTTAAAATGCTTGTAATTTAAAGAGTTTTCTGTTTAGTTTGATGGATATTCTGTTGTTATTTTTCATCTTAAGCCAAGTAAAGGGTTCAGTTGAACTAAATATTGAAAGTAAGTCCAAGTTATGAGTGATCATCTGTTACATGTGGTGTTACTCTTCTTTGTTTACAGTATTTACATTATAAAAACAACAATAGGGAGGCATTTTAAAATCTTTTTTTTTTGACAATATACCAAACTGCTGTAACATGTTGAGAATATTAAACATTTATTTTTTGAAAGAAAAGATACAATTATGATTCACCAATTTATATTTGACTCAACTAACAAATAAAGGAGGGAATTTAATTTTCTTGCATTTATAAACGCAGTGGATCAGTCCTTTATCCCGTCCTGCTGCAGGGATCAAGATTTGCTTAACCTTTATTTAAGCAGCTCTGCGGAATAAACAAAAAGCACAAAATTAGCACTTCCCAGTCTTTGCTCGTCAACCTTCCACTTAACCAATTTACTGATTATATTTTCAACTGTTCAAAAAGTCAAACTTCCTCTGTCTGGATTTTTCTTTTTTTTCCTGTGGTTTTTAGCCAAAAAAAAGTGCAAAATAAGCATCCGCTTTTGCTGTGACTGTCGGCACAGTCCTGTCTTTTTTCATTGTGCCACAGAGATGCAGGGAATTAATGATCGCGGTCCACTTCAAAGCTCCAGATTTCCCCCTCATGGCTGATGAGTCTTCACCAGTCTGTTCTGTGCATTGAAACCTTCTAAACAGCAGAGTTTGGCTGAAGCCCAACTCAACTCTGTATTTAAGCTGTCACATGAATGTTTAATGTTTGCCCAAAGTGTCTTGTATTTATTTGTATTTGGCCTTAATACTTGTCATGTCATTTTTTTATAATCTGAAGACAGAATGGGCCTTCAAAAACAAAATTATATAAACAAATTAAAAGTTTATCTATAGCACAAATTATAGTCTTCTGTAACATGTATGGGATTTCATAGTTTTATAGTTAAAATCTCAGCTGATGTTGATTTTCTTTGTCAATCATTAATATTAACTTTGTAAAAATATATATATTTCAGAACAATAACATTTTTGTTTTAAGACTCTCATTTATGTCTGATCAACAATAGCATTTCCAAAGACACTCTTGTGGTTATGTTTTAATTTTGTTTTTTGGATAATTCTACTTTCATTTGTTGATTTGAATTACGCATCAATAAAAGTTGAATATATGGAAAAGTTAGAGTTAGATTAAATGTTCACAGCATTTTTGTTATTTATTTTTTTTTAAGAAAGATAATTGTTTAAAAATATTTGGGAAAAAAGAATGTTGGTACACAGAAAAACTGCTGTTTGTTTGTGAGATTATTTTTTTGCTCTCTGCAAGCACAATGGAACGATGTCATTTGACAGAATGAACGATTGGCTGCTTTAATAAAAGGGTCACGTTGATGAATGAAGTGCTGATGTAATGGATGAAGCTGTGCCACAAAGTTAATATATGAAAGCCTTAGGTGAGTGATGTATGAGATGCAATCTGTGCCCTCATTTGACACTCATGTGGATTATTGCATTGTATAAAATGTTTACCATTAAGATTTCCACTTATGATTCTGTCCGTTTGTTGGATCAATAAAGCTGTTAAACATTTATCTCACATCCTCATTTTCTTGTTTTATGTACAAACAATAAAGCTGCTGCAGCCGCTGTAAAATGAAGCGAATGCTTTTAAATGAATCAATTACGCTTCCCAAACTTGTTTAATTTTTATAGGAATATTCATTAAAAACTAATGAAAATGTTGCATTTTTAGAGCTGGAGACAATGAAAGCCCAACGGATCAGACGCACACCTCTCTCTGGCTTATGATGAAAAGCTGATGAAATGTGGTTGCCATGTGGATTTTATTCACTTCATAATTCCTCAGCATCCCTACAAAAAAGAAAAAAAAATCTAACTGCAAATTAATGTTTGGTCTAAGTAGAGGTTTTTTACTCAATATGGCTGCATTTTTGTATGTAATGTCCTTAAAAACTTAAAAGAAGGCAGCATGTGCATTAAGGCTAGTAAATTTTTTTAACATCAGCATTTAAGAGCTTTTGGTTCATTTCCAGCATTTATATAAATATGTCAAAAACATGATTAATTCTGCCTAATCTATGTTCTTCCTAATGAGTTTTTTTTTCCTCTCTCTGGAGGAGGCCAAACTTGTGGCTAATTAATGAGCACGCGGGGGAATTTAGGTCACAAGAGGGGCAAAAAGAGGAGAACGACAGAGGAAGTAGTGGCTCTCCTCTCGATCGATGCATTTCAGGGAGGAGTGGAAAAATGGGGTGAATGACTGCAGGCTTTTTGGAAATTAGAGTCCTAACAGTCAAGGTTGACGGTGAACGGGAGGAGCTCCAGCGCTGATGTTATGGCAGACATTGACCTCATCTGGACTAAATTACCGTGACAGCCACCAAGATAAAACATAAAAAAAGGAAGGGCAGAAGAAGTACTTTCTGACCTCCAATAAGTTAATATTTTGATTTATTGAGGATAAAAGTTGTGCACATGGTTAAGCACTTGTCCTCTCCCAGCTATTGGTTCAAGAAGAGATTTTTTTTTAATTTTATATCACCTATTTCTCTTTCCCCACATGCAGAGTTTTGGGAAAACAAGGACAAAATTGATTTAAACAGGTAAGTAGGTCAAACAGTTTGTTGCAGGAGGAGAAGTTCATCTTTGAGCAGAGATGGCGTCAAATAAAGATGTCAACATTCAAAATTAATCAGTTTAGTTAAATGTTGCATTTATTTTAAAATCATAACATGGAAAAAATGTACAAATATATCAAAGATTGAATACTTACTGGTTGAGTTCCTCTGTGATCAGGATGCTTTTAAGCAAATGTTTCATCTTTCATTTGTTTGATTGGTGAGATGAAATTTATAGTCTCAAAGTACCTACTGTTTGTTGCCTGAAAACGCTGCATCATTGACCATGCTACAGGAGGAGAGCATCTCTTTCTCCTGGTGGAAAGCTGTGTTATATAATCCAAATTTGCGCACTTTAGCATGTCAACTATCTCAAGTGGCGTAATGTCTGAGCGATGAAGTGCTTCTTCACTTCATATGTAACACCAAGTGGCAAATTTGATCCAAAAAATAGAAAAACAAGGCAACCACTGAAACAAGTGAAGGAAACTTTATATTTGTATAGTTTTAATGATAAATAATACAACAAAATCACGTTTATATTTAACATTATGCAACAAAATCTCAATAAAAAAAGAGAAAACATGAATAACTTAAATATGAGACCTAAAAAAACTTCCAGCTCCTTGTTTTAAAAGTTTGTACAGCTGCAGAAGCTGAAAATGACAGGAAGAATAACTGGAAATGTCGGACAATCCCTCAAAAAGGAACTTTTTTTTGGTCATATGGTCAGATCATAACACAGAAGCCATACATTTCACCTTAAGAAATAAAATAAAATAGCATTGTCACAAGCAATTATCTAGCACTTTACTTGATACGTTTTAAATATTTTTATAAATGTAAAAAAAAAGTCTGCTTCACTACTTATATTTATTAATAGTAACAAGAAGTTGATCTGAGGCTTGATATTTTCCAGAGAAAAGAGGTAGACTTAATAAGTATGTAATTATTTTCAGTCATGGACTCATTGAACTCCATCCGTCCGTCTGGCCGTCCGTTTCAGGTTCATAATGCTGCTGGAGCCTATCCTAGCTACTGTTGAGTGATGGTGTGGTACCATCTAGACAAGCCAACAGTCTGTTGCATGGCCACATGATCACACACACTCTTAGGCACAATTTAGAATTATCAACATATGCAATGGGACAACATGCAAACTCCAAACTGAAAAGTCTCAAGAGTGCTACGTAACCACTACACCAGCAGGTAGCCTCTCAATTAACTCAATTCCTGCAAATATTTTCACATTTTTTCAATTACATGTTTGCATTTGTTGTTCTAATTCTTAGTTAGACTGAGTGTCATTAGTTCCAGCCTTTTAAGGGAAAAAAGATGAATCCTAATGTGAATGAATTATCTTTGCTTGGACCTGATTTGGCCCAATCCAGTAAATAAATAGTTTCTGCATAAACTTGTGTATGGTTGTATCTTTACATCTGTAAGGTAATTTATTGGCTTCTATCAAGGTTAAGTACATTAAAAAAAGGCCTGTAAATTTGAGGTTACCATGAGTGTCCTTGAGGTTCTGTAATACATTAAGTAAATTATCCAATTTTGGTTATGACTAAACTGTAGGTATTTTTTTAGCACACTTAGCCTTGTTGGCTGATCTTGTGACTCTTGCAGGTGAAACCCCCCCCTGCTGCTGGTATCTCTCTGAATGTCTCTGCCATCCAGAGCTACGCTTTGTTCCACAAGAGAAGCCTCTGTCACACACGGTCCCTTTTCCCCCCGTCTCTTCTGATAGTTTGATAGATGTAATTCTCTTAACTGCAGCACCGACTGCAGTAACATCTGGAGCTGTCTCAGTGGATATTCCATGGCATATAATGAGATTTGTGTGTGCATATGCGCTGCTGTCCTCGTGGTAAGTTAACACAAATTTGTACTGACTGCTTTCAAAGGGGGTTCTTGGGTATTCTGTTCTTGCATGCTGTTTTATGTGTCGCTACAGCAACTGAGCAGTCAAGCACCACCAGATTTGTTCAAAGTCAAGGAGCTCCTTAAATGCAGCATTTTGCTCATCTTAAACCTAGGTCATTCAAAGTCAGCGGTTTTGCTGCAGCCTTAGACTTCTGGAGGATCCTTGAAATTTATTGCTACAGGATCCATTTTCTCTTTTTATTTAAATTTGATCAAAAACTACTAAAAACCTTGTGATGGTACGCATACATAAACACAAGCACCCACGATACGATCGGGAGCGAGGTGAATTCCCACATGGTTCCCGCCTCTTGGTTTTGTGTAATGTCCTCGTGGCTTCACACCCCTCCGCTCAGCACCTCTGATTCATACAAGTTACACTTCATAAACATTGAGTCATCGTCCAACCTACTGGAAGCTGTTAAAGTCTAACGTTTTACCGTCACATGAAAGCTGGTTAAAGTGAAGCAGTCACTATAGATTATTATACAACTGCAGACCAACTGAATAATTATATCATCCTGTGTGTAATACTGTGCAGAGGAATTTCAAACATTTAAAGTCGAGACAAGTTTAAATTGATGAAAGTTCACTTTTATGAACTTGTATTGTTTTGTTTGAATTGAAAGAACACCATTTCACCTCTGATTAGTCTAAATTATACCAATAAACTAGAAAAAGGAAATCTTTTTTTTTATATGATTTTGAGTGGGAGTGGCAAATTATCATGTTAATTGAGAATAAATAATAACAGACAAATTAGAGCCTTTTTAAAATTATATAAAGCTAATTTTTAATCCATCGATCCATCTGTCAGAGCGTTCTTCAGCGCGTCCGTCCATCCGTCGATCCATCCAGTTCGTGTCATGGAGTCACCGGATGTCCAGACTTCCCTCTCCCCGGCCACTTCCTCCAGCTAATCTGGGGAGACCCTGAGGTGTTCCCAGGCCAGCCAAGAGACATAGTCTCTCCAGCGTGTTCCTGGGTCTTCCCCAGGGCCTCTGCCCAGTGGGACATGCCCGGAACACCTCCCCCAGGGAGGCATCCAGGAGGCATCCAGACCAGATGCCTGAGCTCCTGGCTCCTCTCAATGTGGAGGAGCAGCGGCTCTACTCCAACTCTCTCCAGGTCACCGGACTTCTTACTCTGTCTCTAGGGGAGCACCCAGTCACACTCCGGAGGAGGCTCATGTCAGATGCTTACGTTTTCAGGACCTCGTTTTTTTGGTCATGACCCAGATCTCGTCACCATAGGTGAGCATTGGAACAATAACCCCGAATGAGCTGAAATAAATTATGAAATAAATCAATTATTAGTACTTTAATCTCATTTAAATTGTTTCCCAATTCCTAGCTTGCTATTTTCCAGATTATGTGGCAAAAGTTTGACTCAAAAAAACAAAAATTCAAAATCTAAAAAGTTCAATTCCACCTCCCTTGTGTCTCATTTCTTCCTTCTTCTCTTCTTTTCTCTTCTCTCTTCCTGCATCTCAGTCTTCAAATAAATTAAATTCACCAAAAAGGTCAAACTTAAACCATAAAATCAATTGTATCTTTTTTGTTCTGCTTTTGTGATGAACTGTGGGAAAAGGCATGTCCACATGCCTATTGTGGTATTATTAAGAAGTTTGTGGTCCATATCTTCTGGATTCCTTTGATGTGGTAAATTAAAGCACTTTGGGTCTTCTTAATGGTTAGAGATCAATAATAAAATTCCTTATTGGCATAAAAGTAAAGGTTTGAAATCTGTTAAAGTGGGAAACTCCATAAAGTCACTATTTGTTGTTGTATTTTGATCTTTTACTGTGCCAAAATATGATAAATTTAATGAAAATACCCCAAAATGAGGCTTTTCACAGCTATTATTGAATTACATTACAAACAGATGAATTAGATGAATTCATTACAGGTCATTGTTAATTAATCACACATAAAATTGAATGGCATGACAGTGCCACTTTTGAGTGAAGATTTCCCTCCAAAAAAAAAAAGAAAAAGTTTTTATTCTAAACTGTTCAAATATTTTGAGCCTCCAAACACTTCTCAGTATAGCCAAACATGCCGATCCACACGGGGAAATGTTCTCCTTTTAGAAGCTGTGAACCTCAGTGACGTGCTTGGGCAGTGAGGTGCTCTCACCTCGTGTTCCCAATCAGCAGCTTTAGGAGGATATTATTAGCCCTGGCAGAGAGCTGAGAGAAGCATCACCTCTGCCCAGACCTTTTTACCGTGGATTAGCTGGCAGCTGCGGCTCTGTCTTTGTTTTCAGATGCTCACGGCCAATTCTGGAAGTCTGTTTAAGTATTACAAATTACTCGACTGCTGAAACATGGCCTCCCACTCACTAATCTGTTGGTATTCTTAGCCCGGCTGCAGCCTAAAACGTTTCAACAAGCTGAAGCTATTTTGTCTCCTGTCTTGTCGGTGGAGTATGACTGCATAAAAATAGATTTTGGTTTTGACTGGATGTCTTATATTTGTCAATGTGAAATTAGAAAGTATTAACCAGGTTATTTGGTTATAAATTTAGCTAAGTCAAATTTTCAAACTACAATATTTTACTATAGATTCTGAGGAAATATTGTTGAATCAAAGTCCACATTTGACCCATTTCCTGGGGGAGTGGTGAGCTGCACACACAGCTGTGCTCGGGAACCATTTCAACCCCCCAATCCAACCCCTTATTGCTGAGTGTCAAGCAGGGAGACATTGGATCCCATTTTTAGAGTCTTTGGAAGACTCGGCCTGGATTTGACCTCACGACCTTCCAGTCTCAGGACAGACACTCTACCAGAAGACCACGGAATCGATGTTTGTATTCACTGAAATAATTAATTTGTTTTATGAAACTGTGTTACGCATGCAAACGGTGCTTGACTTAACAAGCAGGAATGATAATCTCTACTAAATTTGAATTTTCTCTTCCTGTACCTCCACGATCTTAAGATGCTGCCAGAATAGATTTCTGGTTATTTCAAGCTGACAAAGCAAAATATCATGGAAGGCACATGTCAAACCCCAGGCCTTATAAAAGCATCAGGATGGAACCCCTTGAGGCCTAGAGTCTGACACTCTTGATGAATGGGAAAACCAAGAAGGAAAATCTTCAAAGGCAGAAATGATGCTCACTAAATTATACACATACGTCCTCACCTGTAAATTGCCTACATTACCTAATAAACCTACGTTCCTCCCCTCTCCATGAACTATTTCTTAGATTTCAACGCATTGGTGATTATCCTTCAAGGCTCCCTTTTACTGGCTGTCAAGTGCGATGACATGACACGCGGCTGCTGCAACGGTGGATGTGTGGGGGTCTGTTTGTGTGGACCTTTTGTCTTTGTGAATCAATGTTATTTATATTTCAATGTATTGTTGCTTGTACTTCAATCTATGCCGTTCTACTGACACAGATCGAAGATGTTTGATTTTTGACATCATATATTGCCCTTCCTCGTGTCTTTCTGCAATAGAGCCACCAAAATTGCACAGCTACTGCCTACATTTGGGCAATGTGTCTTAGTATATGTTGCCCTACTACCACCAGTTTCCCCTAGTGGGATTAATTTCGTTCGTTCGTTCGTTCGTTCGTTCGTTCGTTCGTTCGTTCGTTCGTTCGTTCGTTCGTTCGTTCGTTCGTTCGTTCGTTCGTTCGTTCGTTCGTTCGTTCGTTCGTTCGTTCGTTCGTTCGTTCGTTCGTTCGTTCGTTCCTTCCTTCCTTCCTTCCTTCCTTCCTTCCTCCTTCCTTTCCTTCCGTCCTTCCTTCCATCCATCCATCCATCCATCCATCCTTTTTTGGTTGTTTTAAAAACCAGTTGTACCTTGTAAAAAGAGAAGCTGGAAATTTAGGAATTCACTATCTTGTATTAGTCATACTTTGTAAGAAGAACATTTTCTCTATAATAAATAAAAGCACAAATACTGTAATTGCTGAAATGTAAAGACAAGGTTCAGTAAGAGGGAATAATTTTACTTAAAATAGAAATGTAGACACAACACTTTTGTTTTCGCTCGCATTCCTCATAAGATCTGAAACATTTTCCACAAAACAACCATTTCTTTCTCAAATCTGTCTAAATCTATGATAGTGAGCACTTCTTTTTTTGAAGAGGTAATCCATCCTACCTCACAGGCATGCCATATTATCAAAGCGCTGATTAAACAATACAATTATTACAAAGGTTGGCCTAAAACTGGCCACAATAAAAAGTCACTCTAGCCCATTGTTATGCCACTAATAATGCTGTCTAATCAGCATCTTGATATGGAACACCTGTGAGGAGGGATAGATAGTCTCAGCTAAGAAGTTTCAGATTTAGACAAATTAGTGAACTATATTTGTGAGAAATATTTATTTTGTGTTTGTAGAAATTGTTTAAGTTCTTCTCATGACAAAATGAAGCAAAAAGAAAAGTGTCTTTTGAACCCCCCCAATATCTCCTAAAAGCAAAATCAAACTTATTAAAAGCTAAACCTATAAAATCAAATCTGCTCCTCTATACAAAAAGACTGTTTTGGCCTGTGACAGAAATAAAAAATATTTAACATAAAGCAGTGATAAAGCGGGACTTGAAAATATAATTTTAATAAGCTGCTCAGACTAGGGAGGCCTTCTTAGCCTTGATTTATGTTTCTTCATCTCAGCAAGACAAACTCCTTTCTCACAGGAGATGTCAGCATTGTTGCTGCTGATATTAAATATGTTTGCTATAATTTACAATCACTTCACCTAATATTAGTTAGAAGGTTGCTTTGTGAAAGGCTGCAGCTTGCAGGAGCAATTCCATTTGTTTGTTATTACCTTCAACGCCATAGACAATGATCTTGTTTAATGAAAATTTGCATATTTACAGACCTCCTTTATAATACTGTCATCAATTTGCTTCATGCTTGGTGCACTCCTCTGTGTAAATGACTCTGGTGGAGTAGATAGATAGCAGGAAGTGCAGTGCGGTCCTATCAACCAATCACAATCACCGTGGTTTACAACAGCGCAAAGAGTGGCAACATTTTTTTTGGTGAAGTGGGAAACACTACAGATTTTATTACTGTTTATTACAAAATAAAATGTGGCCTCATAATACAAATGGATCAGCTTTATTTCCAAAATTGATGTGCTTTCCAAAGTGTTCGATCACACAGGCTGGCACGTGGACGCATGAACGGACTCACAGCTCCTTTGTTTACCGTTCACAATATTGATTTCATGAAGCTTTTCTACAGTTCTTGTTGTTAACATGTGTTAACCGTTGGATAAAAAAATAGCTATGGTGTTAGCAACCATGTGATATAACACATTATTAATAGCAAAATCTTGACAATCATAGTTTATTGAATCAGTGTATGGCACAATGTTTGTATAAGAAGAAATATGTTTATTTATGATTAGGAGCGATTTTTCCTCATCATGAAACAGATAAACTGTTTGCAGCATTGAACAAATATAAACCATAAAAACGTGCAGTTTCATTGTCTGTTATTTCATTTTCTGACTCATCATAAAAAGAAAAACTGCTTTTCAAGTGCAAAGTTATGAAAAAGTCTAGTAAGGAAAAATTAAACCCTGTAATAAAGCAATGAAGTAGATTAAAGCAGTTCATTTCTTGAATCATTTCTTTTTTATTACTTTGATTTTACTTAAAGTTAAGATCTCCAGAAGGTTTAATGTAGTATCTCATTTTCTTACTAATATCTTTTCTTTTGAGCACAGATTTGATTCTTCATCTTCAGCAGAGGTGGAGGTCCCACATGCTGGCTTCCTGTGCTTCCCTAACCTCCTTTTCTACTTTAAGCAATTTGGTTCATCCAATATAAGCAATTTGCAGCTCACCTCTAATCTCTGAAGCTATCCTCCTTTTTTGGGGTGTAAAACATGCTAACAAACCAACAAGTGGGGAATTTCCCACAAGATTTCAATTAGGAGAGATATTAGGATCTTTAACAGTTAAGCTCTGAGCATTTGACATATTGCATGATTGGGATGAACTCATATTATAGATGTATAAACACCAGAGCCTAGATGTTGATGGAGGTTAAAGGCCAAACCATTCCATTTGACTGTGATTGGGCGAGAGGAAGCCGGGCTTTTTAGCTATTGGTTCAAAGTGATTGGCTTAATTGATAATGGTGTATAGAGGAACATAACAATCCAGCATACCTGGAAGTGTAGATCTTCTTTATTGAAATTATAACAAAACTTCATTAACTCTGGGCATCAAATACTAGGAAACACCTGAATCTGTTTGGTGTCATTTGACGAAAAGGCAAGATGTTGTTTCAACAAATCAGAGCTGTATTTTATACCTAACAGTTCCAATCTTGCATCTTCAAGAGCCAAGAAAAAAAAATGCTACAACACACAGCAGGAGACCCCCCCCCCCATTTGATTTTACTTTGCTCTTTATGAGGTCAGAGCTGTTTTCTGGGGAAAAAATAGCATCATGTAAAGTTGGGTGGTCAACATGTTGATCTATGACATTTTTAGTGAAGAACTAAGGTTTTTAAGAAATAATACAAAGTGAAATTGGAAAAAACACAGTTACAGTACCGTATTTTCCGCACTATAAGCAGTATTGATCCATATACAGTTTAAGGTACATCTGATTATAGGTGCGCCTTATAGTGCGGGAAATACAGCAGTTATATTCTCCATCATTTTGATGTAAGGATCAGTAAATGTTGTTCCCTGTCCAGAACCTTCAGGTCTTCAGCTGTCTGTCAGCACTGGGGTCTCCCATGCCTCACAGCCCAGCTTTCCAAAGACTGCACAGTAATTACATTGCCCTGTCTCTTGCAGTTCACTTTCCAATTTGATTTCTGCCACAGATAGGGATGAATTACTGAATTAGAAAGCTATTAGAAAAATAATAAGAAATATATACCTTTCCAAGATGACATTAAAAGAGAAGCATAAAAGGATGAATAAATGTGACATTATTATAACATGAGTCCATCTGAAAAAAAATATGCAAAGGATAATACATGAAACTGCGTTTATGACACGAACCAAAAGCTTTGTAGAGACTAGGGGTGTAATGGATCACGGATAATCCGTGATCCGTAAGCGAGCACGGGAGTGCCACGTTTTACAGAAAACAATTTTTATTTAAAATATTTAAATGTTCCCACAGCTAGTTTTAATCAAACAATTAATACCAAAAAATTATTTTAACAGTTTTATTTATGATTTAACTTAAACATCGGGTGGGATGAGAACATTTGTATTTTAAGGGGGACTCCAGATAGATTTGGTATTTTCAACACTATTTTTAAACTATTATTTATTTTTATCTCAGTTTTTGTAGATTTGGTCTAAATACATGTCAATGTAATCAGAAACTACACGTTTTAACATTTTGCTTGTGTTCAAAGTTTAAAGATGTTTTGTTTTAATAGATAGATCTCAATGACCAAATGTTTTGATGTTGCATATGTAAATATTGCATTATTGTGTGTGAAGTACTTTATATGCTCATTGAATATAAGATTTGGAGAGTTTCCAAAAATTTATTTAGCAATAATATTGTTTATTCATTTTTTTTTACTTTTTACTGATCCGAAAAATGATCCAAACCGTGACCCCAAAACCGTGACACGATACGAACCGAGTTTTGTGATCTGTTACACCCCTAGTAGAGACCCATTTTACTTCTCAAGCATTTTCTGTTAATTTTTTTCCTTCACTTCAGTTAAATTATTAGGACGCACACACTCGAAATCACAGATGCTTAATTAAAGAAACAAATAGGATTTTGTCTAGTAAAAAGTCCACTTGCTGAGTTGAAATGAATGGAAGCATTTTTAGAAACAGGTTAGAAAGGTATTCTAAAAACAGTCAAGAGAAACAGCAGGACTAACCTGACGCAGCCATCTCGTCATCACAACATGCGCGCTTGTGCCATCTATGTTATATCCAAAGTTTTGGTAGGTTAGCGCAATGTCCTCCCTTCGAAACATTTGGGTCAACATGGGTATGATTGGGCGCAGGTCGTTCATGATCCGGTCGGCTTTCTGCTCACTCAGATTGCCTCGGATCGCGAAGGAGATGAGTAGAAATGAATATGCCGTACAGGCTCCTCTCCCTCTCTCGGCAGTCTGGGTTTTAGAATTTTGACTTTAATACTAGAACTCTGACTTCATTTTTAGAAATCTGACTTTAATTCTAGAAATCTGACTTTAATTCTAGAACTCTGACTTCATTTTTAGAATTCTCACTTCAATTTAGAACTTTGACTTTAATTCTACAACTTAAATTTAAAATCCTAACTTTATATTTGCAGCTTTGACTTTAATTCTAGAACTCTGACTACAAATTTATAGCTCTGGTTTTAATTTCAGAACTTTGACTTTATTTTTTAGAAATCTGACTTTAAATTTTGAACTCTTACTTTAATTATAGAACTCTGACTTTGAATTTAGAACTCTGACTTTAATTCTAGAGATTTCACTTAATTTTTTTGAAATTTGACTTTAAATTTATAACTCTTACTATAGTTTTATAATTCTGACTTTAAATTTAGAACTCTTACTTTAATGCTTAGAATTAATCAAAATCTTTTTTCATTTATTATTTATTTATTAATCATTTTTGTCCCTTTTTTCCTTAATGGCCTTAAATCTCTTTCTTAGGAAAAAAATGATTCAATTTTTAAACATTCTGTGTTGGTCTTATAAGTTAGTCATGGTTTCTTTTTGATAAGTTGCTGTTGCTTGTCTTTGCTACATTTCCACATCAATGTTTCAGAGTTTCATTCTAGTTATTTTTACTCTACTTCATCCCACAGCTCGTTTGAAACGTTTTCTTTAACCTCACATGGATTTAGTTTAGTTTTTGTTCTTTTTCTTTCTTCTCCAGAGGATTCCCAGTCTTGTTCTTCCTGTTTTCTGATTTTGTTTCTTATAAAGCTTGCTCTTACACACTTGCACTTCTTTCTTGTGAGTTTCCTTTTTGTTAACTCATCTCTGCTACTCCCTGCACATCACAGCTACACATGTAAAATAGAAATATGTTTCTAAGATGGGATTTCTCTGAGCTTCCTCTGGGGAAGCATTGTTAGTCCACAGTTCTTCTTCTTTGAGAGGGCAGAGAGGCCACGTTTCAGACCTGAAGCGTCTGTCTGGCACGGTGACATCACATCTTCTTGCAGAGTTGTACTAAAATGTAGACATGTCCACTGTTTGAGGATGTCGGGGAATAATTGATGGGCTGTTTTGTTATCAGATTAAGCAAAGAGAAGCTCGACCTTGAACAGCTGTCATGGAAGTGACTGCGTGAGGCTGATCAAGTGGTCCGACCTGCAGCAAACAGATTTCCTTTACTCTGTGTGGCGTTCAGGAGCACTTGGGGATCTTCTGAAACAGTTTCTTTGACATGTGTAATAGCTTTAAAAATACAAATTTGGGCATGTATCTTTAGTGCAAAGCATACAAGAAGGATTTAGTAAATGTCAAAACAAAAATCTAACAGAAGATAGCTGCGATTAATAAACCAACTAGAAATCAGAATAAAGTACTTTTCAAACTCAGCTTGGGATATCAAGGTTAAATACCCATTAGTGAGGCTGATTAATTACTCAGTGGGGACATTAAAACACGTTCTTAAATTCTTATGAGGTCAAGTCTAAAGAATGTTTCAGAATTATTTGTGATAAGGCTGCTCTAATAATAGATAATGGGTGATCGCCTTAATTTAGTTGATAAAACTACTTAATTCCCTCCTTTAACCACTAAAAACTATTCTTTTTTGTCTGTATAATGAAAGCTGTTTTTCTGGAGCATTAACACAACCCCCCTGTGACTTATGAATTTTCATTCTTGGTAAATTATGTAACGCATAACAAAGCAGCTTCTACTTTCTTTTTTGACTGATATTCCTACATTATTTCATAACAGTCTCCTCTGCTTGCCCGTTAAATGGAAATGGTTTTCCAGGCTGCCGCCGACCAGATGCAGAGTTCACGGTTTGGATGTAAAAAGTTCTATCAGTCGTTGCAGCATGTCACCGCACTTTCATTTCACATTCGGCATCGCTTTGTCTGCCTGTCTTTAAAACACACATTAAGCAAGGGCACATTAGTCTGAGTAAACCGAGACAAACAGAACTCCATTATTCATCGTTGGGAGGACAGCCAATGTCGGCTTATTGTCTCTCTCAGCTGCAGCGCAGAACATCACTGAGAAAAAGACGAAATGTCTTTGAGGGGAAACTTAAATCTTAGAAATAAAATATAAAAAGGGGATGTTTTTAAAGTTTTTTCTTATGAAAATGTTGTTGTATTGAGCTCTGCACAAGATGCGGATGTGATTGCAGATCTCACAGAGGAATTGCTTCCAAGAAGCAAGCCCTGTTCAATGTAAAATATGAGTATTTATCAAATACATTTCTTCAGTATTTTCCCTTTAAAAAATGTTTCTTTTAACAGAAAGTCAAAACATATATGCAGCTTCAACAGAATAATGTCCAAAATCATGTCTGATGGGATCATCTGAAAATAGAGTCCCCTCTTTATGAGTCTGAGAGGGAGTGGTTGTATCTTTTCCATGACTGGCGACCCATCTGAGGTGAGATCCGCCTGCAGCCCAGACAGCTGGGAAGGACATTGGCGACTCCTGCAACCTTGATCTGACTGGCTGAAGAAAAAAGAAGGGATGTGTTTGATGAAGATCAAAGTACAAAGAACAAATGAAGGAAGATACCAGTGTGACCTGCAGCCGGCAGACAGTAGTGATCACTAAACACACACACATACACACACAATGTTTGATCTACAAAAACTGGATCTTAAGAAAGTAAAGACTCTTAATTGTAGAAAAATTCTGTCTTATGAGAAAAAAAATTAAGAAAGTTTTCAATAATCTTAGTTAAAGAAAACGTTTTTTTTTTAATAGGGCAACAATTGTTCTAACCCCAGAAGCAATTTTTTTCCCCCTAATTTAAAGATTTAAAAAATATATATTTTTAAAGAATTTGTGACACATTTCTATAGGGAGTTGTTTGTGCAGTGTGCAGTGGGCAATTAGAGATAGTTTCTATGTCATTTTTTATCAATTATGAAGCAAAAATCAGAAAATGCATTCATTTTTAGCACTGATTCACAAATGTGTAAGAAAACTACTTTATAATAGTTGTATAGAAACAAGAAAATGTGTTTTTAAACAAAATTCCCATTTATTTTTAAGCTGACAAATAAGTCATGCAGTCTAATTTTTTAGATGTTTTTCTTTATTAATAGCTCAGAATGTTCTACTTTAAATAATTAAAAAAGGAGATCAGACTACATCTGTTATGCTTATGTCCTAACCTTAGTGGATGAATACATCTATTCACTTACACGTTACTCCTTAGTTTTTTATTTTTGTCTATTTCTAAAGACTTAATAAAAAGGGTTGTTTGTGACTCACATCTTCCCCATTTCGGTTTCTATTTTTTGCTGTATTTTATGAATCTGCCTGCATTTATTCAAGTCTGACTTCATCTTCTTCTCTCCAGCTTTTTTTTTTTTTATCTTTGACTTTTCCCTGAAATTATTGATGGAAGTGGCAGGTGGTCTGCCTCCCTGGTTTGTGTCTGACTCAAAATAAGAACAACCTTTTTTTTGGATTTAACTCTAAAAATGAAACTGGGAGATACTCATTTTACTGTTGTGACAAAACTGGAAAAATGTATAATTGCAGTTGCAAGGAAATCTTTTAAAGATGAAATCCAGTCATCTTTTAAACTGTTGTCAAAGCGTTCCTAGTGGTCTTTCAATTATGATTATGCTGTTTTTAGCCAAAATGTAAAACAATTTGTCTTTTTTTCAGGACATAGTTTCTGCAGAGCGGCAGTAGTTCATTAGAAATTCACTCCTAAGTTGTTGATGGGACCATTGGTGTGGAGTAAGCCTACCTCTACTTCCCATCATCCAACCGTTTCTGCGCTATCCAACTAGCTTACAGCACCTCAAACTCGACAACATAAATGGTGAGCGCAATATTGGAGCTTTCCAGCCGTACAGTTTTAAGCCAAATGTCAGCTCAGACAAGGAAAACAAAGACAAATGGTCATCTATTTGTCCGCAATTGGATGCATAAAAATGGAGCAAATTTTCTCTGCTCCTGATTCATGGTTTAAATGAATCAAGACACATTTTATCTTAATTTTCTTTATATACGTCTTCCATCATGAGAAAAATGAAGTTGTTAAAAGCACCAAAAAGACCATTTTCCTCAAAGTGAGTCTTTAAAAGCTTTTACTGACCAACATTAAAATGATATTATCTTTTACACTATAGGTGACTTCAAATGAACTTGTAAAAATGCATTATAGTATGACATATCTTTTAAATGTCCTTACTTCACAAACACATCACTCTTGCCTCTTCACATAAATGCAACTCAATGTCCCAGTCATCTATTTTATTCTATTCCCACTTAAATATTAGATTCATCTGATGTTTTAGTGTCCTGTTTTCATCCTGCATCTCGTCATTTCACATTTCCTTTGGCAGCCCTCACTCTCTCCTCTCTGCCTCTTCCTGAGTCAAACCACTGTTCCTCAGCCAACCACAGAGCTCAGGAATCCATTAAGCTCAGTAGAGGAAATATTTCATCTGGGAGGGGAAGTTACGAGCCATTAAGAAGGGAAGGAAGGCTGGAGTAGAGGGTGGAAGTCTTCTCCTGCCGCACCAAGGTGAATCAAGGTGGGGATAGGTATGGATGTCACGTAGGGAGAAAAAAAAGCATTTCTTGGTGACATAAATGCCCACAAATGTCCAAACTGTGGTTACAGGCAAGAGCCACCTGGAAAGCCATCACTCTCTACGGTGATTCTGGAGCAGTAATGAGATTGCAGGACTGCTCTCTTAAGATTATATCACCCTTTAGCACGCTGCAAATCCACCTGCTTACACTGCAGTGGCCAGAGTAACATGGCAACTAATGTAGGAATAATCTGTGTAAAGGAGTGACTCACTTTTCTCAGTTAGGCAAAGGCTGGTCTGCATGTTATAGAGATTATAATACTGTGGTTTAAATCAGTCGTCATCAGAAGAAACTTGATTAAGACGTACTTTTTTTACATTTTAAAAAGTTATAGAATGACTCATTGTATAGTTTAATCTATTTTTTGTCTTTACTTTCCTTTTAACTGTTTGGAAATTTAAAAAAACAGTTGATGACACCAAACATTAATTATTTATGAATAATCAATTAGAACTGTTACTGCTATGATCGTGTGGGTTGGTCCTCAGAGTAAAACGTTTTAAAACTCTACCATAATTTGACGATGCATTGAAATTGTGACACATCTGGGTTTTGCACCACATCAAAAACAAAAAAATATTTTCATCCCCCTAATGAAGAAAGACGGAGATGAATCAACAATTTGCAAGAATCTTAAGTGACCCAACATTCTCTAAATTCTTTCAAAACTAAAAAAAAGAGATTACATTTATTATTGTTTTCTATTACTTAATTTACTTTCACTTTACATATTGTAAACCTATAGTCACATAAGGGGCTGCATGGTTGAACAGTGGTCTACAAACAGTAAGAAGGCCCAGGTTCAAATCCCTTTTTGTGTGGAGTTTTTATGTTCTCCTTATTTATGTGAGGGCTTCCTCCAACAGTCCAAAGACCAGGACTCCTCCCCTTCATGTTTCCTGTCCTGGAGAGAGTTGCGAGGACTGCTCATCTTCACACTCTGTTCCTGAGGAGGGGTTCTGATACCCCTCACATCCGTCTGGCTGCAGGAACCCTAAATGTTTTCTGGACTTGTTTTGATCTTCCACGACCCCTCCGCTTCGTTTTTTGGGCATCTGGGATCTGCCCTTTTGGGGAGGGCTACTGTAAGGGTTCCGTCGTTTTGTTTGGCTTGTTTTTTGTTCATGTTTATGAGCTGCCCAGTTAGTCACACCAGTTCCAGGTTAATTATGATTGACAGCTGTTTTTATTTCAGTTAATTTCTCTCAGCCTATTTAAGTGTCTGGTTTTCAGTTCATACTTGTCAGCTCATCTGCTCTGTTCTGCTCGGTCACCATTTTGTTTCTCCATGGATTTTTGTCATGTTTTGATTAATTTATTAAATGGTTTAAGTTCCTGTCACCAAAGCTCTCCTGGGTTTCGGTCCTTCTTCCATCTATTCCTGACAGGGATATGGTGAGCTAAGAAAACGATGGATAGATGGAGTCACATAGAAAAAAGTGAAATTTGCTCTCTCACAAATTTTAAAGCCCCTCCAGAGAGACTTTCCACAATCGTGGAAATCATCACTCGCAGTGAAGCGTCCGTCGTTCAGGATTTTCCAGGATGGTGTGAACAGGCTGGCGAGCTTCATCCTTTCACAGCTTCACGAGTGCTGGCAGAAAGAAACAAATGCATTGGATAATACTGTGCTCTCCTTGTACAAGTTTGATTAGCTTCAATTGTGTCACTTGGCTGAATGTGTGTCTTGCTCAAAGCAAACAGTATTAAAGCTGATGGAAGGTTTTGAAAATGGAAATGCTCAGATCCAAGGCTGTTGTCGTGGTTTATCAGGCTGAAGTGTAATCTAATCAGAGGAAATTAAAAAAGAGATTTAGTTGTTTAAGTGTTCGATTCCTTTATAGTAATGACCTTATTTAGTTACGTGTTTATTTTGTAGTAATTGATGATATATGACTACAGAACTTTTGCTGTGATGGATCAAAAAGAAACTAATCTTCCCAAACAAAAGGAAAAACAACTCAAACACAGGCCGCTCTGAAGATTGTTATATTTGCATCATGTGGTGCTGAAGGTCTCTGTTGGATTTGTGGTAAGCAGTCTTTAGTAGTATTATTGAACTGCAGCTAAAGCTAGCGGGGAGTACCAATTAGAAACTACTCTGTCAGATTAAATGTATTAAGACTTTGTAATAAATCTAATCACGTCCACTTTGGAGCTAATTCTGCGCCAGACTAGAAGATATCAAAGACCCACTCCAAAGAAAAAAGTGTTTTTGGTGATTTTGATATGTTCTTGTAACATTTTCTCATGGAAAAAATTAATATTAACATCTTTCTGAGTGTTTCTTTTTTCCAGATGTGAATCAGGAGCAAAATGCTGTGATTTAGAAGCTACAACCTTCATCTTCTGCTCCATTTTGGTGCATCCACTTGCAGACAAATAGATCCGTGTACGTCTTTGTTTTCCTCGTTTGAGCTGACATCTGAATAAAAACCTTTACGGCTAGATGCTCCAATATTGCTCACTATTACTGTCGCACTGGTAAGGTTAGGTTGGGGTCGTAGGAGCCTGTATGCATGTAAAAAGATGGATGATGGGGAAGGGGGCGGGCTTACTCCTCACCAACTTTCCACAACTCAGAGTTGGATTTCTAATGAATTACTGACGCTGCAAAAACTGTGTCCCAGAAAGTGACGCAAGTTTTTTTTTTTTTTTTTTAGCTAAAATAATCATAATCAGATTTAAAAAACACTGGAAAATGGATCAAAAGATGACCAGAGTGGGACTTTAAAGATCCAAAATAAAAAAAAAATGAAATAAAATGAACCAGTTAAACTTCACTCAGATAAGAAAATGCAGTTTTAATGCTGTCACAAACAGACAGACAGCTGGTTCCATGTGCAGCAGGTTTAATAGTTCAGGCAGGAACTAAGCACAGTTAAAAATCCACAAAGCTAAATCCAAGTCAGAGAGACTGAAGTCATTAACGAGCATGGAGGCATCAGGGAAGAGACTAGAAATGTCTGAGTCCAGGCGAGGGTCAGGGCAGGCGGCAGGCAATCAGAGACAAAGCAGGGTCCGAGACAGAGGATCAGGTCCAGAGTGAAACGCTTGGTAATGCAGGCAGGGTGCCATAAACAATACTTCACAGTGAGTGTGGCTCTGTGTGCTGCTAAGAGGCAGGTAGGTGATTATCTCATTGGAGACAGCTGAGTAGGAACCAGGAACTGTGGGCTGGGGCTGCTGGGAGATGGAGTTCAGTCAGTATGACACCCGCTGGTGGCCAGAGGGGGAGACAGAGTGCTGACTCCTGACAAATGCGGACATTGTTGCTTTTTCAATAGAAAATCCTTAAGGTTACACAAGAAATGGTTCATTTTTGAGGAAAGTTTCAGACTCTGTTGGAGTTTGCTCCATTCGGCTGTCTGCCTGAAGGCTGAACTACGTTGAAAAAACCTGCAGTCATTGTGACTCGTGGACCTAGAAGTCCAGAGCTTGGCATATTTTTTCAATGGAGGAGGTGCTATATTGTTTGTATTCTAAAAATCAATCACATGTTTTTATTGATAATAACATCGTCAAAGTTTAGCGTGTCATGTTTTGCAAGTATTGGTCAATGATGGGATCTCAGCAATTTCTAATCCAATACTTTACCCTCTTGATTATACAGCAATTTTAAAGGAGGTTGTTGTCTCACATGCTTGAGACCAGCATGATATACAATAACTAATGTGAGAAAGAATCATTGCATCTAGGTCAAGAATCTTCAATCATTAACAGTCAAAGAGCCATTTGGTCTTGTTTTCTACAGCCCAAAACTTATTTCTACTGCTTTAAATCTTATTTTGATACTGCGGTGCATTCATTATGATGTATTTTATAATAATAAATACGAATTATGCTTTCCTTTGTGGCACAAAAAAAACAGAAATATGAAACGAAACTAGTATTTTCTCAACTTGTGAAATGATAGTTTCTCAACTTTAACAGAAGCTCATATGATTACTTTTCAAAATAAAAGATACCTTGTACCAGTCTGAATTACAGTGCAGCTTTGGACAGCATAAGATAATATGCTTTTAAACTAATTAAGGATCACACTTTTTACCAAAGTTTTGATTAGTATTTGAAATTCGATATATTCTGGAGGAAGCATAGAGCAAAAAAGATCTGTTAGTCAGCAGACAAATGTAAAAACATTTAAATGGTTTAACTTTGAGTGCAGATCAAATATAAATTTATAAACACAGCTAATCTAAATTAAATAAATTCTAATTTAGTAACCATTACTTAGAAAAAATACCATTATTTTATTTATTTATTCTTTTTGTCCAGAGAACCACTCTGAGGAGGTAAAAGAGCCACAAGTGGCTACGGTGCCGCAGGTTACAGACCCCTGGTCTGTATAGACTTTTGCACTTTTGTGAGGCAGTTTGTTTCGAATGTGTCTAAAACAAACTGTATTTTAAAGTATAGACACTTCTTAAACATGTTCTGTAAGCTAAAGTTTGAATCCAGAAAACTCCTAAATATTTAAGTCTTTCTTAAAACTTTCATTGATCTTACTTATATTATTGCCAGGATGACAGAACTCCACACACACACACACATGAATATTCTGCAGCTCAGATGTTAAGTGTGTGACTTTGCAGGCAGAGAACACAGAGGAGGAGAACGTGGCTGTTTGACCTTATGCCGCGGCCCGGCTCCTTCCTGCATCGCCGCGAGACAGAGAGCCTGCCTTTGTTCAGGTCCACACAAATGACAGCGCTGACAGTAATAGCTGCCTTTGTAGAGCAAAAGGCCATCTCATCACTGTCAACACCATCCAGAGCTCTGCTATGAGGTACTTCCAGAAGCAATTCACTGCACACACCCCGAAGGGAAAAGGAAACCTGATTGATGCTGAAGTATTTAAGCAGATCTGTTAAGTAATACATCAACTTTCTCAAAAGACAGAGCTTTTCCGGAAGTCCCTCTTAAGAAAATCAACAATTTTCTTATGGCAGGAGGGCAATGGGGTAATTTAAAAATGGCATTTTTTTTAAGGCAGAGAGTTACAGACTTCCTTAAAAAACTACTTTCTAGGAGGCCATCAGATTGTAGAAAATGTTCAATTTCAGCATCAGGATCAGATTACTGAAGAAATCTGACTGATGGCATTTGACCAAGCTGCAAATGAAAAAGAAAAGAAATGATCTCATTTGCAACCAAAAGTCATATAGAAGCAAAACCATGTGACTTCCTTTCCTTGTCGCTCTGGCTCACTTCTGAGTCATGTCCTTTGTTCACATGGAATCGGGCCAGAATTATATTAGAGGATCTGCTTCTGTCATTCAAAATTTTGCAGCAGTAGGACAGAATGCAATCTGTAGAGATGGGCAGGGCTTATTTATTTTGGGGTAGAGAAATACTTTGATTGTTCCTTTGAGGATGAACTGTTGTAATGGAGGTCAAAGAAAATCAGGTGGGTCAACTAAACGCTCAATGTTGTCTGCATTTTGTCACTCAGTGCTCCTGCAGAAGTCAAGCCAATTAAGACCTTTAATCCTCCACATCAGCAGCAGGATTCCACAGCTCATTTATCGCAGCCGCCTGAATGTCAGAAGGGCGTGGGTGGACGGCGTGACCACGGGATTCCCGTCAACCAAGGAGAATGACAATTACTATCCTGCTGCTTTCGCCGAGTGCAGGGGGAATGGAAACGAAGCAGCAGCGGATGAGTCACCTGAACAGAGACAGTGTTTTAGCCCCTCTAATGAAGCTCACGTACGCTGGTGATGAATGGCAGGGGACTGCCCTGGAGACGGAGGGGGAGGTCGGGGAGGGTCCCAAGTGTGACGCAGCATCCCATGTCAGCACTGATATCTTCTTCAACAAAGATATTTAATCCTCTCTTGTGTTTGTTTCAAATCTCGCTTCATTACTTTCATCACTTCACTGCTCTTCTGTGTAATAAGTACCGGACTTGTCTCCCATCTGCCAGCTTAGAGGCATTTAGGGTCGGAAGTTTATTTATTTATTTATTTTCCCCAGACTGTGCCAAATGTTCTGTCTGGGTCCTCCTTAAAATAAGTATTCAGAGCAGAAACGTTCCTTCCACCTGTGGAGGCTGCATGCTCGGAGCATCGTTTAACATTTCTGTTTTCAGGACCACGGACAGAGACATCTGATCCAGCAAATATCTATGACTCAGTTCTTTCCAGCTCTGTTTCCCTGCTAACTGCACAGTCTTTGACTTCTTTGTGGTGCAGCCTATCACCTTAAATGCATTCTTTATTAAGAAAAAAATCAACTATACAAGTTGGTTTGTTTATTTACTTTTCTAACACCGCTTTATTCTCTTTCAATAAGTGTGATCTTAACACTTGTATATTTTCCAACAAGGACAGCTCGTACCTCGCTGCCATTTTATCACCCTTTTAGCTGACATAATTGTTTCCACTTGTAGAAGCAGATGCCATTAATGCTCAACATTTAACTGCTAAACAATGGACATCACTAGCTTGATCACAACAATGTTTTTTTTAACCATTTTTAAAAGGCCACATTTACATAATTCTCAATTTCCAGTTTCGACAGAGCAAACAGATCATTTCACCTTCCACTGACAGCTTGTCAGTTCCCATTTTTAGCATGAAAGTGAGACGAGGACTGGCGCAGGTTTGGCTCTGAAGAGGAAGAAGCTTTACTGCCCTCGTACACAAGATGCAATTGACTTCTGTCTGGCAGCAAAGATGTATGGAGAGGAAGAATGAATATTGGCAAAGGAGAGGTGCAAGGGAGTACACACGTTAATAATTAAAGCTCTACTCCGATCATCTTCTGAGCTGTCGTAAAAGCATTCCAGTGGTCTTTTAACTATGATTATACAATTTTTAGACAAAATCAAAATATCTGTGTCATTATATAGGACACGGTTTCTGCTGAGAAGCACTAATTCATTAGAAATTTGCCTCTAAGTTGTGAGTGAGACTGTTGGTCTTTTACAGGGCGGAACTGTGAAATAAGCAGCTTTTTCAAACTGCTTCTTCATCTGCTCTTGATTTGCAACAAATTGAATAAAGAAATAGAAGTAAATATACATTTTTTTTGTTTAATTTTCTTTATAAATGTTCTCCATCATCAGAAAAATGCCACAAGAACATGTTAAAAGAACCAAAAAATTGGAATTTTTTAAAATCTAAATTTCTTTTGAATAATAGTTATCAACATTTACACACTTTACATTAACTTGTTTATAAAAAGTCTAACTAATAAGGTCATTAAAAGTCTAAAATCACAATCAAACATGTAAAACCTACAAACTGAGCTAAAAAGATGAGCTTTGAGTTTTCTCTTAAAAACCTCCACAGTGGATGAAGCTCTCACATCCTCAGGCAGGCTGCTCCACAAGCGAGGACCAGTTTTCAGTCTAAACTTCTCAGGTTGTCCCCGGGTTAAATCATAACCTTTCTCTCCGCCCACAGATTGAACCATCCATCATGTATCCGAGTACATCTCTCCTCCTCCAGTGACCCACTCCCTTTCTCTGCGTTGCTGTTTTGCCGCTTCACTGCTGAAAGACAATACATAGATAGCTACTGAACGCTGCCTTGGTCACTGCTGAGCTTCTGTTTTCGTTCTCACAGCGTGTTTGCTGCACCATCAACCCATCATTCCAGCTCTGGAAACTGCTCCATCATGACACACCAATACACTTCTTTAAACTGCTTTCATAGCTGTGCCACCCATCTTAAGATAAGGACAACATGCAATGCTCTTCAGCTGATTACAAATGGATTTTTAAATGTTAGCTATTATTGCTGAGAATCCTGCTGTGTGAAAACAGCTGAAACCATTCAGGAAGTAGAGTCAAAGGTAAGGGTTAAATTTAGTTTGTGCTCTTGTTATAATGGAAGCACATTTTACTCACGTCTTTTACAATTGTATTTTCTTTAAGACTTTTCTCATTATATACACAATAACTCTTTTTTTTGTCTGTTTTCTCTTTATTCGCCCTGCAAATGAATAGAAATACTGCTGTGTGCATCTTTACAGCTGTAAATCTGACCAGCAACTGACGCACACTGAACAATACATATAAAAAGAATATTTTAGTTTTTGCTCCTATTTTCTATGAGATGAAACATTTTCTACATAATAACAATTTCTCTCAATTATCATTTTCAAATCTGTCTGAATCTCTGATAGTGAGCGCCTCTCCTTTGCACCTCACAGGTGTGTCATATCAAGATGCTAATTAGACAGCATGATTATTACACAGGTGAGCCTCAGACTGACGTTAAAAAAAATTATTAGATCTCCAACATTAACAATAATATTGTTCTGTTTTTGTTTACTCAAAAATAATTGACAACCTAATTTTATTTTCCATGTATTTTTTCCTCTTCAACTTTAGTATGGATGTTTTTTAAAATCCTTGAGTAGAGAGGTTTATTTTTTGTTCAGGCTTTTTTTCTCTCCTTTTGTCGTCCATACTCTGTTTGTGTTTCTTATTAACTATAATTTTCATGTAATTTTCAGAGAGGAACTAAAATATCTTCAAACAAGTACGGTAAATTATCAATTATGTTTTCAACATAAACCTCTTTTAGTCATGATTTGT
This sequence comes from Oryzias javanicus, assembly GCA_003999625.1. Taxonomy (NCBI): domain Eukaryota; kingdom Metazoa; phylum Chordata; class Actinopteri; order Beloniformes; family Adrianichthyidae; genus Oryzias; species Oryzias javanicus. Next base: position 13,355,020 of record CM012448.1, on the reverse strand, counting down.
AAGCTGAGTTCTAAAAGCCTCCAATACTTTCTTGTTTTCCTACTTTTACTATTTTGTAGCTATTTCATCTGACCTCAATTTGCTTAATTTTATGACAAAGACCAGCAAATGATCACTGATGTCTGTCAGTAAAGAACCTTTTTCATTTTTCATTAAAGACTGTGATAATTCTTCAACTGTAAAATGAAAAAATATATAAACGTGAACTAATTGGATAGAAAGTCTGTAGTGACTCATATTAAAACAAGCTGTACCTGCAGATGTAAACGGTTTTCCACCTGTGAATCCATAACTTCCCTCTAGAATCTTTAGGTGGTTCAATGCCCCCAATCCAACACTTGGGTCTCACTTTTGACCCGATTGAAGATTCAAACCCACAATTTCAAGGAAGACGCTCCTCCATTAGGCCACTGAATTGATCCTTTAGCTTTAATAACAATTCATCCATTAGATTTAAAGTTCAGTATAATCAAATTCAAACCTTTGATTTCTGTGGTTCTAAATAAAATGTCAAAATCCATTCAATGTGTTTATAATGTAGTGTATGTCTGTGTTTTTTAATTTTTTTTTTTTACTTTTTTGGGTCAAGGTTCACTTTTTCCATAATAAAACCACATGGTACACCATATACAATTATTCTTATGAATTGACTTGAATAATAATCAAATAAACACAAAGTGTTTTATATTTCTTTCTACTCAGTGTAAAATTGGTCTTGTTTGGATGAAAACAGAACTCATATCCTGGAAATGGAAACGTTTTTTAAACCAATTTGGTGAAATTTGACTATTTCCTGCAGCACACTGGCTCAAAAACACTGCCACAGGTCAAACTGATGACACTTTATTTCTTTTTACCCAATTTAATATCTATCACATTGGAATTAGGAACAAGGAAAAAAAAATCATTAATCAAATCAATCTCTCCGTCTACCACCTCGACTAAATTGATGTACAGTACTTGTATTTTTTATGTTAAAAAAATCCCAGTGTTCATTTTTGGTTTAAGAAATTTAATTTAAGAAAGATTTATTAGTACAAGTTTAACCTTTATTTATATAAAATCACTTTAAAACCCTTCTTTCCTAACAAACCTAAAATTACTTTCAGATTTTCTATTCTTATAAGCAGATCCATCCAAATTAACTGAGTTTTTTATATAATCGGAAACCTCACTCAAGAATTTGGGATTTAAACCAAGTAAGTGGTTACAAAAAAATGTTATTTTTCCTTTAATTATATTTCAAAATCTCCAGCAAGCTGTCACCAAATTGTAATGTTAATTTGTGGAAAACATTTTAAATTAAGAAAGTTTTGACGCATTCTACACTATTGCTGTTCTCCAACATTCACAAAACTATCAGAATCACTAAGAATTTTGTGACAACTCTGAGTAAAATAATGAATCATCCTCTTAATGTCTGTTACCTGCTAATAATATTTTATTTAATAGTCTGATGTGTTAATTTCACTTTGTGACATTTTGAAAACATATTTTAAAAGTACTTTCTAATGGAAGAATGACGTATAAAGCTTTTTTTCAAACCCACTCGTTATTGGTCACAACTGCATATGACTTAATTAAATGGTTAAATATAGGTTTATGATACACCATCAGAGTTAATTACTATTGAGAAGATTTATTCATTACTTTGGATTAGACCCTCCTCATCACTCTTCATAAAAAAGAGTAGCCCATCTTTAAAGAAAGCAGGATTTGAAGAGTTTATTTTAATTAATAATCCCCTGGGGTGGATTTCAAAGTTCATAATTACCTCACTTAAAGCTTTGCTGGCTTTCACTCGCAATCTACAATTATTCTTTACTCATTTTCTCTTTTGCCCTTCAACCCACACAGCACATTCGTTTCTCTCCATCCCTCGACTGTAAACAGGAAATGTTCTCTGTGTGTCCAGAATCACAGGATCTCTTCACACTGGAGTCTCACAGATGGGAAAATGTCAAAGAAGGGATTTTTACTGAAGCCGGAAAATGAGTGATGGATGGGAGTGGAGCCAAACCAATAACTAGAGCTTTAAAACCTCTCTGCAGACAGACAGTACCCAAAACCATTGGTCCCCGACCCCTAGGCTACGGACTGGTACCTCTGTGCTTCAGAGCACACCCAAGTGAAGAAATATGCTTTCCCTCTGTGGCACAGTCCAATGCGGCTCACCCTACTGATGAAAGGATAAAGAACTCAAAGTCCCTTTGCTCTAACGTTAAAAAAAATATTTTGGAACCCCTTTCCCCTAAAATGCCCTTCAATTGGAGGGGTAGGGAGAAGCTGGAGAGGTAGGGCAAGAATTTGGATTCTACCATCTTAAACGTTAGTTTTCACAGAAAAGATTTCCAAATAAAAGAAAACTGCATATAACAGGCAAAAACCTTTATTCCTAATATGAATTTATTGCTACAGTTGTTCAAATACACCATAATATTAATGCATGATATTTAGCAACCAGCTGTCAAATGCTATGAGGCACTTTGTACCCGTCCGTTTGGAGGGTCGGATTTAAGGAATACTCTTCCTGGACACACTTAACTTAAACGCCCCCTTCAAATGGAGAGGGAAGAAGTAAGGGGAGAATTGGGATTGGTCCTAACAAAAGTCCAATAATCCTGTTATGGATTAATTGGGAAAATAACTTCTTGTTAGCTTCTACTTTGAAAGGTGTGGTTGAAGTGAAAATCTGTATCAAATTTCAATGGTCCCCAATACAAAATCTAGTGTAAAAATACAGTTTAAACATGCTTTAGATACTAGACAGAGAAAAAAGACAAATTTAGAGTCTTAAAACAAACAAAAAATAGATGCAAACTTAATCCTCATACAGGCTAGTCTGTGTAAATATTGTCTAACATTAAACCGGACCGTGGTTTAAAAAAGTTTGGGGAGCACTGCCCAAAATCAGGGAAGGAGTTTACATGGGAAAGTCAAAACTTAAATAAAACTCTGCACTCAGAGGGAACAGACATATTTCTTTTTGTTCTCAAGGTGACAAGAACAAAGTTTGCTCTGGCCAGAACATTTCCTACTCCACAAGAAGAGAGCAGATATGTAGGTCAGATCACACTGTTAAGCATGCAAACCCAAACAGTCCTCCACGAAACAGCCTTTAGCTTGAAAAAAATGCAGTTAACATTTGTGTTCTGGTGGAAGCAGAGACTTTGTCAAAAAAAAAAAAACCTTCCCCTAGAGGCTGTTGTAAGTTGTTGGAATGACAGGATCCAAATAAAGAAGAAACTAAGAAAATTGGCCGAGCCGGCAGATAAGAAAGGCTTCCAGCTATGGCTGAGAAGACACAGCTGCTGAGTAGAGGAGGAGGGGAGTCTGTAATGATCCCAGGGCCAGCGAGCTGCCTGCTGCTCCTGCACTCAAAGATGTTCTGGGAGTAAAGGGGTGAAATATCTGTGAGAGGACGACCTCATGGCTGGGCCTTCTGGCTCTGGTGGAGCAGCATCTCGTAGGGAATACTTCTTAAGGGAAACCAACCACTTTGGTTTTCTATATCCAGATTGCCTTTGTCTTTGGTTAGGCTTCCTTCATTTCACAGTTTTAGGTTAGAATTGCACACATTGAGGCCACAATGCTGAAAAAGAATGCCTTAAAACTGTTGGAGCATTTGATGAGCTGCTGCAGACTCAACCATCGATCTGCTTTGGGATCAATATAAAGGTGGGTGCTTGTCAGGATCAGTGTAAACACCAATGTGTTGGGGAAACTGGGATTTTTGGCTGCATTGTTCTTTGATTTTCTCCACTTTTATCCATGGGCTACATTTATTCTCCTCTTGTTTTCAGCACATTCTCTGCTTCTGTGTTTGCTATACTTAAGTGCTTTGGTCCCCTGTTGTCCATTTGTGCTTCAGACTCGCTCTTTGTCCCCTTCTCCTTTTCAGGCTTGTATGACAAACTCATCGGCCCATTCTCCTAATTCGCTCTAGCCCCTTTCTCTTGCTCTCATCTGCAGTCCACTCGTGTACCCTTCCTCAGTCTCATCAGAGCTGCCTAGAATTATTTACTGCTTAATGGCCTACAGAAGCTCACACCAGCCCAGAGGTGTCTCACTTTATTTATTGATTTCCATTCCTTTTGTCTTAGTGTGTGTCCATGACAGTGACTCCATGCGTGCAGGACAGAGACACAAAACAAAAATAAAAATTTCAAGGCTGTTCTGCAGATTCGAGGTGCTGGTGAAATGACCCGTGGTCAGTGATTGATAAGAGATTTGAAGGCCAAAGGGTGCTGCTGCAGGAGTCTGTGCTTCCGTGTGTTTACGGGCTCCATGTGTGTGACCATAAATAAGAATGTGTGCGTTTGTAGCACAATCATAAAGACTCACTTGCATAAGAATGCACAGTTTTTCTTTTTTATTCTGCATGCTAAAATGGTTTTTATAAGTGAAGTTATCTCTTCGTGTCAGTCATTTTCATTTTGTCAAAAATACATTGTTTTTATGTATAACATAAAAAGAACAAAAATGCATCAATTTGCATTCATTTTGTGACAGAACAAACATTTAATTTAAGGATTGCAGCATAATCTACCATTGAGTTTCTGGTGGGACATTCAGTTAAACAAACAAACAAATAAATTCATTCAAAAGAATACTTCAAGTATACTGACTCACTATTATTACGGTTTAAGTATACTTGTAGCACACTTGAGTTGACTACTTTTGCTAAGAGAATGTCAGATAATTAACTAAAAGAAAATTTTGTAAAAGTTGTTTAAAAGAGGAAAAAAAACATGATCAAACATAGTTTAAAAAGCCAGATATTGCTAAAGGCAGGTGTTCTTCTGTAGTTCCATGATGTCAAGAGGTATAAATACAAATGTAAAATACATGAACAAAAACTTGCGATAGAAACAGATAAAATACAGCATCACAACATATAATCAGAGCAGCTTTTTTAAAACAAAAAAGTCCCACTCCATCTGTTTTTTTTCCATGGTTAAATTGTTCACACTTATTATTATGCCGTTTTTAACCAAAATCAAAAAACCTTTTGTCGTTTTTTACCCCAGACATTTTATGCCACAGTAACAATAGCTCATTATAAACAGGATTTAGGCAGGAGTCCTCTGTCACTGACAGCTGTGTTTGCATGCAATCTTACAGCCTCAAACTAACATTAAAGGTTCAAAATAATGGTGAGCAAAATATTGGACCAATCCAGTCGTACAGTTCGGAGCTAAAATCCCAATTTGCTTGAGCGTTTAAAGTTCATCATATCTCGCACATCAAGTTGTGAGCGAGTGTGGGTGATTTTGGCACACCAATTTCAGTTGCTGCGTCATTAGTCTGAGAATTTTCAAGCATCCGGTTTTCATCTGCTCCTGATCCAACATGATTTGAATTAAGAAATACTCAGGAATGTTCAGTTTTAGTCACAAATTGTTAAGTCTTCCATCAGGACAAAAATGCTGTAAGATCATGTTAAAAACAACAAAGATGATTTTCATTAGAGTGGGTTTTTTAAAAAGACATAGTAGTGTTGTTCTGTAGTGAGCAGTGACCGGGACTAAGTTAGCATCACTTGTTGCAACTTTTTCTTTCCTGCAAGTACACAACTCCTGATGTTTGATCAATTACAAATTAAAATAAATGAAAACATTGAGTTGCAATATTGTGCAACTACAAAAGGCTGCAGGGATCTGTATCCAAACCTTACAGAAGAAACAAGTCTTGCAAATGCAACAAAAATCTGGTTTCAAAACTTTATTGTTTTTAGGCATTTGTATTTAAGAACGAGAAACTCCAGCTTATAGTGGGCATCAAACTTATGTGTATTGGCGGTTCTGATTAAGACTCAGTAACTGGTCTATCCAAAAAAAAGTAAAACAAAATCTTTAATGTAAGAAAATTTTACACACACTCAAGACAAATGGCGTAAACACTTAAACATCTGATTTTGGCAATGGCAACAGTTGTTTAGGCTACAAGTATCCAACCACCCCCCTCATACTCCTTTTAAAAAGCAATTTTGCTCATTTTTTAACGCCTGTTCAGTGTTGAAGCTTTAGTCACCAGAGGACCTGTCCAACCAAGCTTTGTGGCTTTTGGAGGAGCGATGCAGCTAGAAAGTAAATATCAGACCCCCAACTCTCAAAACTAACAATTAGTTGTACAGATTTTGCTTGAACCACAAGATGAATTTGATCTTTTGAAGCAACCATGAGATTGGGAAGGAGAGGCATGGGAAACACTGAGGGAAAGAAAATGTCATTAAAATGCCAGATGAGAAGCCTGAAGCAGCCAAACCTGATGAAAGAGCACAATGAAGGTGAGAGCCAAGTAGAATCAGTCTCCAAGGATGGAATAGTAGAATTTGGCTGGGATTTCCAACAAAAACAGGATCTTAAAGGAGCAACATCCGCTCAATCAAATATCCAAAACGTATTTTTCCAATCAAAACAAAACCAAAAAAAAATCTGGTGTTTTGGCAGAGGATCTCCTCAGAGCACAGTGAAAACACAGGGAAAGAGAAGGTCCAGGTGGCAAAACAGGAAGATATATGAGTTTTGAAAGCATCAGTGAACTATTGACTTTGTGGCAAATAGCAGCTGGGCTGAGTCCACAAATGAAGAGTCAAAAACAAGTGGGAAAAAGATGTCGATCACCTGGCAGCCAGAACAGAGGAAGATTTTTATATATAATCTGAGGAGATAAAGGAGAAAAAAGTATAATTAAATGTTTTCAAATTTTAAGAGGTAAAATTTATATTCACAAATATCTTTATTAAAGATGGAGTTTAATTTACAGTTTCAAACGCTTGAATCCAAAATCAGCTGCATGAAAATCTTGCAGCAAAGCCTCATCATCTTCTAGAAGTGCTTGGACGACACAGCAGCTCCCACCTTGACTGTTTACAAGAGTCTGTGTCCGCGTGCACGAGGGCGCAATGAGCAAAATTGACAATTACATAACACCCTACATGAATAATGAACAACATCCCCGTGGTACCCCAAGCATGGATAGGACCAAACATGGTAGGTTTGGATTGGACCACGTCCTCCATGCGTTTGTTCCGAATCTAGCGTGCTTTCGCCAAACCCCAGTGCTCCCTTTTCATTTTCAGATCAATGAAAGAGAGAGGGAGGTGTGTGCACCTCCTGCCACAGCTGTTGAGCTCCCCGCGTACGTGCTCACATCCGGAGAGACGAGAAGAAAGAGGCGGTGGGGGCAGACGTGCGTCTCTGGCTCTGTAGACTCGTGCGTAAATCCACCCGTTCTTGGATTCCCTTTAACTTTTCTACAGACCATTCTTTTTTTTTTTTTTTTTTCGTGCTCCGACGGTTTGGAATGACCAGCTTTCCTGCCTGCGTCGTTTCCATGTCAGCATGGGAACTGCCGCGTCCAGAAGGAAGAATTTAAGGAACGATGCGATATCTTCTGTGGCAGCAAAAGTTAGGTGAGTGGCACGCGGGGCTCTGTGCGCCTGTACGCACGCAGACGCACCTGCGGGGGGTTTATTGGTGGATTTTTAGCCTCTGGGGACGGAGCAGGCCAAGTGAGCAGGTGTCAGGGGCTGTTTTGATGAATTGCCACTGCGCTATCCCGGATACAGCACGTCCTCCAATGCGCAGCGAGCCTCGGCGCGCGCTCTGCGACTGTCCCGTCTATAGCCTGAGGTATACATGTGCTGTCTTTTCAGCCTCCTCCGGGTCACATTTCTTTTGGATGGAGCACCATCCACAGCAACTAAAACCACGCAGAGGCAAATCAAAGTATTCAGCTTGTTTTTCCACTTCTGCATCCTCCAAATCTCTAAACATCCCAGCTGCCTGAGGATCATGTTTGCTCGTTTTATTCTCAAATCAAAAATCCTCAATGCTCTCCCGCAGCGATGAAGAGGAGGCTGCCTTCATATCCCGGTGGGGTGGGGGAAAAAATGAACCACATGCCAATTAATCAATTACTGCAGTCAGTGCTGCCTTGCACGCGCAGGAGCAGCTATCTGGGTCAGTCTCAGAGGAAAGCACTTGAATCGATGGAAAATGGATCTGAATGGGACTGTTCTTTTGTAGGGCTATAAATGGAGCGGGGCTGGCATGAGCTGCATACAGACAAAAGTCTTATTTAAATCCATCCCGCGCTGTGTCACAGGCTGTGTGGCTCAGGAAGCGGTGCGCGCGCGCGCACGCGGGGCTCAGACAGACAGAGACGGAGACCCAGTCAGTCATACGTGGGATCCGCTTCAAACGTGGCGCAAGGGGTGTCTCGCGCCACGATCGATAAGAAGGTGATTGGAATTCAGTGAGTGGATGACCTTCACTTGAACAGCAGCGGCAGCATCCACAGATGTGGGCTGATGTGATGACGTCACCCGTGTGCAAGCAGCCTCTGTGGTGGAGTGCGGTGTGTGTGTGTGTTGTGACTGCGCAGCAGAACGTGGTTCTCACGGGTTACGCAAGTGGTTGCAGAATTCATCAGTTCTGTTTGTGGAGATGTGGAGTGGCTCTGTGGAGCTGCAAAAAACCCAAATAAACCTGCACAATGCATCCCTTTATTTAACTTTATAAGATCATTAAATCTTTTCAGGGATTTCAAAAACACACAAGCATGTTTCTAGTATATGCAGCTAATTCCAATCCTGTGTTTTCATGCTTTTCTCAACCTTAATGAACCCAAAGCAGCCTTTCTGTCACACACACATTCACCCCCTCTTAGGCTTCCTCTCTCCATTTGTTTGATCTGAATGATGTGCTTGACCAGAGAAAAGCTTTAGATCTGCACAGCCTTTCAAGAATTTGGTTTCCTGCTTAAAAACACCCTCTTTAGTGGCATACATGCAGACAAATCTGAATTAATCATGCCAAATAAAGCTTCTTTCACTGGTTTGACACCTCTCACTGTTTGGACAGACTCACTAAGAATGAAAGCGGTTGGTTCCTGTGCATAATCTGCTTATGATTATCTTAATCAATCGATATTTGCTTTTCTAATCAGCGAATATGCAAATGCCCTTGAAGACAACTTCATTACAGGAGAGTACATTACACACACTTTGATTCAACTCATCATGACTCAGCATTGATTATCTAACTCTAACCTTAAGTCCTGTTAAAGATCATTACAAAATTGGACCTCTTTGTTTCTGGACTCACTGTCTTTCTCTGAGAATTAGAATCAGAATCCTTTATTGTCATTGTTACACAAGGAGCATGTGACATAATGAAAATCTATCTAAAAATGGAAATAGAGTCTATACTTGTGATTAGATTTAAACCACATTTATTACATAGTGTTGCACTCTGCTCATCATTTGATCTATTGTAAAAGTATTCCCAGGGGTCTTTAATTATTATTATGGCATTAAAAAAAAAAGAAAAAAAAAAGTTTTTTTCTAGGACAGTTTCTGCAGAACGGCACGAGTTAATCAAAAATTGAGTATTGGCAAAACACAATCCAGCCACATATCTTCTGCCTGTTACTGAGAGCTCTCTGTTTACAGCCTCTCCCACTAGCTTGCACTCGCACACCCAAACTAGCATTAGCGGTGCATTAAAAATGTTGAGCAATGTTTGAGTTATCCAGCTGTACAGTTTGGAGTCACATGGCAGCACAGACAAAGAAAACAAAGACATTTATGGATCTTTGTTTACAAGTGGATTCATCAGAATAGGGCGGTGTAGGGAGTTTGTGACTTGCTGTTGTAACTTAGACATCTACAAACTTCTTTAAACTGTGTTTTTTGATTCTCGATGACTTGAATAAAGAAATATACAGAAATTCAATTTTAATCTTAATTTTATTTGTTTATGCCTTCCATCATCAGAAAAGTATCAGAAGAACATGTTAAAAATACAAAAAAGAAGATTTTCATTGGAGTGGGTCTATAAGTCTGGGAGGGATCTAGAAATTTCCCTTTAACACAATCTACTATTTTTTTCCACTTGTTTTTTTTATTATTATTATCCTTCATTTTCATGATGTAACAAATTAGGAGATACAAAGAGATTTATTTAATCAGGAAAAAAATCCTATCTGAACTTGCATGCTTTGTTCTGGTATTTTAGTTATTCTTTCTTGGCTTAAATGTGCTCCGGTGCGCTCTTGAGTGTTTCAGTGGTCTAGAAGATTATCTTGCTTCTTTTAACAAAATAGACAATCTGTAAATGGACAGAAGCCAATGTTTACTCTTCAGACAGAGAATTTTAAATACCCATAATGTCAACTGACATGTTGTTTAATGTTATTTCTTTGACAGTGTTAAGGAAAAATGAAAGAAGTCCTTGAATAAATGAACTTCCTTTTTAAAACATTTTCCTGTACTAATTTTTATATTTCAAAAATGCCACATTTTTAGTGTCTTTAAAATCAAACTATAAAATTTGAATCACAGGAAAAGTTCATACTGTGACGTCAATAAGACTAAAGGAAGCATTTTTTTAAAAGTAGTTACAAAAATGAGGTCAAAAGTTGAATTAAACTTTGTTCGCCATTATAGCAAAAGTTTCATTGCATTTGCCTGTTAATAGACAGACAAAGGAACAAAGTGAAGCTTTTCTTTCTTTTTCTTTTCCCAATCTTTTTCTAAAAAAATGGTTGAAGATTTTCCAGGCATCTTCTACGATAAACTTTATTGACTGTAACAGTAACTTCATTTAAAATGTCTATAGAAGAAGTTTTAGTCACATCTGTTCTACCTGAATTGACAGACACCATCCAGGATTAGTTTGGTAGGCTCAAACTTCCTTTTTTTATTATTATATAATTTTTTTGTTTCTATTACTTTAAAATGAGGAGTTTTAAAATGTTTAGTGCAGTTTAGAACTAGCGGTGTAGAATTAGAATATGGTTTCATTTTTCCACCCTGGATTTTGGTTTTTGGTGTTTTCATACCCTCCATGTGGTGCCATTTCCAAACCAGCGTGGCTTTCACACATTTCAAAAGAGATTATCTCAGAGGACTAAACTCTTTTTTTAGTGAACAACCCACTAGAATAAACTGTAAGACAATTCACCAAATAAACTGAGCACTGTTTGATTTTGCTTATTTTTTTATGCAAAGTTCTGACTTGGACTTTGATTGAGAGGCTGGTGAGTGGAAGGAAGGGGGGCAGAAAGTGGCGAAAGTTCAGGGGATTAGATTGCATTTACACATCGAAATTTCGTAACAGAGAGTAAGAAAGCAGGTACTTTGATCTTTCCATCGGCCTCAGAAGAGAGCTGTGGTTCGTCTGAAGACTAGTGGAAAGCGGGGTTCTCAGCGCTGTCAGGGGTGAAAACGGCATGAGATGAAAGGCTTTGCCTTAACGGAGGGATTCAGGTAAAATTCCGTCCTCCAGTTTATTCAGGGCAGCCAGGTGTGACTGTGCATTTGGACTCGTGGTCGTTTGATGTCACAGTTTTTTTTTTTACTTGCATCTACAGGATAAACACTACACTATATTTTTAGAAGTAAAGAATAATGGAGCAAAGAAATCCTCCTTTCGGTCCACTGACTGCAGATTTTTCTTTCTGAAAGTGTAATAAATTTATCAAACCATTTACTTTAAATGGACTGCTTGATTGCAGCCTGAACTCCAATTTTAGTGAATTCTTTGAAAAAGACATCCTAGTTGTCTTAATCTGTGCAAAGGTTTAGATATGCAGTTCTCTACCACTCGTACCCCAGTTAGAACTGGCTGTACCTTCCTAATGAACAGACTTTCCTTGGCTGGTGGTGAAAGGTGCTTTATAAATGAATAAATGACTGTTTGATGTTGCATCAAAGCCTGTGAAAAAGTATGCTAAAAACTGTAAATACTGCCACAAGTTATAACGGAAATATTTAATTTTTTAGTAAAGCAGGGTGATAGTTTTCTGTCTTTTTATCTCTGTCAAAAATCTTTTTTTGGGTATATAATGCTTAAAAATACTAGAAGTTACTTAATCATGGTTAAGAGGAAGGGAATAATTCTTCAGATTTACTCGTGTTACATAAAAACGTCTTGACTGGTTGAATTGTGCTGCTTTATAAATGATGGGGTGACTGAGTTCAAACCCAACATGCAAGCAGCTCCCCGATCAGATATGCGATCCCCCACTTGTCCCACGATGCACTGCAGCATCCCTGTGCCATTAGTCATGCAACAAGTCTGTCAACAGGTTCTCATCACCCCAGTCCGGTGTGTACGTGTTGTTCTGCACGTATGTGTCTATGTGTTTATAGCAAATCCAATTCAATTAGTGCTTTCGAGGGGATGATTCAATTAAGGGGCAGTAGGAGTGGCGGGTGGATGGGGGGGGTGTCTGCGTTCACAGTGGCCTCTTGTTGATGGGAGAGAGACACCCAGAGGACACATTTTGTTCTAATGATGTTCTGAGGAGCGGGAATGTCTCCGTTGGCAGCGATGACCCGCCTCAGACGTGAGGTGCTTCACTTCACCTGCCAGAGAGCAGCGCGATCGCACCGTTAAATGCTTCTCGGTCCACCAGGAAGCTGCGTGCAGTGATGAGGTCAGAAAGTTCTAGGAGCTTTTCTCTGATTGTTTCAGTCTTCTGGGTCCACTTTGCAGACTTGGAGATCAGATTTATAGCTTGTACATGAGAGGGAAGAAGGAAACCATTAAAGCTAAATGTCACAGTACATAGATTTTCTTTGTTGTCTGTTGTGTGTTTATGCATTCTGCTTTGATTTACAATTTATTCTCATACCTTCAGCTGTTTAATCTTTCTAAAAATCATTGTTTTTATCAGTACAACAACGTTAGTAATGATGCTAAAGCAGGATTATAGGGTACTTCATCATTTCTTCTTCTTCTTGAGTTACATCTATCCCGTTCCTTCAGTGAACCTGACCAACATCTGCATTTGTGATTGTCACAGCAATTCCTGTTTGAGTCATGTTGGTCCTGCATGAAGATTTTGCATAAACCAGGTTAGATATAGTTCTTCATCTAAACCACACATTACTGTAAATGGGTCAAAAGACTTATATACAAGGCGGAAAAGTCTAAAATGAAGAGTTTGATTAACAGTCTAAAATAATAGAATAACACAACTAGGAAAACTGTGTGGCTGCCATTTGTCAAATGAGCACAAAAATTGTAATTTTTACTGCTGGGTCTGTCCTGATTTTTATAGTCAGTAATGTTTGTGGCTAAATATTTTCATTAGACGCAATGTGTGTAGACGTGACTCATTCAGCAGTGGAAATGCTGAGTACAGTATGCTGGACACCCACCCACAGACCACTGCCTGCATTTGCTCTTTTTTTTGCCTGAGGATGACAGACAATAAAATCCTTCTCATTCTGAGCACAAACTCTGTAATGTGGCAGACATGAAATTACTTAAACAATGTATCTTGATATTTATGTGTTATGTGTGATTTAAAAAAAGTATTTATCTTAATACCTGTCAGGTGTTGGGATCGTTTGAAGGGAACGTCTTCTGGGTCAAAAGTGTTCTGTTTCCTGGTGATTATAAAAGCTGAAGAGATGAACAGATCATACAAAACCTTTTAGTTTTATTGTTTGTCATGGAGCTGTGAATAAAAAGGGGTCAATTAGTGTTGACACTGTATGAGGATTCTGATTGGTTTTATCCTCCACTTGACAGGAGAAAAACAGCAATTCTCTACTTAATGTTTAATTTTGAAAGGCATAAAAATGTTTCTTGATGAAACAAGAGTTGAGTTCAAACGACAGGATTGTCTCTTTAAAGACCCACTCCAATGAAAATTGTGTTCTTAGTGTTTTTAACATGTTCTGGAGGCACTTTTTTCATGGTGGAGGAAATATAAGGAAAATGTATCTTAAAATTGAATTTCTGAATATCTCTTTATTCAAATTGTCGTGAATCGAGAGCAAATTAAAATAACACGGCTGAAAAAGGGCTTCTAAATGTGATGTAGAACAATTTAAAGGCAACTTTCTGAAAAAATATGTTGTTCTGCAGAAACTATGTCCTATAAAACAACAGTTAAAAAAAAATGTCTAAAAATTGCATGACCATAATTAAAGACCACCAAGGATATTTTTACAATAGATCAAAAGATGATCAGAAAGAAGATTGCTGCAGTTGATCTACAATCAACAAGAAGTCTTTTCTTGTGCAAATCCATCTGTTTCTTCCACTTTTTCATGCAAACTCTTCAAATCTGACTAAACGTTACAATTGTAAACAAAATATATTGTTCACGACAGCTATTTTTGCAGCTATTTTTCCTGCCAGTACACATGATTTTCTCTCTGTTTTGAGCAGGATCTGCACAGAAGCTAAAGTTGCAGTGAAATTGCCACAGTTGACCTCTGAAGTAAATAAAGTCCTCCCACAGAACCCAGGAGTGGATGCAGATCAGGTTTACAGAGGTGATGTTTGAAGATGTCACTTCAAATAATAAAGCGATGCGTTATGTTGACTGAAGGCTGTGAACAAAGCAGGTTTGTGCTAAACTGCAAAGCAAAGACACCTGTCTGGGGAGATTCCAACAGAAAGCTCAGACAAATGTTTGAGAAGAGAGATGGAGAGTCATTTTCTGAACATCCCAAAGCTCCCAGCTTACATAATGTCTCAATGCAAGGATAAACAGAGAATAACAAACCATCTTCAAGTCTACTGTGATTTATTTTTCCTAGTATTTAACAAAAAAGACAGACAGATACCGATAAAGAAGCACACAGCTTTAAATTTAATCTGCATATTGTTCATTAGTTTTCTCTGATTTTATTATTGTAAAACTGCAGTTTCATTCAAAAAATTATTATATCTTTTTTTAATTTATGAATAATGCACTCAGATGTTGCAGTTCCTGTTGAGTCACTGTTTTACAGCCACCAAAAAGAAACAGTTTCTTTAAATAAATTAAAAACAAGAAAAGCAAAGTTTAAAATTCCTTTTATTTTATTTTTTAAATGTATTTTTAAGGTTTATATTATTTTAAAAAACATGTTTTTTTTTGGTGTGTTTAGATTATTATGCTTCCCATTCATATTAACTTTAAATTTGAAAAAAATATGAACTTTTTGTAATTAACAACTAAAACAAACTTTAAAGCCCATTATGCCAATATTGATAAGTGTTTAAAAAAACTTTTTAATTCAATTTAATTAAATTAAATTCAGTTCAGTTTTATTTATATAGCCCAATTTCACAATACAGTCGTTTCATTGGGCTTCACACCAGTAACTGTAAAAAACCTAAAGTCAATTATGAAACATAAACAATAGCTGGTTGCTAAATTAAACCTAATAGAATAAGATAAGCTGATTATTTGTGCCATTAGACACTCTTTCTCAGTAAGGAAAAACTCCATCCATCCATCCATCCATCCATCATCCATCCATCCATCCATCCATCCATCCATCCATCCATCCATCCATCCATCCACCATCATCCATCCATCCATCCATCCATCTTCTGCCGTTCACCGTGACCAAACTTCTCCCCCTATAAGGGAGTACCTGGCATCCTCTGGAGAAAACTCATTTCAGCTGCTTGTAGTCGGGATCTCTTTCTTTCGGTCATGACCCAGAGCTCATCACCACAGGTGAGTTCTGGAACAAAGATCGACCGGTAATTGAGAGCTTTGCTTTCTGTCTCACCTTTCTCATCACCGCAACGGACCGCTACAGCAACCGCAAAATGGCGGACACCGCTCCAATCCGCCTGTCGATCCCACGCTCCGAACTTCTCCCACTTCCCCGGAGGAAAGTGAGAAAGAGGGCCAACACATGAATCGCACTGCACCAAACAGAGAGAATACAGAGAATGAAAACAGAGGACAAGACTCCAGTGAACCATAAGTACTAAAATGACATTTACAATACATCCACTACAACGAAAAGCATCAAAGATGTGCAGAAGTTGGTTTTGCAGATGGAACAAAGATACTGTAGATAGGACTTTATTGTCATTATCACAAGGACAATGAAATTGGAGAGTCATCTGATACGTCTGTCTTGTGGGTAAACTTGTCTAATGGGAAAAATTCTTCACATCTCCCCGATTTTTTCCTTCAACTAACACTTCATCCAAGGTTTACGATGGAAGCAGGGATTAACAGAAAATAAGACAAGATGATTCTCTTCTCTTATACACAACAAACACCCGACAACCACTTTTCTCTCAAGCTTAAATTAAACTTTTGCTTCCGTATGTGCTGCAGGAATTTTCCAGGAGTTGAAGAGTAGTTGAAGAGCAACCTCTTCCCCACACACACACACACACAGCTAGCCTGCATAGAGAAATGGCATCAACTGACTGAGAAGCGAAATATCCTGATAATCACGGAGGAAAATTATCATCCAGAGCAGGTGTTTATTATGAATGAAACAGAACATTCTGGATGGAGACGCCCTCTCGCACTCACGTCTTTTTTACAGCACAGAGTGTCACTCCTCATGAAAAATTTGAAATCTATTCTTCTGGGTTAGAGAAAAAACTCTTTATATTCAGCAAAACTCCAATATTATTCAAAAAATGTTTACAAAGTCATGATCAGAAGTGCTTTTGATGAGTATGGATAGTTAACGGACATTCTTGGGGGGGAGGGGGTGAGAGAGAGTTTATCTATATTTGGGGATTTGACGTATACGCAGAGGTCTCTGTTCCCTAACTGCGAATAAATAAATAAAATACTGTATTTTCCTGTTAAGATACAAAAATTTGGTAAATAGCTGTATTTTATTGTGAAAAATTGGTTATATTTTGAAAATTGACTGGATTTTCTCGTGTGCCTTGGCATACCAGGATTGACGCAGATTGCTCGCAGCACATGCAAAAAGTAGACCAGACGGTAAAACGATTGCTGCACTGCGCGACCCGACCGTGGAGGACCGCGGCGCTTCGCGTCTTGTGTCAACTACACCGTAGGTAAACAAGGGTGCGGAATTGTAGTGGCCTTTATTCCGCGCGCAGTGTGAACTAGGCGTCCGTAAAATGTTGATGTTAACTTGCCGATGGATTGTGCTTCAGAATCCCACACAGTGCGACTCAAAATCCATTTTTACTTCTCAGCTGACTTTAAAAGATCCAGAGAATCGCTTTCCCCTGTCGTTTTAATCATTTACCTCTCCATTGTGCTGACTGCGCTCTCTGTCCACCTCACTTTTCTCCAGTATTATTCCAGACTTCTTTGTTAATATGCCCCCAATTTGTCTCCCGACTCCCCCTTTCCTTTGTGCCGTAATAGCTTCTCTCTTCCTTCCAACACTGCCCTCCCCAGCTCCGTTCTTTCCCTAAACCCCTATCACATGTAATGGATTCTGTGTCCATCACACGTGATAGGGGCTTCTGCTCCTTCTTTTTTCACCTGAGTGTATCTCAGCTTTCTCCCTGTATCCCCATGTGCTGCGCTCACACACCATATACCAAGCAAATGCATTAACATGAGACGGCGCACCACAGAGGCAGGCCTCCTGCATGAGAAACGGTTCTCCAACTCACTTTCCTCTCATGTTTAATGGATGGCGTGGGTCTCCTTCGCCATTGTTTGGTGATTCTAATCAGGGTCCTGTCTGGTGAATAATGACAGGGGAGGGCAAAACGCTTCAGATCTTAGCAACACCTGCTGATCAAAGAGCAGTTTGTTGCGACTGTTATGTAACTGTGTTTATTTGTTTGGATGGATCGGCTGAACTTCCTCGTGGAGGTACAGGACAGACCTGTGGGTGTATCAAAAGGCCAGACGTAGTGGATTCCTGAGAGGAAGATGCACCAGAACTGCAGCTGCATGACAACCTATTTTTAGAAATCTAGAGAAGGGGGCCGCATGCTGTTCCTGCAGAGCCTCTCGCTTCTCAAAAAAACTCTGTCGATTGACTTTTGCCGTCTTTGCCACAAACAGCAAGGACTCAAGGAAGAAAAGTGTCCTTTTATTGTAGCCATAGAAAACTGGATGGATGTAAAAGCTCCGGGGAGCTGCATTGTAAACCTGCAAGTTTTCCCTTTCACTAATTGAAAGCTTCTTTTAACGAGTTTGCAGCGTCTGTGTAACAAAATGAAACTTTGGTGAGCTGATTTGCGGCGGCGTTTGATGTGAACTTAGAGCTCGACTGACTGCGATTATCTGATTGTCTCATTTAGGATCAAATGTGACCTTGGAAAGTGTGTGCACACGAGTTTACATAAGAGCTCCAGAGATAGGAATGATGGAGAATCCAGGAGGTGTTTGAAAGGGGCTTATATTCACCGCAGACCTGCTCTGTATGTGACTGAGGGTGTGCACGTGGGAGCTGTTTGCTTGCTAGGTTGGACGGGCTTTAATAATAGAAGATGCTGCCGGGGAGGAGGCACACGCCCATAGATTACGCCGCGGTCAGGGGACTCTGCAGCACAAATATGACTGCTTTGTATCTGTCTTCCTCTCTGTTCATTATTCCTGGTGGGGTCTTTAGTCTGACTCGACCACAAACCAGACGGAAGTTTGCAACAAATATAGGAACAAAAAAGTAGGTTAAAGCAATTAACTCGTGATTTTCAGGTTAAGGGTAAATATAATTGTTTGCTCAGGTTACAGTAAATAGTTCATTCTTGTACAGCTGAACAATTACATAAGACTGTAACCGTTAAATATACAGCTAATATATGACCTGATTAAAACAGTTATTCAGGCTGATAATCCATGTTTTATTGATGAATCACTATAATTGTTATCAAAATGTGATGGTTAGTGGAAATACATTTTAATTTTTTTTCAAACAAAAGGAGTGTGTGGAAGATATTATTTTTAAAAGGTGTTTGGCCGTTTAAATAAATTATATTTTTTGCGTTTCCATTTTAGCCAGTAAGGTTTTAGTGTCTCTATGAATAGAATAGAATAGAATAGAATAGTTGTAAATTTATAAAAACATCAGATAGATAACAGATAACACTAAAAATAGACTTAAAAAGATAAAATACTGTCATGGAAAGTAGATTTTCACAGGAAACAACACTGACAAATAAAGAGTTTTTAAACCCTTATTTAATAAGAAACTCTATTTTTTGATCAAAGTTTTTGTTTTCCTGAAACAGTAGGAGTCCGCTTTACATTAACAGGACGGAGTTATTCCTGCGGTGTAGCCACGGCGCAGAGAAATCGATCGTTTTAGAGCATTAATTTGAAACCGCTAAGGTCACTGTACCACTAATCAAAATATAACAAACTTCCATGCCACGCAGCAACAAAAACTGCAGGTTCAGCAAAACGCCACACGTGCAGCCATGTGTGAAGTTCACCGTTGATCTAAACAGCTTAAGACACAACTTTTACAAAGTCAGTTGAAACAAGGCTAGCTTTTCTGAACTTTTCCAAACCCAATTCTTTTGGGGAAATTAGTGGTTTTCGCATCAAAATATTACGGTAAAAGTCAAAGCATAATTTATTTCATATTTTAATATTAAACTGAGCCTATATAACCAGTTTAGAATACAATGTCGTGCTGAAGATCCTTGTGTTTTCACAACTTTGACAAGTGTTTCTTGATTGAACGAAACACAAATCCACAATGCCAACCTCTGACTTCCACAACTGTTGTTGATGATGTTTTTACCATGGAAATAACTTCAGATACTTGCAAAAAGAAATCAAAGGCGTATCAAATAAAACCTTGACAAAAAATTACGAGCCCTGAAGCAACTGTAGGAAATGGCAACTATCGCAGTGTGGCGTCACGTTTGTTAGAGCACACAACCCAATTGAATACAGATGCACTCTGTTTGGTGTGATGTTCGTTTTTTTTTCTATTTTCAAAAATCACAAAGGAAAATCTATCAGAGAAAATTTTAGTGATTAAATAAAGAATTGATTAATCACTTGAGTTGAAAAAAGATCAGGAGAGTGTAACTAATAGCAAATTCTTATAGTAAGACCATAAAAACATCATGAAGAGGATTATTGTAAATATTAGGAGGTGTGGAATTTTTTGAGATTTTTTGCCAAACTACTTAAAAAAAGTCAACTTGATCTCAAAATCTAATTGTGCATCAATGTAAATCCTTTTTTCACAACTTATGCTCCAGAAAAAAAATCCACACAAGTATATTTGTTCAAATGTTGTTTTTATTTAACTCAAGCAGAATCTGCTGCTTTTGTCCAACATCCAGAACAGTTTCATCACCTTCCTCCAGTGCTTCAACACACGCACTGTAACATATTAGTTACTTGTAGAGAGTTCAAGCAGCAGAGTGAAGTTTCATTATAGCAAATTTTTTTTCTTTTCTTTGGAAGAAAATAATTAGTTCTTCTATAAAACATTTTAACTCCACTGGTATGTTCTGTAGAGGTTTTAACATCTCTTTATACCCATTTGGCTCAATGTTGTGTTGAACTAAATAATCACAGTTTGACTGTCTGATAGGCCTGTACAATAAATTGCAAATTGTTGCAATATCAGAATGGATTCACAAAATATTGCTTAAAATAAATGGTTACTTTAAATGTGAAAACAGGCTAAACTATCTTATGGCAGCTTGAGGAATTGAGTCATTAAATAAAACCTTTTACGCATTTGACCAATTAGACAGGCCCCCTTTAAATGGGAACTCCTATGTAGACGAGGGTCATTTGGAGTTTAATTTATGTATTATTTCGTTTAACTATTTGTTTGTGTATCATTTTTTTGAATAAAAACCAACCCGCCCCTTTGACCTTCCCTTGCCTTCTATTGACACACCCCATGACCTCACACACATTAAATACAGTCATAAAACCATGAATGCAATAATAGAACAGATTTATAGCTGGCACACTTATAGATTCCTGTTGGATGGTGTTGCCGAAAAAAAAACCCCAAAATGGAATGAAAGAAAGAAAAGAAGAAAACTTTAAATGAACTGAATGAGCTGCCAGACTGAGCAAGGGTCTGTAGAAGCCAGGAGAGACCACAGCTTGTGACCACGACAAAGTGGATCAAAAGGGACCACAGGGAGCAAAGCACATAGAAAGACACCCCCCACCCACATGCACATACACATCTGTACACACACACACTGAGAGGTAAGATAACAAGGTGAATCTGGTGAGTTAAGAAAGACAAGCTTTTTAGGTGGAAATTGAACAAATGAGATCACATTACACTAAACAATATAAACATATATTTTTGCTAGAAACAGATAATTTCTAGGATTTTGGAGAAGGTAAACATCCATGTACGCTCAAGGTCCTCTGCAAGTATTAACATCCACCGACTCAAACTGAAGTCACACAGAGGAGTTTACCTAAAATAAGCTTTCACTCTGCTTCCTTATGCTGTCTCACTTTCTCACTCTTGGCTAAGACTGGCTGAACATAAGAGATAAAACAGCTGCATCTTAATCTGTGGGTGGCACAAGTCTACAAAGAAGCCAATTAGGATTATGATTTATAGTTCCCGTGCCCTTTTCTTCTTTCTCCTCTTCCCTTGTCTGTCGTCTCTCACTCATCCCTCCTCTCTACCCATGAATTAATGTCTTTATGTGTATGGTGTGTGTTTGCCCCCACAGAGCAGCGCGAGCGTTTGGAGAGTACCTGTCCCACACGCACCCTGAAAACCGAAACGGATCAGGTCAGCGTCTCTGTCAACCTGCCATTTGTCCATCCCTCTCTGCTGTTCTGTGTACTCCTTTGAGGTTTTAATCCTTCCTCCACCTGCTTCACCTCACTCCCTTTGGAAATGCCAGGCTGTGCTCACTGGTGTGTCACCATGATAACTGTTGAAAGATGATTACATTATCCTGTGGCATCCCGCGCTTGTTCTCGACTTTTCCCCTTTCTCTGTTTTTCTCTCTTAGGGCAACATTTTACCAGTCATTTACCTTTCCTTTTTTTCCTTCTTCTTTTCTTACATTCTAGCTCATCTTCTGTGTGAAACGTTGGTTGGTTCCGATCCAGAGGCACCGAGTGACACGATTGGCCCCAAGGATAGCGAGCGCCTCCCTCCTTGCTCCACCATCAAGGGCTGTGAGGACAAACAGGAACCCAGAATAGTCAAAGAGAAGCTGGCCTTGCTCCAGCCTCCTCCCCCATCTGTCACCCTTCCTACCAAGCCTGAGCGCCTCTCTCTTGAACGCAGCTTTTCAACAGAGGAAGATCAGCAGAAGTCGGTGGAGTGCGCTCTGCAACCCGCCCGCGTCTACACCATCACCACCCAACACGGTATGTTGATGAGCAGCGGCAGGGGAAGCAAGGAGAGCCTCGAACTGGACGTCCTGAAGGAGAAGTCGGCGAGCGGTGGGGTAGGGTCTAAAGGTGGTTCAGTCCAAGCCACCACCTCCTCGGCCTCCTCATCGCCGATCCAGTACCACTGTACGGGCAGCGGTCGTGGCGCCAGCAGCTGTGGCGGCAGCCACCACCACGGCAACCATCACCAACACCACCATGGAAACCACCACCACCACACCCTGCACGGCACCACCCCACCGTCAAACAGCGGAGGGAGCGGCATCGCAACCGGAGGCAGCAACCAGCAGCAGATGAGTGCTGCGGGGCCCCACTCCCATCATGCATCGCATCACCACACCCATCACCACCATCACCTGTCCCATCCGCCTCTGCAGACTTCTATCAGTGCCCACAATATCCGCAGCTGGGGCGAGAGCGGGAAAGGGGAGGCGGAGTGCAGCGGCCTGGCTTGTGACGCATGTAGCGGTGCTCCCTCACGCAGCCAAGGCTCCCTGGATCTGGAAAACACGTCCAGAGAGGCAGGCAAGCAGCACCGACGCCTAGAGCGGATGTGGAGTGTGGACCGGGTGACTGGGCTGGAGAGAGGTGAGAGGGTGGAGGACACAGAGGAAGACAGAGGCGCTCCAATCCTTTCAGGGCTGGGAGTGGGGTCAGACTGGACCAAAGAAGAAATAGTTTCAGAATAAAAACATCTCTTGCTTATTGTGGTTCCTAATGTTTTGCATTTGAAAACAGGTAAATTCCCAATTTTAGCAGTAAGTTTGTAAATCAAAAGTAATTTTTAAGGCATATAATATGAAGTTAGATTTGTTTCTAAAAAAATAATTTTACTCTTACCACATTTACACAACTTTTTTTTCGCAGATGGACAATATTTTAGCAACAAATCTCATTTCATACATCAAGGTCAAATTCTTAACTTTCTTAGAAAGCTGTGTTGCCAGATAGAGTTATAGTTTTCCAGCCCAAAAGTCATCTAAAATCTGCATGATCCCACAAAAAAACACCCGTTTAGTCAGTGACTAATTAGCTGTAATTACCAATAATTAATTAAGTAATTAATAATCATACATTATTTTCTACTTCTAATTTTTATCTAAAGCCCAACTTTGAGACATACTTTAGATAATATTACATCTGTGAGAGTAACATAAAATAAGTGACTCCTATCAAACTTTATTAACAACCACAGGAGATGAAATGTGAGCTCAAATTTTTCCCTCTTTTTTTGGAACAAAAGTATAACAAAACAGTTAAGAATTAGATAGAGTCAATGTTAATAATGTATAAAAAAATTATTAAAGTATGACATTGTTATATCAAAGGCATCCAATCAACCCTCTACATGGGATTGCACTATATGCAGTGAGTCGTGTCCGTGCTGCATCACCTCTCAGCTTGTGCTGTGATTGGACAGGAAATATGATGAAATAGGTGTGGCTAAAGCTGAATTCTGTCATTGGTCACTCTTAAGGTCAAGGTCAGGACGGACGAAGGGTTAGGATCAGGTTTAGGGTTTGGAGGCGTGGGCTAAAAAATGTAAATACTAGGCCTGGAAGCATTAACGCTCTAGCACATTCTGTGCAGCAGCAGTCCTTCGCTTTGCTTTGGCGGTTCAGGTTTCCACAGCATGCTTAAAACACTTCGTCAGATATTATCCCAATTATACCATGGTTATTTACAAAAGCAATAAATATTTAATCAGTTTTTAGTGGTTCATTCTTGCTGGGTTTTTTTGGTTTAGATTGCTTTTCACAAAAAGCGGACTATTTGATTGTTATGGTAACACAGGTGTCGCTGAGCCTAAACTGCAGCAATTAGAAAATCTAAAAAAGTTTTTCTACTTCAAAGTTTTTGACTTTATAATATGTTATATGTTAACATTATACAGTTAAATCATTATATAAAAAAACATTATACAGTTTTAGATTCCTGTAACTGACATTGTAAATATTTTTCCACCTTGTACTGTTAAACTTTCATCAAATTACTAGCATTTCTTTATCTAACAGCTAAACCTCACAAATGCAATTCATTCGACAGAGAAAAGCTGCAGGAAAAGCAAAGACGCTTTCAATCTATTTCTTCTCAGGTCTGGTGGGGACTGAGGGATTGATGTTGGATGTGACGTTGTGTACTTCTGATTCTTTTGTCTCCCCGTCTCTCCTCTGCTGTCACTTCCTTTGTGTCTCCCTCTCTCCATATGTGGAGTGGTGGACTGTACAGTGCCAGTGATCTTGGTGGCTTTGTACCTTTTTCTTTTTGCCAATAAGGCCCATTGAATTAGTTAAATTTTCTTTTTTTTTTCTTTAACGTTCTCTTAAACTCATGTTTTCTCTCTAATTGCAGAAGACAGTAACTGGTTCCCGAAGGAAAACATGTTCACCTTTCAGACAGCCACAACAACCATGCAGGCGTGAGTTTCCCAGCTTCATGTGAACTCTTTCAACACAAACCTTCCTGTCATGCTTGGGATGTATTTAGTTAAAAAAAAACACTAAACAAACCATAACTATGTTTTATACCTTCAGTTGTAAAATAAACATGCAAACCGTTTTGCCAGCCATTAATAGTTTGGTTTTTAAAATGACTTCCAACCTTGCAGGCTCCCGTCATTTGCATTTAAATAAAGCTGCAAATACGGTATTAATCACAGCCTGTCTGAGCGCAAAACTTCAAATGATAATTATTTTAGCAAGTCATTATTTATTGAGGAAAAACGAAGCAAAATTGAGAAAAACAGGGGAACACGGGCAGAATTAAGCACCTCTCTGTAGACGTAAAGCTATCAAATTTTCAGGATAATCACATGCTAACTGTCAGGTACAGCGGTGGAAGAAGGATGGTTTCGTATTTCAGTGTTTAGGAGTATTATACAGTCATTTATCTGAGTCTAAACCTCGCTCAATGACGTTCTTTAACAAAGCAATAATTACTTTATAATATATGCTGCTGCCCAGAAGGCTAGAAAGTGAAATGCTGTTTTTTTCCCCATAATTGATAGAATTTTGAAGGGTAAAATCTTACAAATAAATATTTGGGTTTTTTTTCTGTTTTTGGGAAAATATAATTTAGCAAACGAATATCAAATTCAAGATAGAAAATTGGAGCATTTAATTAATGTGACTTTTTAAAAAAAAAAAAAAAAAAGAAGCATTGTGGCTTCATTAAAGGATCTGACAACCAAGAAAAAATCTAATTATGTGTGGCTATTATTATTACATGTAAAAAGATACTGATGAGCATACCATCGAATAATTAGAAGTCTACCAAATATATACAATAAAAGCTGTGGAGTATAAATGGATTCAGCTTGTAGTTCACACACTGGAACACAAACAAAGGTGTTAAACCAAATATTAAACAAATGTCACATGCCTGTGAGGGTAAATAAGACCGTGCCTCTGCATTGAAGTTCTTTCAGTATCTCGCTATGAGGGTGAAATGAGATTTTGTGTCAAGATCGCCTGCAGCTGTAAAAGATTTCTCAACTGACAGAACCAATTCACATCAATATGCAGAGTCTCCAGCAGCTTCCTGTGATCTGTTTCTGTCATCACTTTCATTTTATCCCTTCCTGAATTGCCTGTTTTCCCAGCTTTGCCTTTAGCCTTGCATTAGATACTCGTTTAGATCACAAAACGTATCCTCGGCCAGCGTCCTTTATCGCCTTGTGCTCCATCGTTGTGCAGAACAGCAGCAGCGTGGCATTAGCAGATGATTTTTTTTTTTTTTTTTTTTAGAGATCAAATATTAACTAATTCTCTCTCTTTTCTTCACCTTTTGTTGCATTCTGACTGAAATCGGGGCCCTCAAACAGAATATCGTAAGTATTCCTCTCTGCATCCTTTTCCTTTATTTCCAAAACCCATTCACTCTTGTGACAATTTATCAAATAAGCATCAGCCAAAGTATAACATTACAAGTTAAGACCAGTGCTTACAAAGTATGTGACCCAAAATATAAACAGACCCCACACAACTGACCTTTTTAATTCACATTAAAAGAGGGAAAACGCTTTATTACAACATTTACCTAAAAACGAAGAGGCCAAATCCCTTGTAAACCACTGCAGTTGAATGAGGGCCAAGCTGAAGTGCAGAGAAGGTTATTTGCATGATGGCCAACCTAAACTCTGCCAGATCCTGTAGCAGCTGTGACACACAACCCCCCCACCCCCCACCCCCCACCCCACACACACACACATACACAAACGGACCTATCTAGGACAAAGAAATAGATGGTTTGACATGAGCAATTTTGGCTATTTGCGGCAAATGCAGCAGCTCTGCTCCACAGCAGTCCTAATTATCATCGCACTCCCCTGACTTAAGCTGCATTTAGAGGTGAAAGGAGGAAATGTTTCTTATTGATAAGAAAAAAAAGTATTATTATATTTTAGAGGACAACAAGAGCCTGTAGGAACTGCTAAAGTAACTTAATGTTTCATTTAAACCCAAAAACTTAAGTGGGCATTTTAATAAAAGTTATTTTAGAACTTTTTTTGTTGAAGTTTGGTAAACCAAAGAGTTTAAAGGAGAATCACATCAAAACACATTTTTCTGTGTCTTAATGTGACATTACAATGTTCTAGTAGTGGGAAAGTCAAACTAGTTTTTCAATATTCTTGCTATACCTGTGATCACCTGTGTGTCTTTGGAGTGGGTCTTTAAAAGCATGTAGAAATCTTGGGCTGTGTCCGAATTTCCACCCTAACAACTATATAGTGCAGGACTATCTAGTGCCATGAATTTTAATAGAAATTTGGACATCATATGCTCGCTACTTTTATTTTTCTTTCGTTTAGAAGACGTCACCGATTTTACTGAGTAAAAATCTAATCAATACAAACATTTTACGATGTCTATTTGTGACTTCACTTTGTTCTGATGATGAAATTGTTTATGGTTTATTAAAAAATTACATTTAAACAGGATTTTTTTGCATTATGGTTTATATTCGCAAATGTAGTGAGCATCGACGCACTGTTTTTTTCGCAAAGACTTCTGGAAATTTTTAGGGCACTCAATTTTAGATTTCGATTTTAGATTTGGACAGCAGAAAAAATGGTGAACACACTATTTAGAAAGTTGGGAAGGAATTTGGATATAGCTTTGGATCTTGGAACTTTCAGTTCAGGGCATGTACCCTGGGGTGACCATTTTAAAACAAAATGCCTTCAGTTCCTAGTTTCTATTATGATACACAATATAAAAACAAAAAGCTTAGTGCATCCTATGAGTACAAAACAACATAAAACTTACATTCAAATTCTAACTGAACTATTCTAACTCTATTTTCTTGGTATTCTTTGTGCAGCAGAAAGCTGCAGAGAAATCCCCCAGTGTTCTTTGTGACGACACCTGTGTGTATTTGTGGAAATTGAGCGACTTCACAGTTGCAGTAATCATAGATGGGCATGTTGGCTCCACTTTCTAACTACTTCCCAAAGGAGGACCAGCATATTAGTCTTTTCCATGTTATTGGAACTTGGCCTCTCTGTAAATTAAAAAAATTTTATCTAAAAAAATATGCATTACAGCGGCAAGCTACAAGTTAAGATTTTCGCAGAGCTTGTTAAATTTGTTTTAATTGCTCAATTAAAACATTTTGGTTCCTTAACCTGGAAATTACACTCAGCTGACATTTAAGTTTAAAGCACCCTCCTTTTGACCAAGAATATAACTGTCAAGTGTTAGAAAAAGAAGTGCTGAGCAACATTTTACCATCTCAGACACATTTTGCTAAAATCCACAAGAAAATAAATAGACCACAAATATTTCAAAATTAATTAAATGATAAGAAAGCTTATTTCTGTTGGTTGAATGAATCGATGGTCGGGTTTTCCCTCAATGCATGACAAATGATGTTTTTCAAGACTGAAAGTTTTCAACCCTCTAACTTTGTCTTGAGTTTTGACAAATGTGATTTCCGGAACTGTTAATAACAGTTAGATGTGTTGAGGAAACACATTCAAAGTGATGCATCTCGCACCACATTTGTACTTTGACTCAAAGTCCATCATGAAGGAGGAGAGAGTACTTTCTGAGCGACAGCTTTCAGTAATTTTTAGACCACCGCTCGTCTTCTCACCTTAATTTAAACCTCTTGTTTAATAGCAACAGGTTTATAGTCTTTAAATAAAAAAAATGATATAAACAAGATATGCATATACCAAAGCTCCTAAAACCATTGAGAATTAAAAGCTAACTGTTTACATTTAATGTAAAATCATAAAAAAGTCACATGTGCACAAATAAGAAAAAGTGAGTTTGGGATGAGACTCGACTGTCTGGTGAAAATCTGCTACCTACTTAGCCTAAGAGCTCATAAACCCTGCAGCTGAACAGCACGACACAGTCAAGCCGGTCTTCTCCATCTCTCATCTCTTTAATGCCGGGCCACGTACTGCCAGGGCTTTTTTGTGGGAGAAAAAAAGAATAAAGAACCGGATTTAAGAGAGGAGTTTTTGAGATAGGAAGTGTCACCCTGCTTGGCTGTACTTATGCCCTTTTTTATTTTTTGAGATAAAGCTTTGATGTTGCTTATTTACAATATGGAGTCAGTCAAAAGATCTGTTCAGTTTCTTGAGATCTACTGCAGGGTTACCCGGTCAAATACTTGTATTTATTACGTCTTTTTTGTATTTTCTTAAAGTAAAAGAAGTTTTTAAAATAAAATGACTAATTCTAAATGTGAATAGTCATGCACCATTTATGAATCAGGTTAAAGACATTTTATTTGTTGCTTATGCAGAAAGCTTCGCTTTAACTAAGCTTCAAACATAATTTTTTTCAATAAGTCCATTATTAAAGACAAAACACACTAAACTGAAAGGCTCATGAGAGACAGAATGAGACTTTGCTGAACTCTGAAGAGTAATTGCTTCCCTAACAAGTTCAGAAACAGCCCCTCTCAGACCCAGATGCTCCTCCACAAAGAGGCAGATGGTAAATGTGACACCAGGCAGTACATCTCAGTTCCTTTGACATCTCAGTGTCATCCATCTGCAGTGTCAGCGCCATTAACACTGCATGTCACTTCATCAGAGTGATTTATCTGAGCATGAGAAATGCTGGAACAAATTGTTGAGTACAGGACAGTATTTAGGCCAATTTATTTACAGAACTGGATAATTCATAACTAAACATCACTTAAACGGAGCAAAATGATATCTTCATACAGACAGACATATTTTCATATGCTGAGGGTCTTCATCCACTCTGAGAAGTAGAGCTCCAAAAAAAACACAGAATGAATAAATAAATAACATGTTCCAAAAAGAAAAACAAAATAAGACACAAGAACTGAACTGGATAACAGCCACAAAATTCCAAGTACAGGAAGTTGAATCTTTTTTGGCAGAAACTCTAAAGGTGAAAGCAGCCACTCACTCTGTTATAGTACGCCTGTGTCTCACCTTCACACTAACACCCGATTTATGCTGCGTAGCAATTTGTAATTGGTTGGGTCACAAGGTCATTGGAAGGGAATCGTCCCAATTGCTGCAAAATGCGACACCCGCCTGATGACATCATTCATAATTGGAATTTTTTTCCCACATTGTGTGACTGTTCCATCATTTCACCTATAGTTATTTTAAAGGTTCAAATTATGCAAGAATATGCAAATGCAAACTTGATCCAAAAAGTGCATGTTTCCCAAGTTTTGAAGACAAGGCCACTATTACACTCTAAACTATTTTTGATTGTGAAATGGTAATTGTGGATAACAATTTATAGGATTTACATGTAAAAAAGAAACAATTGAAGTGTCTGTCATATTGCATTGTTTTGTTTAGATTTATATATTGTGAATTATTTAAGTTACTGGAAAAAAAGACATAAAAGGAAAGTCTAAAATAAGCATTTGCTTCTGCCTATCCCCTTTTCAAACAATTTTTTATTGAATTTAGTTTGTGACTTTTCTTTTCTAAACTGCATGACTGAAGTATGAACACAATACGTTTTATGTGACGACTGATTGTTATGTTGTATAAACTGGCCATTACTACACTTGCATGTTTTATAAATGTTTGTAACAACCCATCCTGATGGCAGCACGCCTGTAGAAAAAATGTGCATGAACATTTTGACTCCATGGGTTCACCAAGTGGTTTATGACCTTCCTATTTTGTGCAGGCCAGCTGCATGTCTCGTACCGGTTGACCATTTTTCACAGCCCATATCCACCAATGAGGGCAACTGGGACTAAAGCTTTAAATGATGACATTTAGTAAGACCACAATCACTCTTAACTTTGCAATTTTTTTCATTAAAGATACAAAAAAGCTCCCATGCCATTAGTGATCATCCATAGAATAATGTTATTTCTATCTATGGAGTTTCATCATTCCTACCACCTCATTTACTGAAGCAAACACTACGTTGACACTATTGTAAATGTGTTAGATTAAAAAAAAAATGTAATACGTTTAATTTAAGAATATCTGTCTTTGTCAAGTGTTTGATGTCAATTCCTTAAGAAAGCAGTTAGTATAAGAAAGTGATTAAATATCTTCACTCTGCAGGAGTAGCCTCCGCATGCACATCCATGTCTCTCTCTATTAAATTAAGGATGCTATTCCCTATATTGTAATACTACATCGCATTAATTGACGTGGCTTAATAAACTAATTCAAAACATATATATTTTGAAATCCAGTTCAGGAATGAGTAGATTGGTGAAGAAAAAGCATTGAAACTATATAGAAAGGGTTAAATGAAGAAGGGATAACATCAGATTGTCTCGATATTTAATCCTTAATAATCTGCCAGTTATTTATTGCTTGTTCAGTCATGAACATTTTCAGACGGCTTGAGTTTGCTATATTTATGTGTATTGTTAAATATCTCTATTTACATAGGTTTAGAGAAAATTCTTTGATGAGTTTTAGTTAAGGGTCACAGGGGTCAGGAGGTTCCAAGTTAAACGCTCTACTGACCTTCCAGCGGCGAAGCAAAAACGGAGAGACAGCAAAGATTTTTCCTTTTATCTTTAATGCTGCCTCTATATTTATGAGTTTCCTTACTGCCGGATAAACATACTTCCCACTCACACACAACCACATGCCGAGATCATCAATTATGAGTGTTGCCTGGTTGCATGGCGTAGTGATACTGTGTGTAGCAGGGACATGGGCGGGGCTCGTGAAGATAAAAGGATTTTTCTCCGGAGCTCTTGCATAGAACATGATGTCAGGATCAGGTTTATCTTAGAGGAGGAAAAAAATCAACTCAAAGCCTTAGTTGGTGTTTAAAATGCTACGTTTAATATTGTATGGAGGATCGTGATGATAAACCCAAGGAGTTGTTGCTTGATAGACACGAGCAATTAAATTTTAATATAGCCAAGATGCGAGACAGAAAGCCTTCTCCAGACGCTGTGGGGCACAGCGGG
Organism: Oryzias javanicus; assembly: GCA_003999625.1. NCBI lineage: Eukaryota > Metazoa > Chordata > Actinopteri > Beloniformes > Adrianichthyidae > Oryzias > Oryzias javanicus. The sequence continues at coordinate 13,323,544 of CM012448.1, read as the reverse complement.
GTAAAATGAGCCGCTGCGCTCCAGCCCCTCGTGCTGTCAGATGAAGTCTCAGGCTCTTTACTTATAGCTGTGTTCATCCAACTCCTCCACCACAACCAAAGTGCAGGAAAAAAGAGTTTGATGAAACAACAGTTTTTTTTTTCAAAACTTAATAAGTTCTAAAAGGTACAGGGATCCATATTTCATTTTTCTTACCTGATTATTGGTCAATATATGCAGTCTGATGAAGTTAGTTAGTATGTTTTCTGATTAGCTGGAATGTAACACGCATCTATAAATGTAACATCAAAACATGGCAAAGGTTTTAGCGTATCTATTTCATGGTAAAACATATCTAGATAGTGAAAAACTTAAAATATGTTACAAAATCCACAATAGTTACATATCAATATAGAGAGGCAGCAGGAGCTGCAAATGGTATCAAATCAAATCTTGTGGCGACTCAAGTGACCCACGAGATTCGAGTCGCAACCCACAGTCATGAGCTGTAACCAACGAGCCGGTCTTATGGTGGATTACATTTCTCCCATAATATTACCCTTCAGCTCTTGAGTCTAGACCCAAATCTCGTGGTCGTGGACAAAGAGACTTGAGTCAGGTGAGCCACCGGAAATAGGTTGGAGATGTTGGAAACACCAATATATGTAACGAAAACGTAGATGAGCAGATGACCTGACAATGAGAAACTGAAAACCAGACACTTGAATACACTGAGGTTGATTAACTAATTGAAAACAGCTGTGGATGATCAACCTGAATGGGGTGAGACTGACAGGAAAACAGAACATGACAAAACCTAAGCACTAAATCATGAAACTGCAACCTTTGGCTGGATTTCTCCAAAGTATTCTATTCTTTGAAAGTGGGTTTTATGAGCTAGAACCACAACTTGTGTAAAAAAATAAATAAACAAGTGAATATTTTAACACAAATAAACTGAGTGTCCCGAATCTACATAACATGAAAGTTTAGTTTTTTTAATGGAATTATGATGCAATTTTGTATTTGGAAAAGATTTGTATCAAGCATCAATGAGATTCAAGTCAGCAGAGTAAAGAGGGGGAACATTCCATCCACCTCCCCATAGATGAAAATGTAGGAACACAAACCCTAAAGCATCACATCACAACCCCCCAGACCAGACAGGTTAACGAGGAGTCTTTTCCCTCATTAACCCCGGCTGTCCTCTGAGAGATTTGTGTGGGATCTGCAACTCCATTCGTTACGTCATGTTTTCTGATGGCGTAGCTTAGTAATCAAAATGCTCTGATAGCATCTTTTTCCAGCGATCCAAATATATCTGACTGCACCGTCTCTGCACGCCCACCAGTGTTTTTCAAGTCCTTTACAACGTGCCGCACAGATCAAAGCCAATCATAGCACAGATGAGCTCATTTCATGTTGCTTTCACCTGTGAATTGGCATCCAGAGCCTGAAGTAAGTGTGCAGTGAATTTTGCCCTCTGAAAAGGAGCTCCCATGTGAGCAGCAGAGCCCAGCGCAAAGAACAGGTGAATGCTGAAAGAAAATGGACAAAAAAACGTGGGAGGATCATATGTTGCATCAAAAAACCTCAATTCACTTACAGTCTTATTGTGTTTAATTCATTGCTTAAACCAACTTTAAAATCACAGCAGAGAAGAGGCTACATACTATTTTCTCCTATTTCCCATTTGGCACATTTGTGCAAAAACATTAGCTAGATCGCATTATTGACACTTTGATGTCCTCCTGACCAGGGGCGGAGCTAGAACATTTTATATTGGGGGCATGAGGGGGCTTTGAAGGTTAATTTAATTTAAAATATGCTTTTGTTATTTTTACCATCTTTAAATGATTTTGAATGATGGTAATTGATGTTTCTTAATCATCAATAATAATGAGACAAATATTTACAAAAAAAACTGGGGAAGGCTTTTTGCTGGGGGGACAGATTCTAAATGGCTTCTACAAATACAACAAATCTTTAATCGATCGCAACAATTCCCTGATACACGCAGACAAAACCCCATTTGCACAGAGTTACGAGAATCCTTTTAGATTTGTGCACAGATGATCCATCTGAGTCAGGTGGATTGAGGGTTCAATACCTGCCTTTCCTGCCAATGTGTCAAAGTGTCCTTGGGCAAGACGCTGAACCCCGAATAGCCTCTGGTGGATGGTTGGTGCCAGTGTTCGGCAGCAGAGCCACCACCCGTCTGTGGATTGGTCTGTAACTATAAAGCACTTTGGGCCTTCAAAGAAGGAATAAAAAGCGCTTTACAAGTACACACCATTTGAATTCTGGGTCATCAGAGTTTTCTTAACAGTTGCTTTGAACTTAGATAGTTAATAATATGTAGTAAAAACTTTAATTTTTTTCCAATTTCTTAAACAGATATTCCCCAATAATTAAGATAAAAAAAAGTCCAATTGCATGCTTTTAGAACCTCACTTTTTACTTTTTTTTGCATGCTACTGAATGAACTCATGTTGGTATCTACAGAGGACACTGACGGCTTTTAATCATACTAAATGTAAAGGGGTGGAGCTCTGGGAATTGTAGTTTTTGGTGGATTTAAAATAACAATTGACTGGACAGATTTTGTGATGATTAATAGTGTGTGAGTTTTTTTAATAAGCTGTTTGATTAGGCTCTGCAGTCTTTCTGTGATGAGGGAAGGAGACTCCACAAATACACAGCAGTGCCATCAGAGTCCACTTCCAAACCGGGTTTCTAATTTCTGTTGCTTCTAAAAACTTCCAGTTTCAAAAAGACTGAGTAGAAAATAGATGTGATACATTACACCCACACTATTTTCTGCACACACTGACATGAAAATGTGTAGGCTATGTATACCTAATTGTCTCTTTTCAACTTTTTGTGGAAACAGCATCTGAAGTCAGCTCTTTGTGTTTTGCCTTACCATCCCCACCCACCCATCTCCTCCTATTTCTCCTCTTCGCATTCCGGTCTTCCCTTCATTTATCCCTCCTCCTCCTTGATTCCTCTTCCCACAGGAACTTCCGGAAGCATCTTCGGATGGTGGGCAGCAGGAGGATTAAAGCTCAGAGTGAGTCAGATGTGCTTCTGTGTGTGTGGTTGATATGTTTGCTCAAACTGAGTATGATGTTCTTCATCCCACCATCATCGGTTGTGTTTGATTTTTCCTCTGTTTTATGTTTAATTTTGCATGTGTGTCATGCCAAGCACTTCTGAGATGCCCAACTCCCTGTCTTTGATGATGAAATATTAACAAATGTGCCGTTGCCAAGACGATAAGGCCCAAGTTTTAGATGAGAGTTATACTAAATGCATCTTTTATTATTATTTTGTTAAATTTTTGATAAGTTGAAAATTCTAAATAAATTCAGAGCTGGATTTTTATGTGATCTCTTAAAGACCCACTCTGATGAAAATAGTGTTTTTGGTATTTTCTTGTGGCATTTTTATGAAAATGAAGGACATATATGAAGAAAATTAAGATTATAATTGCTTTTCAGAGTATACCTTTATTAAAATCGCTGTAAATCGTAAGCAAGTACAAAAATGTTGTTTGAAATAGCTTGTTTAGCTTCAGTGACGTATAAGCTATTATGGCAAGTCACAAATTCCCTGCTCTGCTCCATTCTGATGCATCCACTTGCATACAAAAAGGTCCACGTAGATCTTTGTTTTCCTCTTCTGAGCAGGCATCTGGCTCAAAGCTGTACGGCTGGATAGCTTGAATTTTGCTCCCATTTTTGGCAAGAGGACCTGGTGGCAGAAAAGAAGGTAGCTAAAAATCTTTAGCCTGAAACAAAAATTCCACAAGATTTCAGAGTTCTAGCAGCTTTTAGTAAAACTTTTTTAATGTTCAGGATTATCTTAAAATGTGTCAAAAAGGGTGTAGGCTTTATTAAAGGACATTAACAAAAGTGCACGGATTTGAAAAACTGTTAAGACTTTTACAATGGAGCTTTCGCTCCAGACCAGTGTTTACATTTGACTGCAGTTAGCTTCAACCCTTTACGCCAAGGCCCAATGTAATTTTACACTTATTTTTAACTTGTATAATTTTGACAAAATCTGTTTTTATGGAGAGTAAAATACTGAAAGTTATTTAAGGTCTATGGTGATTTATTCTGGACTGATATTCTTACCTGTTTTTATTCATAGTAATGTTAAAAGTTATATTTTTAAAGTTTTAAAAATTTAGTTGTGGTGTGTTCAGTGAATGTTTATTCTGTTCGGCCCGCAACCTGAGGTGCGTTTTGGATTTTGGACCCCAGTGGGACTGAGTTTGACACCCCCGCTTTATGCAATTGACTTGAATCAGCAAAGAAAAGTGATTTGAAAAGTGAAAAGTGGATTTGCACCGATATAAAATTACTTTATATTAGTAATGTGTTATATATTGGTGAAAAGCTGCTTTAAAGCATTGCTTACCCGTGCAAAAAAATTTTTTGCTGCAGATCAGCAAATTGACATTGATTGTGGAAGGAGATATGTTAAAGAGCCCTGTTGGTTTTGACAGAAACACATCAGTTGGTAAAGGCTCAAAGCTTAAAATGCAAAAAAAATCCGTTTGGGTTGCTGGTTATATTAGTCTATTTCAACTTAAAACAAGAGTATTTTTCAACCAAAATGTGCGTATGATGTGGGTATGATTTTCCGGTCTTGGACTTCCTTACGGCTAATGATTTTCAGCAGTCATCTTTTTTGCCACCAGGTCCCAATCATTCTTGATGCACCAGCACTCGCTACAATTGTTACATATAGTTACATATCTCGTAACGCTAGCGGTGTAAGCCCGGGTTGACACATTGTAAACAAAGGGATGATGGGAAGTGGAGACAGCCCTCCAACAGTCCCACCCACTTCTTAAATGCAAATTTGTTATGAATTACTGTGTTCTGCAGACAACTACAGAGGGTTTGTCTTTTTTTCTTTTATTTTGGCAAAGAATTGCATAATCATGATATAAAAAAAAAGAAAAACACTGGGAATGTTTTTACAATAGATCAAAAAATGATCAGAGTGGGACTTTAACTTTATCAGTACAAAGCCTCTTTGAAATAGGGTGGACACCATGTTGGAAAATGTGGGAACGTTTGAATAAAGAATTCACAGTGTGTCACTAAAATAAATAAGTAAACCAAACTGAACTAAATAACAAAAATCTCTGTGTTTTAGTTAAGTTTAATGACCGAATGAGGAGTTTTTAAATCATAATAAAGCTCCAAGCTTTATTATGGTCAGATCAGAGCTTAGCTCAGCAACTCTGCTGAGTATAACACAATGCAAAGTATATCTTTAAACCCGTGATGTTGTCAGCATCAATGCGCAACACCATGACCTTATGTGTCTTGTCTTTGTGCTCATTTGCTCAGCAGCCTGAGCATGTAGGAAGGTGGTGTGTTTGTAAAGAGTTGGGTGGATCTTCCCCTTATGTATCCTTATTTATATAAGTGTGTGGTGTAGTAGTTGTGTCAGACGTTGCACTAGCGTGTGTCATCCAAAACGAGTGGGTCAAACCAAGCTTGAAGGCGTGGTAGCGCGTGAGTGGTGTGTGTGTGTGTGTGACTATCTCTCCCCGCCTGCACTAGCATTCGCTGAACGTAGATCGAAGAGTTTCAACCGGTCCTGGAGTGATCCCACCCCTGTCAAGACCGAGTCTCCTCATGAGCCCAGAGACAGTGAGTTAACACGGACTCACACACCTGCACGCACACGCAGAGACACGGCCGCAGAGGAGTGCACAAACTAGATCCAGATACTGTCATCAACTGAAATGCTTTTGCAGCCCCTGATTTTCCAAATGTCAAGGATAAGTACGGTGGCCCTGAAGGGCAAATCACCCCAACAAATCACTTGACACAAAAACATGTTAAGAATTGCAGTAAAGCTTAAAAAAAAGCAAAAACAATAATAAAAACAACTAAAAACAAAGCAAAATTCCAAACAATTCCAAAAAAATTAATTGAAACAAAAATGAAACATTTTAGAAAACAAAACATGTATATATATATTTTTTTATCATTCCTGGAAATTACATTTGTATCCCAAAAAAGTTTAATCTTTATTTCACTTCATATATTTTTTGGAGTGTGTTTTGGTTTTAAGGCTAAAAAGTAATGTCTTTTTTTAAAAATATATCTTACCTTTTAATTGTCATTGTGTTTTTTTTTTTTTTTTTTTTTTTGCACTTTAAGGCCACCGTAGAAACGGCTGCATAAACTTGCAGGAACCTCATGTTACCAGTGAAAGAACCACAAAAATGAGAACTGGATCACTAAGTAACTTTGACAACATTTAATTCCCATAAGCGAATAGTAAACCCTTAAATTAACAGTTTTACAGTTTTATTGTTATTTTTGACAAGTATACAAAATGTAATATTAGGTAAACCAGATCAATTAAATTATATACAAAGAGAGGCAAGGTAGTCCACACAGAAGGGGTCTCACTCCCAGAAGGAACAATAGCAGACATTGAGGACAGTTACAAGACCAATTTTCATCGGTATATTTTAATTGATTGTTTCTAGTATATTAGTTTATTTTTTGTCATTCAAGTTTATACTTATTTTTTTTAAAATGAGGGGGGGGACTTCTTAAATTATGAATTGATGTCTAAAGTCCTTTTCAAACTTTGCATATTGTTAGTCATCGTTCTGTTTTTGATATATTTTTTGTTTTATTTTATCAGTTTGAAACAAATTAATGGAAAGAAAGAAAAGAACATAACAGTTTGATACCAGTAAAAACAGAAATTACAGATTTTCTTTTATTTATTTAATATAAATGAGTTGGGTAAAGCAAAAAATAAAGATTTTTAAGTTTAAAAAAAGCAAAGCTGTTCGATATAAACTCTAATCTTCCTGTGACATTTGTTTCCAATAGCAACATCATTTTTCTTAGGAAAGCATGTGATTTTAGAAAAGCCTCCACACTGTCTGTTCTGTAGATCCAAATGCAGCAACATTTGGGCGTCACTGTATCACAGCTCACTTCTAGATTAGGGCCAACTCTAAAACAGGCTGTGAAGACACTTGCACACGAGCGACACACTCAAGTACAAACTGACTGTCTCTGAGATTGACTCTGTCCATCTGTCTCCTTTGACCGTGGGTCTTTCTTCAACTTTGTGATGCTCTCTCGTGCTGTGAGTATGTCTCCCCCCCAAATGGAGTGTGTGTCCAGTCTAAGTCCTAAAGCGTGTGTGTATGTTAATGTTTAAAAGTGCGGGTGCTGTGGGGCTTCAGTGTGTGAATCGACTCACTGTTTGCATGTTTGCATAAGCATTTGAGGCTTGTGGTTTTATGGGTTTCTTTTTTTTTCCACTTCCATCAGCGTCTCAGTGTTCATGTGTGATGAAAAATAAATGAAGTGTTGATGATAGCTGGATTGTGTTTTTGATGCCTTGTTCCTCTCCTTTTCTCAGGAAAGGCTATTGTGTTAAATCGTTGGGGGACATTAAATGTTAATACTTTGTGCTCCTTTTATTTTTCCTCTCAAATTTTCCTTTTTTTTTTTGTCACCGAACAGCCGTCTCTCATCGGGTAATCTGTCAAGTTGCTGGATTTCCTTTGCAAATGTTAAGGCTCCAAAATGCAGTTTCTGCTTTAAACTGATCAGAAAATATATTTAGCTCTAAAAAGGAGCATATGTGATGATCTGAATGAAACATGAAGACTCTAACGCTCTATACGCAGGCAGTAGACAAACATGACTGCTGTCAGGGGAAGCTTAAGCAGCCCTTTATGAGAATTATCTGTAATTAGATATCGTTTCACAGCGTACGTCACTGCGATGATGACTGTGCTATTTAAGTGTCTATTGAAAAGAATATCTTTTGCACAAAAGATTAACTTTATAACCTGAAAAACCCCGCAGACCTGGAGATTAGACGGGTATAATGATTATATTCTCTGCAGTCTATTATAAACTTCTCTTTTCGCACAGGACTCAGTGACACATGCATGAATAAAGAGTAATGAATTAGTCTCCATGAGTGTGTCTTTTGAGGTTTATTAAATTTCACATGAGCGGTCGTGGGGTAGTTATTGTGAACATTTTCCATCAAAGGACCTAAAAATATTAAAAGGTTGACAAGAATAAAAAAAAGCCATTGAAAATGCAGGACTATATATGATCAGGAACCTGCAAATTCTGTGTCAAATCGGTACAAGAAATGATAAATATTGCAAAATCACTGGTGAAGTTAAAATCCATTTGCTAGTTCATGATGAACAACACATTTTTATCATCTTTAATAAAGCTCGAAACATTTTTATGATCTGAAATTCTTTTTCATTTATTATAGATGATAATTTTAATGTTTTCTTTTCTATTTGGTCTTTTCTGTTACTAACTTTTTTTTTTGTGTGTTTTATTAGAATTAATATTTCAATTCTTACATTTGATAAGTTATATATCATTCTAAAGTGAGACTTTTGACATGATTTGGTGTAATCATTTGATCACTGAGTGTTTCGTTACGTCAAGGTTAGACTTCAGTCACTTCTAACTCAATGGTTTCATATTATAAGTTAAACTTGAAATTCATCAGCAGTTTTTTTTATGGATCATCTGTTTTTTATCTTTAGAAATGATCACTTCCTCTTCCTCTAACCTGAGTTTTTTTCCCTCACTTCCTAGTTTTATCAGTGTTTTCCATTTTCCACATTACATCTTTAAAGTGCACCCAGTTATCTTTTTTTCCTCACCAGCATCCATTCTTCTCGTTTAGGTGGAGACCTACAGACGACCTCCGGCACCACGGAGGAAGGAGGCCTTACTGACAACATGGGTTGGGAGGAGGAGCAGGAGATGGAACGTCTGGCCTGTGAAGGAGATGACTTTGTGCCCCCTAAATTATGGTAAGAGTTTACTTTTTTTGTTGTTGTTTCTCCAGTTGACATGAATATGTCTTTTTGGAATGATAAGCAAAACAAAAATGTTGTTTATTCTTGGTTAGAGAGTCTTTCAGATTATCATCATTGAAAAATAAGAATATGTGTGATATAATTTTAATCAAGTCACGTCAAAGATTCAATATTTTCACCCAAAATTTGAGCCATCTTATAAAATAAAGTGAATTTCTGGTGACAGTTTTTTTTATTCTAACTCCTTTATCTCAACTATCAGTCGTTTTTACCTTTTAAAGTCTGAGAATCTGTATTATTCCATCCCATTTTTCCTGTATATAAACCTTAGCCCTAGAGAATCAACTCATGCCTACCCTAAAGGAGGCATCACATGGTCTCCTGGATGAAAACCCTGAGATAAGACCTTGAGGTTCTGATTTGTATCATGATCATCATCTGGTGAAAATACTCCATAAAATAAAAAAGTGACGTGGTCTCCATCAAATATGCTGGACTGGATATGCAAACCTCAAAGATCCATTGAGGATCTTACAAAGACTAAAAAACTTCTCTGGTTTTTCATTGTCAAAATGAAACCAACAATGTTCCTCCAGGACCAGATATTTAATTTTTTTTCTCCTTCTTTTACTTCTCTCTTTCTACCTTCAGCTGATTTCCTCCAAAGTTCCCAAAGCAGAGTACATTCCCACCATAATCCGCAGGGATGATCCATCCATCATCCCCATCCTCTATGTGAGTAGATCATCAAAAAAAAAAAAAAAGAAGAAATACAAACAGAAATCCAATAGCAGCTAGTGTCACTTTTTTGTATTGGCTGTTTGTTAAAAAGTCATGAATTTTCTTTGTTTTCTAGGATCACGAACATGCCACTTTTGATGACATTTTAGGTGAGTGTTTATGAAAGCTATCTTTGTTTACTTTGTCTTTAATCAAAATCCAATCATATATAGGAATGGAAACCAAAAAATGAAGGGCATTCCATCTCATTTGATTGATACCTGTGTAATATGGGGGAAATATGCATTTTCCATTTTCTCTAGACAACTTTTTATTTTAACATTATTACTTCAGCTAGACTAAAAAAAGCAATCTCAGATCCATAATGCGCACACAACCTTCCAATCTGACCATCTCTATTGATCTGTTGTGCTGTGTTACCTGACTCAGTCGATGCTGTTGAATCTGTGGCGAGTTTTACATCAGCCACTGTTAAGATCTTTTTTTTATTATTATTTAATGTCTCCTTTCTTTAGTTGCAGTCTTAGATAACCCTATGATTTGCATCAAAGCTTTTTCTTTTTCTGTTTCAGAGGAAATTGACAAAAAGCTCACAGCTTATAGAAAAGGAAGTAAATTCTGGAGAATGCTCATTTTTTGCCAGGTAAGAAAATGTGTTAGAAATGATAAAAAAAAATCCTACGCCTTTTCCTTGTAGAAAGCTTAATTTGTCCCTTACTCATTAGCTTGCTGGAGAGTATTGCTGTTCACTGAATTGTGCTACTCTCTCTTTTTTAATAGGGAGGTCCTGGTCACCTGTATTTGCTGAAGAATAAAGTAGCAACATTTGCTAAAGTGGAGAAAGAGGAGGATATGAGCCAGTAAGATACTCCTTCAGTTCAGCTAATTTCACATTTGAGATCCCCAGTTTATCTGTGATGTATGGAGTAAGATTTGTTGCATTAAAACAAACAAAAAATAAAGTTGTGTTTCCATTTTACACATAGGAAAAAGGTTGAAATAGTGGAAGGCACCTGACATAGTATATATTTCATTACAATTTGCCACAATAAATAAATGCAGATTACTAGTTTCAGGAAATTCTGATGGTATCTTCCACCATTTAGTTTTTCTTGTAAAATGAATCAACTTTTTTTTTTTTTTTTTTTTACTGCCATGAATATCATTGGATGATCCGAGCAACACACTAATTGGGTGACAGTAAAAGGCTGCTGATTGGTTGGTTTATTGAGAAACAAAAGAATGTAATTGTTTTTACAGATGGTCCATTTTTTTCAGCAGTTATGAAACTGTTTTACAGATGCACACATTTCCTATTTCAAGTACACAAAGTGTTTTGTTTTTTTAACAGACAGACGCATATCTGCAACAAATCTAACTTCATGTTGATGCTTTCAGCTCTTATGGATTTGATGAAAAAATTACAGCAACATGAAAAAAGCTGATTTTAAAACCTAAATATTTGCAGTTTCTGTGCTCAGATATGATTTAAAAGAATAGTAATTACCTTTTTTTGAAATAAATACTTTAAAATCATTTTTGCCTTTTAATTGACCTTTTTACTGCACTTTGGGGTGATTATGATTTTTTTGGAGGTTTTTTACCTCCAAATACTGAAATCTATCTGAAAGAGTGTTGCTGAAGCAAATGAGAACCCCTACAGACCTTTTGATTAAATCAGGAAATTCTCTGGCAAATATTTTTTAGATTTGGTTGCAACCTTAGAGAGACAAGCATTCCTTAAATCTTACTGATGTGTCTTTGTTTAGATTCTGGAGGAGACTTAGTCGTTTTATGAGTAAAGTGAATCCAGAGCCAAACAAAATCCACATAATGGGATGCTACGTCTTGGGAAACCCCAATGGAGAAAAGGTACGCAGACATTTCACAAAAACATTTCACACAATGTTTTCTCCTTCTGAATGCAGGTTAACAGAGTCCACACACATGCAGGGTAAAGGGATGAGTGAATCTTTGAATATAGGTCAGTCATAGTTCTGCAAATATTGAATATTTTATATTTCCAGAAAAGCATGATCATCACAAAATGATTAAGGTTGTTCCAGGATTTCTAGCTGCAAATGTGGCAGAAATAAACTACACATCTCTGCTCACTTTCACCCCACTTTGCTCATCTTACATCATTACTGTTGATGTAACTCAAGAAGGGTAAACAGCCCAGTTCATTGAAAAGGCTGTGTACATAAAGAAAAACAGCATTAATGCATGACCGGGGTCAACAATCTGCCGCCCGTCCACCAGATAATGTCCTCATTCTTCACTAATTGTGTCCATTTTGTTAATTATAGCCCCATTTAGGACCTTAGAGTCAAACCATGGATGCTGCGGTGTGCTGCCACCCTGTGATTGACAGGGCCCTGCTGGGGAGTGTGCTGTGCCCTCAGGTTCTCAGTCAGATCCTTCTCATCTTGTTGGAAAACATTAAGATGATGACCAGTTGGACAGTTTTCTGTGCAGCGTTGATAATGTGATGTGAAGTTTGCTCCACATATTTCCTATAAAAGCAGAAGTGTAACAAACAGCTAAAGCCACATTAGTGTTTTTTAAAAAAAAGGACCATGCAGGCATCAAATCTAACTAGGTGTGTGTGAAATGAAGGAATGAATTTTTTTAATGCCACTTTGTTTATTGATTTGGGTCATTTTTTACCCAGTGGTGGATCTCCCTCAGATATTGTCATTTCTGCTGTTTGTAGACTTCTTTCTTGTTTATTCTCACCTTTTTTCCTGAAGACACACTGGGTATGTGACGCACATTCGAGAATGTGCTAAACACATAGCCCATGCTGTTCACACTCCACAAACAAGGAGGGGCTTCTTCTTCATTTTCTACCGTTTACTATCCTATGTCTGCTAGCACCAATTGGATGAATCCTGGTGTGAAATGTCACGGCGGTGCAAAGCTCACAAATCTTTCTTTCACAGCTCTGTTTCCAGTATATGAAAGACATGGGCTGAATCCAAATTGCTCGCCTACCCCTACGGCTCCTTCTCCAAATGCTCCAGTTGTAGGCTCATTCAAAGCCATAGCAGTGTTCGAAAGGGTTTTTTTTTTAAGGAGGACTAACTTAGGCCTGGCGATCCCTCTGCCGGTAGGGTGATCCGCATCTCGTGCTTGTGGCACGAAGGAGAAAAGATTCCTTCACATGCTCTAAGACACAGAAGTTTACATTGATGCTGCATTCACACCCGCCGCGTGTGGTGCGTTCAGGAACGCGCTCTACACAGTTTTATAAACATGCACATGTCTGGTGGAGTACCCACCAGACCAGGGCCAGACATGCAGGAAGCAGAAGGGAGGAGATTCTTCCTCTTTAGTGTTTTTACTGTTTATTAGCATTTGTTCAGCAAATGCTGGTGGTGCAAAACTTTCTCCAGACTTTTTTCTTTCACAGTTCTGTTTTTCCAATAAATGTCCATCTTTGGGTCATTTTAATCCAGGCGGGCACAATCCACTGTTATTAGTTTCTCCTTTGTGATTATGTTCACAACGGTATGCATGTGTTGAAGCAGACGCCAGTCACACATCTCTATATGTGTATTTTATTTATATATGTATTTTCCAAGCACTGGCAGCTACGTACTAACATACATGACCGACGACTATTGATGATGTCATGCGTTAGTAAGATCCAAATTTTAGGACACTTATTTTTCCCTTTTCTATCCGCCTGGAGGGATAAATGTAGGAATAGGGAAGAAGCTGGAGGGAAGAAATTTGGATTGTTGTCATATAAGTCCGACCTGGCAATTATTAATTTCCCATCACGAGCAATTTTGAATTAGAAGGGATGCCATAAAAACATCACAACTAAATCCAAGTTCCTGATTGGTCAAAGTTCGACTTGGTTTATCTTTCAACACTCTTTTGTACGTAGAGCCTCAAAACGGTTACAGCGGCACAGGAACGCAAGAGTTTTGAACACAGAAACCTGATGCATGTTTTCATTGAAGTGGTCACTCGAACACACGTACGCATCTGTGTCACTGCTGTTTTTTCAGGGTTTTATGACCGAGTTTGGCTTTGTTGTGAGCTTTTCTTTTTGTCACGGACAGTCAGATAAACAGCTCCGCACACAACAACCACAGAAACGACAGGCCGTGCACACACTGCACGCTGGCGCTCTGAGAGCCAGACTGCTGCCAGCGGTGTTGTCTGACCCAAAAGTCTGCTCCAGACAGCCATGTCTGCCAAGCAATGCTTTGCTTCATAAAGTGCTTTTCTCCGAGGTTGATGGACAGTCTGCAGCACAGACTGCAGATCCCCGGTATCTTCAGCCTGACAGAAAACCACAAACACAGCGTTAGTCCCAAGAGGATGTGATTCCAAAACAAAACAAGCATGCTCCAGAGGGAAAGACAAGTTTATTCTCACTAGTTTCCATCCCGTATTTGGGGAAATTGGATCTGAACTTTACTGACTTCTTTAACATAGAGATCATTCTTCTCAATTTATTTGGAGCCAAAATTTGGTCTTCATCCCTGTTTCCACCTCTGACACTCTTGTGACCCCATGGTGATGTGATTTGGTTCAGAATTATACAGAAGGAGGCATTCAAAATCAATGTTGGACTCTGGAGGACTAGAAACAAAAGTGTTTTCGTCAGATGTTTTGAACATTCTCTGTGACAATAATGAGAAAAAAAAACAATAAAAGTCAACATTTCACATATTTTATGGACATTTTATTCCTGTAAATTTGAATAAAAACGAAGTTTTGATTGTTTTTAAAAACTTTATTTGGTATTCTTAATTGTCTTCTAGTAACAGTTTTATTTTAAATATTAAGTTTATTTTTTTTTCTTGCATGTGCTGACATTGAGAGACAAATAAGGGGGATAGGCTGATTGATCAGAGCTGCTACCAACAGCCTTTACTACACTTAAGCTGAAAAAGAAAAAAATCAAATAAAGAATTAGAAATAGCTCAATCGTTAATCTATATTTTTATGGTAAAAGTGTCTTTTCAAAATCCACTTAATCCCTTTCAGGGTCACAAGGTTGCTGGAGCCTATCCCAGCTACTGTTGAGCAAAGGCAGGGTAAACCTTGTACCGTTCACCAGTCCATCACAGGGTGTAAATTGACAAAAAAAAAGTAAAAATAAAACTCTGACACACACAAAATACTCTGCAATGAGTCAATGAAACTGTTGTAAGAGTCATGTGCTTTTCCAAAACTTTACAGGAAATGTGTCAGTGAAGACTCTCGTTCATCCAAGATGGTTCCATCACAGATATTTAGCCTTCTCTTTAACCAAAAAAAGTCATTTTTTAAAAACTTTTTTTGTTCCTGTAGGGAAATACATGTGTGTGGCACACATGAAATAAACATGGTGAATGGAAATGGACATAATTGCTACTGTCTTCTGAATTAAATCATCATTAAACATCAAAGAGTCCAAAACAGCGAGTTCAATGGAGAGTGGTTTTGAAATGGTAATTCTCACATGTAATACCTGAATCTTTTCATCAGTCCTGAGCCGATCTGTGGGAAACTGCAATTAAAACGGGAGAGGATCAGAAGAACTTCCAGATAAGGTGGTACATTTCAGATTTGTAAATTTATCAAGAAAAAAATAATTAGATGGACCATCTTATCTTGTTCTTAGAATTGTCCTGCTGTCTCACAATTATATGATAAAAAAAAAAAGATCAGAATTGTTACAACAAGGTGAGATGAGATATGATTGCGTTTTTACAGTAGTTGTACCACAGCAGGGAAAAAAGCAGGTATTGAAAAACTGTAAAATGATAAGCTGATTTCTTGTAACTATTTGAAATGCAAATATCCCCTTCCAAAAACTATACAAAAATTCAAGAAATTAAAAGAAAAAAAAAAGTTTGTCTTTAATCTGATCACAGCTAAAGCAAATTTCAATATTAGACTATGATCAAATATCCGAAAATGCCACTGTGCAGCAACTTAAATGTTTAAAAGTACAAAACCTTTTTCTGCAAATTCAGTAGGTGGCCGTGCATCAGCATTTGTAATCGCATTTGTAGTTGCATTCTTGCTAGCCGTGCCGTGGCACAGAAAAAGTTTAACGTTTCATGGGGACCGGATGATTTTTCTCCAAAAGTTGACACTGATCAGAGGCCACCCTGGCATATTTTGAGCTTGTGTGGTGGCAGCCCAGACGGGCAGGGATGACGCTATTACGAAATTGAGCCACAGTTGGGCGGTCACAGGGTGGACTGCCGGCTAGCAGCTCTGTGTAAGAGTGTATTAGGGCTGGACATCTTTGTTTTGCTTAGAGTGTTTCCCTCGATTATCCAGAATACACTTTCAGTCTGAAACGGATCCTGGTCCAGGACCTGGAACCGCTCTCGGACACATCTTTTGAGATGGTCTCAGCCGAACCAAAACTCCATCTGGATTTCATCAGTCTGAATAGGCTCCATGCTCAGAGCGGAACAACTGAACCAAAACGGCCACCGTAGCCGGTGGTCACGTGGTCATTGAGTCAAGGATAAATGTAAAGCAACCATTGTTGTGTTATCGAAGAGAAAATTATTAATCCAGCTGTAAACTTGTCAGAACATTTATTTTAATGGATGAAAACACTTCTTACATGCGTTTCTGTGTCTCATTACGCGGCACACGCCTGATGCTGCTGTGACGCCGAAATGTGGTCGGATGAATGCAGACGCATAAAAACAACTTTTAACATGATACATATTGCTTCTCACTGTTTTCCCAATAATCTACATGTCATAAACAGCGTACCTGCATACCAACGTCTCTTCAGTACTGCGTTACAGCAAACACGACACATCTTTATGCTCGCAACCATCTGGCAGAATCACTCCGTCGTTCCAAATTAACTGGTGAATATTGTTGTTCCTGACGTCCAAAACTAGCAATCAAAATATATTAAGTTAGATATCCCAAAAAGAATTTTAAAGCGCTGCACCTCCAAATTTCTCTTGCTGTTTTGATCCGCTCTTATGGTCTGAAACTGAGATATGCGATAGACGCCAGTCTGAATACAGACCAAACACAATCTTCAAGACTTGATTTTGACCACATTAAGTAAACTCCAACAGACTTTCCCAACCTGAATACACCTCAAATGTCTCTAGACAGCAGCCGTCCATATCAAGTGCCACCAGCTGCAACCAGACCATTTTGAACGCCAGACGAGTCCCCATCCGGTGGTGGCAATTGTATTTGTGACCGTAGAATTAGTCAATACTTAAACCATTACATACATTTTTTGAAGATCTCGAAAAAAAACTGGGCACAAAAATTCACCAACAGCTTTAAAGGAGCCCCCAAGGACAGCCGGGAAAGTACACAAAACGCCCCACACCTCCTGGATTTGTGTCGCCTCCAGCTCAATCTGCACTACAGACATTTCCCGCATCTCCCTAAACCACCTCACCTCGGCTTCTAACACCCAGCCACCTTCTTTAATCTTCTTCAAACAACTGCAAACACAACAAACACAAAGGAGAGCTTTTCCTTCAGCTCCTCCAATTTAGCGTCAGAAAGAGGAAAAAAACAAAGGCTAACGTGTGTTTGCTCTTTGATTTTTCTTACCGCTGAGATTTTTGACTATAAAATGAAGTCTATAGATTTGTCATTCGTTGTTATTGAGGGCTTCAGAATGCTCACGTCGTAAAGGGATAACTCATCTAAGGCAAAAATGGAAAGGAAAAAAAAACACACCACCTACACCATAGCACATGTAAAGCAGAGGAAAGATTTGTGTTTGCTGATGCGTTTGGGAATGTAGAAAATGTTTTTCTGGATAGACGAGGACACTTAACATGCATGGAGATCTGCTTTCCAGCAGTGTTTAGAAAAATAGCCCCTTAAATCTGCATAGAAAACACCAGCTCACATTGCAACACTCTATAGCCTGAATGCATGATAAGCCGAGAGATAAGTGAATTATCAGTGGACCTCGACCTGCTGCAGGCCTCACCTGAAAAGAAACACCCTGAGGGGGCAGCAGTTTGCTCTGAAAGCAGAGAAACAAACAGGCTGTTACCTGAGAGTCGGTCTGCAGGAGACGCTGAGGTAAATAATATGATGGAACGCCACAAGCAGAGGAGGTCACATGCACAGCAACTCCACACATTTGCATTTGCTGCCATTTGTGTGTCACGTGCAGGAACAATGTGCAGTCGTCCCTCAGTCGGCAGTGCGTATTAAATGCTGCTGGTCTATTTTTGCACAGGCTCCCCTGCTGCAAGCATGTGCAAGTGAAGAAGGATTAATTGGTGTGTGCTGTCTTCTCTTATCTGTGTCCGACAGCTGTTCCAGAAACTGAAGAATCTGATGAGGCCTTATTCTGTGGAGTTTGAATCACCGCTGGAACTGTCTGCGCAGGGTGGGTCCAAACAGACAGTCGCAGACACACACACGATGCTTGAAACGACGGGCCCGCATGTCATCTGTCCAGCGCTGACAAGACCGCAGGAGGGATTCACTCAAACATCTGCTGGCTCATTTAAAATTCACATTTATTTGTTGAGTCGGCTTTGATTTAGAAATCTATTCTTATTCTTCTCAAACTTTCCATCATGTCAACGTTTGTTATCATCGGTTAATAAATAAAAATGTATTTTTTTTGGTAGGGGGGAAATTCTCAGGGTACTTGGTATGATTTATTTTTTATGCTTATTTTTTTATTTAAAAAATAAGCAAATTAATTTAAAAAGATTAAAAGGAAGATACTACTATTTTACAGGTCCTAGTTCGAGCATCTTTTTATCTATTGTAAAATTAATTCCCAAAAAACTTGTGTTTTTTTTTCTTCATTCAAAATTTACCTCAGAGTTTTTGGTGGGACTGTTGGCGGAAAGCAATCCCACCCGCACTTCCTCTCGCCGTTGCTTAGAGCTCAGAGCAAGGATATTAGTAGGAGTAACCCCGCACAAATACGCTCGTTTTCAAACAGCATTTTTGAATTTGCTCACAATGATTTGAATAAGTAAATAATTAGAAATGCAATTTTAAGCAGAATTTTCTTAATTTATGTCTTCCATCATGAGAAAAATCCTACAAAAATAATAAAAATAAAATGTTCACAGGAAAACATTCAAACTCAGATTTTATGTCTTTTCCTCCTGAAGGCAAAGAGATGATTGAGATGTACTTCGACTTCCGCCTGTACCGTCTTTGGAAAACACGCCAGCACTCCAAGCTCTTGGACTATGAGGATTTTTTGTGACAAAGGAACCTCAGCACTGAATTCAGCAGAACCATCCGGTGCCACGAGGACCCCGTTAAACCCGATCCAGTGACTGAACGGCGTGCCGGAGCTGCCAGCTCAACCCAAACGGTCACACCTGCTTTCATCCTGGACGGGGCCGGAAGAGGAGGAATACGGAACGAGGAAGCTGAAGAGCTGTGACACAGCGGGAGTCAAAGACTAAGAGAAAAATGAATAAATACAAAAACACACAGGAAAAATTGGGGAATAACGATCCACATCAGAATGCAAACGTTTGACAAAAACGTAGAGTAAAATTTAAAAAAAGAACAACATTCTCTATAGATATGCCATTTTAGTCATGCCTCTGTTGATATGTACTTTCCAAAGTGGATGTACTTCAGAAAAATAGCTGTAATCGTCATTGTCTTAACGTGGTTTTTGTGTCTCAGACAGCTGAGACATGAATAACTCATTTGTTAAAGTGTGTATATTTCACATGGATATATTAGCATAGCTTTAGTCATGCAAAGTAATACTCTATCAGAGTAATTGGTTGTCTTTTAATTTTGGTGTGCATTGTTGTGTGGTTTCATATCGGAATACTCTGGAATAACTCAGGTTTTAGCCATGAAGTAAACATCACGTCTGTTCCGTCATGACGTTTAAAATAACTCAGTGCCATTGGTTTGAATGTATTCTCTCTGTAGAGATTGTGTTTCAGGAGTTGTGCTTTTATTTTGAAAGGGGGGTATAATATTGTGAGTGTGTTTTTTTTTTCATATAAAATAGGTTATTTTTTTCTGTAATTTTTTTTGAAGCAAAAAAAAAGTACCGCCAGCATTCCCTGTTTCCCTCTGTCACATCCATCCATACAGCATGACAGTGTAATATGATTCATGATGTCAAGGGATGTAACAGCCATCCAAGTGCTCCTGGTGGAGGAGCTGCCCTAATGATCCCTCCTACTCCTTAGGAGGTGCTTCAGGCTACCTTGCCGGCGCCTGTCAAAAAGTGCTGGCTGCTTCTGCTATCTGCCAAACACTCGTGGCTTCTCTTAATGGCAGCCAGGAGAGCTTCTGCCACCTCTCACGTCACTGGGCTGAAAACCAGCGTGAGGACCAGAGCTTTTGTGAACTGAGAAGATCTGTCAAGGTGGCAGCTGAGAGCAGCTACCTGTCTCCTGTGGCAGGTGTCAGCTTGTTAAAAAGGCCAGAAATATGCAGTGGGTGTGTGTGTCTGAGACTAAAACACAACCCAAGCCACCTGAGCACTTAGAAACAGGTGATGTACCTGCTCTGGCAGGGACAAAAATATAATCTCAAGATGTAAATCAGGGCAAAGAGATCCAGAGATGCTCCACGAGTACAACTCACTCTGTTTGGTTCATTTAGCAAAATTGTCAGTTCGACTCTGGGAACAATTTCTAGAGGAAATGTCCTGTTTTCACCTTGAAATGGTACTAATTTCACAGTTATTTTGAAATGTGAGGAATGATGCCATCAAAATTGTAAAACTCAACACAACAGTGGTGGATTTTTCTTAACATCCTGTTAAAAAGTAACAAATATACTTTAAAGCATAAAAATCTCAATCCTCCGGCCTCATCTTTTGTTGTTTGTGTTTGGCAAATCTGACTGAATCCGTGCGTGAGCTGACTGAACATCGTGCCTCTTGAGTGCCGTTTCAGAGCGAGCCAAAGTCCTGAAGGAGGCTTGTGAGAAGTGGTGCGACCCTTTTAAAGCGCCTGGCTGCAAAAGTGTAACGTCAAAGTTAATTGTTTGCGAGGAATCGTGTTCAGAAAGGCAAAGACTTATGTTTGGGAAAAGCTTTTTCACAAATGAGCAGTTCTCATCCAAACGAACACCAGATCTGAAGTTGTACATGATGAAGGATTTTTCCTTTCCTCCTTTTATGTGTGTGTGTGTTGATAGTTATGTGCTTAACCTTTGTGTGTGAAGTCGAGCCGTCTCAGCTTGTCCGTCTGTCCAGCAGGGGGTTGTGTTTGTGTGTGATGTGTTGCTCTGAAACTGCAGCTCAGGCCTGCCGTTTTCCTGGCACAAAGACGCGCCTCCTCTCCCAGCCTGAGTCACACAACTCGTTTTCACTACCAATTTAAAACTCCAGCAGTTATGCAACCTGTCGCTTCACCGGGTGACAGCCAAATGGTTACGCTGCTAAATTTTACATGAATTTATACCAAAAAACTGCTGGGTTAAAGGGAATTATGGGAGTTTTTCACAGCAAAAACAGCAACTGTGGGTAGATTTTTCTTTTCCTTTAAACTAAAGTGCCACAAATGGCTCACTTGTGCCCAAATCAAACTGATAAGTCACAGTTCCACTGAGCGGTCCAGTAAGGAGTGGTCCAGTACAGTCCAGTTAATTCTGACGAGTATTTCCACTTCGTTAAGCTTAAGCCTCATTTCCACTGAGCGGTTTGTTAGCTGCTAGCTTGTCCTTGCATCATTGTTGAGCGACGACTAGAAAAGCAACAACATTGGAGGTCCTCCAGCAGCTCGTCTTTCTCTTGCTTTATTTTTTGTACATCATGTATAACAGGAATTTAAAGTTGTTTGAAAGAAGATTGTGGGCGGCTAAGAAGAAACCGCCGTAAAGAGGAAAATAAATTTGCTAGCTTAGAGCTATATTGGTGCTTTCTAATGTCATCACTTTCTGCCAATAAACGAGTGGCTACAGCAGCAACAACTGTCCTGATCTACTTTTCTATGGACCCACAATGAATGGGGTCCTCAAGAGGCACGGTTCGGTACTGTTTATGGGTCCATATTACAATGGAGACGCTAAAAATACTGGACCGGACCGCTCAGTGGGAACAAGGCTTTAGAACTCATTTGGCTGATTTAAATGCGTAGAGTACTCAAACAAGAGTTTAAACTTTAACCAAACGAAAAGTCACAGTTTAATGGAAAATTTAATAAAATACTAAAATATGTCCATCTCTTTTTTGATACATTTTTAGCCAAAAAGTCAGAGAAAACTGCTTGTTTTTTTGGTACAAGAGAGATCATGTTTGTGATAGCTCCATGGCCATGTCTAAATTCCCATCCTAATACCTAACTACTAAAAAAAGTATATAATGCAGGACTATCTAATGCCTTGGATTTTACAAGCAATTCGGACACCATGGTCACTACTTTTCTTTCTTTTTTTTTTAGAATGGCAGTTATGACATTACCGATTTCACAAAGTGAAAACCTATTAAATATGAACATTTTAAGACATCTATTTATGACTCCACTGTGTTCTGATGATGAAAATGCAGTGCACTCTGCAGTGAGTATGGAAGGAATTTGGACATAGCCCATGTGTTTTATACAAACCTGCAGAGAACCTGTTGATCTGGAGGAAAGACTCCATCAGGTTTTATGAAGAATAATATTTACCAAAAGAACAAATTTCCATATATTTGCTTTCTCCATCTTCGTCTCTCTTTATTTTCCTCTACTTGAACTAGAATGGTGAATTAGCATTGGGTTTGATGTGTAAAACTGAGTTTGTAATCATCAAAGGCTTTAGTGAAATAAACAAGTGCTGTCTTACATCACCACAGCGTTCAGCATCTCTGGACACTCTGCAGTCCAGAGATTTGCATCTGACCTTCACCTGTTAAACAAAAACACATGCAAAATAGAGCGTGACGGGAAAATCAGAAAATCTGCTGGAAAGAGCTTCAGCTCAGAAAACAAGTGTTGGAAGTTTTGATGTTGTCCACATTTTCCCTTGATAAAATCTTAGATAGATCTTTTCAGGATTCAGGTCAGCTTTTAAAATCATGTGACTTAAGAAAAGTGACCAGTATGCCACCCATTCATCAATCTTAAGAATTTGCTGACCTCCTTTTTAGGGTCACTGGAGCCAAATCAAATGAAGACAGAGTGGAAAACTATCTATGTCCATACACCCAATGCACAGATGATCTGCTTCAGGTTAAATCAACACACACAAGTCCAGAACCGTCTGTTAAAGCAATCTATTTTAGTAATCTGGATGAAAAAGATACATATTTTTAGTTGAATCAGGGAGTCAGTGTCACGCTCGCTCTCAGCGTATAGCTTGATTTCATCCATGTAGAGGAGGTGACTGATGGTGGCCCCATTTCTGAGTTGGTATCCACAGCTAGTCTTGATGATTATTCGGGTGAGGGGGTTCCGACCTCTGCAGAACCACAGTAGGGACATAGTATTTGATGGTACTTGTGCAAAGTATCTTAGACTTTCCAATGCAACTATATTTTTCTGAGAATCTTTTCATAGTTTAGCCAGGGGTGTGACTTATACTCTGGAGCGACTTGTATATATGTTTTTTTCTTGTTTATCATGCATGTGTTTGTTCCTGCGACTTATACTTTGAACAATACGGTAGTTTAATTACAAAGCCGACAATAAAGGGTTAAAAAAACGATTTTTTTTCATTTTAATTACAAATGTATCAATTATCAATAAGTTCATTCATAGTTATAGAGAAAACAAAAAGAATAAAGTAACGAGAAAATTTGAGGAAAACAGGTAAACATTTAGGTTCCACAGAATTCCTATTAAAGTTTTTTTGGTCTATTTTTGACACCACTTTTTTTTTTTTTTTAATCTCCTCTAGCTAATAAACAATTAACCACAAAAGCAAGTAAAGCTTCTGTCCAAGTCAGCATTCCTCTTTAGCTGATGTTGTGTTTCAGACTTTCCTTTCTACCCTAACAGGGGGAGCAAAAGGGACCAAGCAGTTCAAGATCTGAAACAGCTTCTACATGCTACCTCAGGGGGCTGTAATGAACAAGAGCCTATATTGTGCTGCAGTAAGCAAAAACGTGTGGCTACAACCACCCACAGCTCAAATATATCACACCTGCCTGCTGGTTGTTTTTGCTTGGAAGGCTAAAGTCGGAGCTCAGCTTGAACAGAACAGCTGCATGATTTTTGTTTTTCATTTTTCAATGAGAAAAATACAGTTAGGAACATATATTGGCCTCATAATTAAATAAAATAAAATGAAATGCATTCCCTAATTTTTATTTACCGGAATCTGACATAGATTCAAAAGCATTTATTAGGGTTTTAAAAAAATACATTTTATCCTATTAATATTTCATGAGCAACAAATCCTCCAAACAGCAGAGGACTACAGGGATTTCACTGCAGTGCAAATAAATTTGCACGAGAGGTCAGTGTGTCACTGTCTTCCTCAGCTAAGAGTAAATTTGCTGGACAAGCTCCCATAGAGAAACAAATAGCACTAGGGAAGTTAGGTTTGCAGATATAAATAAAAAAATACTCTAGATACACTATGAAATGGCAAAAACTCAGTTTTTTTTTTTTTTATTTTAAACCAGCCTTATTAGAAAACATTAAAGGGACTTAATATAATCATTTAAGTTCATCAACACAAAGTAATGTCTAAAACATTTGAGGATCTATTTTATGGCATAACCTTGAAAAAAAGCCAGTTTTTTTTTACAAAATGTCAGACATTTTTTTTTTCCAGTAAAATAGGAAATGGTAATATAATAGGACAAAATAATGACAAAACGTGACCTCATCAGTTAAAAATTCAGGCTTTAAGCTTAGATAATTGTATGTTTAGGTAAAATTTTACCATATCTTATTTATGTCTAATTAATTTAACATTTTCTGAAATTAATTCATTTTTTTCAAGCAATTTAATTTCCTCTTTAACTCATCAAGGTTTTTAATAATTAAATTGATACCTGGTATCGTTTTTGCATCCCTATACTGGTCAGCTGAGGTTATTAAAAAAGGCCTTTTAAAACAAAATGTATATAAAAAAAATAGGTAAATAAATCAGCAAATGTTAAGGATGAGCATACATTAGATTCAGGTGCTTCAATTTTTTAACAAAATTAGTTTTCAGGCATTTGTTTTCTACAAAAATGTTGATCCGTCATCCTATCAGCTGCAACAATCTTTGTGGTAAACAACACACACTAGTGGACAACCTCTGCAACTGTAAACACACTAAAGGATGAAATAAAAACATGATCACACAGTTTACAGAAAAGGCAGTTGTATACTTTATTCATCCGAAGACCAAGGTACAGCATGAGAAGACTGATAAATGTAAGATCCCATTTTGTTGTGAAGAACTTTTCATGCAGTGATGATACAATGGTTTGGCATGCATTGTGACAGATCCTGCACATTTTTTTTTATTTTTTTAGATGCAAATGTGAGAAATAGAAATGAGGGCAGGACTCTAATAAAAACTATTACAAGTACAAAATTGTACAATTTTTCCTTTTTTTGCTTTGATTATATTTTTTTAATCAAAATCAGATGATGCTTCAGTAGATTTTTCAGCTTTTTTAACACTTTAACTCTTTTTTTTTTCTCTGCCTCTTATCTAAAAAGCGACTCTGAACAGGCCAGAGAGTCAATAATCTGTCCTTCAAAGTCTGTAAAGTTTTATTGTACATAAAAAAAGAGGTGAGGCAGTGTCACTTAGCTCTTTGAATAATTTAACTATTAAACAAAATTATCATTCTAAATTTTTCATGTCTCTAAATTAAAGATTTCCATGAAAAAAAAGCGAACACAGCCTCTGGGTGTTCTCACTGTACAATCAGACAGGAAGTACCATGGCACCTCAAAGACGCATCGTGTGCATAGTACGAGTCGTAGAAACAGACATACAGAAGGTACGGTTCAGAGAAACATGCAAACACAGAAAGAAGTACAAAAACACAGAGTCCCTTTGAAATACAGTCAGCACAGAAGTGCACAAATAATGTAAAAAAATGTCTCAAAACAGTGTTTACTACAGACACGGTCCGTTACTTTATCTACACCAACAGTTTTCAAAATAAAATACAACAGAGGTTGAACGAAGAGAAATAAAGAAAGTGACTATTTGCAATTTAAAAAAAAAAACAATAAAAGGAAATATTTTTGTTTAATTTTTTTCCCACATGACTATTTTTCTGTGAATATGTCATGCATAGATTAGCAAAATAAAAAAGTGAATGTGCACTATATGTTCCTTTTCTCTGCTTTGAGTCAGTGCAACGCTTGTTTTTATTTTAACGTTTACAATTGAACCTTTTTG
The DNA here is from genome assembly GCA_003999625.1 of Oryzias javanicus. Taxonomy (NCBI): domain Eukaryota; kingdom Metazoa; phylum Chordata; class Actinopteri; order Beloniformes; family Adrianichthyidae; genus Oryzias; species Oryzias javanicus. The sequence continues at coordinate 13,297,695 of CM012448.1, read as the reverse complement.
TGTCCTAAAATATCCCTATTTTACAGATTAATTTAAACCAAAATTATTAGGTAAAAACTGTCAACATTTCAAAATAAGGTTAAAAATCATTAACTTTGAAAAATGAAACAAAAAATGAAATGCAGCAGAAATGGTTCTGCATGTCTAAAAACACATAAAAAAAACTTCATTTAAAATTTTTTCACACTAATACTTTTTCTCGTTATGTGCGATCAATACATTTAATACTCAGTTAGCTGCAGCCCAACAGTTTCAAGTGATATCAAACACCTACAAAGTCATCATGAATCTATTAAAAAAAATATTCAAAGCTTTTATTTCGTTACCATCTCGATGAACTAATTGTAAATGTGATTGTTCACAAAACACTACATCAAATATTTTAAAGCTTTCTATAGATTGTGGGACACACAGGCAAAGAAAAAAAGGTCAATTTGTGACGTCTACAAGAATGTGGATCTTTATAAATAGCTTATACAGTATTTGCATTGAGAAAATAAATGCATGCATTCAGTTTAGAGTAAACATTTTTTCTATTCCCTTTTTTCCCCATTTTGACTAAAACAGTTCAAAGATTTCCCTCTGAGATATTTGACAAAACTTGGAACTGTTACTCTGAAGGATGTTCCTTCAGTGGATCTTTAGGAAATCTTCTCTACTAAAGAGTGTTGCTACGGTGATGGCAAAGATCCCTACACTTAAAGCCATCAACGCCTCTGGTCCCCAGCCCTGTGCACCTGAAGGTACTGTCAAGTAGAGACAAAGAAACACATGAGGATCAACTTCACTTCCACCTGAAACTGTACAGTTTAGAGCCTGAGACGAAGCATGCTGGGACCACAGCTGCATGCAGGGTAAGAGAAGGTGTGAAGTGAGTCAAAAAAGGTTTGGGAATCAAACCCCGGAAGGTCCCTGTGGGATGACAAAGTGACTGAGATTATGAAAATTCTTCCCTTTTTTCAACGTGTGTTCCCACCTTCCAAAAAATCCCAAAATGTCTGTCGATTGCCAGTTCAGAAGAGTGTAAAGGGGAGTTGTGTTGTGTGGTTGTAGGCAAGAGGAAACCACTGTGCATATTATCAGGAAAGAGTTTCATCCTCTCCCACGTAGGGCAGGCTCCTCACACCATCACCACTCTCCGGTTTCCTGAGAAACAACACACACAGTCAGGAACAGCTTTTCATTGTCTGTTTTAACAAAAGAAAAAGACTAAAAGCCGTCTGTATTTGAGCATCTTTTATTCAAAGTTGTTCTGAGAAAACTGAAAATAGAGAGAATTTGGCAGGAGCTTGAAGTTGTGGAGGTGACAGATGATAGATAGAGGATGACAGTAAAGAAAAAATGAACTACTGTTCGTTTGAAAGAGTAGGAATTAAAATAAAAACTGATTCAGATTTTTTTGTGGTGTTAAAGCAAGTTTTTAAAAGAAAAAATGTAACTTACATAATGAGTTTAGAATGCTCTCTGAAGGGGTCAAGCGCATATAGTGTCACAAAACACACTGCGCTGCTGTGGCATTTGTAAAAATGACTTATAAAATTCAACTAGTGGAATTATTTTTTATCTCCTACCACCTTTAATGCAACTGCAAGAAAGCTGCCTGTGCTGCATTTGAGACGTGGGAGGGGCGGAGTTACTGACTACTGGATGCAAAGACTAAAAATAATATGTACTTTATACGGCACCTGGATTACCTTCAAGTCTCCAAGAACTGCAGAAATGTTTATTTGACGAGTCTATTTTCCATAAAATGTGTCACTGGAAGATTTGGAAAATGTTTAAGTTGTAAATACTACAGTCCTATGAAGCAGTAAATGTAGAGGTTAGACTATTGTGATCAAAGGATTGAATAAAAAATTTGACCTGTACAAGTTTTTACAGTTTGTGGCTAAAACGTAAAGCTGAAATGAACATGTCATCATTTTCATGAGTTTGTCCAGCCCTAAACACTTTTGAAAGCTTAAACAAATCAAGAGTATGTGACCTTTATGACTTAAAGAGCCATTGGGGTCAATTTCTCCCTGACCACAACCCAGTAGGAGCCACAAAGTCTTTCTTCACCCTTTAGTAAAATAAGACACTGATTTGTATTTATGCTATTGTTACTGTTATGATAAGTATAAATGAACTGCTGCTTTTTGGCATATAAAAAAATATATAAGATGCAAACAGGAGAAATTAGCCCTTTTTTTAGAAAAAAATAATAAAGTTTATCCCTTTTAAAAAATAGTCAAAATAAAATACATCCTGTACCTCATAGAATTGTCTCAATGCAGAAAATGTTAGAGCTGGGAGAATGATGTTAGCAGTGATTAAAAAAGACAAATAAATTCATTAAAATAACAAATATCTGTGTATTTTACCGATTGTGGTGAATCTAACAAAGCAAAATTAAATCAGAGGTGACCCTTGCCCCATTTTTCAGATCATAAACCACATTCAAAATTCCCTGATTTATTTTTAAAAGAAAATCCTTCTAAGAATGAATCTGGTGATCTTAAATGAGATCCGGTTGATCTTCTGAGGTAAGCTGTGCTCAAAACTCTGTTGTCTCACTAAAACTACAAAGCCATGTTGCTTGATGGACTGTCAGAGCATTGTGGGAAGTGTAGTCAGGAGCCTGGTGGAATGATGCAAACTTTGCTTCAATTGTTTATGAATGAGTTCAATAAAGTTTGACCTAGGTGACTGGTTGCAGACCCCTGAAATAAACCCTCAAAACTCAAATAAACATCTACAACGGTAATGCTTGTTAGAGGAACTGGCTGCTCATGTCATCCCAGCCGTCCTGCAGTGTTTGCTGAACAGGCTGAAACTGTGCTAACCCAGTTCACCTTATTTGGTTAGGGTGAGTGAAGCAGGATTTCACACAGCAGGGCAGGATGGGGGGGGGTCTGCTAACAGCCTTCACTGCTGCTTCATAACACTTAAAAAACAAATGTTTTAGGGGAATAGAATCAGAAGCTTTTAGGAAATAAACGCATAAGGATAGTGTCATGTTCACAGTCTCTATAAAGAATCCTTACGCAAGAGTTTGTGCTGGAGCACACGAACTACTGCGGTCTTCCTTCCGGCCCCAGTCGAAGGGGTTCCCAAAGGAGCGCTTCCTCAGCATGGTTCTGACCAGGATCTGCAGGGAGAAGAATTAAAACAAAACAGAATCAATCTAAATAGTTAGGAAATATATATATATATACTCAATAAAAATAGTTTTAGTATATACATTAAAAACATTTCACCGTCACATTATTAATTTCTACTCCATAATAGATTTTCAAACTGTTGGTACTTCTATGATTTAAAAGGGATGCTATCCATGCATCACTACCAAATCAGAGTCCCTGCTTGATCAAAGTTCAACCTGATTCAACTTCCACCACTTGTTCAATAAACATGCATTTTCTACATATAGGCTAAAACGGTTGTAGAAATGTGTGTAGATACGCGTGAACGTGAGACTTTAAAGCATGGAAGACCAAAACATTCTGTACATTTTCATACATTTACATAGATATTCCATTAAAAGTGGCCGCTTGAACATGTGTTGTCAACAAGATTACCTGGCTGTATCAACAGCCAGAACCGGACGTCCTCCACTGGAACTGGAAGTTCCCCCATATCGCTTGAAAAAAAAACTTTATTTGAACTGGTAACCTTAACAGTTACGTTTTTTTCCCCATTTTTTAGCTTTTATAAAAGTTTTTTAACAATTCTGAACTCTTTTGGGTTAGGATAAATTGCATAATTTCTGCTTGTGTGAACATAAATTAAGTCCTCATCATGGCACTCTTAAGATTTACACATATTTGCCACAACAAAGTAAGAGTTTACTTTATTGTATATGTGTATGCTAAACCAATGTTGTTCTGTGTCACACTGTGATTGATAGAATTCAGAAAACATGTTGCTGCATATTCAAGGGTAAAAAATCGCCTTGTCGCCTTGAAAATGCAGTTTAGTCTGGAAGTTCTGGTTTTTAAAATGTATTAAAAACCAGAACTTCCAGACTAAACTGTTACAACATAACAAAAGCTGTATAAACCTTTTCCTCTACAGGAACTCAGCAGAAACTGTTGCCTGATCAACCTTTCGCTTACAATAACACAAACCCTGGAAGAACATATAATGCTTGTATGTGAGACCAGAGGAGAGTGAAGAACCTACCACTGTCGCCAGGCTTGGAATGTGTTTAACTGAGTTCTCCACCTCTTCTTCAGTGACTTCAATCAGCATACAGCAGTTGTCGTCCTCAAGAGGAAGAGGCTCAGCACCGTGCCTCGTCACCCATGAGTGCACCTACACACAAGAGACAGACCATGCTAGCCACGCAGCTTCCTTTGCATCATGTTATCCGTCCTCATCAACCTGGAGCTCAGTTTTAGCCCCATCTTCAGCACTGGACCCCATTAACAAGGGGCTGGCTTATGATTATCACATGATGCAGTGAGCTATCCAACATTTTAACATTTTACAGCAAAAACTTTAGGAAATTACAAAAAACATAAGCGAGGATAAGTTAATAAAAGAAAAATGTGCTTAAAGCTCTAATCAATAGATTGGTTGCAATACTACAAAAAATGCTTCTAAATAGCATAGTTAAAATGGGATTATATTCTATTTTCTAAAAAAAGAGAAATATGTTAATTGATATTTTCAAACAAGTTTTTTTATGTAAAACAATGCACAATTTTCCCCAAAAAAACTTGACCAGATGCACATGACAGCTTTTATAATGTTTTGACATTGTTTTACTTAAATATTATTAATCAAAATAATAAAAACATAATACAAGTTTTCAGGTGAATCCGTTAAGCTTTTTAGCTTCCTATAAAAGTCCTGGGAGAGTTTGAATAAAATTTAAAAATACAGCTTGAACTAAAGCTAGGCATCACCCAAAAGTACTTAAATTTTATATAAGACTAGATTTATCCAGTGACATTTATATTTTATTTTACCATAAAATATCAAGCAGAATGAATAGAGTTTTAACCTAAATCCATTCAAAACCATGAACAACACTTTTACATCATCTGCTCTACGAATTGAGCAAACGTGAGCATTCATTAATCCCAGAGGGAACTCTTTTTAAGAGTGAACAAAAACAATCTTTAATCTAAATATAAAATATAAAAAATTATAAAATAATTTCAAATCCCAAATATGAATTTAATCCATCTAAAATAATCAGAAGACACATATAAGGCAGCATCCTTTTTATTTTTGCATCCAAGTTTATTTATCACAGTGTTCATGTAAACATGTGTGTGGTCTATCGCTTTAACACTTCTACAGGTGTTGCTTACCTTTATCTGTGGCACTGTTATTCTGGTCTCCGGATTCTTTTCCAGCATTTTTAACAACAAATCTTTCAGATCGTCTGATATGTCTGCACTGTTGACACACAAACACAAACAAACCAGCAAAATATTACACAGTCTCCACCTATTTCAAGATTTATCACTGAAAATGTTGCTTTAGATTCCAGCCGGATGAGGGCGAAACGGCCCGACACAGAGAGCTTACCGATCAGGAATCACTACAGGCTGTGTCTTGATTTTCTGATGAAGGCTGAGAATGCGCTCATCCATAAATGGACACTGAATGAAAATGACATAAGGGCTGTAATCAACACTAGTGTGATCTATGAGGTGCACTTATGCATTCCAATGTATACTTACCACTCCAAAGACAAAGCAATAGAGAGTTACCCCCATGGCCCACACATCCAAAGCCTTAAAAACAGAATTAAAAATGTTTATTTCGCTTAAAATTAAAAAAAAAAATAAAATGAGTAAATAATATGGATTTCTAAACCTTAAACACAGCATAATGCAATCCCAACACTTAACAGCAGATGGCGCCAAAGAGCTTCTTCACCTTCCCAGAGAAATTCTTTCTGGTTTCAGAGAGGGCTTCAGGGGCGAGGAAAGCAGGCGTTCCCACAGTGCTGGTCAACAGAGCGTCGGCTCCCTCAAACTGGTTGCTGACTCCAAAATCTGCAATCTTGATGTGGCCGTCCTCTCCCACCAGCAGGTTAGAAGGTTTCACATCTCGGTGGATGATCTTCTGGTAATGTACTAGGATTACAACGAGATCCCGTTTGAGAAGCTCTGCTCAGAGAACAGGGGTGATTATTTATGTTCTGCACACCGCAGATGAAAGCTGTGAAAACAGGGCTCAAAATAGCATTTCACACTCACGAGTTTTTGAATTTCTATTTAATCCTTTTGTTGGAGTCATGAAAGCAGGATGTTTGGATCGACAGGAAATGATAAACTAAAATACTTCCCACCATCAGAGAAATCACACCTTCAATCCAAGCAGATGGTGAACTTAAGCAAGAATGCTTGGCAGTAAAAGCTGTACAGACAAACCTTTACAGTTAGTTGTGACTTAGAGACAAGCATATTTCTTTTTTGGAGCACAACCGTTCTAATGAGTCCAGACTATTGATGTGTCTTTGATGCAGAGCCAGAGCTCTCCTTTCCTAATAACCGCTCTCCTAAACAACACTCGAGAGCAAGCTCTGCTTCTGAGCTGAAGCACTTCGGGAGCCACAGGGATGATGGGAAATGAGCCTGGAGGGTGGCTGGAGTCAAGTGGCTCAGATGAAGGACTGGCTCAAAAGGCAAACAGAAATTACAGGACAGAGGAGATCTCGACAACACACGCAGAGCTTATTCTTTGCTCAGTCATCAAAGAATACTTGAAGATGAATATTTATTGATGAAGATTTTCTTTAAACAGAAACAGTTTTTTTTATATTGCAATAGAGTCAAAGTTTTTCATATCTTTCATTATTTTTAAATTCTTTTTAGTTATGTTTATTTTGTTGGTCCATTTTCTTTGCTCCAGTTATGGCATGAATGAACAAATTTAAAGAAAACCACTACCAACCAGTGTTACATTACAAAGTATTGAGGTGAACTTTTAAATACACTTTGCATAATTACCTAATTTTTTTAAAATCAAACAATGTGATTTCCTTGACTCTTTTTTTACATTCTGCTTCAAACAGCTGGGGTTTTCTTTGATAAACTGACCAAACTCATCTTTGAAAATTGAGACAAAAAAAGTCTTGTTGAAAAATGTGTTTTGTTTAAATCAAATCCATTTATGCATCATTAGATTACTTCTCTTTGCTGCAATTGGTTTATTATTTTGCTGCTCGATTGTGTGCGTATTACTGCACCATACAAGTTTATATAAATGCAGAACATACCATGAACAACAGGAGAGATTTTTTCTCAAACAGCGGAAATGTGACTCGCCTGCAGATGATTTATGTATTAAGGATTCATTAAAAGGCTTTAAAGCACTCTTAATCAACAGACTGGGTGTTAGAGGGTCATAATGGACTCACAGTACTCGATTCCTCTCAGCAAATCCTGGAAGTAAAAACGAGCCTGGTCTTCACTGAAGGGTTTATCCGTGGGCACTTCCATCACAGCCCTGGGGAAACATCAGAAGGAAATCATGACTACTAAGAGATAGGGAGGGAGGGGGTATCATCATTTTCTGCAACTGAAGAGGTTTTTACTCACCCTTTTTTTACCAACTCAAACACTGTGACAAAAACAAAGAAGAAATGAAGGTTAGATGAAGGTTACACTGCTTTCTCAAAAGCAGTCTTAGTATAAAATGTGTTTTCTTAGTTTAGTTTGAAGAACGGAGAGTCCAACAAAAGCATACCCATGTACAGATGGTCTTCACTGGGATCGTCCAAAACCTGGCAGATTAAACCGTGTTTAAACATCAATCAAGAATTCCTTTTAATTTTATATTAATTTAAAATAAATGTGTAAAAATGTAAGGTTTCAGCTTTTAACATAATGTAACAACTCACCTCAACCAGTTTAACAACATTAGGATGGTCCAGCTTCTTAAGAATGGCTATCTCTTGGTAAACCCGCTCCAGTGGGCCTTTGGGCTGAGTCGGACCCTCTGGGAGCGCTCTGGCTCCGCGAGGAGGTGGTCTTCCTGAATAAAAGTCATAACAGATGATAGGTGGGGAGGAGTGTGGCCTTCAGCGTTTATGCACAGTCTCACAGGAGCGTTTAACGCAGCTGTCTGCTGCCCTTTTACTTACGTGGGAATCCTGCCTGCCTCATCAGCTTCTTCTTGGACAACACTTTCATCGCCTGCATGGAAACGGGAAAATGAGAGAAAGAAAAGCAAAACATTTCACTAAAAATGATTCTAGACAGCTGAAACCATCCACTTCTTTCTCTATACCTGAAAAACTATCAGTGTTTTGATCTCAGAGTTCACTTTCTATCATACTGTTTGGTTTCAAGAGTCTCAGCCTATAGACACTGTAAGATGTTTTCCCATCATTCCCTGTTGGTCAAAGTTTGCATCCATCAACTTCAATTTGGAAAATTTTGCCCAAAAAAAGGCAAATCTTGTTGAACTACTAAACCAAAAAATATATATTCAGCAGTTAGGTAAAGTAATCATTGGTGAAGACATGCAGATCTGTAGTCTTTCAGAACCACTAAAGGCTGTAACAGTGGGTCTCCAGCTTTTGGGATTTGAGGCTATGATTGAAAAGCTGAACGGTTATTATGTCTGAAGTCTCAGCAGACACAATCCTTAACATCAGCCGGCAAATAATCAAACAAGCTTTACTCCCGCATGGAAATCAACTCAATTAGTCAAAGTTCTTCTTGTTCATCTCCCTCAACAATCATGAAAGCTGCATGTTACCAAATATGCAAAAACACAGAGGGCAGCTGCAGATTGTAATGGGGCTGCTTGTCGCATTAAGTGATGATGACGAGGGTTTAATTGCTCAATGTGGCGTGTAGGCTTTTTAAACTGAAGTCGTTTCAGCATCACTGCCAGCAAACAGACATTTTGTAATGCTTTACTAAGATTTTTAATTGTAAAGGCTTGATTTACTTGTTTAGTAAAAGAAAAAAAAAATGAAATGAGATTCTATAATTAAAGACCCACTCTAATGAAATGGTGTATTTTTAACATGTTCTTGTAGTATTTTTCTGATTATGGAGGACATATTTAAAGAAAATTAAGCTTAAAATTGCATTTCTAACATAAAAACAGTCCCGCCCACAACTTCGATCAAATTTCTAATGAATTTGTGCTGCTCTGCAGAAACTGTCCTCCTAAAGGACACAGGTTCTTTGGTTTTAGAAAAAAAAAGACCATAATTAAAATTAAAAGACCACTAAGAGCGTTCTTAAAATGGAGCAAAAGATGATCAGAGTGAGACTTAAAGCATTAGTTATGGATGTTGCATGGTGATGGTTCAAAAAAAAAAAGTGGGACAAAAGTGGGATAAAAACTCACGTAATATGTGTTGTCATCCTCATTGTAAGCCAGCTTCACAACACCGTAGGAACCCTGAGAAAAGAAATAAAAATATAAGGATTATGAGGATGACCAAAAGGGGAAAAAGCAAAAAAAAAAACACAATTTGGGTAAAGCACCTTGTAAATTAATGTTAATCCAGATTTGCGTTGAATTAGAAGTAAGAAATTAGAAATTCATATTAGTTGTTTGTTTTTTTTTTACTTTTAGGCTAATCCTACTGAAGCTCAGAGCTGCCACCCAGTGAAAATAAAAAATAACAGCATATCACGTTACAACGTGAAATGTTTATTGTTCTTACAATGCAAACATATATTAGTTACTGATAGATTTTTGTTTTTTTACAGAATGGCCTTTCCCCAAGCTTACACTTTGTGGACCAGGGGTCCACTGATTGAGATACTGCAACATTTGAGCGTTTTTCATACAAGCTAACATAACATGATAAACAGATATACTGTTTATACATGAAAATTATATTGTAAGAACGTGATATTATATTGTATAAACAAGAAAGTTATATTGTAAGAACAATAAACTTTTCACGTTATAACATGATATGCTGTTTTTTTTTTTATTTTCACTGAGTGGCAGCTCTGAGCTTCTGTATAATCCAAAAAACTGTATTCTCTTTATTCTTTTCCAATATGCTGAAAATTTGAGTGAAAAAGACGAAGGCCCCAATAATCACTGTATGCAGACAAATTCATCTAAAAAAAAAGCAAACAGAAGGATGGAGGGCAGGATTAGTCCCTGCTGGGGGAGCAGACTGCAGCAGAGAGCTCATCCTGCAGTTTGAGAGATGATCTCACAACAGGAAACTCTCCCACATTCCTAAAAGGCTTGAACTGTCCGGACAGGGCTCTGATGCGCACACATTACTGTCACTAACACTCCCGTTCTGCCTTACTGAACCATCAAGATACAGAAATGTACAAAACACCCACTCCCTCACACACACACACACACGTGTATCAACCGTGCCCAACCACGATCCTCAGAGAGCGCTATTTATACCAGCCTCTCATCCATCTTCCAACTCTCCCATGGCCTGGTGGGTTTCGAGTTTTGGAAACTAGGACGGCCGGGAGAGAGGATATGAGAGGCTGTTAGCGCTCGTCCTTGATGGCGTGCGTCAATTGACAGACATGAAAGTAGGCGGAGAGGTGAAGGCAGTGTGATGAGAGGGAACATTACCTTTCCTATCTCATCTTTCAGCTTGTACTGGTTGAGTTGAACGCAATCCTTGGAGACAAAGTGGATAAAAAAAGGATATTTTCAGAGACTAAAATGCATCAACAGTTGAGAACGCTCATTTATCTAAAATCAACTTTAGAGAGACCTTTGCACTACTTAAATAATCTCTTCGGATTGTTAAACAAGTATGTAATCTTCTTTTTAGGGAACATGTCCCTAAAAATATATATTTTAGTCTATGTTTTTATTTTAGATCACGTAACAAAATGCAAAATTCACAGTTAACGATTAAAACTTGTTCAAACATCTATTCTAAAATCCCAAAATCCTCAGCCTTCAGAGAGAAACTGTGTACTTCAGTGACTAACAGGGCTTAGAGCTACACTCTAAAACCCCTCTGACTAAGAAACTTTACCTTAAGATGCACTAAGTGTGGTCTGTGGCAGTGGGATGCTGTTTATTTTAAGACACAAGCATCTTTTCTTACTTCAGGTTATGTTTTGGACTAAAATCCACAAACAAATGGCAACAAATAGCTTCTTTCAGCCAACCTCTGTCACTTTTTATTTTATCCATCCATTTGCAGATAATCCCTAAGCTTTATACAAGTGCAGTATCAATCTAGAAGTATTCCCCATCATGCTTTTAGTTGGAAAATATTTTTTAAATAACTATAACCATTTTTGGTGAAATCAGAAATCATTATTCTTAAAAATAAAGAGTGAAATACTTCCGAGGTGACTCCTACCTGAAGATCTGTGATGGAGACACTGTGGGACTCCACAGTGGGCCGGCGGGGCAACCGGGGAGACGAATGCGGCGACGTGATGGGGGAGTAAGGTAACGAAGGGTAGATGTAACGGCCGTTGAGTCCAGGGGAGCTGCAGGGGGACGTAGCGGTTTGTGAGCGCTCCTGCAGCGAGAGCTTCCGGTCAGACAGGCTTAATCGACCCCTTTGTTCTTGGCTCTGGGGCAGCAGGGCCTTGGGCCGGCCCACTGTGTGGGACAGCAGGTCGCAGGATGGAGCCTGGACAGGTGCGGAGGAGGAAGTTGGCTCGGGAGGATCGGAGCTGTCCATTTGTTCCATCTGAGAGAACACATAGGAATGATTGTTACTCCCTGAGAATTGACTCTAGCAAACATTTAGATCTCTGTATGAGCTTTGTGTGAGTTATTAAAATCTCTATGGATCAACTACAAAAAAACTAGCCCTCATTTATCCTAAATCAATATTATTTTAAAGCTTTTCACATTTTGCAGCAGATATAAAGAAATTTACTAAAGTAAATATTATAAAATTATCCCAGCTATGATTATCAAATATATTTTAGTTAAATAAGTAGTTTGTTGTGTTATGTTATCAAAGATTAATGTTGTTTTCTGGAGTTCTCTGAAATTGCATCTTTCTTGCAGCTTTACAATACATCCGTTTGGTTGGATTTTAACCATTTCAAAACCTCAATTTTTTGTTGTTTTGTCAGTGATTCTGTGACAGATTTGCTGCTTTGATCCCGATCACTGTTCTGTGACCCATTTAGACTGAGATCTGACTGCAGGACAGATGGCCAAAAAATATGTCTCTTCTTGTATATAGAGAAGTCATTGACGCAAATGGTCCAGAAGTTGTCAAACGTTGGATTGTTCACCCTCTAATAAGTGACAGATTTAAATCATTTTGAGTCAAGTTAGTTTTTTTTTTTGAAGGTGGAGTCTCTTATCTGCTCATAACTAACCTTCTAAAAGTTTTTTGATTGGTTCAGATGCAGTTTGGGAAATTTTTATGCTGAAGTTATTTAACTTTTTTAAACTCACATTGGATTTTTCCCCAAACCAACCCTACTTTTTCTTCTTCCTTTAATGTCAATGACTTAAATACTCAAGACATTCAATGAATCCTTTCATGTATATGAAAGAAGGCGCTTCAATTCTGTGTGAAGTTCTCTGAGCCTCTGTGATGACAAGGGATTCAAACTGAATACACTGATTTGTTGACATTTTTTTTGTTCTTTTTTTGTATTTTCCTTTGAGAAACTTTAAAAAGAAGAAATGTAAAGACTCTAAATTATATTTTCAAAAAAGTAATGTTTATGGGATGATGGGTAATGTAGTCTTGCAAAAAAATATTTCTTAAAATCATACATATATAATATTGAATTATTCAATAAAAAAGGTGATCTTGGTTTTAATTTTATCGTGTGTTTAGTAAAAAGTCTGTTCTTCATTCTAATTTTTTGGGCTAATTTTTAATGTACAAAGACACTAACCTCACCTGCTCATGAAAACTATAAGAAAACTTGCGATTAAAGATGGAGAACATACAAAGTGTATACAGTGATATATGTGCAAAACAACAGAATGTAAATATTCATATTTCAGATTTAGAAGATGTTTTGTTTCTATATCTAATGTTTCACTCTACCTCCTCTTCTTCCAGCTCCCCCGATGGCTCAGCAGGTTCATACTCAGTGACCACGATGAGAGACTCCATGGGGTCTGGGGATGGTGTCTCCGAGTGGATGTTTAAAGGTGGAGCGGGACAGCTGCACAGCAGATCGGGCAGAGCTTGTGACGGCTGCACTGACGGTGCATGGCTTCCACACGGCGCAGGGGCCTCAGCGGAGGGCCAGGGCGTTACATGGCAAGGAAACATGGTGACTCTTCACAAAGAATAACAACCACTGCTCCATCAGATGGAAAGCGGAACAGAAGGGTTTCTAAGAGAACACAGAAAATTCCAGAGTAAAACTTTAAATAGGGAAAAAAAAATAACATAAAAAAGTACCTTTTCAAAAATAAGTTTTAATTATATGCATGAAGTTTTCCATGATTTTAAGTCTATGTAGAGACTCTTTATGCAAATGAAACAATTTAGCACTTCCTCCACACTGAGAAATCAGACTGAAGAAAAGTGAGAGGTAGGCAATGGTCACTTAAGAAAGAAAAAAAGGTAATTTTCAAACCACAAAGCATGCATCCCTGCTGTTGTTCTCCACCCACGGAGGATAAAACAGTGTTTGTCAGCCACATATTCTGCAAATAGTCCCACTTAAAAAGAAGAGAGAGGTCTGCACTGTTCATCATAGATACACGTCAGATGAGAGATACAGAATGTGAAAAATGAACTTAGGAAATCATATTGTATGATTTTTATTCAATATATTTGTATATTGGTGCATAAAATAAGCACTGATAAACGAGCAGGAATTCTTATCTTACAGATCTGTTACTTTTTCTAAAAGAAGCTGTTCTATCCTCCACTTGTTACCTGGATTAAGTTAACCTATTTGAGTTAGTTATCTGTGCATACCCTTAAACAGTGAGAATGTAACCTCCCCACCATGACCAAAGAGCTGTCGAAAGACACCAGGACAAGGTTGTTCACCTGAACAAGACTGAAATAAATCAATCTACAACAATCAAAGGGCTTGATGAGAAGAGATTAAATGTTGGAGCAATTCTTAAAAACTTAAAAACAAAATTAATGATAATCTCCCTGCACCTGGAGTTCAATAAAAGATATCACCTGGTGATGTATAAATGATAAAAAAAACAGCCCAGAACTACATGGAGAACTGGACAATGACCTCCAGAGAGCTGGGACCACAGTAACAAAGGTTACTATAGTAACACACTAAAATGTCATGCATTCAAACCCTTCTTAATCCAGCACATGTCCAGACCTGTCTACAGTTTTTCAGAGACCATCTGGATGATCCAGAGGAGGATTCAGAGAATGCCGTGTGATCAGATGACACCAACATGGAACTCTTTGGTAGAAACGCCACTTGTTATGCTTGGAGGGACAAAGAATACTTAATTTCTACACTTTATGCAAATAAATGTATGGAAAATAAAAAAAAATCTGATTTCTTGGCTGTTTTTATTCTGTCTCTCACAATGGAAGTGAAACCATACTTTTTCACACCACAGTAATCAGGGATGCCATTGTGTTGTCAAAATGTAAAATCTTGGTTCTTGATATTAAACAGTCCAATATGTTTGTACCAAAGTCTTCAACAGAAGATCCTGAATAATTAAGAGAGGAATTTAAATGACACATCTTTTTAGAAGGGAAAAAACAAAACAAAACAAAACAAACGTAGCTTAAAGATAAAATCAAAACATTTGTATGATAAAAAAGTTCAATATTTTAAGAATGTGATCTGTAGAACTGGTAAATTAGTGAGGATGTTTGTACAATTCTGAGTAACTTTAGGGTGAATTCCTGTAACTCCACTTTTACGGCTTTACATATTCCTCATATATCTTTTTTTGATAGATTATTGGATTTTATGGCAATGTTTGCAAAGCTCCAGAAAAAGAAGTTCCATTAAATTAAAACAGCACCGACACGACCAGCCATGGAGTAAGAAAAATGTTCTCTTTTTGTAATCAACAGCAATCATATATATATATATGTGTGTGTGTGTGTGTGTTTACTTGTCTTGTCCACTTCTTATTTTAAAAAAGCTTTGCAGTTTTATTAGTTTTCTAAAATGAATATAACTGCACTTTCTTTCTTATTCATACAATTAAATCTTGAACAAAAGTTAATGCACTAATAACTACAGGCATTTTAAATAAAAAAGGGGAAGCTTTTTCTTACTTTTTAAAGAATATTTCTTTCACTTTATATGAGTTGCCCAGCAGTTATCTAGCAGATAGATTTGCTGTAAAAATGAGGAACATTTCCCAAAGCCACAAGTGTCCCAATTCTTCCACTATCGCTTGAAAAGAAGAACTAAGCTGTACGGCCAAAGGGCGCCATTAATTCTAAGCTTTGGTTTAGTTTTTTCCTAAATAAATACAATGAGAGTTTACATATGCCTAAAACATCTAGGAGATTTAAAGCCATAAAAATTATTTCACTTCTTATCCAAACTTTGTTGGAAATCAACCACTTATGATGTAAACACCATATATAAAACTAAATCTTTGCAAGTTTTCCTCCTTTTATAGCGATTAAAGCAGAATCATGAAGAACTGAAGGTTAGAGACACACTGCCAAGCTGCCAGTATTTGCTGCAGAGAATTATTATGCTTCTGATATTGCAAAAGTCACATGATCCAACCTGTGTTAAGTCTGGACTGACAGAAAGGATATATTAGAGCCTTGGGGGGTAAGTGGGGGCAGCAATATACTGAAATAATAGCAACAATCCTACAGACATACCAATACAATGCCATCTGGAACAGAAGAGGATCCCTAGTTTCATTAAAAGATCAACAGGGCAAATGCATCTGCAGAGCTGTGAGAGAGATAAGCTCCTGGTAATGGAGGGATGGATGTCACTGTCATCCTTCATCTCCTCACTTAATTGAGGCATTAACACAAACACAAGGGGGATCAAAAACATCCATTTCATTCACCTCCAAAACAGCCATTACAATACATTTACATACATTTTCTGTATAACTTTGAAAATTGGGGCTAAAATTCCTGAGTGTTTTATAATATATGTAAGAGTTTTCACTTTCAAACAAAAACATGTTTTTTCATAATGTATTTATTTATATCGTACCTATTTTAAAGGGATGAGTTTATTTTTGAATCAGTAATTATTAGGAGTAAATAACATATATATATATATTTTTAAATAGTGTTTTTACTTTATAACTCCCCCCAAAAAACACTGAAAAGCAGTGTAATACTAAAGCAGGAGTGGTAGATCCTTTTACACATGGTGATTTCATTACTGCAGAACCTTCCAACATGCCTGTGCAGTGCTGCACAGTGAGAATGTTAAAGAGCTAAACAAACACCCTGGTGAAGAACGCCTTTAAAAAAAAAGCAGTTTCACTTTAGTATTCTGGTTGAATACTGAAGTTTTATCTGTTGTTTTGAAGTATTGTCATTATTTTAGCATCTGCAGTACAGACTCACATCCAAGGTCTGTTTTTGTGATTTAACTCACCATTTTGATATAAATACTTAATTAATGGAGTAACAGCTATAATCGAAGGGCAACTAAAGACTTAAACTGGGTCTGCACCTTTACAAAAAATTTAATTAAAAAAATTTTTAATTAATTAATTACAGCCTATCAAGATTCATTTCCTTATTATATTCATTTACTTCAGAAATTGTAAGTTCTTCTCTGATTTTAAGTAAAATGAAAGTTCTGTATTGTCCATATTATGAACATCCATGACTGATCTAAAATGAGATTTAGTCTGACAAAATTTAGCCTAACCGGCTTACTGTTAATCTAGAGCAAACATTAAATTTCTCTGTAAACACTAAAGCAAATAAAGACAAAGCTTTGACCTACAAAACAAATTCACACTTACTTTCCCATGGCTCTCTTTAAACCTTCACAATGTTTCATTAGAATCCACTGAATTTCCAAAAGAAAGACACTTCAGTTATAAAGCTAGGAAGCAGACAAAGCTCATACAACAGAAAGAGGTAGCCTAAAATTGGAAAAGAACACTAATGTTTGGAAGAGAATCCCTAGAAAGTAGTAAAATGATCTGTTCATACGGCCAAGCATGTTTTCTTGATAAGAAACCTTATTAATAGATATGAAAATCTAGAAACAAGGAGTTCCACTTCAGCATTTGAAGAGGAAAAATAGTCATAAAAGCTAACTAACAGATATTATTACTTAAATTAAATATTAGGAATATGTAAGGGTTTTTTATATTTCTAAGCAAACAGTTTGTTGATTTTTAGTTGCTATGTACCTAATTGTAGTTTATGTTGATTAGAATGACAAAAAACTAGTGTATTAAGTTGAAATGACTCGTTTTAGAACAAATGCGAATTAAATGAATTTTAATACAAGTTGGGCGATCTTCATAAATTGTAATAAAATCTAAAACTAGCACTCATTCTTTGAACATAAATCTTAAGTTTTGTTTCTAAAATGATAATAAATGGCAATCTAACTTGTCAACATTAACTGAACTTTAAAATTAACATCCTTAAAATAAATCAAAAAAATTACAGTGCTTCTAATTATCTTCGGCAAATTTAGTTTTTTTGGTCTTAAATCAAGTTTTTCTTTTGTCAAAAGTGTGAAGCAAAAATTTTTAACTAATTTACATAGTTTTATTTTTTTTTCTCTGTCCTAGCTTTTTTTTGACAAAAAGCTTGGCAAGGGAGTACAAAAAATATACATTAAGTCAACTTAAAACCTGGTAAAATAACGTAAATGTCTTAAACCAAAGCTTTAAATCTTTGCAAGGATGAAATAGCATCATATGCACACAATATAAGTGGGTCTCATATAAGGCTTTTTATCCCCAGGTGTACCAATAGGATTCCGGCTTTAATTTATTCAATAAAAAAAAAACTATAACCTTGAAAAAACCTCTTGAGTGTGTAATTTAACAAATATTTACTTAAATAGGATTTTTCTCACAAGCAATCATGTTTGAGATTCAATGTACTATCATTTCCACAATATTTTGCAGTATTCTATTTTACCTTATCACTAACGAATTTTCTATTTATGCATACATATTAAACATTTTATATTTTAGATCCACAAAAATGTATTTTATAGATGCAAATAGCTGTTGACTTTAATGACTTCTACTTGTGCACACCGTTGTAGTGGTAATGTTTACATCTCTACTTCCTCTTAAAATTAAAATTTACATTTAGGTAAAGAGTTTGGAACAATATTCTAACCTTTCATGTATACATTTCTTTCTGTGTATGAAAGTAAAAAACCGAGTGTTGTTTTCTATTGTGCCAGCAAGCTAACTCTGTCATAGACTTCAAAGTGAAGCAGCTGTGCTAACATTAGCACCTGCTTCATCTGTCAAAATACAGATGTTGGAGCCGTCAACGGAGCCAGTGCGACTTTGGCGTTTACCACAAAACATTGACGCTTCAAAACGTAAAAAATAACGACAAAATATTATTTTTAAATCTTACCTTATTGCAGAATTTTGGCCCAAAAGTCGGAATACTGAAACGCCTTTTTTCCTGCTTAGCTTCTGCGAGCTAGCTAGCTGTTGAAGAGGCGTAGAATGTAGCAGATGTTATGATGGATGAAGCTGAAACACGCAGGTCCCAAGCTTCATGGATGCGAGCAGGGTCTCTCCAAAACAGATGAATACCCACTCAAAACCCAAAGACCTAATAAGTAAGGCTTATAAAATCGTCTTTTCCCCCCTTTCGTTTAACTCGCGACTTCGATAAAAATTTACTTCATGGTTTTTCTACTAATACTTTGTGGCCAAAACACTCCCCCTGGTGGTAGTGGGAAGTAAAGCAGACATTTCCCTTTTTCTTAGCATATTGAAATGTGTTGTGCAAACATCAAGCCTATGAAGATGTATTACATTCAAATTCTACATTATTTTGCCTCGCCACGAGTTGTAGAAGAAAAAATAATTTACATTTCTAATATATTGTTTAGGGCTGTAATTTTTTTAAAATGCAAAAATCAATTTGCCAAAATTTTAGAGGAGTTTGAATTTAATTTACCCCAATAAGAAGCTCACACAGCTATTCAAAAGAACTGCAAAAAAATACAAATAAAAAAAAAATTCTCTGATAACGATTCAAAACGACAGTATCAAAGTTGGGATATTTATCCATTTAGAAAATAATTTATATAAAAGCGCTTGCATTTACATTATTTATCAAAATGTATAAATTCAGTCCTTTTTTTGTTGCAAAGAAAGTTAATTTTTTTAACCTATTCATATTTTTCCAATTTGAGCTTTTGAAGGAGTTTTTAAATCTAAGAAGTGCTAGTAATTATTTTCCCCCAAAAAAATACCAAGTTACGTTTTGTATGAAGTAGAAAAAAATCCGATAGTACACAAGAAAATTAACTTGCACCTTGTATGCAAAAAGTGCCGCTGTAAAATAGAATGAAATTTGATCACCAGCAAGTAAATCAAGTACAGATGTACTTTAGGAATACTAAAAACGAGACAAAACGGATATAAATGTAAGAAGTTTTGAAACATCTTTTATTTTTGTTAAAAAACAAAACAAAACAAAAAAAAGAAAAATTCAAGAAATAACTTGCAAAGTACAAGATGTAAAGAACAGCCAAGTTATCCAAATTCAAAGACGACATGTGAGAATAAAAACAACAAAAATGAAAAAAACTATCGCCTCTTCTGGAAGATGTTGCCTCTTCCTATTCCACCACGGCCTCTGCCTCTTGCAGCCACTGCAAAAGAAAAAAAAAGTGAGAAATTGAGGATTTATTCAGTAAAATGTGTCATTTCATACACAGCCTTTAGAGAGCCGGCAGTACCAAGAGTATCTAAAGCCTTGTTAAAGAAACTTTTGGCTTTATAAAGTGAGTCGCAGTAGATGGAGAAGTTCCCTCACCCTGTGCTTTGAGAATAGCGGCTTTGCCTCTTCCGGCTCCAGAACCCTGGTTCTTGTTCTTCATACTCTTCAACATCGGAGCGTTCTTTAACATGTCAGGTAGAATCAGAAAGCGGATCTTGCTGCCACGAATATACACTTGTTCCAGCTGGGCAACCCGACCGTCACGATAGGTTACTGTGATGTTGGACATCTGTTGGGACAGAAGAATGAATCATTCAGGTCCAAGACAAATTTATGTAATGGCCTATTATACATTTTCAGCATTCAATAGACTGAAGGGATTAAAACTCAAACGCCTACTGGAAGAATTTTAAGATATCTTTCCAACTTTGCAAGACATAGCCTTTTTTTTTTTTTAATACTATAATTCTACAAACTTAAACTGTATTTTTAGATTTGTCTTTTGATTAAAAACATTAAAGTTGATTGTATGTAGTAGCTATCCAAGTATACTTAGTGTTTCTTTTACTCCTTTTTTGAGTACCTAAAAGTGATACATTAAGCTTTATCCAGTGAGAATTTTTGTTCTTAAATAAAATAAACAGATTTTGAGTCAAACTATTTACTGGATTGATTAATTTGAAAAGTCTTTCAGAAGTTTTTATTGAAATACATTTGGCTAAAGTATTCAGTGCTTTAAAAAATTATTTGGTTTAAAACATTTGAAGGACAAATGTGCAAATACCTGAAAATTACAGGTTTAGAGTACAATATTGATCCTTTTCTTTTTAAAGATACAATATTAAAAGTATCTAAGTAAATACTTTCTTCATCAGGTCAGTTAAATAGAAAGAACACAGAACTTTGAAAAACAATATAAAAATAAAATCAATATATAGGCAAAAATCTAACAGGCAGAAGATTGTTTTTCCTGAATTGTTTGATTTTGTTTTGCAACAAGAATTACTTCAGACCAAAAAAAAAAAAAAAAAGTATAAAGATTTATATTAACTAATCTACATAATACATCTGGAAAAGTCTGAAATTTCCAATATCCAAATTTGAAAAACACAATTTCTCCTTTCCATCCAATATCTTAGAAGAAGAAAAAAATGTTAGCTATACACTAAAGACCTTTTAGCAGAATAATCAATCACAACTCAGACGTAGGAGTCTCTTTATCAAAGTCCGGACGTAAATGAATCAAATTTTGTGAACACTACCTTAGAAAGGGGGGTTAGCACCCAAAAGAGTAGCTTAGCCAACTATAAAGATGGGGGTAACTTTCTACACATTTGGTGGCTTATTTGGGCTGTTTTTGTTTATTTTTACTACTTATCTTTCTATTTTTGATAAAACTCCTGTATATAAAACCTTAAGTCAAAGAACGGAAAAAAATTGCTTCAAATATCACTCAGCTATCTTAAAGGGCCTTGCTGGCCAATTCAAGATGAACAGTGTTCATTTCAGGTAGTTAGAATTCAAACTATAAATCAGATATTGTTTTACTTGCTTTTGTTTTACTTCCAGCCATAATAATAACTTATAATTGGTTTTGATCATTTTTTCCCGAAAAAAAAAGAAAAAAAAACCTTTATGTTAAATTTATGTTAAGTGGGGGGACGTCCACAATAAAATGTTTATTATTTAAGCATTCTTACATTATAGCGTGTCTTTAAGCTTATCAAAATCAAAGAAAAATGTTTCCTGTTTTTCACTGTGCTTTCCATTGTGAATAGAAAATAAATAGTGATCTGAAAAAGAGCTAAAATGAAACTTAAAGCATTCATTTGGGAAAGGAAAACAAACTCCATACACACCTGGCAGTTCATGTTGTCTTCAGCCTCGATCAGTTTGCCTCTGTAAACCTCTCCAGTGTTGGTCTCGCAAGTGACAATGTGTCCCTCTGCTTCATGCAGGACCTTGATTGGTACCCCAATGGACATTTTGAAGATAGTCCTTCAAGACAATTTAGAAAAGATAAAACAAATAGTCGAGGACATTAAAACAATACAGTTTAATTGAAGAACCTGACTTCTTGCTTAGAGCTGTTGATGAAACTCCCTACATGCAATTCATTCAAACATCGTTAACTGTTTGCATGCATTTGGCTTTAAATAAATATATTTGGTTAAAAAATACTTTAGTTGCGCTCTAAATGGCAGATGATTTACATAAAACATGCAAAAAGGTAGTAAATGACAATGCTTCTATTGACCATTAGCTACCTTACTGGTAGCTTGTTTCTTGCACTTTCGAAATTAAGGGAAAAAAGTATAACTACGTATAAAATATTTTCAATCGCTGAGGAGAACTTTTAAAGAATGGATTTTCAATTGAAAACGGATATTAAAATTTAAAAAAAAAGAAAAAAAAAACGAAAACGCCGTCACGCTAGCAGCTAGCTATGCAAGCCACATTAGCCAAGTACCCACCAAAATGATTATAAAAATGGTGCTAAATGGAGACCACACTATACTTAACTTTGATTATTAAAAATCAACACTGCTGTGACTTAAACGTGAAAAATATCAAAGACACGAACTACATATCAGACACTGAAATATTTTGAACTTAGCAAATACCGGGACGCAGTGTCTTCAAAAACCGAACATTCTGAATCACATTTAAAGATTATTACTGGCAATATAAAACCAACTGCAGTCTTCGGTAACTAGAATTTAAAGTCTTACTTCGATTTCTTCTTTCAAACTCCTAATTTGTTGTTCTTTAGAGCAGCTCAGCAACGTGGGCTAGTCGTTCAGTATGCCTTTTGAGCCTTTTTTCCGCTTACCCACAATGCACCGATGAAGCGTTTGTTTCCTGTGGCGCTTTTCACAATGCATCATGGGACATGTATTTCGGTGCTAACAAGTCTTGAAATCTAAAAAACAAGTAAACTGTTTTGTTGCTCTTGCTGTCAGTAGATGCAAACAATTTAGATTACAGCAAAAAGTATAATAATAATAATAATAATAATAATAATAATAATAATAATAATAATAATAATAATAATAATAATAATACAATAAAATAGGAAAATGAATAAATAAATAAATAAATAAATACCAACATACATAAATAAATCTTTATCAGAAGGCCTCAGATTGGTACAAGAATTGCCACTATTATAGGGCATTGGGCTACAAGCAAAAATATTAATAGATTAAAAATTATCACTTCTTATTGCTTACCAGGTTCATTTTTATCAACAAGTAAAAATGACTTGTTTAATTTCCCTGAATAAGATTAACAGGCAAACTTGATTGTTACTCATATGGGTCGAATAAAAATATGAAACTTTAAAAGATATTTCTAAAAATGTGTTATTTGCTCTTTCCAGTGCTACATAAAAGTTTTATAAAATCTTATTTAAGATTATTTTTTTCTTTCTCTTTTTTCATGAAGGATTTGAATCACTAACACATGCACTCCTGCCACATATTCTTGTCGAAACATCCAAACAAGAAGAGATTATGAAAATGAAACGACTCAATCAATACAAATGGATTTTTTTCATCGACCACAGAGAGCTAAAAACATTTGCTCCTCATAGTTTTTGAATAAACAGACTTTACGCATCACATACATACCCTTGCGTGTTTGTTTATGTAGACACGTCGCTTAGGACTTCCGTGAGATATATAAACGTTGCTTAATGCAGGTCCTTCTCACGCTGGAAGAGGTTCTAATGAGGAAAGACAAAGCATAATGGGACAATAAAAGACATCACCAAATGAACCATCATTTGATTTCCATTGCAACAGGGTCATTGACTGGCGTCAGCAGACAGGCTACTCTGTAAACACCTGCAGTTGAGCAGCGTGTGGTCATGTGTATGTACTTTACCTGTCCATATGTGTATCAGGCGTTTTATGCGTGCTAACCTGAATATAGTTACACTCCAGACATGAGCAGTGACATTTGCAAAGATCAAACAAGCCTTTGTTTTGGATGCTAACAGGCCTGTTTATACTGATGCCGTTGAATCATGTCACTTAGATGTGGATCTGGGTTGTCAGTATTTGTTGCCAAGCAATTATCCAATAGCTGATCAAGCAAGCAAAAGGATTTACTTGGAGAAAATCACTTAGTAGGTGAAAGTGCACACCTAAAGATTGTGGTTCAACTACTTTATAGTTTTCCTCAGTTGTTGTAGACATTTGGTACAACAAAAAGCAAAAATTTAAACAAAGCCGTAGAGTGATGTCTCATTTTGCTTCTTGGCTTATTTAATCGTTTAAATCCTCCTTTGAAACATTGTAAAGATACTTAATCAAGATGAGTTTTTTCAGTTGCTTTTTCACATTTAGCAAGACAATTGCCACCTGGTAGCTGCTGTATCTTTGACTTTACAAGAGAAATGGACTGAGCAATCCCTCTCATCTGGTGTTCAAAACAGGGAGTACCTGCTAGATCCAAGAAGCCAAAATGCACATAAACAAGTATTACTTAGTTGATTTATTTGTTAGAATAACCATTCTTGCTCTGGTATCTTTTTTTTAACATCTCCTCACTAATCCTGTTTTTTTTTTTTTTTCATTATATTTTTTCTTTATCACAAGTTATTCAAGTTAAAAACTGACAAATCAGATCCCTAAAAAAAAGCATGTGGTGTCCACTCGCCCTCACCTTGAATGTCTAATTGCCAGATTCTCCAAGGCCACTTTCAGTGGGAGGGGTGTGGATTTTAAACAATCTTACTCTTGAGTGGCGACAGCGGTTGTCATAGAAACGTTGACTCAGATCAACTCGGACCATCCATCCATATTTTTTTGTACTTTTTCTATAAGTCTCCACTTCCCAGTCTTGGTAAGATATTGCTCTGAGTCAGAAAGAAACTTTAACCCACTTTAAAAAGGTTTTAAAAAGTTAAATGCTGTATGCTTACATAGAACTTTATTCTCTTCCTTGAAGGCCCAAAGTACTTTACAGTCACAGTATTATTCATCCATTTACACACACTTTGATGGTAGCTTCACTGCCAAACAATGGTGCCAACCTGCAACCACCAGGAGCAATGTGTGCTTCAGTGTCTTGCTCAAGTGCACTTTGACACATAGATGGGCAAAGTGGAAACCGAACCATCAAACTGTAGGTCAACCGCTCTACCTCTGCACCACAGTCACCAAAACAATTAGTCTAAACTAGTCCTAGCAAGGCTAAATGATAAACAAATTATACATTTGTAGAATATTATGGAAATTAAATTAAAAACATATCTTTTTTAACTTTTTTCTGATTGTGACCTTATTAGTTTGTTAGTGTCCCACAAATATATTGAACTTGAAATGAGTTAAGTCAGTACGAGCAAAGTAGGGACAATGGTCAAACCTATAATACATCTTTGAGAGATCAGAATCATAGCATAGCAAAATAAATATGAAGCAAGAAACAAAAAGTGAGGTAACTTTGTCACTTGAATAAAAATGTGGTGGAGTGGCACTTTAGTTGACCTAAACAATCTATTTTTACACTTGTGGTTTTAGACTGTCAGACCAGGTTTTAGACATTCATAATGGAGAAAAGAAGACCATAAGGACCACAGAAGTAAAGCAGAAACATTAACATCTCCTACTTAAAGGGCACTCAAGTGAAAACTGTGTTTTTCTGGTGGTTTTATCATGTTCTTGCAGTATTTCCCTGATTATGGAGGACATGTGTAAAGAAAATGAATTTGAGAGAAGTATATCCATGTACATTTCCTCATCTGAGCCAGCATCTGGCTCAAAACTGCATTGCTAGACAGCTCCAATTTTGCTTAATATTTTTGTTGCACCAGTAATGTTAGAGGTTGGGGTTCTGAGGGGCTGTAAACTGGAGAGGGAGAGTATAAACAAAGAGATGATGGGAAATGAGTGCTGGCATACTCCCAGCCAACAGTCCCACCCTAAACTCAGAGGGGAATTTCTGATGAACTCTGCCTGCATAAAACAACACAAGTTTTTGATTTTTCATGAAAAATAGTATAATAATTAAAAGACCACTGGGAACTCTTTTACAATAGATACAAATGTAGTTGGAGTGGGACTTTAATGTAATGCTGTCTCAAATGTTTATCCATAACTGTCAAATCTTTTGAAGGATTTGTCTCCTAAGACTCTCTATTAAATCAATATATTATTTATTTTAATCACTTAAAGATTTTTTTTTTTACCAATATACCTTAAATAAAGAACTTCTATTTTCTTTAGGAAAAAAAAATCCAACACTTGTATAAAACTTGAATTTGATTTAAATAAGATGCAGTGCTGGGATTCTGACTGAATTCCAGATAAAAAAAATAATTAAAAAAAGAATGAAATAAATGACAATAACACTAGAAAAATGTTTTTCTGACTTCATGAAGTGAGCAGTACTTTTTTTAATGCAGCTGGTCCAGTCTTTATTAAACTGTTGACATTTTACTATTTGTATCCTGCTGGTGACACACTTCATCATG
The DNA here is from genome assembly GCA_003999625.1 of Oryzias javanicus. Classification (NCBI taxonomy): domain Eukaryota; kingdom Metazoa; phylum Chordata; class Actinopteri; order Beloniformes; family Adrianichthyidae; genus Oryzias; species Oryzias javanicus. The sequence goes on along the minus strand of CM012448.1, from coordinate 13,271,473 downwards.
ACACATCAGTGGTATCTGCAGAACAGTCCGTGTGTTTTTGTGAGAAAGCTTGAACATTTACAAAAGAAATGCAGCTTCCTGTGTGCTTTAGCGCCCCGGCATTAGATGCTCCGCCCGTTTCTGCGTCAGAACGTTCTGCAGAATTTATGATGTAAGGTTCCTCTTGCTCTGCTGACGGGCCACCTTTCCCTTGGTGTCCATTGGTTACGCAGCAGCTGGATTCCACATTGGAATATGATGTCCACTGCCAAGGAAGTTCACGAGTAGCCTTTTGTCCTGCTTGGTCAGGAGTGACCTCCAGAACAAAACTGTTTACCACTGTGCCTCCTGACGATTCATCCTTACTGGTCTGGGAGGTCCGTCCGATACTGTGGCTTCGGATATCTCTGCTGTTGGTGTCCCCCAGCCCAACCCTGCAGCTGTCTCTCTGCCTCATGATGTTCTGCCTCCAAATCTTCTGGAAAGTCTGCCGGAACTCCCGAATGCGGTAGGCGTAGATGAAGGGATTCACGGCTGAGTTTGCATGGGAGAGGATGATGGCGATGTTCATCACCAGTATGTGCGGGCGCTCGCAGTTCCGACATAGATGGTTGTAGCAGTTAATGATATGCAGAGGAAGCCAGCAGAGAGCGAACAGGCCCACGATGATGGCCAGTGACTTGGCAGCACGCACCTCCCTCTGCAGAAAGGAGCGCGAGGAGCTGGGAGTGGGGGCTCTCTGTCCAGGAGCGGGAGTTTGGGACACTTTCAGACTCATGAGACGGAGCTGCCGCCGCGCCGCCATGAAGATGTGCGCGTAGATGACCAGCATGACCAGCAGAGGCACAAGCACGCATCCGAAGAAGTTGAAATAGACCATGTAGTGCAGGGTAACCACCTTCTCAAAAAAGCATTCAGTCATGCCTTCAGAGCACCTCTTGTTCTCAGATGTAGTGATAGTTGAATTCCAACCTGTCAAGAACAAACAAATGTCAACCATGTTTTGTGTTATACATTTTTTTTTCATCTCAATAACCATGTTTTCAATCAACATGATCCTATAGAACCGGGTTTTAAAGATCCACTCCAAATGAAAGTTGTGTTCTTAACATGTTCTTGGAGTATTTTTCTCTTGATGTAGGACATTTATAAAGAAAATTAAAATTAAAATAGCATTTGTGCGTATTTCTTCATTCAAATTATTGTGAATCAGGAGCATACGAAAAATGCTGTTTGCAAAAGCTTGTAGTTGTAATTTAGAAATTACAATGAATAGACTACAAGCTCTATAGATCCATCTACATCTTTGTTTTCCTCATGTGAGCTGACAGACAACATACAGCTAAATATTTTTAGTTGCACCACTAATGTCAGGTTGGGGTTGTGAGGGGCTGTAAACCAGGGGTCCCCAAACTACAGCCCTCCTCCACATTTGGCCTGGCCCCCCGCACACGACCAGAGATGGATTATTCTTTTTTTTTCATTCTGGCCTTGAGATTGAGACCCACATAGTGTGACTTTATATTCTACTTTTCTGCAGTCTGTGCTCCTATCCGGTTACATTCTCTAGTGCTGTAAGATATGAGAAAAAACATATTTTTCCAGCAGCTTGCTCTATTTTCTATCTAATTGTTCAGTCTCTGTGTTAAGTGTTAACACTTAACAATTTTTAGATTTAAAAGATATTTTCCTGGACAGTTTTCTGAATAGTCGCGTATTCTAATCGCTGAAATAAATTCAAGTTAAATTATCCGATTTGCATGTGATTGCACTCCGGGCGTAACATTTCAGTCGCGAGTGACGTCACCAGCAGGTGTAGCGTTCTGATGCGTCTGAAGCGATTCTTCTGCGATGGCAGTGCAACCACTGCGACACGAGCGATTACGAATCGCTTGGAAGTATAAACCAGCCTAAACAGGAAACATGATTGGAGAATAAATCTGTTCCAAATTTACCAGCAAACCTATTAAATCAATATCTGTTTTTCTATTTATTATTGTCTTGGGTGAGTAACATATTTTTAAAATGTACTCGTTGATAGGAATTAAAGGATTAAGTAACTAACTTATCTGAAGAAACAGTTGTAACCTGCTCACCAAACTTACAGCACATAATAAATTGTTTCTGTTTCATTTCTTCTATTTCTTGTATTATATTATTATTAGCAATGGGAAAAAAAAACAATGGTTCCTTTTATATATGATTAACACACCAACTTCTAATGACTTTTCAGGGTAGTTTTATTCTAACAAACGCCATAAAAAGATCAAATAAGTTTAAAGACTGTAAAATAATACAGTTACCTAAAAATAATTTGGTTTTTAGTACAATAAAACTCAGGAATTGCTGACTATAGTTGAAAAAAAGGAAACATCTCTTATGTGGTAGGGTAAAAACATACTTTAAAGTAAAATAGTTGCAAAAATAGGTTTCCTTGTAAGTATATTGTTCTCCTAGATTCTGTTTCAAGAATCTCACCTGTGTTCCAGCCAAACATGGGAGTCAGGCCGATGGCCACAGACAGAGCCCAGCAGAATGCAATGATGCCCTTCGCCCTCTGCCCCGTCACCAGACTGTTGTACCTGAAAAGTTGAAGACTCAATCATCACCCATTTCCAGTTACTGGGTTAGTTATCTAATCATTTGGCGATTGTGTTGTCCAGACAAGAGTCAAATATTTGTCAAGCTGAATGAAGAGAAAACACTTATGCATTGAAGCCTAAATACATAATCAACATAATGATATTTGTTTTGCCAGCTGCAGTTTTTTTTCCTTTATCAAATATGCTTTCAGACTTCCTCTCATGGGTCTGCTGTCCAAAGGAACAATCAGTAGGAGCTTAAAAAATATGTTCTGATCTTGAACACAGTTATTTTAAAAACTAATCGATAGCTGCATTGATTAAAAGTTTGCATTGCTTTAGAAATATTTGGTGTGAGACATTGCAGGAGTCTATATGTAATGTCAAAGGAGCCTCCAAAAAACAATAATTAATGCTTTTATAGCTTGAATAAATATGCTAATAAATGTGTCCACATCTTGTCTTTGAATGATTGTTAATTCAAGAACCTTTTTTTTTTTTTTGCTGAATTCCACTTAAGCTGGTCAGTTTGCATCCACACTAGCTGCATTTACATGTGCAAAATGTCCTCGATTGGATCAAAGATTGGATTAGAATAGAACTGTGCACATAGGTCCTGAAAAACTTTATCCAATTGCAACAAATGTTTCCATGATCGGAATCAATCATTTTGACATGCGCAGAACTGTCTAAAATGCCAGAAATAGTCGTAGAAGAAGAAATAGCGAGTTCCGTGACAAAAAACAAAGATGCTGTATCGAACAACAAAATGACACCCTGAACGTGCTTTCACTATTAATAAGCTATGCATCTAGCTGCTCTGCTCAGAGAAATGGTTCGTTCACAGAGAGCAGCTGAAAGGTCTGGTTCGCTCCAAAAACTGCCTAACCTTCTATGCATGACGTAAAATCAACGAAGTAATGACACACGATCGGAATGTGTGTTTACATGCACCTGGCTCGATCAACAATCGGAATAACCCACATGTCTCGATAGGAACGAAATTTGGATCCGAATGAGTGTGATCGGGCCAGAGTATTCCGAATGGCATGTTTACATGATGCATTTTTTTCTGATCAGGCATTTGTTCCGATTACTTGTGGACATGTAAACCTAGATACTGTCAGTGAAGCAAACCAGAGTTCACTTGCAAGTCAAATCAAAAACCTTATTTTCAGAATAGTCTGTTTTCCTGATGGGTTCACACTAGAGTTTGGGTCAGCTTTTACACCTTTAATTTTTCTCCACCAAAGAAAAAAAAAAATCAAACGGAAAATGAAACAAACAATACAATACTTCCAGGTTTTGTTGACACAGTTTTTCTGTGCAGGTTTACCCAATATATGATAAAAAAAATCTAATTGAATTTAAATTTAGGTTTAAAGCTGTATTTTTTAATGCAAAAATAAGTAAATAAATTAACACAAATAAATAAAGCAGCATTTTAAATGGTTTTGCCCTAATTAAGTAAAATCTAAAATCAAAGTCTCATGAAAACTTCAGGAAAATTAAAATGTGGAAGAGACACATCAAAATCAGAAATGTTTCTTCATGAGCTACGTTCACCTTCAGCAACCTGCGTTCAAGCGGCCACTTTCACTACGCTACGTAAACCAGTGTAAATGTGAGTTTCAGGCTTTCCTGTGTGGACTCAAAGTAAGTCCATAAAGATTTGCAGCTGCATATAAATCAAATTTTATCAAACCACAAAATAAATATCCCAAAAAAATTAGGTTTGCAAATGAGTAAAAAGGGATCTGCATGTCAGGGAAAAAGATTTGTGTTTGTGAAATCATTTTTTCAATTTTTTCAAGCATTTTTTGCAGATGGGGAGCAAAAAATTAGCTTTTGCAGTTGCGGTTGCGAATTGTGTTCCTGTCTTTATACGTCTTGGATGGCCACAAATCAAACTGTCCAATCAAAGAGCAGGTGGCTTCCTGCCGCCCTGCCCCACTGCAGACTTTGAAGTGTATTTGTGTGTTGAAATGATGCAAATCTTTTTTGATTTAAGTGAAAACATTTAGCTACAGTTGCAAATCTTTATGGCCTTATTTTGACCCCGTAACCCCGTTCAAATATCCTGTTGACCTGTAGCTACGCACGTTTCTACTGTTGTTTTCAGGCTTTACATAGAAAACACCATCAAACACACGTTGAAAGTTCAACCAGGTTGAACTTCTTTGACCAATCAGGGACTCGGATTTGGTGGTGACGTATTTTTAAACTCATGGAAATGTTTGAAATTTGATCATGAAAGAGAAATTAATAATCCAGGCAGAATTCTATGACACCAACTCTTGTGTATGTCGGAATAGAGCTGTGAAAGAAAAAAAACAAAGAGCAAGATTTGTACCGCTTTGACATTTTATACCGAGCCTCTTCCAACTGTAGGTGGCGGGCATGCACTAGTAAACAGCAGAAAGATAAAAAGAGGAAGCCCCTCCCTGCTGGTCCAGTGTGAACACCATGGGCTAAACACTTGTTCTTGAATGTGCGCCAGTGTGCGTCCAGTGTGTCCAAAGTTAATCTATTTATGGTAAGGATCTGGAACATATACCAGCTTTCCAAATCCTCTTTTGCTTTTGTTCCACAGTCCTTTTTAGTCAAGTTTTTCTATTAAGACTTTCCACAATACAGTCATCAAATCTAGATTACTTTAATTAAAAGAAAAAAAAAAATCTAAAGGATATAACGAAAGGTTTGTGGCACCAACGTTGGTACAGACATGGCTAAAAATGTTCTGGAACTGGTTATGCAAATCACAGGAAATGTCTAACTATGAAGCTACCAATGATCCATGAAATTAGAGCTACTCATGCAGCTCAACTTGTGGTGAAAACGTGAAAAAAAACAAAACATTTTACTATAATGTTATTTTGTCCTCATAGGGACACCGTACTGTTTAAAAGTCTATACCTTTATGTGACCGAATGCAATTGGCCCCCTTTTTTCAATTTACCTGAGTGGGTTCTTGATTGCGATGTAGCGGTCTACAGCGATGGCCAGCAGACTGAAAATGGAGCTCTGGGTGAGCACGAGGACGAAGCAAGCGATAAACAGGCAGCCATGAAATTCAGCACAGAAACCCACGCTGCAGAGAAATAAATAAAAGACATTACATTCAACTTAGTTTAATTACATTTAAAACGATTTTTAAAAAGACTGATACCTTATCGTGATAGCAAAAGGAATGGCCAGCAGTCCCACTGCTATATCAGCCACAGCCAGAGACACCACAAAGAAGTTGGTGATGCTCTGCAGGTTGGAGTTCAGGCAGACAGACCAGCAGACCAAGATGTTTCCAGCGACAGCCAGGAGCGCAATCACCAACTCCAGACCAATGTAGATCACCTGATAGGTCCTCAGCATGGTTGTTGTTTTATTTTTTTTTACTTCTTCTGCCTTTTATTCATGATTTCATCCCACAAACTCCTCGACTTGTTTTGCAATGAAATACCTGCTCGCAAAGCTGACTAGGTCACCCTAAGGAAACACATGAAAGTGTTGCAGTTAAGGCAGGAAGTTCACTCCGCAAAAGCGCTACATGTGATGTGTGATTTCAGTCACATCTTTTACCGTAACTCGTCACATATGAGTGTGCGTGTCTTCCTCTTTTTTTTTTTTTTTACTGCAAAGGTCTTTTGTTCCTCCGTGTTCGGCTCAGTGAACTCCGTCACAGGAGGAAGTACAACATCAGGGACGGAACATCTGAGAGGCTTGTTACTGAGGAGAGAACATCAGTGAAACAAGCCTGGTGGTTTTTTTAGCCTGTATAAACAGATTACAGTACACATGCAGTCACTACAGAAACGACATCTATCACTGGAAGACAAGGGGACAGGGCCAAAGCAGACAGTCCAACAATGGGGCTTTTATTTCAGGAAAAGTTTCCCAAAAACTGCCCCTCTAATCATTCCCGGCATTGACATACTTTCCCCTAAAATCACTGATAATTCCTCTTAAAAAAAGAAAACAAGAAACACACCTCCAAATTTTCTGCGAAACCGAACTATCGCTGGAGCGCTCGGTCAACTTATCACCGCTGTGTTTCTTCAGAGTTATTTTGCTGAATTCTTCTGCGCTGTAAGCAGATTAGGGCTTATTCCACAAACCTGTTCCAACCTGAACGCGCCTCAGCAGTGAGCAGCCTGTCACCAAGCAGGGTTTTCAGTAAAAACACAAAAGGAGAAGGACGCAAAACATCTTCCAAATAATGTCAGATAAGCTGCAGTGATGCTAAGGATTAGGGTGGATCATTAGTTCCTTTTTTTTCTGAGAGCCTGCTTTGACTGTAAGAAGTTTATTGCCTTTAAAAGTTTTTTGTGCTCAAATTCTACATTTTAAGCACCAAAATACAAACTTTGAATGCTGAAAATGAAATTATTTTTAAAAGACTAACGTTATTCTGGAAGACCTTTGCAGCGCAGTTTGATGCCAACCAAAATAAGATGCACGCATTCACGTTTTGGTGGTGGTTTAGGTAAATATGGATTAAACTTTTTTTAAATAACAAAATATGCAAAAAAAAAAAAGTTATGCAAAACCACTGAGACATAAATCTTATTCCTGAAGGAAGACACCTGCTTCATGGGGAGCAGTTTAGTTATGGTGCAGTAAAACTGACAAATTGATGTTTTTATTTCAGCAAGCATGCTAAGATAAACAGCTAAACTACGAGATCTAAAACTTGTCCAGTAAAAACAAAGTGCTACAGCATCCACATTTTTTAAATTAGTTAATAGCTCAAAAATCCTTCACGTTCCAGACCAAGCACTCTTGGTTTGGTTAAATTGGTAATATGTATGAGTGGACATATGGAAGGAATGATGATGGGATCATAAGTGGGAAAAATCCTTCTGGGAATAAAATATTACAAAGATAATACCTAATAAAACTACTTTTGTAAGTATTTAAATCACATAAATGACAAATTAAAAAAAAATGATTTAAAAAAGCCAAGATAAAAACAAAAATCCTCATGTTGAAAAATGAACTAATTATGTTTGAATAGTAATAATAATCTCATACAGGAAATTCCTGATTACATCAAAACGTGAAATATCAGGGGGCAGCACCTAAAAGCTATTTATGTCAACCTATAATATCAATTTTAGTCATAATTTTTGTTTGAGTGAGCTAAAAAGTTCACATGATAAAGTAGGAGTCCTTTAATCCACCTTTTAAAAGGCACAGAAGTGTGAAAACACACTGCCATTGTTGATGAGATTAACATATTTTAATTAATTAGAATATATTATGTGCTATTTTTATTTCTTTGGCTGAATTGAAGTTTCAGAGCACATTTGGAACTCTAGCAATCCTAACTCAACCAAAGTCCAACTTCTTTTCCTCTGTGGTTGTGTAATTAAAACATTCTCACAGCCTAAAGGAATTCCTAAACCAGGATTTATCAGGTTGAAAAAAAAAAGAAAAGCTGCAGTAAAAGACCTTATGAGGCATTTCAGCCAAGGAACAAAGTTTGCCTTACCTTTCTGTTCTTCAGAAATCAAGCAAAAACGTTTCCCATATGGAGCCTTTTCCACCTTCCAGTTATAAGCAGCTGGAGGAGGATGTGATAAGAAAACGCACATCCTGCTGGAAAGGATCTGTCACTGCCTTGTCAATCATTGCAGCCTGCCAGCAAGATAAAGAAAGAAACAAACACAAATGCGTCTGGAACAGGAGTGCGACTGAAAGAGCATTAAAGCAAGAAAACAGAATATTTAAACAAAAATAAAGAAGATAATTACATAATTTAGAAGTGCACATAAACAGCTGTAACAGTCACTACAGGAAGCTCCCTCTCTGCGTAACGGCCGTAATAAAGAGTTATGGCCGTTTGGAAATAAATAAATAATGGTATAAATCCTTGTTCCTGGTGCTTCAAAGTGGTGAAAAAAATACAGGAGGAGCTCCTACCTCATGTTTGTAAAGACAAAAACTAATTTTCTTCATGCGTATTTCGTCCTCAGATGTGCGCTCTGCTCGCTGGCTGCGCGCAGACGCCGCGTCGGAGCGGAAGGCAGCGAGCTCCCATTTGAATGTGTCAGATGAAGCGGAATGAAGAAAGTGATGCGAGGCTGCTCCTGATGCTGCGCAGACACGCCGGCTGCCAGCGCGCGCGGCTTTTATGGCGAGGACATAAAGATTACGCAGCGGTGGAGAGCTGCGTAAAAATACGCAGAACACAACAGTGGTTATGATCTGCTAGTTTAAAGGTCTATGGAAAGTTATTTAATAATAAAAAAAGTGTGAGAAAGTTTGTGTTCAGTAGCAGAGGCTACTGAGTTAGAAAATTCTCATTGGGGCTGGGAGGCGGGCAGAAGACTTTTGAAGGGAAATAGATGGAAGGTCAATACAAATGAAAGGCTCAAATTAAGTAGAAAAATGTTAAGTGATGTGCTGAAAATCCTGAAACCTGATTTGGCTAGCACAGCCTAATACAGGTGCGCAGCATATCATTTTGGGGGCTTAATGACACAATCCAATTCAAATTGTATTTTTGGTATTTTTAACATGTTTTTTGTGGCATTTTTCTCATTGAGGACTTATATAAAATGATTTATGATTAAAACTACATTTCTGATATCATGTTGGAGCAGAAGAAAACAGCAACTTTTTTTCTTTGCTACGAATGTTAGCTTGGTTGTTACATCCCCTGGGGTACAACACGAGTCTAGGGTGGAGGAGGGGGACAGTAACGAAAACTGGACACCAACAAATTAAAGGAACATAGTTTATGAAATAACAAAAACCTGTGTCCTGAAATGAAGATTGAATAACAAGTGTGATGGTTAAGAAAAGAACAAACCAAAAGGGAGTTAGAACCTTGGACAAAAGAAAAAGTCAGGGAGACTACTGACCCAGCCATGGCGAGCTCCCTGCTGAGGGCTGCCTAACCAAAACAGAAATGAAACAAAGCCCATAAATCAGAGCTAGCCAAGATCCAACTCCAAACTAACACAACAAAACCCAGCAATCTAGATTGCTGAGGACAAAAAGGGTAAAAGAGACAAATCAAATCAAATCAAATCAAATCAAATCAAATCAAATCAAATCAAATCAAATCAAATCAAATCAAATCAAATCAAATCAGCACCGCCCAGCCTGCTGTCCTGCCTGGCTTGGTGTGGCCTCCTCTGCCTCAAATAGACATCTGGTGGTGATCAGGAGACATTGGCCACACCTGCCAGGTGAGCCAAAATATTGGATGGGAAAAAGGCCTGGCAGCAGCAGCAGGACAATGTGAGGAGCTATAGCTAGCAGAAGGGAGCGTAAAGAAATGGGACACGGGAATTAGCTGAGTCTGACTTCTGCTGCAACAGTCCTGCCTTCAACTCAGAGGCGAAATTCTAATGAACAACTACCGCTTTGCAAAAAATACGTCATAAAAAACAACATTTGTTTTGTCAATTTTATTTTAAGATCACAGGGAACGACTTTACACTAATATTGAGTTGGAGGGGGACTTCAATATTTCATTTAAAGATATTTCTTTTGTTATTTTTGCAACGACAAGTATTTTGTTTTCATAATTTCTTGGAATTTGTCCATAATTATGTGCTGTCCAAGGGATGTTGACTCCTGTCCACCTTCATCCACATTTGTCATGGGATGGATTATATGTCGATTTTTAGGCTTGGGTCATCTGGACCCCATAAGATAGTACAAGGGATATGCTAATATTGACTTAGAAACTGGGGGGCCAAGATATGTGCTTGCTCCCTTGTAGCTACACCCCTATTTGATAGATTTTTTTTTATAACAATGCTTCTTGGAATTAACATTTTTACTCTCTGAAAAGTTGTTCTTTTTTTTAAGGTGGAATAAACAAGTATTTTGGGATGAGGGGCAGAACTGAGTATGAGGGTTTTCCCATCCACTGACTGTTGTTTTGTGGATAAAATGCAAAAACTGGGGAAACAAATTTACACACTAAAAACTCCAAAATAACCCAAGTTGGAATGCGTTTAATCCAACTGCAAGGTTAAAAAGATATAAAACTTTTTTCCTCATTATTTTAATTCAGAAAAAGACAATATTAATTGGGTTAAAAAGAACAAATGAAAAAAAAAAAATGAATATTGCTCTGAAAAATAAACCCAAAAATAAATCCAACATGAATAACCTGAGAATTGAGTTAAAGAAATGACCCAAGTGTTTTAAGAGTGCAACAGTACATTCATTTAGCAAAAAAGGATTCAGGCTCCTCTTTATGCTGAAGGACAACTATTATGTCAGACATCATGGGAGTGTCGGTCACTCTGACACCAGCTGCTCCACATTGATCTGAGTCCCCAATGCAGTTAACGTCAGGACCATTCCATCCTCTCCACTCCGGAGGTGGAGCCTCAAATACTCCTTGGTCTGTGGGGGAGATCATCATCTTGGAAGAGGGAGTTTGGCTCCAGGCTGGTCTGAAGAAAAATGCAAACAATTTAAAAAGATTTTTAAGCCAAAGTAACATTACATGAGTAAAATCTATTTATGTATTTACAGTGACCTTTATTTTCCCTGGAAATCCCATTTAGATTAATTCTCTTTTTCAAGGGGGCCTCGGCTAAAGACATAAACACAAGAAAATAAAGAATAAAGAATGAAAACAGTATTTTCAGTATTTCCAGTAAGTAGACTAAGTTTAAACCCATATTCTTGCCTTAAGTCTAGTTGCTGTTCAAAAACAAAGTTCTTAGAGTAAAAGTTCAAATCTTCTGCTGCAAGATCTCTTGTGACACAGGATACTTTGGTTTTGAAAGGATGTTCTGCTCTCAAAAGTTAAATAACATCATAATTCTTATGGTACATTTTTTAAAATCTACATTTTATTACAGCTTAATTACCACAAAAATAGATATATTTTTGAAACAACAAGAGAAAAGTGGGATTTTCTGGCTCTTGTTGGGTTTTTAGTCTGTAAAAATTGACCAAATGGCTCTTCTGGCACTAAAAGTTGCAACATTTACTGCAAACTTTAACTGCATAGCTGTGAAAAAAATCTGTGGTATTTAGGTACTAAGGGTGAGAGATACTGGGAATTTGAGTGTCAATTCAATACCAAGTAATTACAGGGCTAGTATAGGCCAATATAGGTACAGATACGTTTCCTTTGAAATGTTTGATTATAGAATAATTTTGGATAATGAAACACAGGAAAGAGACTTTTGACAAATAAAAATGTTAATTAACTAATGACAACAACTTGAACTGAACATACATCAAATACAGAGCATATATGTTAATACTGGCATAAGACAGTATTTAGTGCAAAATTTACAAAAGCAAAAGTGTAACTAAAATATTATTAGAACAGTACCACAAATATGTACATTTTTAAAAAATGGCAGCAATAAAATATCAAGTGAAAAAAGTAAAATAAAAAAGGCAACACTATAGCAAATATAAAAATATGAACAACAGTAAAAAAAATCCTGTCATTGGTGCAAATATTTGGTTCTTTAATGACTCTGCTCTACATTTACTATTTACTCAAATTGGGGTGTTTTTTTGCCCAACCTGGCAACACTGTAGACAGATAGATGCTGCAAATGAATGAATTCTAACAAAAGGATCGATGTCATCAAGCTAGTATGGATACTTCCCCTTGGTATTGATACTCAGATTGATTCGCCGGCCCCTATTAGGTACTGACAGAGAAATCAAAACTGTCTTCTCGGGTATAAAATGATAGGAAGCTGGCCTTTAGACCCTTTAACGCCTGAGATGTTGCCGGGGATGCTTCATTAACGGGCACTTGTTAGCATACCGTAACTTTTCAACTGCTTTTCTCTACTTCAGAATCTGCTGGAATTGTGTTAAAAAGAGCATCAACACCAGAGCTAAAACTCCATAATAGTAACCTTTAATACTGTTGACAGAGATTGGGTTCTCCCCAAACAACAATACTTGAAGTTTTCCCATCACATGGCTTCGTTTAGATCAGCTATTGCTGATTCTCAAAGCACTGAATGACAAATGAAGTGAGACTAAAGCTAGGGCACCAAAGTCTAAACACAACAGCAACACAATCTGTTTTGGCAGAAGCACAAACGATTTGGCAAATTTGTCATGGAGAACCACAAATGCATTTTCCTAACACATGTGGTTTGATTCACAAGTTAAAAAAAGCTTTTCAACACTATGATTCATTTCAGATGAGTATTGTTCCTCCAAAAAAAAAAAAAAACAGAAATTTCCAAACTTTTTGTGCTTTGTTTTAGTCTGAGGGATGTGGGGATAGCAGTCCTTAAACCCTGTCATAGTTTGTGCTTTTAATAAAGGAGTTTTCATCTAAATAAATCATTTTTGTATAAACATTAAAGTGTCCTTTCAGTACTCGAGAGTTTAACTGTGAGTCTCAACCTGATGCTGTCTAAACATGGTTTTGCATCACACGCTGCGTGGGTGTGTTTGTTATGTAAAAGATTCCACTCCGGTGCCATGCTTTGTTCCATCATATGTTTTTATGACCACATTATAAATCTTAACCTTTAATGATCTCCCGAATAAAGAATTAAGTGATAAACAGGCACTTTTATGTCTCATTAACATTTTTATTCCTTTATTTCAGAGACAACAAAACATGATCTCAAATACTGCATAGTGCATTTCTCTATTATCAAATGAACATATACGTCTTTATAAGAATAAATATATAATTGTAAATATATAAGTCTCCTTACTGTGGAGGTTAAAGGCTGGCAATACACTAACAAGAAGAAAACCAGTCATGAAAACAGTTAGTATGGTGATAACAGCCACAAGGGGGCGACACAGAGACAAAATGTGGTGCATCAAAATAAAAACGTGGTTCTATTTTTATGATTAATTAACCTTCATCTGATAAGAATTTCAACAAATTGTTGATTGTTCCATGAAAATAGCTGTCATTGTTCTGGTGGCTCATCACTACTTGATTTTACAAATCATTTTAAGGAATGGCTTAAGTAATCAATAGAGGGAAAATAATTATTTTGAGATAAAATTAGCAGCAGGCCTCTTATTATTTTATAAGAAAATCTTCAAGCATATTATTTCTTCTAGAAAAACGAAGTTCAGTGTTGAACCAACTGAATGTTTTTATTTAGATTATTCAGTTTTTTGCCGCTTTTAAGCTAATTTTGCAATGCATTCAGTTTTTAAATTTCATTTATGTTGGATCAACCCTCAGATTATGATGAGGAATCCTTAAGATCTGTAGCATAATGCGCTAATTATCTTCAAATCTTTTTGGGGTCACAGGGTTGCAAGAGCCGACCCTGCTATTGAGGGGCAAAGTTGGGGTACACCTTCCAGTCTGTCGCAGGGCCACACACTCACAAGCACACCCAAAGGTCATTTAGAGGTACTAGCTGAACCTATGAAGCATGTTTTTGGATTGCAGGAAGAAGCTGAAGCTGCATGCTTGAACCAGGGTCTCCTAATGCACCGCAATCCTTTTTTAACTTCATCAGCTTCCAGTTTCACATCACAGAAAAACAAATGGATTTAATTCTGTGTGAAGAGCTTCTTCCTTCAAATCCAAAAATACTGTTTTAATTTATTTTCAGTTTTTTTTTTCTTTTCAAATAAGCTTTTAATTTCTCTGGTCCACCTTGTAACAAGAACTAAATACTGTTTGTTATCAAGAACTTTGAGTTCAAATAATATTTCAACAGATCCATAGCATTCCATTAAAGAAAACATGCACCTCTTTTGCTCTTTTTTTAACAGAAAACATAAATGTAATTTCCTTTCATTCTGTCGTAATGTGACCCTGTCACAACCTCTTTGAACTATATTTTTATAATCTTTGCTTTACTTAGGAATATGAAGTACCCATTGAAATGTTATGTAGGATAAAAACTAAAGTCTATGGAATTTCAATAAAGACTTTACTGGTTATTGTTTTACAAGGGAACCACATGGTATCTGTATTGGCAAAATACTTCAAAATCCATGATGAGAAAATGTTGTCAAGTTAATTCAAGATAATGCAAGAGAGAGATGAACAGAAACACAATAAAATGCTCAAAATCCACTGTAGGGCTGCGCGGTGGCGCAGTGGTTAGCGCTTTTGCCTCACAACAACAAGGTTTTCTCGGGGGACTCAGGCTTCCTCCCGTCACCCAAAAACAGGTTTCATAGTGAAATTGGTTACTCTAATCGTCCCTAGGTGTGAATGTCTGCTAACCTGTGCAGGGAGTACGCCGCCTCCACCCACAAGTAACAAGGTTAGGCTCCAGCAACATCCAGCAAAGGGATGCAAACAGGTTTAGAAGAAGAATGAAAATTAGCTAACTTTTCAAATATTTTCTGTTTGTGCCAATTGTGCACATCTTCACTAAAACCTACTGACAGTCAGACCATTTAATTATTTGATGGTAAAATATTAAGTCCCCAGGATAAAAAAAATCACTCGACCCACAATGTCGCAGTTCTAATGTGGGGGTTAAAACTGTCGGCTTCCAAAGTAAGACACACAACAAAAATATTTATGTTCATACAGGAGATTTTATTTGACATTGTTTTTGTGTACAAACATAGGCTGCAAATGCTTCCCAAACATGTTTGACCTCAGAATACTTGACTTTTTACAGTTCTACAAGCAGGACACAGAATATTTAACAAGTAGAAGAGTCAAAAATTGAGGACTAAAAAGAGAGCATTTGTGGTTGGTCGTCGGGACTTCTCCTTAACCTTTACATGTAGGCATGACTAATAAAACAACCTACAATATTCCCTAGAGAAGTCCAAGTTCTTGTTCAAGAATGGCAGCGGAAGGCCATTTGAATGAGTTAACTATAATATGGAAATGTGGTGATAAATACCAGGGTCATGTACAATAAATGCAGAAGATTTACAACTTTCCTAGAAAAGCAAGATGCACCGTATCTTGGTGCGAGTCCACCGAAAGTCTAACCTTTTTGGCTCGGTTTGAGGTTATGAGTGGACATGCAGATACAGCGACAATCAACAAAACGGTTTGGAGCCGCGGATGGCTCCTCTCTCCTCTACCACAGACTTACACTTCAAATTTCCAAAGAGACTAACGGTGAACCAGCTGGAACCTCAAAGAGCATAAACCAGTGAACACCACAATAAATAAAAGAAAAAAGCTAATTATGTTTGGTCTATTATAATACATAGTATACAAACCCATGAAAAAGTAGAGGAGCTGTTTAATCTAAATCTGTTAAGGTAAACAATCAGAAAGTCCAGTTTGCCGATGACACAACCTAAATCTGAAACGAAATCCTTCTCCAAATCAAGCACAACTGACAGATTCGGATTTTTCTCAACAAAGTGCACAAAATAAAAACAAATTGCATTTTGTTCTTGGACAGAATTTAGCTATAAATAAAAAAAACACCCAGAAGACTGTCCTATGCTAAAGCGGGGAGACGTATAAATAAAAATAAAATAGAAAATAGAAAGAAAAAAAAAGCAGAAGGCAATAGAAGAGACAAAGCTGTGTCTGTTAACTTCAACACAGCTTCAGTCAATCAGCATCACAGTCAGGTAAAACACTCATTTAAAGCCATTGGAGCATTTATTCAATATCACTGAAAACATTTCTTTTTCCATCCTTAAGCCTTTGTATTGATAATTGTCAAAACAGATAAATAAATATATAAACCATATTTAATTAAATCTTTTTCTGTTTGTGTATTTTTAAGCTTACTATTTAAATAATTCATTTTAAAACAATTATTAGTAAAACATTATAAACCTATCCACCAGTGGACGGCAATATTATTACAATGCTAATAAAGATGTAGGACTGAAGTTTACAACCAGGTAAATGAGCCTAAATTTAAAATTTTGTTATGTTTCCATTGTTGCTAATAGACAGTCTTCTTACAATTCATTTAGTATAAAATATACAATTTATATTAGGGAAGCTACGGAGCTCTGACATGATATTCAAAATCATTATAAATTGTTCCCTCAAATGATTAATTTATAAACCACTTAGAATTTTTGGTGCACAATTATGTAGCTTTTGGCCAAAAAGTACCATTTCAGTAGTATTTAGTGAGCACAAATTAAAATTTTTTGGGGCACAAATTAGTATTTTAGCATAATCAGTTCTTAATTCTTAAAATACTACTTTGTGCTCAAAAAGACACATTTGTGCTCACAAAATGCGATTTTGTACAAACACATTGCTAATTCATGCATAGAAATGCTAATATGTGCACATAAAATACCAATTTGTCCAAACAAAATGCTACTTTGTGCCCAGAAAATGCCTATTTGTGAACACAAAATGCTCATTTGAGCTCACATTGCTAATTTAGGGAAAAAAGGGTAATTTCTGCAAACACACACACACACATTGCCAATTCATGCATTAAAATGATCATTTGTGAGCACAAAATACTAATTCCTGCTCACAAAATGCTAATTTGATTCCCGCAAAATACTAAACAGTACGCACAAAAATGATAACTTGTTACACAAGTTAACGAGCTAATATTTGCATAAAAATGATAATATGTGCACACAAAATATGAAATTGTCAGAACAAAATGCTAATTTGTGTCCAGAAATATTTAATTGTGGATACAAAAATGCTTCTTTGTGCACACATTGCTGATGTATGCAAAAAAAAGCTAATGCGTGTGCAAACACAAACATTTCCAGTTAATCCATAAAAATGCAAATTTGACAATTACCAATTTGTGTGCATAAAATGTTAATTCCTGCTACCACAATGCTAGTTAGTGTGGACAAAATGCTAGTTTGTGGCCACAAGAAAGACAATTTTTTCACACACATTGCCAATTTATACATAGAAACTACTTTGTGCACACAAAATACTAATTTGTGTGCACAACATGCTAGTTTCCCAGAAAATGTTTATTTGTGTACACAAACCACACAAATTACTAATTTGTGGCAACAAAGGATTAATTTAAGGGGGACAATTAGTTATTTTTTTAAATAATGTCATGTCCAACATTTTTTTTAGCATGTATGGTCTTCTCAATATTTCGGTTGACCTCTCAGGTGGACAGAAATGCTTGTTTCTAGCAGTGACAGAGGAATAAATGCTCAAAAAGCTTCTCCACCGATGGAGCTAAGACCATGCTTTAAAGTAAGGTCCTGTCTTAGCCTGTCAGAGACACGCGGGCGCTTCAGCAAAGGCAACGGGGAAAAAGAAGGTTTACACTGTGAGAGTTTTTACTGACTCTAAACACTTAAGTGTTGAGGCACAATAGGGTGGAGCAGGACTTGTGACAGCAGAGTAGGATGTTTGAAAGAAGGGCAGGGAGAAGTTTTCTTTTTGTCAACAGATAAAGCTAACTAGTCATAGTAGAAAAGCAAAATCAGACAAAAGTGGACAGTAACAAAATAAAAACCGTGTTTGATTCATAATAAAAACTACAGGATACATGCAAAAGAGCAAAACCTGCTTCATTTTTTTTATGGATTGAACCTGCATCATTGCTTCCAGCCTAAATCTTGGCCTCATATGCTCATTAACTCCAAAATTAAACATTTTTTGCCTCAAAATAAGGTAAGTAAATGGGAGCAATTAATTTTCCAACACATATTTATTCTATGAGAGTTTGGGGATTGTAACTGAATAAACTTTTCAAAAATGACTGAAGGAACAACATCCCAAAAACCCCAAAGATCTCACAGCAATTGAGGATGTGGGTCATTTTAAATGAAAATGTGGATCGTCGCTATTCGTTTCCAAGCTTTTCTTTTTTGTTTGTTTACTAATCCAGTCAGGGAACTTAGAGAGACATAAAGCAGCGGTCTAAAGCGAATGGACTTCATGTCACGTCTAGCTGGTGTAAATCACAGCCTGCATGGTTACACGAGCCAGAAAAAAATAAAATCCTCCAGAATATTAAACAAAATCTTTTTTAAAAAGTACGTAAAACATGCCAGCATGTTTGACAAGTGACAAGGAAATTTGAGCAAAAGCATGACTTATTGTCAGAAAATGATCTGGGTTTTTTTTTGGGGAAATACGTCAAGAGTAAAGGAAAAATGCCTTCAGATTTGCTCTTCATTGGACATTACACAGGTTGCTTAGGCCACTTGAATTTTCATACAGTAGTTGCGAAATTGCGCCTCCGGAGCCCGAAATGAAACAGTACAAAAAAAAGGAGACCCAAGTTGGTTCGGATGTGCTATATCAGGACCTTGCATAAAGTCTACACCAGACAGACAGGCGGCTGAGGATCACCCAGCAGTTAAAGAGCTTGTGCCTTTTCTACAGCAGCAAAAACAACGAGGAGGAGAGCGTTACCTTCAGAGAAACATGAATGGCCGAGTAGATGTTCTTTTACCTTAATTCAAAGCTAAGAAGGAAAGTTCCCATAGAAAACCTGACTTCTGCACCAAATAAGTTAAAATAACAGCAACTGATGACTTAAAAAAAAAAGTTTATTTACAGGAACTTTTTCTGTAATTCTCCCTTATATAAGAGACAAAAACCCATTTCAGTTTGGTAAGTAAGACGTTCTATGTTACCACACGATGCACATTCTGTCACAAACAGATCCTATGTTAGAAAATATATTGCTTCCTGGGTATTTAAGCTGAAAACTACCAGGTGATGAAAACAACCCAAACAGAAGGGAGTTCCTCCTCTGGTTGCAAACAAAATAAAGAGTACAGGGGCTCTTTATATTTTATCTAAAATACTTTTGTCGTGCGGGTTTGTTTACGTTGTAAACACTTCACGAGGTTTCTGGCCTTCCTGTGTTTTTCAGGACACAGAAATGAAGGGAAAAGATGAAAGTTTGGAGAAAGGATCTGAGGTGATGTTAGACGCCTGTTGAAGTTTTCATGGCGCGACTGTCGAGGTGGGAAAAGACGCTATTTGTGATTGTCGAAAAAATAAAAGAGAATGATGTGATGATATTCTGCAAAGTTCATTCTAACTTCTTCAGCTCTCACAGCTGATAGGAAATGTGTCAGAAGGACAGGAAAAAAACGGTCTAAATCGAGTTTTGAACAAATGGCGTTGACTTGAAGTCCTCGTGAGGCTCAGTGGCGCCCTCTTGTGCTCAGTTATCTGAGGGAGTGATGCAGAATATAACGGGTCAGTTCCAAAACACACTACAGGAAGCTCACTTTGAGCCAGTGTCCACCCCCCTACTGAGAGTTTTTAGGAGAGAGTCCGGTTTAGCTCTATACTTCGGTGGAGAAGAGGATGCTTTGTCGTTTGCTGTCTGGGGTGGGGATGGTCTCCAGCTGGAGGAAGTACAGCAACACTTGGACCTGCACGGAGAGCTAGAATTACAGTTTCATACTAAAAGCTTTTAAACGAGACATTAAAAGAAAGCGAGCGGGTCACCTGTGCCATGACTTCCTGGGACCAGCTGTCGCCCATGCTGATAGGCTGCGTGGGGTTAGTGGGGATCTTGCTGTCCTTCTCCGCGGGCCGCAGCAACGTCGGCCCAAAAACCGTCGCCAAGTTGTGGAGAGACATCTTATTGACTCCTTCTTTTTCTGCCACCCTGGATGAAGGGAGATTGGAACACACACTTAAAGATAGGTTTTCATTCTTTCAAAGGCTTTATTATACTTCAGTTTTTGATGTCATTATGGAGAAATGATGTAAATCAAATAAAGTCTGAATAAAAACTATAATTATATTAGATAATGTAAAAGAGATGTAAATCATTTGTGTGTTGTAAAGCACTTTTATAGCTTTAAATCTGTGTTATTTATCAATCAAAATGTCATTTTACAGAGAAGAAATGTGACAGGGACCAGTGCAAGTACGGATCCTATTACGTCTGCATTTTGTTTAAAATGAAGAAAGGATTAAAATGAGTATTCTTTCAATTAACATTTTAAAAAAGGTATAAAAATTTGCTTTAAGAAGAAGTAGAGTTTTTTTATATAGTGGGTGTGTTACAACTTACAAATGTTTATTAATTTATTCTTTCTGTCTGTGAAAAATAGACACAGCTACTACACACTTGGACTTTCATCTCCCATTTTATTCGTTCTAATGTTTACTTCTTTAGGTTGTAATTCTGTACTGTGATTATTAAAGAGCTGACTTAAAAAAGGAATTTCCTCCATTTTCCATTTTGAGCTATTTTAAGATTAACCATCAGTTATTTGAATAGTCGGTTTCAACATTTTTCTGGCATTTTTTTTGTTAATAAACTTCTAAAAAAAAGAAAAAAAAAATCTCCATGCATTCATGTAAAACTACAATCTCCACAGCGGCGCTCATTTGACCTTGTAGTGTTTTAAACATATTTTATATAATGGACTACTAAAAAATAAAAAGCAGAAGTGTTGCCCAACGGCAAAATAACATTTTTTTTAAATGTTTTTTTAAAGAACATTTTTATAAATAATTTTAAGGAAAATTGTTTTTTTTTTATAAAATAAAAGTTTCTCAGTTTGTTGTGTTTCACATGAATGCAAAATAAACATTAAAGAGATATTACAGATGTTCTAAACTCTTATCTCTAAGATTTCTTTAATTAAATTTCTGTTTTTAACATGTCCGTGTGGCGTATTACTCGTGATAGAGGACAAATATAAAGAAAATTAAGCTCAAAATGTCATTTCTGAGTATTTGCTTCTTCAAATCATTGAAGAAACAAAACATAGGAGAAGACAGAAAGTGTAGTTTGAAAAAATATCATATTTATGATGTAGAAAATACATTGAGCGAGTCACAAGCTTCATACTTAATGCATTTACTTGTAGACATCTAGATCCAAAATCTTAGAAAAAATTTTTCATTTAAAGTTATTAGAATTTCTTGAGAAACATAAAATTATAAATGATAAGCAATATGGTTTTAGACCTGGGAGATCTACGGCAATGGCAGTTATTGATGCAGTGGAAGAAATTACAGAGGCACTGGATAAAAAGAAGTGTGCAATTGCGATTTTTGTTGATTTAAGAAAAGCATTTGACACACTGAATCATTCCATTCTATTTAAAAAACTAGAGTCCTATGGTGTCAGAGGAGTTGCTCTAAACTGGATTAAATCTTACTTGGTTGGAAGAACACAATTTGTGAAGCTGGGGGAAATTGTGTCGGATACTAAAGAGATTGTTTGTGGTGTCCCACAAGGATCAATTCTGAGTCCTTTATTATTTAATATCTACATCAATGACATCTTCAATGTATCCAAACTCTTAAATTTGATATTATTTGCAGATGATACACACATATTTTATTCAGCAGACAACTATAATGACCTTATTAATGTAGTAAATAAAGAACTAAAACAGTTGAATATCTGGATGAATTACAATAAACTATCATTAAATTTAAGTAAAACGAAGGTGATGCTATTCGGTCACTATAAAAACAATACAGAACTAATGATCAAACTGAATAATGTGACTATTGAAAGTATAACTGAATATAAATTTCTGGGACTCATAATTGACAATAAGTTAAGTTGGAAGCCACACATCAGAAACACGCAGAACAAAGTGTCAAAAAGTATTTTTATTTTAAATAAAGTAAAATACATATTAGATTATAAAAGCAGATATCTATTATATTGTTCTCTGATCTTACCATATTTGATGTATGGTATTGAGATTTGGGGCAATAATTATAAAACAGCATTACAACCTTTAATTTTCAGTCAAAAACGTGCAATAAGAATTATCCATGGAGCTAAATACCTTGATCATACAAACGATTTATTCCTCCAATCTAGACTTTTGAAATTATTTGATTTGGTAAAATTTCAGACAGCACAATTTATATTCAAGGCAGATAGAAATTCACTACCAAATAACATTCAAAAACTATTCTTTGAAAATAAAAAAGGGTACAGTTTAAGAGGATATAAAAAATTTAAAATACAATTCGCAAGAACTAACCGGAAATATTTCTGCATATCAGTGTGTGGCATCAAACTGTGGCATATGTTAAGTGAGGACCTCAAACAATGCTCTAATATCCATATGTTTAAAAAAATATACAAAGAAATGTTATTGTCCCAGTATAGAGGTGGAGGTGAATAATGGTCACAAGGGTGGATGGACATAGTGTTGGATTGTGGATGGTGCACTGAGGTGAGATCTGAAAGCGTTGGTTGAGTGGTCTTATAGGAACTGTATTGATGTATTATTATTGATAAGGGTTATTGTGATTACTGATATAAATATATAATTTGATAAAGTTAGTATTAGGTACTATATCTAGGAAAATGAAAATATAGCAACCATGCTGTCAGTTATGTAGATGATAGAGGGGAAGGGATTAAATAAGCTTTGCTTCTTCCCTTCCCGTTTCAAGCATTGACCATTTAGTTCTTATAAAGAAAAGAAAGATATCAAAGAGGTACCTGGAAGTACACTCTTTGAATCTGAGGATAAATTAATTTTGGTTATTTACATATATGATTTGTCTATGTCGGTTGAAATAAGCTGTAACTGACCATGCTTGAAACAATGAATGAATTAACTGAAATAAACTAAAAAAAAAAAAAAGATCCATGTGTTTTGTTGCACTAGTAATTTTAGGTTGGGGTTGTGAGAGGCTAAGCTAGCTGGAGAATGTGTAAACAGGGAGCTCTCAACAGCGGGGAGAGTAAGGAGGGGCGGGGTTGCCAATGGTCACAACTCAGAGATGAATTTCTGATAGTTTCTGCAGAAACACAGATTTTTGCTTTCTTTTTTTGAAAAACAGATCAAAAGATGATCGGAATGTAACTTTAACAGGAAACAGTCTAATTTACTCTATTTAAACAGGTCTTATGTAAAAATACTATTTTTTTTTTATTGCACTAACTCATCATTGCCTCATCAGAAAGCTGATTTTATTGTTTCAACACCAAATCAGTAGATTGAATGAGTTTCAACACATTTATCAAACTGTAGAGCATTTATCTCAAACCAGAAAGTTTTAGACCTCTATTGTAACAAAGTCATTCACTTTTATTCAAATATTTTTTTTTGGTTCAGTTCAGGAAAGGATTCAAACCTCTTCAAGTGATCCAGGAGGAAGAGGAAGGTGACGAGGTTGGGTTCTGGCAGCGACAGCAGCAGGTTTAGCATACAGCTCTCCTTGGCGACGCTGTCCGAGAGAGCTGCACAAAAACAGAGGAGAACCGGTTCCATCTCTGCGTATGCTGGTGTTCTAATACATAATGTAGAAGACTGGAGTCTCACTGATTCCGCCTGTGAAATTAGGATAGAGCTCATCGGTGAAGAGGGGCTCAGGCAGCTCTCTGAAGTACAGCTTCAGGGTCCCCGCGATGGCGTTCACATCCATCTCACTCATCATCACTGACACGTCTTTGTTATCTGTGGAAGAATTATGAGGAAAAAGTTAAAAAAAGTGGCAAAAAACAAATTTAATTCCATATAACCAACAGTTGGAACTAGATGTTTTCATACACTGAGTAACAACCATTTTTTTTATTGTTAGGCCAGACAGGATAGTTACTTGGAAAATAAATACACATTAAATCATTTATTAGTACTTTAATATTTTTCAGGTTTTCAAGTTTAAATTAGTTTTTTTTTTTTTCTCAAAAAGCAGACTATGTGTGATGTGTTGTCATAATAACAGCAAACAAGGTTGCACCGATCTCTCTCTGGAGAGGCAAAGACAAGTGGTACATATGCTGAGCATCATTGATAAGTGATAGAAAGCGTCTTTTAAGAGGGAGAGTTCACCTGTAAGCACTTGTTTTTTGTTTTTTTTTTTTTACCAAAAAATGAATACAAATTTTACTACAAAAAAATAAAATCCAAATTGTTCTATTCTCTGGTGTCCAGTTTATTATGACTAAATAAAATATAAACACATTAAAAAAAATAAAAGAAATAAAACGATTTAAAAATAAATCAATTAATTAAAAAAGGAAATTTTACTTTCTGTTTGTTTTTTCACCAAAAGAAAAAGTTTGCTACAAAGAAATAAAATCTCTCCAAAATAATCTTTTTTTTTCAAAATATAGCAAATAGAAATGACTTTAGTGATAGAAAAGGAAAAGCCTAAGGCGGATTTATATTCAGACAGTAAGAAAAAATGGTTTCTGAGTATAAACTTTTGCTTTGATCATGAAAAAGAATGTAGAGTGAGTGGATCAGAGTGGAACTCACTGGTGTCGAAGGCAGTCTTCAGAGCCTGAATGTCTGTGGCCACTCCGGAGACGCGGTATATCCCCACCTCCTCCATTCCCCTCCGCTCTATCTCCTCTAAGCACTGTCGAACTATGTAGGGCACCTTGGAGCGCTCTCGCCTAAAGGAAGACAAAACATTTCAGGGGGGTTGTTTAGGGTTAGGGCGGCAAACAATTGTCAATAATGAATAAAAAAACCTGAATTTTTTGTTCAACAGAAAAAACCCAGATACTTCTGGCCTTCTAATTGTCAAGTTTGTTTTGTTGACATGTTAACCGACACTAATTTCCACTAAAAACTGAAAGTTCTAAAATATCCCAAATAGTTTCATATAAATGTTTTTGAGTTATGTCGAAGAAGCATTAAGATATTTTTCAATGCAAAGCAAAAACTTCTATAGAAATGATGGTCAAAATGTAAATAAATGAAATTTTACGCAAAAAAAAGAAAAGTATAACACACAAAAAAACATTACTTATGTAAGATCAAAAAATATAACAAAGAGTAAAATTTGGGCTTCAGTAATAAGTAATAAGACCCTGGTTCCAATCCCAGCTAGTCCTCTCTGTGTGTTTGCATGTTCTCCACATTCATTCATGTTTTTTTTTTTTTTTTTTTTTTTTTTTTGGGGGGGGCACTCTGGTTTCTTCCCATAGTCCAAAAACATGCTTCTTGGGTTCATAGGTTACTCTAGATTGTCCCAAGAAGTGCATGTGGGAAGGATTGAGTGTCCTGCGACAGACTGCCAAACTTTTCTTTTATTTTGAAGAGAACTTACTTGGTCACAGAGGAGATCTTCACACCAAACACCCCCATAGGCTTCCTTGAAGGGGTCCTCTTTAGGCTGAACTCTCTGCTGGTGAACTTCATGGAAAGTTTGACCTCAATCTAACAAGAACAAAAAAGAACTTCAAATTAAAAGGTTTCTTCTTTAGAGAAGTCTGCAATGCTTATGTTAGATACATAGTTGACCACAGTGATCTGAGTAAATAGAAATCTCTTCTACTGAGAACCGGAAAAAAAAAAGATCTCTTCTTGATATGAAAACAGCGTGAAAACAAAAGAGTTGAATAGATTATTGGGGTAACAAGGCCAACTTACCCCATTCATAGGAATGACTGTTCTCTGCCAGTCTTTGCCTTGAAGACTCTGAGGCTCCAGCTGGCAGAAGAAATGATGGATTTTAGCATCACATTTATCTACACCAACACATGCATACAACGAATGGATTGAATTTAGTTAGCTATATTAAAAACATGTTTTCTGTTATTTTTTAATGTATGTATTATATTATGTTTGATATCATTTTTAAAGCCTTCCTTACTTTTATTTTTATTATTAGCATATTTGTCTTAATTAATTTAGTATTAGGTCACATAGTATTTCAAAAACTGTTTTTCTTTCAAAAACCAAACAAACCAATAAAACAATTTTCTTTCAACAATGCAGTTTTATGCTTCTAAAACATTTATTTGATGTGTTTAAGGTAAATTTACACATTGATGCCTAACTTAAGCACTTTTAAGACACAAGACAAGGATTCTTAATGTCTTTTTTAGCTAACACCCATATTTGACATCTTTTAGTATTTTAGTCACATAATAAGTAATTTGTGCAGCAAGACACCCAAATGCAAGCAAAACTTAACTCCTTCAATATGGATCGAACCACTTAGGCTCAAAAATGATCTTAATTTAACATCTATATTGAAAGCATAAACACAAGTGATTTTTTTATAGCTGGATACAAAGGTGTTAAAGTTTCACAATGCACAGGTACTGAATTTTTCAACTGACAGAAGGTCTATTTATTCAGCCTTATAGCCATCTGTTGTCTCCAAAGGCAGATTGTTTTTCTCTCATAACTGAATTTTCACTGTTGATTTAATTTAGACCACACCATATTACATTATTTGAAAATGCTCAAACGCAGAGCTGTTTTATCTGAGATGCTCTGAGTAACACGATATATTATGCTCTCCAGTTTGCAGCAGGTGAAGCTTTGGCACTGCATATGCTGCTCGAAACTATAACTTTTTCTATAAAAGGATCAAGTGTGGAAAAAAAAGACCTGTCAAATATTCAGATGAAGAAGATTTGAAAGAAAAGTTAGATTTTTGAAGAGATTTCACCAAATTTGTAGAAGCAGCACCACATTTTAGGTCTAATAAAAAGAAATTAGATTTTAAAAAAAACACTGCATAAAGTAGGAATATTTTGATGTTGCAAAGCTAAGAACCACTTTGGGCATCATTTTCTGCAGCAGAATTGTGTCAAAGCTGAATAAAAGTTTTGGAATTATTCAATTTCCTGCTCACTCAGATTTCAGAAAATTGCACTGCAGCACCAAAGAGTCAGCCAGCTTGTTTTCAATGACATCATCTGCAGAAAAGGGAATAGTGCCTTGGGTTTACCAAGAGAGCCGCTAGGTGGAGCGTGCCACCGTATGTTCGGAGAACAACAAGGAAGCAAACTTGTCTCCAGACATTTGGAGAAAAAAGAAATGCGCATGAACACTCACACACCTGTCCTGTTTAATCTAAGTGCCCAAAAATGCAATCATGACTGCTTATAACATTGTTTTTCTGTGTTGATCTGAGCTGACAGCTGCAAGCTGTCGTTGTCCTGGCAACCTAATCACAGACGATATAAATGCGGGATGTGCTTCAGATCAGGCAGTCTTTCCAACGTACCCCTGAGGATAATAAATGCAATCGACAGAATTCTGGGACTTTATTACAGCGAGCACTTTGCTCTCTTTGGTGATGGATTGGGCTTTAAACATTGAAAATGTTGTAATCTAATGGAAGATAAAAAAATAAAATACATGTTTTGCATTTTTTAGTGTGACCCTTCTCTGACCTCACTCATATAAGCATCTTCAGATTTCTCTTCAGGTTTTATTACAATCTTTGGTTGATGTGGATTTCATTCTTTGTGGCAAAAAAAATAAATAAATGAAAAAGCTTGCTGTCAATACTGAGTCACGGGGAGGCTGCTGATAGGACGGGGGTGATGTCATGTCATACCGGGATCTGTCCCTTCCCCATGATGCGGTCTGTGCCGTCTCCGTCCTCTTTGTTCTGCTTGGTCTTGTTGTAACATTTCTCATAGCAGAGGAGCCTCAGGGTCTGAGAGCCCTCCAGCTCAATCTCAAACTCCTATAGGTAGAAAAAAAAAAAGCTTGAGCATGAGACACCAAATCGGCACATATAATAAAACACAAGAGCACTACTGCTGCAACAAAGCTTCTCATCAATGTCTGTTATTATATAAGGGCTCTGCATATGGTTTGCACATTGTTCTGAAGCTCACACTGCTGCCTCATTTAGCTTCTGGACAGATGTGAATCACTGCAAGCTGCAGACCCTCATTAGTTATTATTACTTCCACTTTGCTGAGCAAAATCCTCAAAGACGATGTTGTTTAAAAAAAAAAAAAATTCTCCTCTCACTGAACCTCAGAGGTTTTCCAGCTCCGTCTGTCTGTGCCATCATCATCGCATCCATAATTGTTTATGCATGCCTGCTTGCATATGCAGCAGACATGCAAGTGTGATTTTTATGGGCTTCTGCACGGTAAGAAGATGCTCCACGTGTGAAATGTTGGAGATGGCAAGAAGCCCAGATGTCAGTGGTACGACTAAAAGCTTAAAGCACAGGAAAGGACATTCTAGGGTTCAGTCTTTCAGTCAGAAATGTGTCGGTTGAAAGGTGTAAAAGAGGACTAATGCTACGTTCACAACGGGCATGGGAGGCAGTCAGCATTTGATGTTCAAACTAGACTGTTACCTGATATTAGCGGATGTTCTCAGTCAGAAAAGACTGGATGCAAAATGTTGACAATCTTGCACCAAGTTTTCTATTCTGATATATAATTAACTTAATGCATTTAAAGGATGCCATCCAAGCATCCCTTCCAAGTTGCTCAGGTGGTTGAGTTGATCATCGGTTTCGATCCCCTGTTCTCCCAGTCAACTGTTGTTGTCCCTGGGTGCGGCTTTAACTGGTGTGTGAATGCATATGAATGTCATGGTGATAATCAGAGGAGCTGGATGTGAAGAGCAACTTTTGCTCAAGCCTGACAGCGTAGAAAAAGATCAAAAACTCCACTATCAGCAACAATTTAGAAAGGCTGGACTACTGCGCCGTAATGACAACAGCGTAAGCTCAGTGGCGAATTTACCTCCGGATGAAAGTGACAACAAAAGCTGATGAAAGAGAGACTGAAGACATGTACAACGGAGCAATTCTGAGAATGTTCAATTCCGACACTGAAGAAGAGGAGTTTAACGGCTTTAAAGTAAGAAGGAGAAAGAGGAGAGTGATCAATGATTTTAGGCAAAGGCCGAATCTGAATTCTCCCCCTACGGCTTCTCACTACCCACACATTTACCCTCTGATCGGAGAGATATAGAAAAATAGTGGCTATGTCCGGATTCCTTCACTATTCACTATTTACTACCTTCACCAATTTCCAAGAAGTCTTTGTGTAAAACCAATGTGCATCGATGCTCACTACATTAGCAAATATAGACCGCAATGCATTGCGTTTGAAAAATTTTTGTGGAAAAAAATGTGTTTAAAAATATACATATTTTTAACAAAATTCCACATTTTTATCATCAGAACACAGTGGATTTATAAATAGACGTAAAATGTTTGTATTGGTTGTATTGGTCGATGACGCTTAAAAAAAAAAGGTTATGAGCTAGGTGTCATTTATAAAATCCAGGGCACTAGATAGTCCTACTCTATATCGTTATTTAGTAGTTAGGGATTAGGATGGGAATTCAGACATTGCTTATGTCTTCAAATTTGGACAACACTCTGCTGGAAGACATCATCAGTAGTTGACGTTCAACTATGTTAGTGCGTAGCTTTCAGCTCTCGGAAAATAAATAACAATATTAGTTTTATAACTTTAAAAAGTCATGAAGAAACTACAACTCATAACTCACATTAAAATGAAAACTTTTGTGATTCAGAGCACACCAACGTGAAAAAATGAGTTTCTTCTCTGCGGTACAGCGCGGCAGGACACCCTTATAAAAACTATTTCGGACCCCCCTACCCCTTCAAATGTCCCTACAATTGGTAGGGATAGGGTAAGAATTCTATTTAACTGTTCAATACACTACAGGGTTAGCGTTAGCATGTCTGTTCATGAATGTCTGTATTTTGGTAATGACGTGGAGAAAGCGCTAGCAAAAGTTGAGAGCAGTTTGAGCGATTGCATGTTAAAGAACATTTAAACAGGAGCTGCCACAATATGTACCTTTATGTTGGTAATAAAGACTCCTCTAAGACACATTCAGATATCCTGTTTCTTTTGACCTCTGCTGCATTCAAGCACATGTGAAGATCAAGAGTTAGTCCAGAGAGTTAGCTAAGGTTAGCTTCAGAAGCTTCTCCCAACTACAGTCGGGGCGCTAAACCAGCAACAAGCTAATTAGCAACCAGCACTTTTTGTAGTGTTACAACGTGAACAGTATAGAGAAGAGCAGCCTATATATGTACGATAATCTCTTTCTGTTTTAATTTAGTGGAAGTGCCTTATATTCAGCTACGCTTTATATTCCAGAAGTTACAGTACATAAGACTTTCCATTGGAAGAAGCAGCTTGAACCCATGTTGCTGAAGACGGTGTGAACGTAGCTTTAGAGGAATTATTAGTTACTTTATCTTTCACAGCAAATAACTATGTTTTTAGTTGTTTAGATTTATTTATTTTTTTTTTTACCTCATTCCATTTTGGTTCAGTGGTATATCGATACACTCTTGTCTTAGCTTTATTTGAGAAGAAACCAAAGGAGTCCACCTCCAATGTGCAGTAGAGATCTAACAGAAGGAAAGAAACGACAAAAACAAATCAGTAATAGTAAATTTTATTTATTATTAACAAGGCTGCAAAGGGCTAAAATAAAAAAGTTACTATTTGCTCATTCCTATGTAAGTTTCCTTGCTTGAGTTTTAATCATCTGAACTGGAGTGACTCACTCAGACTCTGTTTGAGGCCGGAGGCAGAGTGGACGATAACATTCAGGAATCCATAGAGACCGGAGGATTCATCCTCTGGAAAAACAGTCAAGAGAGGAAGAAAACAGATGAAAAAGAGGGGGAATATAAATAAATAAAAAAAACATGTAGATCTGTGTTTGCTCTGGAGCATGATTAGACAGAGATAACATATCTGCAAAACAGCATTCATTTTATTTTTGCGTGACCTTTATCAAAGCACAGAAAGAATATAAATGAATTCCCTCACCATCTTTGTTTATACTAAGTGGAATGTGGTGAACAGTTTGTAGTTTGAGGCAAGAGCTGGTCAGCATCTGCAACTCCATGGAAGTCAGGGAGGTGGTTTTTAGACCTGGGAGGTGGACAGGGAAACTGTAAATGACAATGCACGGTAAAAAGTGATGTATCTGAAGCGTCCGTGACTCTTACACTTCTTGTGCTGCTCTTTGATGATCTCCCTCCACTCGGCACGCTCATAATCAGATGAAATGAGGAAGCTGTAGCTCTAAAATGAAACAGAGATTCAAGAGATTGAAGGAGGATGGGAAGGCAATAAGTAAGTAACAAAGCATACTGCTTGGAGTGAAGTGTTGTCACCTTTCCGTTGTTCTTGTTGTAGAGTCTGAGGGGCATGCTGGGGGACATCAGCAGGAGCAGAGACTCCTGCTCACACAGTTTCTTCCGGAGGCGGTCAATGACTTTCGAACCTTTGTTGGCTCTCTGAGTTACACAGCGGGAGATAATCTATTGTAAAAATGTTTCTGTCATTCTGAATTTGGGGTAAGAGATTCAAATCTATTACCTTCTCTTTCTGTATCTCACTGCGGAGGTGTGAGATCTTGCCCTTAATGGCGTCCAGCTCCTCGTCGGGACTTGAGGGATTGTAAGCGGATCCGTCTCCTCGGGTCCCTGGAAGGTCAGCTCAGTCAGGGGGATGTACCACTTGCTGTCATATTGCTGGTTTTTACTGTGTAAGGATTAAAAATGAATCATTAGAGAAAAGAGATGGTTAAGACCATTAAACATATATGTTTTCTCAGAGTGAGGATGGTACAAGTTGATAAAATAATGTTAAAAAATAACAAGAGGATGACAACAAAAGCTCTAATGTGTCTAAAAATTGAAATTTTAAAGAAACTTTTGGCATTTTTTTAATTTAAGTAAAATTGTGTTTTAGGGAGTTTCCTTGATCAGGAATATGAAAAACTGAACTTTGTGTCCATCATGACAAGTCATATTTGAACAAATATAAATATAAAAAACAATAATCCCAAAAAATACGTGACAAGATAAACTCCCTCAGATCTGATGTCAATCCATAAAAATATATTTTTCTTTATCCCTAAGTGGTTCAATTCCTATCTCATTTAGAGAAACTTATAGCAAATGTGAACACTTTCCTGGGGTCCACGAAATTAAATGTGGCGTCCCTCAGGGTTCCATCCTTAGCCCCTTTCTTTTTATACTTTAAATGTTTCCACAGGGGAAAGTCATTAGAAGCAACAAGCTTTAATAGCCATGCTGATGATATCCAGTTGTATACAGATAGCTTTGTCTCCTGATGACACAACCACTAGAATCCCTATTTATCTGTATTTTAGATGTGAAATCATGGACAGAAATTATTTGGAAATAAATGTGAATTTTAGTTATTGGTCAGAAGCTAAAGAGAAAGAGAAACCATTTTTGGAGCAAAAGATTTCACAGAAACAATTGGAAAACTGGGCATCATTTTTGACTCTAAGCTAACTGTTATGCCTCATAGGTGATATAAACTGTTTTGTTTTTCGAAATTACTACTTCAATTTTTACATTGTTGTGCCTTCTTTTTCGTATACTATTTATTTTGGTGAACAGAACCTTGTGTTACCTTTTGCATGAAAAGTGCTATATAAACAAGCATTGATTAGATTTAAAAGTTTGGAACTTTTTGCATAATAATTCCAAATTTGGAAGCAAACACTTTTTTTTAAAATTATGTTGCTTTGTACACTTTTGATGGCATCCATATTCAGTTGTTTGAGAAGCTTCCTGCCTTTAAATTTGCCTCCAGCCAGAGAAACACTCATGAATCAGGAAAAACTGAGAGACTGACTCAGCCATCGCTGTAGATTTAACTTTCAAATCCAGAGAGTGCGGTAAATCTCTGCATTTTGTTGGCCAACTCAGGGAGAAAAAATAGTTCAAAAGATTTTTTTTTAATATATATTTTTTTATTTACCCTCCAATCTGTTTTTTCAGCTTGGCGCAGAGCAGCAAGTCTGTAAAGAGGAAGACGTGTCGAAGCTTCCTGGCTCCTTCAACCAGCTCCACCATGAAGCTGTCCTTCAGGAGCTGACGGTTCTGTGGCATCAAAGCACAACAACGACAGGTCAGGAAAACATACCAGTTATAAAGGCAGAGCATTCATGTTAAAACTGTTACTCGCTTTCATTCTCACCCTATCAACATGGAAGAGAAAAAGAAAGAGCAAACGTCTTTTTGCAGTTTAAACTCCATAAATCCTAAAAACTGATTTATTCCCAAATCAGTTTGCACATTTATTTCATTTCCGGCTTCTTACTTCAGACAATAGGAATGAGTGGTATAGAACGGATGAGTGTTGGAAAAAATAAAAATAAATAATTGGGATATTTGGTGCTCTGGACTTACAGCTGATGTCAGACTACATAATGAGATGTGTAATACCACTTCTTGCCAAAAGGGGGCAGTGAAGTCATTTCCCAGAAATGATTGAGGGCTCCAAACAAAAGAAAGTGGAAACCACAGCTCTGTTGCAAATTGCTGAATTTTACATTCCATAACCTCAGGTAAATTCTCACATAAAAATTGAAAAAAATAAAACCTAACCAATTAGATCAAATACAAATTCGATTTAAGTTTTTTTTTCAAGGTTTATGCTAATCGCCTTGTCATAATAGAAGACAATAAAACTGGAAGAAAACACGCAAAGATAATTAAACCAAATGTATTTTTAAGTCATAAAATGAAAATATGAGTCTGCCCACAAGTGTGAAAAAAACATAACAATTATATGTTAATTTAATCTAATTATAAAAACAATATAAAGATAATTTTTTGAGAATTTTTGTCTTTTTCACATCCTGGCTGTATGGATTACTACAATCCAAAGTATTCAACGCCCCCTCCAGCAACAAAATCACAAAGCATGACATCACGCTTGCTCACAACCAGCCATGACACACTACACATGTCTGTGACTCCCCCCTCCTCTCTGTTTTTTTACCCCTCTTCCTCCCTCCACCTTCACCGACAGCTTCCGTCATCACCAGGAAACTCTTGGTCGGAGCTGATGATGATGAAAGGAAAAGTTTGTGCTCTCACTGATCAGGCATCTGCTGGCCAACAGAGGCATCGCCGTGTGTCACTGGGAGTTAAAGTGCTGGTAAATGATGGAAGGGTTGGAGGAAGGTGACTAACACGCAGAGGGGAACGAGAGCTCGGGGGAGCGCAAGTGATAGTGTCTGAGGAGGAGAAGGAGCAGAAGGAGGCAGACACAGAGAGGAAGTCCCCTTGGAGCAGATGTGCTGATTTTGACCATGCACAGAAACCATGTGACACGTCGCCAAAGCAACCATTTAGCTGAGTACAGTCATGACCCACGGTAGGGTATGGATCTAATAAGCTCTCATGCCCTTTGTTGGACACTCACAGCTGCATTACAAAGGTTTCAATGATGAAGATGGTGTTCTCTGATAAAAAAAAAAAACTTTGGGGGATTTTTCCCTTCTGTTTGGCAGCTGTCTTTAATGGCAACCACCAACATCTGGGAGTCAACACATTGCAAGATGCTCTCCAAAGCTTTTCCTGCTTTTCCAAAGACTCAGCTTTTTGACTGTTTATAAGAAGATAATAGGTGCCTTTAAAACATTTAATCAATGTTTCATTCATTATTATGTTATTTTCTGTTGTATTATTTACTTATGAAGATGTCAAAAACAGAGCTGGAAAAACCTATATTCTCTTTTCAAAGACGTATTCAGATGAAAATCACATTTTTTGTGTTTTTAACATTTTTCTTGTGGCATTTTCTGATGAGGGAAGACACATTCAAAGAAAATTAAGCTTAAAAATAGTATTTCTGAGTATGTCTTTGTTCAAATCCTTGTGAATGAAGATGAACAAATGCAGTTTGATAAAGCGCGTGCTTGTGACGTAAAAGCTACGTTTTCCTCATCCGAGCTGGGAGCTGGATGGCTCCAATATTGATGGCCATTTTTGTTGCACTGGTAATGTTAGGTTGGGGTTGTGAGGGGCTGTAAGTTAGCAGGAGAGCTTGTGAACAGATGGATGGCGGGAAGTGGGGGTGGGAGTACTGTGCAGTCACCCACAACTCAAAAGTAAATCCGCTCTGCAGAAACTAAGTCTAAAAGAACAACACTGTTTTTTTTTTTTTTTTTTTTACCTAAAAACAGCATAATCATAATTAAAAGAACAGTGGGAATGCTTTGAAAATAGACTGAAAGAGTTTTGATCTATTTTCACATTTGTAAAATGTGTATGTAAAATGTGTCAAGACATATGGGTAAAACTTAAGAGTTAAAAATCTGTCCTTTAACTCTGTTTTGACTAAATCTTACTGTTTATCTGGAAAAATATATTTCATTTTTCGTCTTTGATTTTTGTTGAATATAATCAAAAGCTAACAAGAACATTGGCAGTCCGACATCTGAAATGGCCAAAAGTCCAGCTGCAAACAAGTCTGCTTGGCTTTTCTGATAAATAGTTAAAAGAAAACATTTAAAAAAAATATGTAAAAAATTGACATTTGCAGATGCAAACTAAGATCACAAATTAATATATTGAAGTTCTTTTTTCATAAAGATAAATTCATATGGAGTTTTTGCTGCTTGACTCTCACACTCCACCCCCCCGCTGCCTCAGCACATCAGACTTTCAAAATGTGACAGTAAGAAAAATGCAGTTTTCCCCATTTCTCCTATCAGCTGACCAGCACATAGTGAAAGTGGCAGATTAAATATTGACCATCTTGTGGAGACGGCGTGTGTGCAAGCAACCGCCACTGGAGTTTATTTTTAGAACATGTGCTTTGAGGAGCATTTCTGCACTCGTGTCGTGTGTACTTTGCAGGCTTGTGAGTGTGTGTGTGTGGGAAATTGTGGAACTGTGCAAATGAGTGTGCACTTTTTCTTTCAAAGGCCGGCACTTCTAAACACAGTAACTTTCCCAAAGGCAAGGAAAGCCAACGAGCAGCAACATTTGCATTTTAATGAAGCAGTTCTTCCCACCCACATTTACCAGGATGGTGGGCCGAGGTCTCTGGGGTGGGGGTGGGAGGGTCACCTGTGCGTATTCTGCCTCTGCGTGCCTCTGCAGGTTTGCATCAAATTAGATGAAATGCATAAAAACATTTGTTTCTAGTGCCGCTTTTATTCCATGCTTCTTTTTTTTTTTGATTACATGAACCCAAGTACTCCTGGATAATTCAGACAATAATTTAAAATACCATCTTTTCCGAGGCATAAGTCGTAGTTTTTTTTATGTTTTGGCCAGGGGTGTGACTTATGATCGACTTATCTGTGTTTTTTTAAACTTAATATATTATTAGGCTCAGTTGTTGTTAATTGTATTCATTATTTTTCTTCTGTATTAGGAATTTTTTGGCCATTGCACTTGATCCTACGTTCAAACTTCAGAAATGTGTGTTTGAGCAACCACTTTCAATGAAAAGCCTATATGAACGCATGTGTATGCAAGTTTTGGGCTTCCACGCTCTAAACTCTTGAGTTTATGTGTTGCTACACAAGTTTTTGTGTCAGTTTTGGGCTCTACGTACAAAAATTGTGACAATTGAACACACGGTAAGAGTTAAACTGGTTAAACTTTGACCAATCAGTCAAACAAATCTTGGATTTGTTAGTGACGTCTGAGTAGTGTCTGTTATTTGAGAAATTAATAGTTTTGCGCTCGGCCAGAATTCACAGTCTCTCATTTATCGTTATGGATCTGTTAAAGAAAAAACCTGGAGTACGGTTTGCGACATTTTGCACCAAGTTTCTTCCAACAGTAGGTGGCAAACACGCGCTAGTAAACTGTAAAAGAACAAAAGAACAAGAAGCCTCTCTCTGCCGCTGCCTGCTTTTCCGGTATGAACGCGTGAAAGCGTGATCATGAAACCACACCCTCTGGGTCACCTAATATCTAGAAATGATATGTCCTACCATAATTATGCAGACGACACTCAGATCTATGTCTCACTGTCAGTGGGTGAACAAGGTCTAATAAATTCACTATCCTGTTGTATTGAACAAATTAATATGTGGATGCAAGATAATTTCCTCCTTCTAAACTAATACAAAACTGAAAATATTGTCTTTGGTCCACAAAATTAGACAAGTGTCATCAGTCCTCTGGAACACCTCTCCTTTAAACCAAAAAATCAATTAAAAACCTAGCAATTATATTAGACTCTGACTTGAATTATAATAGTCACATCTCATCACTTACATTAGTAACCTCGTATCACCTGAAGAACATCACCAAAATTTAAAATATTGTGTCCAAATCTGACTTCAAACTAATCCATGCCTTTGTGTCCAGTAGGGTGGACTATTGTTATGGCCTCCTCCCTGGGCTCTTTAAACAAGGGATCAAACAACTATAACTTATTCAAAATGCTAATTCTTTGTTATAACCCATCTCCATTTTTTTTATTTAGCAATGTGTTTTAAAATATGAAGTATTGTATGTGTATGTTTTTAATGCTTTTTAAATTTTTTAATTTTAATCTTGTTGATTTTTATGATTTTCTTGTTTTATCAATATATTTTCATTTCCGTTTATATTTTTTTGTACAGCACTTTGAATTGCCTTGGGTAGGAATTGTGCTTTATAAATGAACTTGCTTGCTAAGTGGTACGTTCTTGAATGCGGCACACATGCCCGCTGTGAATCTAGCATTACACTCCAGAGTTACTTTTAGTCTGAAAAATATGGTAAATGTAAAATTTACACTTAATTTTACCATTCAATAACATTAACATCTTAAACACAAATCTATATAAAAATGCTAAAAATTGATTGGCAAAAAAAAAAAACTGCACTTCAGCTGATTACATATTCCACTTATGGCGAGGTACAATATAATGAAGCCCATTGATTTTTGTGTTTTTCTTTCATGTATCCGTGATAAATATTTAATGAGCGGTGAAGGCCTGGACCGAGGGAGACGGAAACTCCGGCCTGCAGGGATGACAGAGGAAGCGAGTGTGCGTCTGCATGCAGTTCAGAAGAAAACAAGATAAGGTGGAACAGAGGGTAGGAAAGGGTGTGATTGTGTGTGTGGAAAGGGGTAATGACCCCCCTGTGAGCAGGGGGAGGAGCCTTTTCTCCTCGCCCCCCCCTATCACTTATGAATAATTAAGTTGGATTCTGGCCATCAGAGCGGGCTTAGCGGCTCATTGTGTACAGCAGTGTCACGAAAGCTATCAATCAAGAAGCTCCATTCTTGTGCATCAAGTCATCTCCAGGGATGAGGGAGACAGTGGGAGTGGGAGTGGGGTGGAGGGTGATTGAGGGATGGGGAGACACAGAGCAAACGCACAGAATCATTCTCAGCCAGGCAACCCGGGTATGACCATATAAGGACACGCGCTCTGCTTTAGGCTGCAGATTGGTGGTTCTCCTACAATCATCTGGTGATGGCTTTAAAGCCTTTTGCAAGGAGGAGGGGGGGTTGTGACATCATCGCTCACAGCGTGAATGGGGGAGAGTCAAAGCGGGGAGAGAGTTATTAAAGGAAGTGTGGGATTTTCATTAAAAAATACTGCATAGATTCTAAAAACAAAATATTCTGCCCTCAAGCCTAAGATGCAAACCGTTTATAGATGTTTATTTTGAACTCAAAGACATTATGTCTACTAAAGATTGGAAAAAGTGGTGATTAACGACTGGAAATATAAATATTATCAAGTTGCTCAGGATTTAATATCACAAAAAGATTCAGATGATGCAGGGAGATCTTCACACTTCACGGCTTAAATCTATGAGTGAACAGCTGCTGTGTTTGTGGCCTTCAGCCGGTAATGAACTACAAAAAGAAAACTGCAGTGCAAATCAGTGCAAAATCTCAGGAGGAAATCATTTTTACATCAAGGATGCATCCATAAATGTAAGTGAAAACCTTATCGGGTTCAAAATGTCTAAGGGCCAACATATTTATAAATCATTAAAGCATTTGGAAAAAAAATCAAAACTGGGGGTTTTACTCAACCTAGCAAAAAACAATATCTAGTCAACATTATTTCGCAATGTGTTTCTAATGTTAGGAATGTCTGACGTTTGAAAACATTTTGTAAGAATGTCACATTCTCACCTCTCCCTTCTTGACGGTCATAGACTGGCGCCTGGGGGTCGTCTCCTCGTTGATGCTGGACAGAAAGTTCTGGGAGATCCTCAGGGCGTCCAGCAGGAGGGGGTGATCCGGATGACTGGTCGGGGTATGTTTGAGCAAATCCTGGCAATAAGTGTAGTAATGTTAAATATTAAAGATGATTTCTGAGTGTTTAGAATTTGAAAGGTATTATCACCAACTGCCTTTTTATTGTCTTTTGTAGCTCTGACTCCTTTTTATGTACATACTGTATACAGTTTCATTAGATTTTTACTTTAACAGCTAAGATCAACTGATAATGAAACCAAAAATAATCAATACAGTGCAAGAAAAAGCAACATTTAATGTCATTGATGAATCAGATCCTTAAAATAAATTCTTTAAATAAATATTGCTTTAAATCTGTCTTTTTTGTGGGAATGGCATTCTTACTAAAATAATTTATATCCAAGCACACACAATTTGAATAGTTTGAGGTTACTTACATGTAACACTAATGTGCTGCGAGTCACTCTATCCACAGGTTTGTATAATAAAGCTGCAAAAGATAAATAATGTTACATATGAGATTTTCCTAAATGTCTCCATTTAAAACCGAGCGACTTACCTTCTAGAGAGGTCTTGGCCGTCTCTTTACAATCCTTCGGACTCCTCACTTTTAGATTCTGTTGGTAAACGGAAAAGTTAGTGTAGTGAAAGCGTCTAAAAACTGATGTGATCTGTACATATTAGCGTTGTTTTTTTTGTCCCTCCTTTACTGATTAATTATGCTATCCTCAGCAAGCCGGATCATGCTGAGATGGCTTAGAGTTATGCATCATTACTTAGACCATTAACAACCCTCCATGATGAATTCCCCATCCGGCATGGAGATACAACTCCAGTGCTGACGGACAGAGCTCATAAAACATAGACGAGGGCTGATGCATCAGAAAGTTCCACATGCTTGGAAAACATAAATGACTCCTCAACTTTTCTGTCAGAGAACTTCATTCATAAACACAGTATTTAAATTTACTTGTACTAAAGGTAATAAATTATGTTTTTTGGAACAGATGATTTAAAAATTGACAGTCTCCAAATTTTTTAAGGCCATGGACCAGTTAAATAACAGACCATATTTTCATGGACCGGCCTGAAAGAGGCTGAAGTTGGCATGTGATTTTTTTTCTTCCAGTTTCCCTTCACTTTTGAGGTAATGTTTATCTTTATCCTGTGTATAATATCTACAGCTGGTTTAAACTTTATTTTTACTCTAGATTTTGTGTAGGAATCATTAAAATGTGAACTAGATATTAATCCATAACTGTCAAACTGGAAGCCAAAAAAATCAGACACCAACTTTAATCACATCTGACTTTTAAGGTAAACAAATAAATACAAAAAATACTGTCAGTAAAACTGGTATTTTCTAATATAATTTAAAGCTGAATCTACTGTTTGAACAACTTTATTAGCAGCAATCATTTTGACAGCTGGTTGCTAAATATTATACATTATTATATGGAGAGAAAATAGACTCACTCTGATTTGTGCGTGCGTAATTCTCGATTTGTAACTCATATAATACATTATATGGTACCCTAACCCGGTACTGGCTCGTGTCTGGTACTGGTTTGTGTCCAATACCATGTCTGGTATTAATTTGGGTCCAGTACCGTGTCTGGTGCCAGGTTAGGGTACCGGGTTTGAGTACAGGTACTGGACGTGTCACAAGGACCAGTCAGCATCTGGTTCTGCGTCCCGAGGGTTACAGACATCCAAAAACGACAAGTTGCGGACACTTAAACGTTGAAAAGTGACGTGGAGTAGTTCTTAACCAAACGTCAATATGTGATGACGGGGTTTTAATTTAGTAGTTGCTTTAAGAAAGTAGCAGATGTATTTATGACACGTGACTTGACATGCGTCAACAATTAGTCGAATGTGGTGGAGAATCCAGTACTTTCCAAAATTAAACTTTCTTTAAAATCCAGTTATTTTGAATATGGAATAAAAAGTGGGCTGCGTTTTTGTTTTTTTTCCCTGCGGGCCAATACAAACCGTCCCATAGACCAGTACTGGTCTGTGGCTCGGGGGTCGGGTACTTTTGCTTTAGACGACATGTTTGATACAAAGACAGATTTATGGGAAAAAAATCTTTAAAAGGAATCATAGCAAATATCAATATAAATAAACTTATATGTTTGATTGATGATTGATTAAACTTTCCTGTTTTACCTCTGAGATTTCAGCAAACTGTGAATTGGCTTGGCAGCACTTTTCTGCCGTCTCTACAGCCAGTTCGTAGTTGTCCAGAAATGCCCGGTAAACTCCTAGTTGGCTAGCCTGATGGAGACAGAAAAGAAAACAAAAAGAAGAAGAGATGGTGTGTTTACAACAGTGTCACTGGGTCAAAGAATAAGCGAGAGGCTAGCACAGAAGTGGCAGATTCGTCTGTCTTCGTTCACCTATACCTCCAAAAAACACAAGGAAAAAAATAAGAGTTATTGTTTTAACTAGTTGGAACAAGGCCAGAAAATGCCAAACTACAACAGTGAGATGCATATTCATTGGAAATCTATATTTCCTACATTTAGTCCAGTTGGTACCAGCAGAGAGGCTGAGTGCAACTTGCGAGAATTTAAAAAAAAAAACAACCAACAAAAACACAGATATGGATAATATCAACAGCCGTTAACTATGGTGGGCCCCAAGGCTTGTTGCTATAGCAACTAGCCAGACCTGCACGGAGTTGGGGTGAGTAATTAATGACTGGTGTAACACAAAGCACATTTAGGAAGGTGGGTGAGGAAATAAACCTCCGACCAGCGTCACCTCCGAGCGATCGTTCTCTGCTGCAAACAAAGGAATCGTCAGTTTATCCGGAACAAATGCCAAAGAAGGGAGGAGTGCGGGGGGATGAATGTCAATTCTGTGTGACACGGGCTCCATCGCTCCACGATCCATGACACACGTCAGCAGCCGCGTGTGGAGTTTAGGCTCATCTGTGATTCAGAGATAAAGTGGCACTCATTTATTTGACTTGTTATGTTTGGAAATTCCCAGCCCAGAAAACTCAGCTTGATGATCAGAAGTTTCCTGAAGATGGAAATAACTTTCTAAGTAGCCATTAGAACCGTACATTTACACCCCAGAGTCATTTTTTTAAGACCCTCTGCAATTAAAGTTGTGTTTTAATCATGTTGTACCATTTTTCTAATGATGAAGGACATACTGTATGTAAAGGAAATTAAACTCAAAGTTCATTTTCTTAGTATGTGTTTTTTTTAAATCTTTGCAAATTAGTAGAAGACAAAAAAATGTTGTTTGAAAAAGTCTGTATGCGTGCATCCATTTGTAGATGATTAGATCCTACTCAGCCGATGATCTTGCTGCCACTGTCATGTGACCGCTTTACTGTCACCCAATTTCCTAATGACGTCATTTCCGCTTTACTAACTGCATTCATGACCACACCTACAATCTATTAAAAAATATTCTTCCCATCGCGCGGTTGCTGTTGTATTTGTGACCGTAGCATGAGCAGCAATCTGACCCCAAACTTCAATATTGCTTGCCATTTTTGTTTAATGTTAGGTTGGTGTTGTGAGGGGCTGTAAGTTAGCAGAACGGCATGAACAAGTATAAACCGCTCTGCAGAAATTTTGTTCTAGAAAATTACAGGTTTTTTTGTTTTGGAAAAAATGGCATCATCATGTTTTTAAAAAAAAAACACTGAGTACACTTTTAAATTAGTTCAAAAGATGATCAGAGTGGAACTTTAAAAATGTAATACATGATTTTGAGCAAATTTTCTGTAATTAGCGTAAATTGATTTGATCAAAACCTCTTTGAAAAGGCACCATTTTTGAAACCTTTCCACCTTCCCAACCAGGGAAACAGGCACAAAAGAGTTATATTCCTCTTTCATTTCTTTAATCTCGTGATCCACTCCCTTTGTCGTTCATCATAAGATGAACAGTACTCTCCACAGCATTATAACATTATAATGCACTGGATATTTCTCAGACTGTGACTCTGACCTGCCGTCAGCTGCCTTTTTCTGTACCCACAGCACTATCAATAAAACATAACAAAAGAATAAACGTGTGACATGGCATGAGTGGGATATTTCCAGTGTGCTGGAATACTCGTCAGTGGGGGAAAGGCTTAAGTTCACATTAGAGGATGTTTCGCTGCTTGGGGGAGAGGTGGGGGAGGGGCTTAAGGCTGGAAAAAAAAGAAAAAGCACCCTGATAACCACAATGCAGTGATATTAAAAGGCGTCTATCTTCAAACCGCAGTTTCAACACACAGTTCATGTAAATGACTATAACAAGGTGGGCTGTGGTCTTTGCGGCATTGATTATGTTTTTGTGTCTTGTGAAAGACAAATAACATGACATTGCTCTTTTCTTGGAACATAATCT
The DNA here is from genome assembly GCA_003999625.1 of Oryzias javanicus. Taxonomy (NCBI): domain Eukaryota; kingdom Metazoa; phylum Chordata; class Actinopteri; order Beloniformes; family Adrianichthyidae; genus Oryzias; species Oryzias javanicus. Next base: position 13,228,033 of record CM012448.1, on the reverse strand, counting down.
CCTAAAGACCCTGGCAGAAATGACAAACTATGCTTCTATGTTTTGTTCTGTCCATAAACCTAATATGCAAAATAATAATAATACACAAAACCATTCAATGAGAACTACAAAATTTGCTTAATTTTGGACAGTAAAGTAGCTTAGGGTCAAATTAACTTCTTGGTATCTGGTCTTTTTAAACTAATGTTTAACAAACATAAGAATCAAGCAAGTACCATATATGGTGTCTCTGCTATATAAATGGCAAATGAGAAAGGTGAAAAATGGGAGAAAAATATCAACAACACGACTGAAACACTTTTTGTTTTTCTCCCTCTGACGTTTTCTGTTCTTCTCTAGCAGCATCCTCAAAGCGAAGTTTGTATCTATGGTATTCTTCCTCGGCACAAAACTATGATGTTGCTCACAAGGAGGACCCCAATAATCATGCTTTCACTCCCATGCTTCACAGTGGGAATGGTGTGCTTTGGATGCAGCCTCCTCTGTATCATTCAGATGGTCTCTGGGAGACTTTAGTTAGGTCTGGGCATGTGGTGGATTGTGCAGGGGGACCTTTGGAGAAGTGAAGGATTTGTATCCATAATTATGTAGAGTATTACTAATCGTAACCTGTGTTACTTTAATCCCAGCCCTTTTTAAGTTACTGTCCAGTTCCTCCAGTTCTGGAGTGTATCTTATGATCAGTTGTACCCACCAGATGAGAAGCTCAAAAAGCTGATTGGTTCATTCCAGTCTTGTTCAGGTCAACAATCTTTTCCCTGGTGTCTTTTGACAGCTCTTCGATCTTGGTCACGGTGAAGAGGTGACAGTTTGACAACTTAAAGGTGTGGCCAGGTTAAAAAATACTTTAGCCCACTTTATATTATTACAGATAGGCTTTTACAAACTTAGAAGAGAGAAGAATAAAGCTAATGCATTAATCCTAAATTCATGTGCCCTGCCCAAGGTTACGCAATCTGAACCACAGAGGCAGCCGTTCGAAACCATGACGGCTTGACTATGTAGAGGAAAGAAAGCCCAAATGTCTGCCAGCTGCATCGCTATAGCCACACATAACAGCATGAATGCTGACAGAAAGAGGTAACAGTGTGGCAGCAGAAAACCTCTTTGAGCGTTGAAAGAAGATGTTAAGGTGTTTAGGTTTCCGAGCTGAGGATTTGCGCCATTTGAGAGCAGGTGTGTAATTCACAGCAGAAAATAACATTACAAAATCCCACAGCCATCAAGTAAAATGTATGTCTTCTGTTGTGGTAGCACTCAGGAATTTTTTTTCTCAAGACAAAAATGAAGCGTCTTTTATGAAGCGTCCCTAGTAGTCTTGTAGTTATGATTATGCCGAAGATTTCAGTCCCTCCACCAGTTTCACTGTTTCGCTTTTACTATTCAACTCTTCCTTTCTCTTTGGTCTTTGGAAGAGTAAAATCACAGGTGCGCTTTTGCACTGTTTTCAGCCATCAGACACTCGAGTGTGCTCAAAACCTGTCACAGAGGCTTTGCATCCCTCTCTTTTCTGTTCATATTTTGCCTTTCTTCCTCAGATGTTTTACGATTCCTAAGCTCCTGCAGATTTCAGAGCCACAGTGAGACAGATAGCTCTATCGGAGTCACAGCAGCCTAAGTCTTCTTGCCCTGTCGGCTTCTATCCTTCCTAAATCCCCCCTACCCACACCAAGACTCTTGTGGATCACCTGCCCTACTCCTATCTAATCTCCCATACCCCTCTGCTTTTGCAAGCGCGACTGCTGTCATGTAGCACTCTCCTTTTTTTGGGCTCAGCACTTTCAGATATGAGGTATTAGTTGTCTGTATTTTTTTCAAATTACAGATCAATATTAAAACTTAATTATCTGGAATTTTTTTAGATAATTTAGATGAACAGAAAGTTCTAAACATTTAATACAAATATAATTATTATTTGTGTATAAGAAATCACAGATTTAATTGGATTAACACAAAAGACTACATTGGTGTAAATGTGTCAGGATCCAGTGTTTTTGTTCTGTTTTCCTTGTCAGTCTCACCATGTTCAGGCTACATCATTCACAGGTGTCTTCATTTAGTTAATCAACCTCAGTGCATTTAAGTGTCTGGTTTTAACTTCATAATTGTCAGGTCATCTGCTCTGTTACAGTATGGTTTGTTCTTCATGGGTTTGTCATATTTGAGTTTATTCAGTAAATATTTAAGTTACGGCCACCAATTATTGTCTCCTGCTTTTGGGCTTCACCACCATTCCTGACAAAAGGTCTACACAGCTTTGCCTTTTTGCTGAGGTATTCCTCAAGGTTCTGGTTGAAACACTTGTATTTTTTTCGATATGAGTATTTCCTTTTTTATTTTTTTCTTGTAAAATTGGAAATTCTGTCTGTTTCTATGCAGATGACACACATGTACCAACAATATATATCAGTTGTCATACCTCCGTGACACCCCTTAATTAGATGAGAAATGTATTTAGTAAATAACACCCAAAAAAAAAAAAAAAAAAGTAAATAACACCCCCCCACACACGCATATATATATATATATATATTTAGTGGTACCCCGCTTATTTGCGTCTCTTTATTCACGGTTTCACATGTTCGTGACTTTTTTTTTTTTCAGTCACGTGACTCTTCTTGTTTGTCACGAAAACTTTGACAGCTCGAGATGCTTGTATAAGATATTTGTAGCCAAAAGAGGTGCTGCACTGATTAGGTGCGTCTCTGATCACTGGAACGCCCATCTGCAGGGGCGGGGCTTCTTTGCGGATTTGGCCTATCCGCAGAACAAGGGGGGATTACTGTATATATATATATATATATATATATATATATATATATATATATATATATAATATGCAAAAAACATGCAGAAAACTTTAAAAATGACAATAAAAAAAAAATCAAATAGTCTCATTATTTTTAAAAAGGGAGCTGAATTTCCTGAAAGTTTTATGGAGATTGATTAATTGACTTAGAAAATACAACAATAATTCCTCAAATTTATGGATTAATTTTCCTGTTGCTCAATTTTCCTATTATCAATGCTGTTGCTTGTATTTCTTTAGGTCAAAGGTTATTTCTCTGTTTGTTCTTAATGTAAGAAGAGATTTTATTTACTCACTAGTTAGCTAAATTCTGACTTCTGTTTCTAAACAAATGGGATTTTTGATAAAAATTTGAAAATAGCCAATGCATTAATCGAGTAAATCAATATTTAGTTAAAACGTATGGATTTGAATTAAAATCAACCCAATGTATTGGCAGTAAAAACCACCAGAAATCTTTTTAACCTGTTGTTTTATATGATGCAGAGGCCTATAGAAACCATAATTCCATTCAAAAAAAAGAGAAAGATAAAATATGTTATAAACATAGGATCAATATTAAAATAGTTTTTTTTAAGTAGTTTTTTGTAATAAAAAAGTCAATTACATCCTAATTTTGTATGTGCATCCCTGAGGGATCTTCTTTAATATGTGTATGCAAAAAGACGAGTGAGTGAAAGAGTGAATGACTGAGTGAGAAAGAGGGAAGGAGGCTCCTATTTATAGCAGCTTCTTCAAGACAGAAAGCACACAGAGCTGTGATGGCCTCAGCTGCCTGAGGCAGAAAGGGGGTATTGTGAGGCTTGTCTGTGTGCATGTGTGTGTTAGTGTGTGTCTGTGAGTGTGACTTTAAAGGGGAGGAGAGATCAGCGGAGGGATGCACCAGTAGGAAAAGAGCAGCATTTCTGACCGAATTAACAAATGACCCATTGTGGGGTAATTGACAGATATAATGAAATAGGACCAGTGTATTGTTCATTTGGGCCTGACATCCTTGGCACACACACCACTGAGAGTAAAAAAAAAGAGTAGAGTGGCCGTTTGAGATGAAATAGACACGAATTCTATATTTAATTAGTCTAAATTTGAAATGGTAAAAAGGAGCCTCGTTGCATAAATCGCCTTCCAGTGATGGAAGAATTGCTATAAATACTGAGGCTGTGTTTCTTTGCTTTGGGTGAGCGTCCACAGACTGTAAATGTTGTTACAAAGCCACAAATGTCGCTTCTAGTGCCGTCAACCTTTTTTTGGGAGCCCACTGCTGTCGTTTTGATTAGGGGTTATGTCAGCCAGTTACACCCAGCGACTTGGCTGCTGTCATGGGAAAACAAACACTACTACTCTCCATAGTTCAGGGTTTTTTTGTTTTTTTTTTTTACTCCCATGTTTCCTTTACAAGGAGCAAAGGCCTTACTAGTTTCTGGAAGAGGTCCCCGACTCTCTGGTGGTGGCTCCACTGCTGGACGCGGGGCAAAAGCGCGTCGTAGAAGTCCTTGTGGATCTCGTACAGCTCAGGCACTTTGAAGAAGATGGTTTCTATCTGGGCCACAGTGAGAACAGGTTGGGATGTGGTAGCAGCGGCCTTCAGAGGCTTCATAGGCTAAAACAGAAACATACAATGATTATTTTAAAAAGTCTAATAAATTAATACAAGATTTGAGTCACCTCATGAATGCTCTGATTGAACTGTATCAGACTTCCGCCTTGGCAACTTTTTAATCAATAATCTGACATCCACGGACTAACAAATATGTTTATATTGTAACTGCATTTACACCAGTAGTCTTCTTAAATAACATATTTGATTTTAATTGTATTTAACTCAATTTTTATCATATCTTCATTTGATGTGTAACGGTGTACCAAGGATCAGAGAAACGTATGTCATTTCACCCTGTGGTGAAATAAATCCTAAGAAACACACAGTACACATTGTGCTCTAAAAAGAATTGAACACTAGTTTATCCTCAAAGGTGGGATAATAGCTCAAATAGGATGTTTTGCTTTCATTATATTTGAAATGAAAATAGGTGAATCCGGAAATGTTCCAGCATATTAGATATCAAAATTCTGGATTGAAAATTATGTTTGAAAAAAGTCACTGTAACTCAAAATACTTTTGTTTTAGGTTATAAACCAATTAAATACTTTTCTACATCAGGAGAAAATGCCTAAAACTCCAACAGCTTTTAGATTTGTGTGTTCAAAGAGTGGTTTCATAAATAGAAAAATTAAATCAAAATAAGTTAGGACTCTCATATTTACTAATATGTGCATATTTGTCAAACATTTACTCTTGTAAAATTGTTTTCTAGACTAAACAGACAAAGGTTTTTATCAGTTGTTTGATGATAATATAGCAGCCTTTTACATCTGGTCATAGGGCCAAAGAGCCATTTTATGCGGAAAAAAATTATATTGTGCTAAAGATGCTTATATGGAAGTGAGCAGAACGAAAAGACATTTAAAAAATCAATAATATTGAGCTAAAATTACTTTAATTTAAGGACATTAATACTTCACGAGATACTGACCTAAAACAGCCTAGGTTATTAAAAAAGATTACCTTAATGCCTGTTTGATTTATGGTTAAATCAATACAGTTTTTAATGGTCATCACGTGTTTTTTGCAACCAGTTCTACACTATTAATAAAGCCAAAGCCTTTGAAAGTTGTGTTTAGCTCTTGGTCTTTGAAGACAGCATTAAAGAAAACACAAAGGGAAGACTTTATTTACTAATAATTAAAAATAATTACTTAAAGACACATTTTATTACTGTCTAACTTCTCTTACCAGCAGTAAAGCCTCCAGGTGACTGAGGTATGTTTCTTCTGTGGCCAGGATTCCCGACAGGACCCACTTCCTCATCTCCAAGCCTTTTTCCAAGTCACACTCGGTCTGCAAAACACACGCAAATACATGCTCTAGTTAACTGAATTGCTTTTCATGAAGATAAGTTGATCAAATCTTCCAGAATCTTTGAAACTGTTTTTTAAGACCCACTTCAATCCTCTATTTTAAAAACTCTGTGCTGTTTCCTAGGACATAGTTTCTGCAGAGTGGCTGTAGTTCATTAGACATTTGCCTCTGAGTTGTGGGAGGGGTTTATGGTGCAAAGCAATTCCGGCCCCTATTCCCCTCGCTGAGAGCTCTTTGTTCACGCACTCTCCCATTTGCTCAAAAGCCCCACCCTAACATTAGCGCTGCAGCAGAAATGGTGAGCAATATTGGAGCTCTCCAGTCGTAAAAGGAAGACGTACATGGATCTATTTGTCTGCAAGTGGAGGCATCAGAATGGAGCAGTGCTGGGAGACTGTGGCCTGTCTAGATCACAAATAGGCTGTTTCTGCAACTTTGAAAAATTTGAATAAAGAAATTCTCAGAAATATAAATTTAGCTCAATTAGAAAAATGCTAAAAACCCTAGATTGTCTCTCTAAAGTGGGGAAAAAGCTATAATTGAAGTATTCATACGCTAAAAAATAATGTTTTGACTTATCAGTTAAAAGATGAAGGAATGTAAATACATATCACTTTTTTCTTCTTTAATCTACTATAACTGTTGTTTTTACAGTTGCAAAAAACACTTTCTTTACTGTCACATTACAATGCAACAATACGATCAACACCACACACACAGAGCATCTAAATGATGAAAACATAGGTTCAAACATGAATTTACACCCTCTGAGTAAAAATCTCACAGAAATGTTTAGTCAAAGACTATGAAAAATTGTTTTATTACTTTGAGCTAAATGTTTTTTATAGGATCAGTTTATTTAGTGCAGGTCTGTATAAATCTAATGTTTGTAGTTTCACGGGATATTATCATAAAACAAGCAAATATTCAAGGTTCTTGCTTTGAAGCACAGGTTACCTCCTCTTTATTAAAATTGATGCTTTACTGTATTATTTTACCTTTTTATGTCCCATGTCTTTTCTTAGAAAAAATAGCTAATGAGATTTAGATCCAGACAATCCCAAAGATCTAAGAGCTTGCAAAAAAGTATCCAAAAGCAAAATTTTAAAAGGTAATTAAGCTTCATTTTTATGATTGATGCTTTAAGAATTTAGTACAGATCTGCAGTGTGTCCAAGAGCTAATCTGAGGCAGTAACTGAGCAAAATGTACACAATATAAAAATCTTGCTGAGCAAAAAGCAGACAAGTCTGTCAGAAAAAACATAAAAAAAAATGAAACATCAGAAAAGAGGGAGGTTTCACATTGGGCCACATTTCACTGAGCAAGCATAGGAGACACATTAAGTGTGCATTTCTCCTTCAAGAACCAAGATGACTCCCCAAGGAAGAATCTGCATCTCCAGACATATCTTTTATTTATCGCCGTGGCAACTAATGAGCCTGTCTTTGGGTTCCTGCTGAAGTGGGGTTTGCATGAAAAAAGGTAGATAAACATTTTTCACCTCCATGGAGCATTTTGTGTTCATACAGGTATTTTTAAGCAGAATGTAGCTAACATTTGACTACACTGAAACCCCGTGAAGGATCTATATTTTGGGTTCCTGGAGCAATCAAGTTTGAGCTATCAGAAACGAACACTTTATAGTGCTCCCATGAGGCTGAGGTCATTATTGAGCAAAAGACACTATAAGGTAGGTTTTTTTTTTTTTCTCTCTGTAGCTGTCTCGTAGAATGAAAGAGACTTCAAATCTGCGTCTGCCATCTCTTTTTACTGCAGAGAAGAGTCATCTTAAGAAAAGGACGAGAGGCACTGTTACAAATTAAATCATCATCAACACAGAAGGTGACTCATTGTTGCAACATCCATTAAAAAAAAAAAAAAAAACAACACATCAGCTCATTTTGGACCAATCAAATTCTGCATGAGTTCTCACAATTAACAGGATGATGATGATGCTTAAGGAATGGCTGTCAAAGGGCAAATTGAAGGTAACTCTATTTTAATGGCAGTTATTGATAGTCTGTTTGGCTCTTTGGGGGATTTGCAGATGGTTATTTATAATCACACTTTGGGTTCCAACAATTAAAAATCAAAAGCAGCTCCTATCAGCTCAATGCATGAACAGTTGTATTTGCTCAGTGGATTCTGTCTATGAATTCAAAGTGATTTATCTTCTACAACAAATGTGTCTTTCAGTGTAAAGGTGAACCGAAGGAAACTGGAAAAATATTTTACTTACTTAGCATGTTCAAAACTTTACTTAAAACCCCATTTTATTTAGCTTGGTTGATGTTTCTGCCCTGTAGTTTATCATGATTCCACTAGGGGCAGTAGAGGGGTTTTTCCTGCTCATTTCAAAATGGCTGCTTCCATGAAATCTCAAACTTTTTTGGTTGGAAAAAGTCTAGCTCCTTTTCAGAACTTTATGGTGATGCTCACTTTTTAAATTACTATTTTTTAAATAAAAAAATGCAAAATTTGTTACTTATTGACTCTTTTTAATACAGTTGGACCAATGTTCAAATTTGAGGATCAAATTAGAGACAGTGCGTAAAAACATAGTTTTTTTTCCCTAAACAATCGTCAATATTTTTGTTTCTTAAACTTAAATTGTTGTGAGCAAAAACTTACCAAATCAACCTATGGATCAAAACTGAAACTATCTAATTTAAATCTGATAGGCCCTATTGCAATTTTTTGAGTTTGAAAAAACACTTTGTTAATTGTTTTTTAAACAACGAGGAAGTGCCACCAAAGTGACAAAAACTTTACTAAAAAAAAAAGAAAAAGTAGACATGCAAAAAGCAAGAAGCACAAGTGGAAGTTCTGGAGAACAAACAAGTCAAATGGGTATGGTTAACACAACTGGATAAAATACTAAAAAAATAGGCTGACTTTTTATATCATGGACATTATGGAGAACAATATTGTCGTTATTTTCCAGCTTTTTTCTTTTTTTTTATCAAATTCTATCTTTTTTCATTATTTAGCCACTCCTCCATTAGGTTACAAGTATAAAATATATTTTATTATTAAAAAAACGGATACACCCACTGAGGCTCTGCAAGTCCAGTGGGGTAAAGATACAGTAAATCAAACTAAAGACTGGATGTGTCATTCCTAGTTATCTATAAATGCATGGCCACTTAAATGCCCAGGGTATTAGTAAAATGAATGAATATAACAAAGTCCCTATATCCATATGTGCAAATGAAATAGGGTTGAAAGGTCAGAGGTTGGTTAAGGTCAGGAGACCCTTCATTCACCGGCTGATCCGAGTCGTCGATCAGATTGACAGGTCAGCACTTGCCGGTTCAGAAAGTGAGCGAAGGGTGATGGAGGCAGGGCGGAGACTGAGCCACCTTCATGAACACTGATGCAATTACTTCCTCAAGGACATATTGGATGGGGGGGCAATAAAATGAAGGAATAAAATACATTCAAGGTTTCTCCCTTTGACTCCATCCTCTTTGTTGCCCTGGGCTTGGGGGGGGGGGGGGGGGGGGGGGGGTGCACATAAATGCATTGGCTTGGTGATAATCTTTGAGTAACACCAGGCGTCACAGATCACTGGGTTTTCTTCAGACCCAAGAAAGAGGGAAAAAGAGGAGGAGGGAGGATGCTGATGTGGTGGTGGATTTGTAGGGTACTTCTGCTTAATACCCACTGTGGGGGGGAATGTGTCACTTTAGTGGATGACTGCTTCTTTTGAAAGGAGACAAATTTATCTCTTTAATTTCATGATCACAAATCCTTTCAGTATTGACAGAGCAGCGTTGCTGCAGGAATAGATTAACACACTTCTGAGTCTGCATTGGGGTCAAAACCAAGTCAACTTGGCACAATGAGTGACCGGAGAGGGTTTTTAGCCACGGACAGTCTGGATGGCTTTTGCGGGCATCCTCCCAGAAGGGCAGAATTTGGCAGCGATGGTGGCTTTTCGAGTGTACTTTCCTAAAATCTATCAAGAGACGGGGAGATGGCACACTGACCGACTTGGAGGACTCCAGAGATCCGGAGGAGAGCGTGTCCCTGCTGCTGCGGCTCTTGGAGCTGAGGTGAGGAGAGGAGGAGGGCGAGTCGTCGATGAATGGCAGGATGTCGTGGTGCCTCCGCTGCTCCTCTGCTCGGTCTGCATCGTAGCCGTACGGCGGAGGGGTGCCGGTGTAATGACCATCTGCAGCAGAAGGAAAACCCAACTTTAGCAACTTTTTCAGGAATTGCAAAAGAAAAACTGAGTCGAGGGCTGGTACTTATGCCAAAATACTCCATCAGTTCAGTTTTAGTTTAGCACAGTTAATCCAAGCCCAATATTCTATACATAAGAAAACTAGTTTTATCACATCTAGTTATTTACCAAACAAAAAGAATACATTAAATTAAAGCCACGCAGGCACTACCAACCCCGGCCTCACTGCCACCCTTTGACCTGCTGCATGTGACAAATTCCTAAAAATTACACTTTTCTTCCAAAATGGCAGCTTTTCTAATAGTATTATCTCCATAGCAACCATTGGACTTTTTGGTCTCCTGGGGTGATGAACAGTTCTATATAATTTGTAGAAAAATTAACAAAAGTTAATTTTTAGATCTCTTTAGCAACTGAAGTTTGTGTTAAACACGCCAACATTCCTTGTATATTCATATGGTATTTCATATTGTTTTGTCCAGCTCGACTCAAATGATTCATGCATTACATTTTCATATCATTTCGGCAAAATAATATGTGATTAACAGGGAAACGCCACTTTTTCAAGCTTGCCACAAACTTTAAAAATGTTATTAGCAACAACTTTTTTACAAGTGGCTTTAATAATGCTTGAATGAGTTAGGAGGCGATAGATTGAACATCCCTGGGAGGAGCTGATATTTGTAGCCCTAACTAAAGGTGGCTAAAGATGGTGACTTCTTCCTGAGGTCAAAGGTCAACTAGACTAAAGTTGAAGGGGTATTTATAACATTTTGAGAAGCTTTTTCCCCTATATTGAGCAAAAATGTGACAGTCTCCAAATTTCAGACTTAGCCTCAACATGGCCACCAAGCTGTAAGTCCTGCAGCCATCCCATAATAGTTATAATACTTCCTTTGGATATCCCCAAAATTGTGGTGAAATTTTTGAGTAAGCGAGTTGGGATGTAATTTTATTAAAGGCACAATAAAATAGAAAAATTGTAAAAACAAAATAGTTCTTGTAGTTCAGCACTGTAACATATGATGATGAATTCCTACATAAGAAACTTAAAGAACACTTATTTACACCAGAAAAATACAAGAAAAAAGGAAAAAAATGTTATTTATTACAAAAAACATGTTAACATCACACATTATCTGTGTAAAAAAAATCTAAAAGCCAAAAAATTAAATCTAAATGTTGATACAGCAGTATAAGACATCTCAGATGCTATATTTAATGCTGACATCAGAAACAGTTTGGCCTGCAGTTCACTGAAAATCTCTTTTGGTAATGAGGCTCTCTGCGTGGCACGCTGTTAAGGAAAAGACATGCATCACATTTCCTGATTGGCTTCTTGCTCTCAGAAGGTTGCCAAGTCTTGCAGAGTTAATTTCCAACACTAATTAATGCAGCTCAAGAAACTGGGGCACCTCAAAATGATTTTCCTGAATCCCTTTTAATATTTTCCTCCAAAAACAAAGAGGAAACAGCAAAAAAAAAAAAAAAGAAAAAAGTTTAAATTAGTTGAATGCAAAGTTTAGCATCTCAGGAGAAATTTCCCATCAGCCTCCCAGTGCTGTCACCATCACCAATCAGCACAAAGTGCTTCTGCCTCTGATTATGAGCGCAGCTCTTTCTGAAAGGAGAAAAAAAGAGAACACCAAAACAAAAAAAACGGACCAATCCATGTTAAATTCAATGAGGGACAAGTGGGTTAAGAGGAGCTGCGGTTAAAAGTGAAGGAATGTGGTGATCCCGGAATATCCCAGGAGGATCGCCGTGTTCAACAGTCAACAGAGCCGCTCTGTTTTCCAGCCTGAAGCGCTGCCCAAACGCTGACTCAGACTACAAACACAAACCGGGATCATCCAGAGTCACACAGGCTGTTCTTCCTGTCACATCATTCCAGAGCCACATTATCAATCAGGATGCCTTCCATCTTCCATCCAATCTTTTAATTTTTTATTACAATTAGAGGAAAGAGATTAAACTGTTTCCAAATGACCTTTAATCAGGCAGTCTCTGCTGCTTTTTTGGGGGGGGGCTTCCCACTGCTTCCACCACCTCCAGGTAAGACCCACAGAGGTTTCCAGTAAACCCAGTTTGGCAGAGTAAAAAGCATCAATTCATTCCCCGCCTTTAAGGAAAATGCAGGGTGTGGTTGTTGAAATGTCCCCTATGGAAAAAGTAGGAATATCTTCCTTTTTTTTTTTTTGTTTATTTATACTACAAGGAATTTCAAGCTGGCGTTTAGCAGTAATCGCTCCTTCCCCCAGCAGTACTTTTTATTTATTACTATTGGAACAATCTTTTCTGAATTTTTTTTATTTTTTTAAGCTAAGTCCCAAGAGAAAAGCGCACATGCATACTAATACACACACACACAGCCCGGAGGCCAAACAAACTGAACGAATGAAGTGATTTTCTCTTCTGTAAAGGGAGCACAATACACATCCTTTCAACTGTCATCATGCATAAAATCCATGTAAGCAGAAGGGAAACAGAAAAAAAAAAAAGGCAAACAAGACCCCTCTCAAAACACTCAAAAATGAGACGATGTGATGCAACAGGACAGCACCTCATTCAGCTGATTTGTTAAAGATCTGTAATGGTCAGCTAATAGCCTTCCCTAATCTCCAATCCTGGCAAATAATTACTAGTAATGGATTTTTGCATTAGCGAAGGATAATCAAATCAGAAGATTTTTAGCTCTGGTAAGTGGTCATAAGAGCATGGCCATCAAGTCTGTGACATGGATGACAGAGTCAGAAAAAAAAATCAGAGCTCTATTGCTATCAAAATATTGAATCAGTAAGGGTTTGACCAGATTCAGTTAAATATGATTTTTTTACTATTTTTTTTGGCAGAAACATAGTTAAAACTGAACAAAAGTGGAACTTTCATGAAAAAACTATGAATTTATACTTAAATCTATCAGAAAAGTTTTTTATCTTAAAAACACAATTTCTTTAAAGGAAAATTGATTTATAGATTTGTTTGACGTTTTTAAGAGAACAATAATCTTTTTTTTTTTTTTACATCAGCCATTGTTACAAATCACTGTCAACAATCTGGTTTCTGCTGTTTTTCTTCCCTACTTTTTTGCTTGTTTTTCCCGATTATCGTGGTGGGCATGTGAGGCGGGCCACACAGTCAGCTGACTGCTGTATCTCTAACCACAACCACCCACACATGAGTGCAGATGGAAAATGTCACAGGAAGCGCCCCTGCATAAAGACAAGAGCAACAGCCAATTGGTGGATGGAGCAGTAAAAACCCACACACACATTGTCCTGTAAAATGTTTACATGGAAACTGGGTCTGGGAGGAGGACCGCTCGCTTTCCAGGAGCAGGTGGAAAAAAATATATGCTTGCACTGAGAGTATGTGGGGAGCGGTTGCTGTAGCAACACGTGGGTCTTTCCAAAACAATTTTGCAGGCAGGGGTAAAGGTGATAGGGTATCGGGGTGTTGTGTCACACTGATCTGGTGATTGGTAGTCCTGTAGAAAGCTGTGATGAAGCAGCTTTTCCTGATGTCAAAATGTTTTTTTTTTCACTGCTAAACCAGAGTGGCCAGAAAAAAACACAAAAATCAAACCTCATTTTCTTGTTTTACACAGTCACCAAGTATGGCATGCAGGACCGGCTCACGGGAAACCAGAGTTAGTTTTCGAGGGGGCTATTGAACTTATTCCAAGGCAAAACCCCTTTGTACTGCTGCCTAACCATGTAGCCACAGGGGAACCCAAGTCTGGGTTTCCATGTGCCGGTCCCCAGCCTGGATTAAATAAATTGTTGTGTCAGAAAAGAGTGAAAAACTCTCAGCCAAACCAAATCTGTAAAATCTGATTTTCTGTGGCGAGCCCTGATGCAATTTTCTAAAAACTGAACAACAAGTAGCCATCAAGTACGAGTAAAATTAAATAAACCAACAGGTTTAAAAAAGCAACAAAAAAATAAATAAAAAAAGAAACTACCTTAACCCGAAGTGATGTTAGACAACAAAATTAAACAATAGTGTCATCTAAAAGAAGTCCCTTAACTTTTATAGAAGTTTTTAAAACCTTTTTTATCTGCTAAGGAGAAGAAAAAAACAGGAAATGGTGTTTCTTTTTCTATAAATCCCTCCTAGCTGTGTTTTTTAAATCCATTGATAGTTTTCTGATGTTCTGCTGTCACATTTTTGAGAGGTAAAACTAACACGCTGACATCCGTTTCACTGAAATAAATTTGCCTATCATTCAATACTTTATAAAAGAAGACTGAAAGAAACTTACTTTAAAGTATAAACAAAAATGACTCAATAGGTTGATTTTTATAGACTCACTCCAATGAAAATTGTGCTTTTGTTTTTTTTAATATGTCGCATTTTTATCATGATGGAGGACATATATGAAGAAAATTAGGCTCAAAATGGCATTTCTGAGTATCTTTTCATTTAAATAGATGTGAATCAGGAGCAAATAAAAAAAATTCTGTTTGAAATAGCTGTGATGTAGGACCTACAATGGCGAGCTTCCTCCTCCGCCCCCATTCTGATGCATCCACTTCTAGACGACAAGGTTCATGTACGTCTCTGTTTTCCTCGTCTGAGCTGGTATCTGACTCAAAGCTGTACAGTTGGATAGCTCCTAAATTGCTCACCATTGGTGTTGCACTGGTATTGTTGAGGGACTGTAAGCTAGTGAGAAAGAGTGCAAACAAAGGGATGATGGGAAATCGGGACAGGCGTACTCCGCACCAATGGTCCAGCCCCCAACTAATTAACAACATAAGTACTTTTTAATTTTTAATAATAATTGAAAGACCTCTGGGAAAGCTTTTACAATACATCAAAAAATGATTGTAGTAAACTTAAAACAGACAGGCCTTTGCTTAAAAGTTTAAATTACATCAGACTTAAAGCTGGTGTGACAATAAAAAGGTGTTTTCTCTCTTACTGGAGCATTATGACCCTTAAAACATGAGAAAACATGTCTGTAAACAAACTCCAATAATATTATTACATATGTGCATGAAAAACAAGACGTCAGTAATAAAAATTACACTCAAAAAAATTGACTGCTTTTTGCTTTTAAGCGTTGTGCACCCAACAAAAACATCTTAAGAGGATCCTTATGATCGTTTTATAATCAAATGGATTTTTCTCATCTATTCTTATTGTTCCTTTTCTCATTATCCAACAGTAGGGCTCATGATCGCTCTGCCCTAGTGTTATTAGTCTGTTGAAAAGTTGATATTAGTGGAAGATAAATAAGGCACGGGTTTCATTGCCATTTTTAATCATGCTCTACATATTTGAAAAGTTTACCTGCTAAATGGAAAAGGATAATCATTTCTGCTAAAAGACTCACTCTGATCATTTTTGATGCATTTTAAAAGCGTTCACTGTATGGAGCGATTTTTGTGCCACCATATTGCAAACAAAAATCACAGTATTAAGAACAAAATATCTTATATAGCAAAATATAAAAAACAGAGTACATTTTTACTATAAGTATTATATTCCCAAAACTTTACATTTTGTTTGCAATTCAGGACATTTTTATCTTTTAATTGTGACTTTTGTTTGGAATATGGTGGCACAAAAATTGCTCCATATCTCATTTTTCTTTTAACTATGATTACTTCCAAACGTTGCCAGTTTCTAATAAGCACCATGGCAACTACTAGAAGATATGGCATGTTCTTTTAAGGAAAAATAAAAAAAACTTGTCATTTTTTAAGACATAGTTTCTGCAGAGTGGCAGCAGTTTATTAGAAATTCACCTCCAAGTTGTAGGTGGTTCCATTGGTCTGGAGTTAGCCTGACCCCATTTTCCATCATCCTTTTGTTTACACTTTCTCCCGCTAGCTTACAGCCCTTCACACCCCCAGTGTAACATTACCAGTGCAGCAAAAATGGCGATCTATATTAGAGCTACGTTCATGGATCTTTTCATCTACAAGTGGATGCATCAGAATGAAGCAGAGCAGGGAGCTTGTGGTTCTGTAGGTCACATCTACAAGCTTTTTCAAACTGTTTTTCTTTGTCTGATTCACAAAAATGTAAACAAATAAATACTCAGAAATGCTGTTTTAATCTTAATTTTCTTTTTATATGTCCTCCATCATCAGGAAAATGGTACAAGAACATGATAAAACACCAAAAACATGATTTTTGTTTGAGTGGGTCTTGAAAGGCAACAAAATACTCCTAACAGCAAGCCCGCCCCAGTGCCCCACAAAAAGCTTGCACCCTCACCAGGGCAATCATATATCCATTCTGGCTCTCCTATTTGGAACCACGAAGGAGGCCTGCCAATCTAACACTGCCATCACCGCTGGGTTTTTTTGCCAATCCAAATGCACCTCAAAGCCCCACCCATAAGATCCTGATGCTGTGCCACAGCAGCAGCCACAGCTTTCTTTCCTAATCCAGCTCTTTGAATTTGTCCTTTAATGGTGTAGCTCCAACCTCCCCACCCCAAATCGGATTCATACAAGGGCTGCAAGTCAACTATGGGGGCAGGTCTGGATACAGCAGATAAATTAATTTGATCTAAACTGGTATTTATTTTAGGCTTATCTACATGGGGCACATAGAAAGCAGCGTACGACTACTATTAAAAAAAAGAAAGTAATTTTGACCAATGTTTCTATCTCTAATAAAATCCAATTTGAAGATAATTAGACACAAAAGAGGGGGCTGGTGCCCCTGTAAAAGTAGCAAGCTGTGAAAATGAAAGCGAAGCCTCAACCACAGTAGAGCCAGAGGGGACAGACACGCTGTCAAAATGAGCTTGAGCACAGTGTCCTGTAATCCTCCCATGAAGGCGCAGCCACTTGACGGCACTTGGTTTAACAAATGTCATTAGATGAAAGACACAATACCAGACATTGACCCTTTTTTAATTCCTGAAGGAAGTAATGGCACTGATGGGAAAATGTTTTCAGCTCAGTAAGGGATGGAAAAAGTGGTTTCTTTACCGAATGAGATTTAGGTTGAGAATCTAGATATATGTCTAATATGACTAAAAAGATCTATTCCTATGGAATAAAAATATATATTTGTATCTGTAATGACCATATTTACCTCCCAAACTACGTTATTTCTTTATTAAATTCAATATTTTACAAGGTGAAGCACCAGCAGCTACCACTGAATTCCTAGAGTCTCGCCTCCCTATATTAATGCACTTGGGCTGGGAAATCGTAATAAAACCAATTTGTTTGCTGAAGTTAATCTCCTCACCTCGGCTCCTATAATCTCAGTGGAAATGAACAACAGCAGCTGTCTGAGGCTCTAACGGTGAGATGTAAAAAAAAAATAGAAAAAACACTAACAGCGCCCCCTGCAGTGATCAGATTATCCCTTTGTTTCATAGCAAAGAGATTCAAAAGTAAGAACAAAAGAAGTATTCACAACTGAAAACAGCCTCAATTGCGATCACACCACAGGATGGAGAGGAAAATGAATATTAGTCATATCTTTTAAACCACAGATGACAGATTAATTCTATATTTTTCACTTTTCAAGCCTCAGAACACACAAAAGTACGAATGGAAAAAAAAACTCAATTGATGTGACATTACAAATACATTGAGACTAATAATTAAAATTCTCACTATAAAGAACCCCAAAGTGACATTTTGATCCGTTCATTCATTTAAGAGTAATCCTCTAAAAACCTGCACTGTCTGCAGCAGCCCCTCCCATACCCATGAAACCAAGCGGGTGAAACGCGCTGACGTAAGATCGTTTCAAACAGCTCCCGCCAGGAAGAGTCTGTGCTGCAAGCTCCGCCCCCAGACTAAGACAACCCTTAATTTATCCACTTACCCAATTATCATCAGCAAAAAAAATAATAATAATTTTAGATGCAGAATACCATATATCTTCCAGTTGTGTCCTGTCTTCAATAAATTCTATCTTAAACAGGTGTTTGTTATTTTATTCATGTTGCTTCTTTAAGACACCACCCAACCCCCACCCCCAGACCGGCACATGTTGTGAAGCAGTATAGCGATGGCCAGGCGTACTAAAGGAAGATATATGATATGTGCATTCATCTTTGAAGAAGTTTGGATTATTTTTGTGGGAGAAATACAAACACGCTGCCACAACTCGATGATGACATACAGCACCAACACGCAGCGGCAGGCGGAGCTTCAGGAATCGAGCCATTTTACTTCTGGGTATAGAAAACACTTACGAAATATAACTAATATCTCATACATAATTTGTTCTTTAGTGTTTCAATGGTACTATATGATCATATATTGATATAGTTAAATCTAAAAGGCTTAAGAAAATCATGGTAGGGCCCCTTTAAAAGAAAAACACAGAGTCTCAATCTAATTTAAGTCAAAATGTGCAAATCAAAGAAGGAAACATTTATCTTGTGTGGCTTTTGTGTAAGGTCATTCTGGTGCCACGTACATATTGGTGCATGTTCAGAAACACACTGAATATGGGTTCTTGAATACGGTTTTTGCATATGGTGTTAACACAGGTCTGTCACTAGTCAGTGCTAACAGTCGGAAGCGGCTTGGTGCAAAATATCAAGAGCCAGACTTCTTTGTTCACAGCTCTATTCTAATATATGAAAGACTTGGTGTCATAGTGTCAGCAGTCAGAGCTTTGTCTCCCCTTTTGGGAGCCATCTCCTTTAACACACTACATATCCTAGCAACCACAACACACACTTCCCAGATGTCGCTCAGCTGACACTCATTGACAGAGCTTCACTCAGTGCGAAGTATTGCTTGTGCCACTCTGCCTGCACTACCAAGCGTTTCTATCTGGAATGAAGCTTCTGTTTACCTGACCCTGCTTTATCTCTTATTGCCTGCCGCCTGCCCTGACCCTCACTTGGACTCTGACATATCTAGTCTCTTCTTTGATAATCCCATGCTTGTGATTGACTTGTGCTTGTCTTACTCTGATTTAGCTCTGTGGACCTGTTTCAAGCTTCTGTCTCTGTTTCAAGCTGTACTTGGCTCCTGTCTTCTTGCCTGAACTAATAAACCTGCTGCAAGTGGAACCAGCTGTCTGCCCACTTGTGACACAAAGAATTCCAGACAGACACAAAATACGATTATTAATTATCAATTTTCAAACCTAGTTGGCACTCCCGTCTTTTGAAAAGTCTCAGAAACATCACAACCAAATTCCAGTACCTACTTGGTCAAAACTGGGTTAACTTTTGACCTGTGCACAATTGTACGTTGAGCCTAAAGGCAGGCTTCAAAATTAGTGTAGCGACATACGTGTATATGTGCGTTTACATAGACTTTTCAATGAAAGTGGTCACTCGAATGTGCTATTCTGAGCCCGGTGTGAATGTAGCATGAAGCTTATTCTCACTACCACAGGGCAGAGGCAGAGTACGCCATGGAGGTCACCGGTCCATCAAAGGACCACACGCAGACAGACAAGCATTCACACTCAGTCCTGTGAGGGAAGCACGTTTTTAGACTGTGGGTGGAAGCCCGAGTAAACCCATGCATGCATGGGGGAGAATCCGAAAGGTCCCAGCTGGAGTTCAAACCACGGTCTTCCTACTGTGAGGCGACAGAAGACATCTGAAGCCCGACAGCTATCATAACAGCCAACAGGGCGAGAACCGTGCATCATAAACCATCAAACAAAACAAATGGATACATTGTGTGGTTTTTATATCAACTCCACTTCTCTCAAGTGTTCCGATTTTGACTTCCCATTCTGTCGTTGCTTCCTTCATCACACAGGCTCCTCTAAGCGGAGTGTCCTCCTGCCTCAGTCGACAAACGCTCAGAAAAAAACACATGCAAACCTTTGATTCAGTAAGCGTCTGTCATGTCTTCTCTGTCAACCGCTAAACTCATTAGGAAAGAGGCTCATTATTCAGGGCCCTGAAGCATTATCTGGGAAATAAGCGTTTAAATTGCTGCAAAATCACACAGACACTCTGATTAATAATACAGCATGCTAAATTATTAGCTCCACTCAGGAATATGAATGGCTCTCATTACATACTCATTTTTTACCAGTAAAGATGATAAAATATGGAAAAAACTATGGATAATTTGGTTTTAAATCAGCAAACTGTACTTTTCATATGGATGGCTTGCACTAAATTTAATTTCTTATAGGAAATGTTGAACTTCTTGGAGTTTGTCACTTTGCTTAGAGTTCCCTTGAAAGATTCAACCTGCGATTTTTAACGGAGCTGAATCGAAAGAGTAGACGACAGCCTTCTACCGTCTGATTCACTCTTTAATGCTCTTTGAGCACCACAATGATTGCGTGTGTTTCTGTGTGGGTGGAGAGCAAGCTCATTAATTCATCTACACACTGAAGCTGCCACTTTAATCTCCACGGTCCTCTGAAACACACTCCGCGGCCCATCGCATGCAGTGTGTGGGTTTTGAATGATCTAATGCGTCCAACAGAAATGCCTGTCTTTGTGTATGAATAAGCTGACGAAGTTGTGGTATGTGCAAGACTCTGACTGAACTCGTCAAGCAGTTTCAATCATAAAGATCTTCTTTAACCACAAATGGGAGATCATGCTAACACAAAACTCTGGAAAAGCCATTTGTAAATGCTTTAACATATGCAATTCAAAGACCAGCTCATTAAATATTGTCTCTGGTCTACAGTTCTTGATAGTCACATTAATTATTGACACTTCCTGGGAAGGAAATTGAACTGAAGAGAGAGCAGAATGTTGTGTTCACAGTAACCAAAACCGCAAGAGTTTATTTTATTTTAGATGACTCCCAAGCAATGGATACACAAGGGCATATTACGTTCAAGACTATACTATACTATACTATACTCTTCACAAATATTTGTGGATTCTTGAACGGTGCTTACACACTGGAAAAGCCACTTTTTCTATTAGAGCTCATCCACCACCAACATTTTGTAGAAATTTGGTATGAAATGTCGACAAGGTGCAAATCTCACAAATCTTGTTCCAGGCTTTTTATTTTTGGCAGCTCTATTCCGATATATAAAACACTTGGAGACTTGGTGTCATATAATTCTGGCAAGGGACAAAGCGGAATTATTAATTTCTCCTCCATCATCAATTTTCAGTTGGCGTTTATGCAAGTTAAAAGGAATGCTACTCATACGGCATTACCAAATCCAAGTTACTGATTAGTCAAAGTTTGACCTGGTTCAACAGTTCATTCAGTGGCCATGTGTTTTGTATGTAGAGTCTGAAAACGGTCATTAAAACTTGTGTAGCTATGCGTGAAAAGCACATTCACGCGTGTTCAATCAGCCACTTCCTGAAAAGTCTACAAAATGTGCGTAGTTGTGCGTTGCAGAGGAAACCGTGAACCTAACTTAGCTGAGAATTCCTCAAAGTAAGTCCAAAAAATGTACACAATGAACTTTTATATTTCAAGGTCACAGTGATTCAGTGCCTGAATCAAATTTTGTAAGCCCTCAGTTTATTTGTAGCAAACACATTTAGTTCATTGGACTACATTAGTATCAACACAATCAAAAATATAGTATTTTTCTGGAAAACCAGCAAACTTTCCAGAAGTTTGAGAAATGTTTTGATTTTTATTTGCTTTTACGCAAAAGATTAGCCAACATTAGCAGCACATTTCTCCAGCGAACCCCTGCCTTAAAAAATAAGGAAAAACAATGTCTGATATGTCCTCTAAGAAAATAAATTTGTTACGTAGATAGTTCAACAATATTCAAGTTATCTCATAATACTGGTCAATTTAATCTTTTTTTTTCTAGAGAAAATG
Organism: Oryzias javanicus; assembly: GCA_003999625.1. NCBI lineage: Eukaryota > Metazoa > Chordata > Actinopteri > Beloniformes > Adrianichthyidae > Oryzias > Oryzias javanicus. Next base: position 13,206,384 of record CM012448.1, on the reverse strand, counting down.
TTTTTTGTGGGAACCGCTAACAGAAACATTTAACCTTTGACAAGATATAAGAGCTAACCAACAGTTTCCTTATTCCTTTCACTGTGGCCAATATGATGCATAGAGAACACTAGAGGAGAATAATGTTGTTGTGCTAAGGTATACTGATGCTATGTGCTCCTATTGTAGTGCCCTTGTTATGTGAAATTAAACTGTGGATTAAAAAAAAGAAACGGCAAGCATTTTTATGCTTCATTTCTCACAGGTTGGTATTCATTGTAAAAATGTTAATATGTTATTCTTTCTGTAACAGCACATTGCTAGCTCAGCTAGCAGAAGTTGAGGAACATATTTTCAAACAATGAAGTGAAAGTTTAAGCTTACAACTGAGCTAAAACCAGTGGTTCAAATAGAGCAAATACTAGCTGTAATTTTTTTTACTATAGGACACAGTGGATTATAAAAGACACTATCAATGAATGTTCTATTTTTTAACTGTCATAAGACACACCAAAGTATAAGACGCATCAAGCAAGACAAGTTTGTTAGTCAGTAGGACGTTCACAATAATTCTATAATTCTAAGACTTGTACGTAACATGCTAAACACCACTGGCGCTGGCATATTTACAATACCTTTGACTCTCAATCTTGTTTGCAACATTTAAAAAAACAGACAGATACCACTAAAACAAACATTACTGTAACTACGCTAACTTCCTATCTTGTAAGTAAAGCAAAAAAATCCCAGTCTGATACCGGTACATGTTAGCCACATTAGCCACACTAATGTACTCACAACAAAACTCAATCATGCTTTTGCTAATAAAGTTTATAAAAAAACAAAAAAAAAATCGCCACCCAACCATGTTTGTAGTTGAATAGCTTCTGGATTATAAGGTGAACTGTCATTTTTATAAAAAAAATTAGGCTTTTAAATGTGGCATGTAGTGCAGAAAATGTTTGCAGCCTTCGGCAGATTCTGAACATTTCTCTTAAAAATGAGTTTGACAATCATAAATCAATAAAACTATCAATGCAAAAGGTTTTAAAACAAGTACTTTTAAAGACAAGCTAAATCACGTGATCTACTAAGAAGATAGCTATAAACTAATGTGCTTAATTCAGCATCAACAATGCAATTTTGTTTTAGGAGAACCGTGTCATTTCTATTTAAGTTAATGATGAGAGGAAGGGCACATTTAAATTCACCTTGTATGAGAAAATGTTTTACTTCTAGTCCATTTACTATGAAATTCCTAGTCATGAACTTGGAGCCAAGATAACTAATCACTGTTTCATTTAGTCTAGTTTCATTTTTAATTAGCTGAAACCACAGAAATTGAAGTATTTCCTCATCTTTCACAAACCACACATAGTCTCACACAGAAATATGAACAATGATTGCTGCTCCCATATTTGATGTGAAATTCCACACTATGAAATAACCCCATATAAATGTGGCACTATAAATCGATATTAAGATTTGGTTTGAAACAAAACTGACAATAAGTCGATTAGTCCCCTGCAGTGACCGCTGCTGGTCATTCTATGAATTTCCGGAAGCTTTAACTGTGTTGTTTTGGCTTTAAGCTGATTATCCAAGGTTTACAATGAAAGAATAGTTTTCTCCTCCTGTTTTTATCAATGTCATGGCACAGGTCCAAACAATCGCATGGGCCTGCTGCTCTCTGAGAAGGAGCTGTCTGCCTCAAAGTTAAACAAGATGAACCAAGAAAAACACACTAATGAACAGATGTAACTAAAACATTTTGAACATATGTTTAGAATATTGTGTACCTTTGAAATATAATCGGAATTACATGATTTCATGAATCTTTTGACCGTGGTGGAAGTAAATGTGAGAATGGCAACACTTGTTGCTTCCAGCGACACAGTTTCAGACTGTTGATGTGTTCACTTCATTTTTACTAAACAGCTTAAACTAAACAAACTAGCTTAAACTAGACAAAACAAAAACCTAACTGATGAGTGGCCAGCATTACTGTTGATGTAACTACAATGGCTGCACGGGGCGCAGTGGTTAGCGCTCACTTCTTGCCTCACAGCAAGAAGGCCCCGGTCCAAATCCCGGCTGGGGGATCACCAACAGTGGACCTTTATGTGTGGAGTTTGCATGTTCTCCCATGCATGCGTGGGGACTGTAGGGCAAACACAACACAATTTTAGAAAAATCCTAATACAGATGTGTTGGAAGGTTCCAAGAAGTAAATTGCGCTAAAGTATATTAGAAAATCTGGGGATCAAACTGATTCAAAATTAGTGAAAATGAATTGGAAAGGTCAGAAATAATAATGGTTCATCTCTGAAATAAAAATGGTTTTCAACTGGACTATTATCCATTAGTTTAACAGTTACAGTGCATTAAAAACTGAAGTCAGTCAGAAATCAAAATAGAGTGTAAACTTAAGATTCTCATGAGGCTGTGTTCAAACTGTTTATCAGATGTGAAGGTAGAAGAGCTGTAGGTAGGACCCTTGACTGTACAGAGAGAACTGGACTGATTGACTCCTCCCCTCTCGCGTTCCAAATAGAAAGTACCCGCTGGCCCCAAGAAGCCAAAAACTCATAGACTTCTAGTAAGAAATAAACTCAGTATTTGTCAGAGTAAATAATCCTGCTCAGATACATTTTTCCTAACATGTTCTTGCTAATCCTACTTTTTTTCATATTCTTTTCTTTATCACGAGTTATTCAAGTTATTCCACACCCTTTCCCTTTCAGTGGAAGGGGAGTGGACTTTAAACAAGCTTACTCATGGTTGGCAACAGTAGTAGCCTTAGTCTGTGAGTGAAGCACTCATCTATCTCTTTAAAAAATGTAAAACATTGTATTTCTATGTACTAAAATATTCTCTGGAAAATTATTCTTAAAGAACTTAGTTTATTTGAGCAACATTGATATCAGTCATAGGTTTATTTTAGATAATTGATAGTATTGCTGCAAACTCATCAGGATCTAAGGGTTTTTAGCATGTACATACTTCACAGTCCTTTGGAAATTCCTTATTGTTGTTCGCTATAAAGGTTTCAAGTTATGTACCACATTTTGGTTGTAAGATTTTCCATTTGGAGTTAGGTGCTCCCCCCTAAAATCCATAAAGTGCTAGTTTGTCTCCCCAGTGAAGTGCAAGACTGAAGTCTTTGTCAATTAGCAGTACAGCTTATCCTCTTTCGCACATGGGTGCAATAATATGATTCATGTGGAGGTAAACATTCAGTGAGAGTGTGTTTTGTCCATTATTTCATCTCTCATTAGACCAGATCACTCCCACTCCATTCCCCAGCGTCATATTATGAAAGTAATGCTACCCTACTTCAGCTGAGACTGTCTCCAAGAAACCAAGCCAGCTGACAAACAGTATTTCTATAACTACTGAGGCTTAAAAAGCTGATTACATATTCATATGTTTCAGTTATCAATAAAAACAAAACTGAAAACCTTTTTTTCTCTTAGAGGGAAAAAACATTATTGAGCTATGAAAATGTCAAACAGCTGCTCAATGCTTTGATGGGTATGAGGTTTAATGGGAAAGTGTAGGGTGGATGTTAGGGAATAACAGAAGTGCTGAATGAAAATAATAGTCTGCAAATAGTAAAAAAACAGCAAATTAAACACTGACTGATGATGGCTATCATAAAATCTAAAAAAAAAGAAGAAAAAAAACATAAAGGTCACCCTAAAGCCAACCCTTGACCCTCTCTCTTGTCCCTTGGCAACCAGCTCAGAAATTAGGGCCCTTGGTGGCTCTTATCATCAGCAAACAGTAGAACGTCCACAAAAGGCTTCAGCCTGCCTAATTTGTGGTCAAACACAGACGGCAGCATCATCGCTGTTCAGGGCAATAAACTGCTGGAGCTGTTAGGGACATGGGTTAGGACTTTGCCAAATGGACCAAAGAGATTTACTAAAGACAGTCTCGAGGGTAGTAGTTGCCTTAGTTACCAAAACCAACGGGAAGACTATCCGTTTTCTTATAAAATGAACACTCGGGATATGAACACTAGTTGTTATATGTCCATTCTACCTGGTAAATTTTTGATAGCTTTTTTCTGTTTGTTGTTGTTCACCTTTTGGCATATCTGTTCAAGGGTTGCCACAGGTGGATTGGCAGAGTTTTTTACGCCCGGCCTGACACAACCATGTATTTTATCGGGGCTGGAGACCGGCACATGGAGACCCAGACTTGAACCCATTGTGGCAACATAGTTAGGCAGTAACATGTAGGGTCTTGCCTCAGGACCCACGCTGGATGAAGCTAATTGTGCCTCCTCAGAAGTGAACCCTGGTTTCTCACGTGCCAGTCCTACACGCCTACAGCCAACTGGAGCCATTCAGCCGCTTGGTTAAAACATCAGATCAAAAAGAGTGATTCCTATGTCCTTGAGATCAAACCAGGTCCCCCTGATTATCATCACCTTCTTTACTATTATTAAAGTGTCAATCCATAGATGAAACACGCCTACTTCTTAACAGATTTCAGGAGGATATTCACAGCAAGGCTGCATTCCACCATAAGGTTAGCTGTCAGAATCCATTCAAGTCATTTATCAGTCAATCTGGTTGCCATGGAATTTCTGTAGCTAGTATCAGTTCTGCTGTAATCTTCTCCTCCCCCCATCGTCTCCATTCCCTTTCTTTACACTGGCAACAGGCCAGTCTGACTGGCTGCTACTTTTAAGCATTCCAACATCAATAACCCAAATGTTGCCCTCGCTAATTCCCACGATTACAGTCCAACCTGCACTTCGTTATGAAACAGCCACTACACCCACATGCATTCACTAAAAAAACCCACAACATACTATCAGACTTCCTATATTAGTGTGAACAAAAGAATGCAACCGCCAAATGAGGACAGTGAATAATTAGAAAGATGAAAGACACTCAACACAGACATTTCAATTATCTCTATTCCTCTGGCAGTCTGCAGCTGCCGTCTCTTGAAGGTCAGCTCTCCACAGCGTAACAATGGGTTCCAGTCAGAGACTGTATACTGCTTTCCTCTACGCTAAATCTCATAAAGTTTGTGGGAAACGCTGTTCGTCTCTTTTGTCTGTACTGTAAGGTTGAGAGACCATGTCAGCCAGGCTAAACAATTTCAAGAGCTTTTCTTTAGCGCTATCATGTGACACTGACAAATGTTTTCCTTGTTTTTTTGTGGATGTTAACGGAAACCTGTGATGTCAAAATCAACCAATAGCAAAAAAACATTTGTAGTCTTTTTGCCAATGCACTGGGATATGATGAGCAGGTGCGTTTGACCGAAGCAACCCCCGTTCTATCCCACACTCCCACATCCTCATAGGTATTTACAGGCTGATCCTGGGCCTCGTCGCCTTGGCAACAAAGAGACGGGAAATTCTGAGTAGTCCTGTTTACGCAAACACACACGCTGCCTCCATCCACAGATGAATGAAGGCTTGTTGTTATCACTATGAATCAGTGACCGGTTGTCATACTAGCGGAAGACACCTGTGAAGCACTACAAACTAAAAACCGTGAAAACAGCATTTGCATGCTGTGGTAGACAAACTGTTTAAGAAATACTGGTTCGTTTTTGTAATTTTGCTGACATTTCAAGGTTTTGAATTTGAATTTTCAACTAAAAATTAAAATAAGTTTGACTAAAATCTCACTTGTCCTGTGAAGTTTCATAAAATATAAAAAAATCAGTTTGTAACTGGATAGAAAAAAGGAAAAAAACAAATTGTGATTAAAGGAGAGAAAAGAAAACACAGCACAGCAGTTTTCTGCTCTTTAGTAGACTGCTTCTGTCTTTAAATCAATGTCAACAAATCATTAATGCTCAATCATTGAGTCAGTTCCTTCACTGCGGCAAGTCTTGTAAATGGAGAGCTGCCAGTAGATTGAACAAAGAAAGTTGATTGACAGAGAAGTAACTGGATCTTTAGTTAGGAATTCATAAAACAGAGCAGGACAGTGATTACAAGTTGCATAGGACCGCTCAAGCCTTACTTAACCCGAACACCCGTACAGATCAAACCCATACAGGTTTTTGGGTTGTCCAAGCCAATGGAGGGTCATAGAGATGAGGGTTTGCATCTTAAAGGGAGTAGAGGTCTTGTGTATGAGGTCTACTTAAAGAGATGGTGTGCAGATGATCCAGAAGTGCCAATAGGATATCCACACAGACTTTACTCTGATTGTCTAAATTCCAAACTTTTAATAGTCAGACTACACACAAAGGGCCCATAAACATCACATGAATGGCACAAGTTCCTTGCACAGTCTGCAGAACTCTTTTTGTTTTAACCCTCGTGCTCTCTTATGGGGTCCAGATGACCCCACTCTTATGTTGATGTGTGATTCTTCCCATGACAAAGGTGGACAGGATTTTATGTCTGCCATGGACACCAGTGACGATCTAAAATCATTCAAAAATAATTTAGCGCACCGTCTTGTGGGGTACAGGTTACCCTACTCCCAACATCAACATACCTAGGGTTAAATGTAGGGCTGTGAATGTTAACGCGTTATTGTAAACGTGTCTAGGTTAGCACAAGGGTTAAGGGGATTTTGAAAAAAAAGATTTGTACGGAAAGCCTCCATCTCACCTACTATATCCTAGCGTGTTGCATAAAATGTCTGCTACAATCTGTCACCTCCAGTGTGCCCGTAGAAAAAATTACTTGAACATCTTTTTCTCTACCAGTTCATTGAACAGTTTGCGATCTTAATATTTCAAGTGTCACTTGGGTGACCTGTGCCAGACATACACCCTATATCAACTTGTTAGGGCAGTAGTAACCGAGTTGATAGGCTTCTTCATCTCGAGATATTAGGCTTTTTTAGAAGCACCACGCAATCTTTTTCTTTGTAAGACAAAGTGATTAAATGGCATTAATTGCTTGCAGAAATTAGTCATTTAAAGTGGGAATCGGTCTCCAATTGCATATACCAATTTTAGTTTTTCCTTTTAACATGTCTGCTAGTTCCTTGGGATCAACACTGCTGTCCATACATGGTAAAGAAATCTTAAATAAACTCTGGACAAACACAGACTTGGAGTGGATAAGAAGGTTATATAAAAAATGCAGCAGTGAAGGAACACGCTGCGGGAGCAAACCCTGTAGTACGCTTAGTCAACATTATTACTTAACAAGAAGACCATATTTCCCTAAGGAAAAAAAAACATGCATCACTGTTTCCTTAAGGTAAACTTTTTATATATTTGAAGCATCTTTATGTTTTGATCATTTTAAAAACACAAACTTGTTTTGTTACCATATCCAAATAAAAGGTTTAGTGGTTTTAAAAATGTTTATGAAAAAAACACAAGTTTGATACATCAATTACTTTTTCTCTTAAAATTTGGATGATACACGAGAGACTTAAGAGCAAAGCTTCAATTGTGCAGCATCTGGACTAAAAGAGGTCACATGATCACTTCCTCTGCCTCCTCTCTGTTACCTTTCTGGTGATGGCTGGAGGTGAGGAGGGTAAAGTGCCCCTTACACGGGCTGCCTGGGTAACATTATACTGCTTATGTAAAAAGATACTACGATCTGTTGAGAGTGTGGCACTCTAGATCGTGGATTCTATAGGTACACATAGGTGTGTACACCCACCAGTGTCATTTGACATCAGCACTTTATGAGAAGGCAGCAGCATATAAACTGCAACTTATGCAACGCTTGCAGTCAGCCAGACAACATATAGATTGAGTTTTGAAAAATAAACCAAAAACAGACTAAAATTATATATAAAAGTCTAGCTTAGTGATGAGCTATGGTCACTTTGTTTTGTTTTTACAGTATGTGACAAAGTGTTCCTCAACAAAACTTAATTTAAAAAATGTAAATATGGCTGTAACTGCTTATATTTAATAATCAACTTAGTCTACAGGCATATAATCAATAACTAAGTATTAATAATTGGGTAAATAACACTATGAATTGCATTGTTTTTTTAGAGATACATTGATAAATTGTATTAATCTCAGATAGCATAAATTTAGGAAATAATTTTCACATGCAAAAAAAATTATGTTCTTTTTATCGATAGCCATGTTTCAGTTCAAGAAGCTACATTAGATCGAAAGATATTTTTGTTCCCTCACATATTGGCATTTTCATTAATTGCGGTTTCAAGTATTTGCTGATTTTTCTTTCTGTCACATTACTTTCCAGTTCATCACTAAAACTTATTATGCTTGTATGAAACTTTTGCATCTGAAGGAAATGCTGTTCTGCTGAGGTGTATCTCTATATTTGTGGATTTGACATTATTGTGACCACCGCAACTCCTCAACTGTTTACGTAATTAATGTAACTCCAACAAGTTCTTAAATGAAGAAAAGCAGCGTTGCGCTGCAACGTTTTACAGCAGTGAAGGGCTTACATAATCAACATAAATCAGCTGATTCTGTTGTGAAAAATGTATTTGCGCCAATATACAACACTTTATGTTAGCAAACAGCTTTACTTTGCATTATGGCGCAAAGTCAATATGCAAATCTGCAGATTCATCTGATTCGTGTTGATGACTTAAAGAGTCGAAGAGTTAGAGTAGGTCAAGCAGCATGTGTGATTTAGATGTTGATGGTTACATATTTGCTGTCAAAGGGTAAACCTAAATAAAAAGTAAAACAGGATTTACAAAATAACTACAAAATTTCAAAAATTAAACAAAAATGACCTGTCTGATCGTTAAACAAACGTACGTGTCCATAAGTTGCCACTGCAACCAGTGTTATACGGTGTTCCCATCAGCCTCGGCAACGCGCATTCATCAAAACATTTGGTCATTGAAGCCTATTTATTAAAACAAAACATATTTAAACTTTGAACACAAACAAAATTCTAAGACATGTAGTTTCTGATGACATTTACATGTCTTTAGATTAAATCTTTCTAAACTGAGAGAAAAGAATGCTTAAAAATAGTGTTGAAAATACCAAGTCTATCTGGAGTTCCCCTTAAAATACAAATGTTCTCGTCCCACGCAATGTTTAAGTTAAATAATAAATAAAACAGTCAAAATATTTTTTTGGTATTAATTGTTTTATTGAAACTTACAGTGGGAACATTTAAATATTTAAAATAAAATTTTATCTGGAAAATGTGGCACTTCCGTGCTCACTTTTACTGATGATTTTTGATCTCTTTGGCTTGCCATACATTCGTCCCCTGAGCGGTTCTCTCCTGTGCGGGACAGCTGCTGCTTTTAACTGGGAGATTCTTTGAACCCAGTCATGGAAATGTGTACTGATGCTTTTACTTAGCTATTAGAATTAAATAAACCCGATATCAATTGATATCCGTCCTCCATTGTAAAGTCGAGGAAAAGTTTTTGACGGAAGCTCCTCCCACACGCAGCGGGAGCTTCAGGTGAACATGAAGCAGCTACTTTAGCGCCTGTCAAAACAAAGAGGATTTACATGAATTCGATGCAAATTTCATTTGTTGTGAAAGAATAAATTATCTAAATTATGCTAGCCAAGGTATGTGCGCACATGGGTGGGTGTGGACCACGGTACACACGTGTCCCGAACTGTGGCCTCTAATCCGTATGGACCACGGATTATCCGTCAAGAGCCTGCAAAGAGCCTGTCCAGCCCCTCTGCCACGCAGGCACACACACAGGCCCACCCGCACACTTACAGCGAGCCTGCATGAAGAAATGTCATCAGCTCTGAATTTTTCTAAATTAAGCCAAAGGCCATGACAAACTGATTTTTAAAATTTTCTGTTTTTTTTCTATGCTGACGAGTTTGAATCATTTTTTAACTGATTCACGAAGACTTGTTACATCCTCCGTTCCTAGAGGTGCCAACGCTTTGAATGTTGGACATAAAGGAAAAATGACGGTTTGTGCTCAGCCGTAATTATATGATACCATGTCTTTCATATAGTGACATAGAGCTGAAAGAAAAAACCTGCCACAAGGTTTGCACCACTTCAACATTTTGCATCAAGCTTCTTCCAACTGTGAGTGCATGTGCAAGTATGGGGTAGCGGAGTTCAGTGTGAAAACCCTTAGCTAAAAGTGCTTTCAACACGTTTGTGAATGTGCATCACATGCCTGTGTAAAAAGAAGCATTACGTGAAATTCAGAAATTTAAGTGGAAAAAAATCATCGTCTGTCTTAGACACAGTGCTCTATTATCTGCTAACTTCTTGCTGAAGTGCTAAGGTGTTATTTAAGTGAAACTTCATGATCAAGTCTGTTAAGGTTGGTGAAATGAAGCCAGTACCACCAGATACAACTAAACCACCTGATCATTTGGAGTTTTTAAAGCCACCAAGTACCAAAATCTAATACAGATGGAGTATTTTTGGTCGACACTTTGGGTGAATATTTTAGTACACTACATCTGATGCAAAGAAACTGACAAATAATTTTATTACAAGCTGTCTTGCTTTGCTTTTGAAGCAGAAATCCTTCTTCTCAGCACATCAGGAGGCGAGCATCTCATGGAGCAAAAGAAAACATGATGAAAGCACAGCAGGTTTCCTCGCGCACACAAAAGACAGATTTCCCCCCGCTGGAGCGTGGGTGTCCCCAAAAATCCTTGGAAACGGCCTCCCCAGGCTGCAGTGAGTGCACGTGTTTGCACACAGCGAGGGCAGGGCAGGTGGGGGGTGGGGCAGTTATGAGTGGAAAATGGTGCACAGCAGCACCGCATTGCTTTTTCACCACCTGACAGATGTGCAAAGAGCCGCAGTCCCACATGCTTATGACATACCAAGGACAAGGTGGGGGGGGGGAGAGAGAGACACACTGGCATGGGCTAATATGACATCATATAGAGCAGAACGAACCACCAGGATGCATGAATGCCATCTACCCGCGTGTGTTTCCGTGCAGTTGCACTTCACATATATACAGGATGTGCCACATATAGGAATTATTTGTAATTAATCTTTATCTACACTCCAAAAAAGAAAATAAATAAATCCTACATTACTAAACAAAAAAATGCAATAAAGATTTAAAGTCTCTATAATGAATGAAAAATGATCACACAGTGAGATGTTCAGCCATGTGCTCCAGTTGTGTGTGGTACTGCAGTGCGGCATAGGCCTACTGCAACCAAAATATTCTTCTGCCCTTCAGCTCACACACTTCCTGGCAAAACAAAAAAAAAAAAAAAAAAAAAAAACCTGCAATTTGGTTTAAAACAAGAGTCTGGATAAAACAAAAACGGCTGAATAAACACTTGAATTACACTTTTGGGTTTGGGATTAAAAACAAAGGTGTTCAAAGTGAAAAGCAAGAAATAAAACTTTGTAGGCTGTTTTAGTCCAGCTCCAAAGGTGGTCTGGAAATCTAATACTTTAGGAAACAGTAAAAAAAAAAAAAAAAAAACAGCTTAAAAGATTCCTATTTTATTTTTACCCACTATGGTCACATTTTTTGCAAATTACTGTTTTTTAATCACAAAAACATGTTTTTGAAAATGGATAGGAATGCACAAGAAATTAAAAGTTCAATGTGAATACAATAAAACTAATCAGGGTCTTTCTTTAAGCACAAATGAAAAAAAGTGAAACATAAACACTAAAGATTTTGTTTATGTGTTTTTTTTTGTAGTTGTTTTTTTTGCTTAAGTTTGGCCTCATTTTAGCTGTAGAAGCTTTTAAATATTCATTTCCTACATAATAGATAATAGATGTGGCGTTATGGCCTTTTTTGGGTTTATTCCTTTACGAACAATAATTGATGGCATCACAGCAGCAATGGCAGCGTACACGGCGACTCTGACGGCGATATAAGACGCGTTTTCAGCTGAGCTATAATAAAATGTTAAATACTGCATTTTATGATTATAGTTTTTTTTTTATAGTTTGGCCAGGTGTGTGACTTATGCTCCAGTATAACTTAGCTATGATTTTTTATGATTTTTTTTTTTTTTATTTTATTTTTACTCCTGCGACTTATGTTTTTTGTTTTGGTTTTTTGTTTTTTTCAATGTATTTTTTCGCTCCTGAGACTTACACTCCAGTGCGACTTAGTTGTGGGTTTTTTTTTTATCTTTTTTTGGCTGTATGTATTTTTTTTTCTTAGTTTCTGCAACTTATACTCACTTATATACACTTATTTATGTTTTTTTTTCTTCTTTATTATGCATTTCCTTGCTACTGCAAAAGACTAGGGTGCTGAAAATACAGAGTTAGTAATTTATTGTCTCAGGTCTTTACAACATTTATTGGATCATGTCCACAAATAAAAAGCTTCCAAATCAAACCCTGTCTGTGCATTTTTCTTCTAGAGATAATAGAAACAAAGATTGCTTCAGATGTCACAAAAACTTTTCTGACTTGCATTTCAAGTTTGAAATTTTGGACTTTGTGGCCAAACCGTTTAGAAAAAGCTGAACAAACAAAAAAGCCTTTGTCTCAGAGTTAAAAAAATGCAACTATTATGTTCTTAATACTTTCATTCAGCATTTTAGAGCTAATTAAAAACTTCCTATGTACACATTTTACTAATCTGCCAGCAAACTGCTCTTTTTAATTAATTTCTGACAATGTGCAGATGCAGTCCATTAACTAAAAGACCACACATGGCAAGAGTCCCAGCATGCACCTCATTCTGAGCATTGGATTTTAAAACGATTACAGCCTCTTAAGAGCATCAGTGCCTTGTCATATTTCCGCAGAACGAATCAATATTAAACTTTTTACCAAACAGAGCCAATGAAAACCCAAACAAAATGAGAAGTGGTTCATGGCAGCACTGTGACCCAAAGTCCAAAAATCAAAACAAAGCTTCAGCCTTCCAAAAGTTCAAAGCTTTGCTTTGCTGAGCCACAAATGCAACTATTCCCTCGTGGGCGCCGTGCGCTCCACTAATCTGCTCTGCTGAGCATCTAAACGATGAGTAGGAGAAACACAACGCAGAAGGAGCGCGCTTGTTTCTACATTTCTCCATACATGCAGCAATGCATCTGTTTGGGTGACTGTTTATGTCTGCGGAGGTGAGGCCTGCGTCTGTTTGTGTGCGGTTTGGACGGCTCAGCTCACTCCGCGGTGCCGTTCTGCTGAGAGTTCTCATCAGCATGAACACTGTCAGCATGCAAACAGGCAAGGCAGCAGATTGTCCCCAAACATAATGAGCGATGAGTACATGATATCATGCTGTGAAAATCCCAGAGTACTGAAAAGCTAGAAAATGTTGTTCAACTTTTCTTTATGTCGGTTAATTTAACACATTTAGTATTCTAGGATTCTAAAATGGATTTATTACCACTTTATAGAGCCAGCGATTAAGATCTTTATCTTTGTGTGTTTTTATGAGGTAATTCACACCAGGATGTCATGTCAGTCAGTTATAAATAAAAACATGGACCACTTAAGTAGAAAACTTTTGTGGTTGTAGAATAAAAGGTACATCCTAAATAATATTTGAGTCATAAACAGAAACCCAGACCAGACACAATGAGTCATTTGATGTGTCATGTCTGCTTTAATACTACTCCCACACTTACACACAAGAACACCATCAACAATTCAGACAGGAAATAAGATGTGAAGCAGAGGACACAGGCAACTATCAGCACTTTTTGTCTGTATGAATTCTTATAATTAGAAACAAACACTTCAAGTGTTGCTCTTTTATTTTGAAATTGAAGGGAAACAATGCTAACAGTCTTGAATAAATATGTAAAGAAATGCTCTTTATAAGCAAATTTAAACTAGCAATAAGTTTAAAAAAACATGAAATAAAAGGAAAAACAATATATTTCCAGTTCAATCTAAGCGGGAAAAGTAAAATCAGAGGAATCAAACTTTTAAAAAAAGGGGGAAAAATGTGTTTTTTTCTCAGATTTGACAGGCTTTAGAAACATATTCAGATAAAAAATGTGTTTCTTGCATTTTCTTGCAGCATTTTTCTGATATTCTGATGAATCCACTTGTAGACAAATAGATCGATGTATGTCTCTGTTTTACTTGTCGGATCTGGTATCTGGCAGGATAGCTCCAAGATTGCTCGCCATTTTTGCAGCACCGGTAATGTTGGAGTGGGAGTGTGAGGGGCTGTAATCTAGCAAAAAAGAGTGTATACAAATGGATGACAGGAAATGTCCCTCTCACAACTCAGAGGCAAATTTTGAAGGAAATAATTAAAACTAGAAAGGTTGATAAAATCCAATAATGCTAGTGTGAATACTTTTTTCTGAATGTGGTCGCGGAACATGCTAAAGCAATTTTCTTTAATTGCTGAACAATGCCATGAACGTGCGGAATGTTTTGATACGTTTTGATATTGCATAGGTTTTAAAAGTACAAAAAAACTTTAAATAATTTCTTGAAAAAAAATCCCAATATCGTAATAATGAGGTAAAATTTTTGTGATTTTTTAAAGAAGTTCTTTATGAATCTCAAAAATTGCGTAAAATATTCTGATGCGTAAAAGGTTTGAATACCAAATGTGAATGTCCTAAATGTGCTGAACATTTTTATACCAATATGTTTCAAAGTGCACAAAGTATTTGGGGAATTTATCATCTCTATGGGGCTAAAAAAAACAACTGCTTACATTTTGTAAAACTTTAAAATGAGTTTAAGGTTTGAATAATAATGCTACAAGTATGAATGTCCTGAGTATGCTCAATGTTTTGTTACCAATATTGCATTATTTGCAGAAATTATAGAAATAATTTGAAGAATTTCTTAATTAAAAAAAATTACAGAAATTGCGTAAAAGTTCAAAAACTGTGAAAATGTATGAATACCAAAAGTAAAAGCAGGAATGTCCTGAATGTTTTTTGATACAAATATTGCACAGGTTTCGAGGTCCATTTCTATGTAGCTGAAAATTCGTATAAATTGCAAAAAAAATTAAAATGCAAAAAAGATATGAATATGAAAAGTACAAGCAGGACTGTCCTGAACATACTGAATATTTTGATACCAAAATTGTTTTTTTACACCAATATTGCAAAGGTTTCAAAGTGCACAAAGTATTTGAAGAATTTCTAATTTTTATAGTGCTAAAAAAACTGCATAAATGGTGTATCTTTTTACAAATTTTAAAATATATGAATACAAAAAGTACAAGCAGTAACAAGATTGCTTGAATTTCAAAACTGCCCAAAAGTTTTGAAGAGTTTGAAGAATTTTCCCATTCATTTGGAATAGGGATTAAAATCATATAAATTGCATGAAATATTACAAACTGTAAAATCTATCAATACCAAAAGTACACGGAGTAAAGTGCTGAACGTTTTGATACCAAGATTGCGTTAAGTATGATTGAGTTTTGTCAAAAAACTTACAGAAAGAAGAATCACTATAGTCTGAATGCTGTAAAGCTTTCACACGACTACGTCCTAGAAAACGACACAGGTTTTTTTTTCGTTTTTGAAAAAAAAAAAAAAGCCATAATCATATTTAAAAGACCACTAGGAACGCTTTTTACAGTAGATCAAAAGATGAATGGAGTGGCCAAAGGAATATAGCTCCACACAGAAAGAAAATGTAAACATGAGGGGGGCAGAAACATCCAAAAGCAGGAAAAAAGATGCTTATACTGACGGAAAGGATAAACTATGAAGACTAGGCCCATATACAGTCATAGACTGATCTATCAGTATGACACGACTGCTCTGTCTGCCAATGGTAGCGAGCCCACAGACCTGTCCCGCTGACACAAAACAGAGACGGATAGCAGCGAGCTACTGTTGTATCTTAAAGATACAAAGACCAGGACGCCTGGCTGACAGGCACACACACACACACACACCACACACGGAGTAACCATGTGAGCAGAGGTGTCTGACCCAATTCTTACACATAGCGTGTCTGACTGGGGGGTACAATGTGAAGTGTGGGTGTGTGTCATTAGACTTGTCAGACAGGCAATGAAAGGGTACACAAAGGGGAGGAACAGTTCATCTGTATGCACGGCAGCAATCAACCCAAATTAGCGGCAGAAATGTCAAGACATCCAGCATCCACATTTGAGGTTTCTTCTAGCTTTGTTGTGCTGAGCAGCATAAAAAAGCTTTGTAGAATCATTTCATTGGAACAATTCATTATCCTAAACATAAATCATGAAGCTCCAGGCCTTCCATGAACCAGTTAGGCTTTAATTTAAAGTCTTTTGTTGAGCGGAAAGAAAGCTAGTAAGTCAGAAAGAATGCTATTCAGCGGTTATAATTTGTGACTAAAGTTGTTATAAAAGTATTTCCTGCAAACTCTGGCTTAAGAAAGAACATCCCAACTCTGCTGTGGGCCAAACAAGTACAAAACATGGACTTTGGTTCACTTGCAAGTGAATCCTGGTGTGATTCACTTCACACAGAACCTCCAGTGGATCTAACCCTATAAAAAGCTCACTACATTAAAATATTAAAAGCATTTTTTTAAGAGTTTAGAGGTGTTTGAGCCCTTCTATGAAAGCAAGAAACTAAATTTCCAATATCAGTTTTTAAAGTTATATAGATTATGTCAGTTATGATTCACTGAGGGAATTTTTGCTCACAATTATGTTAGTTAAAGAGTTTGGTGTGCAGATTCAATATCTAATTTTATCATACACTGGGTGTAAATAATGTGGGAATAAATAAGTGAATGAATGAATAAATAGTGGCACTTTTATAATAAAGTACAAGAAATATAACCTTAATACTATCTAAGTTTTTTTTTTCCAAATGACCTTTTACAGGATTACATATAAAAAGCAAATATAGTTGCAGACAGCTTGATTGTAAACCCAGCACTCTTCTCAGCTCCACAAGCCAAAGTAAATAACCCTTAACAAGCAGTTGTTAGGCCTTGGCTCTGAGCTGGAGGCAGTACCAAAATGAACTGGTGGACGACAGACTGATGTTGAGACAGAGAGAAAAACCATTATCCTCTGACAGGAGAGACAGAAGATCCGTGTGCCGCCACACTCGAGTGAAAGCTAATAATACCCAAAAGATGAGACCAGACCCTCCTTTGACCCACTTTTTACCATTAACAGACCAATGACACTTCAAATGATCAGGTAAGTCAGCTAGAACTGTAGGAGTCTGTAAGTATCCATGTGACTGTGTGTAATGGGGGAAAGGTGTGTAGTGAGAGGGATGAGGAGGAGGTATGCACTTCAACTTCACCTTTTGTTGTCCACCAGTTGTGTGGTTTCTATCCCTCTGATCAGTGTAGCTTCAGCTACAAATCAACCTGATTCCAAAATGAGCCAATCAGGACTATTTTTTTCAAATGAAAAGACTGCGTAAATGATTAAATAAACTAGAGCTGAGTTGATCAAATTGATTAATCAATCTGAATTGGTCTAAGCTTAATAGATCAATAATCGATCAATAAAAGTAGAGGTCGATCTAATGCAGAAATCTAAAATCCGCTAGCTTGATGCTAACGTATAATGGGATTTCCCTTAGGACAGCTAATGCTAACACTCGGTCGACCTAATTGCTGACTAAATTAACTTCTTTATAAACTCAGAGAAATTAATTTCTACACAATTTAAGGGAAACATTTTACATTAACCATTTGTGATCTAAAACAGTTTTTTGCTCATACTTTCTTCTTCTAAAAATAAGGTGCAATGCTGTAGCGTGATCGTCACCTAGTGGCCAAACTGAGGAGAGGCAGAACAATTGTTGGAGCTTCTCCATTTGAGAAACTATGTAACACTGTGTGGTATTAACAACTTTATTATTATTTCATTAATAAATTTTACAGTATGTGAACTGTCACAGATTAATATAAATATCTAGATTATGAATGTATTTCTAAACAAATGTGTCTACATGTATAAACTGTGTAAACTCAAAATTGAATTGAATTGAGTGGATTTAAAAAATTGGAATCAAATTGATCTAGGCTATGGTGAATTGAATCTAATCGATTCTGGACATAATTGGCGATATGCAGTCCTACAACAAACCCAAAAGCTGAATTTAGAAACCGTTCACACAGACAGTAAAGCAGATAACCTTGACATCCTTTCCATTCCTCACAGTCTGGTTGGTTTTCTGCCTCCTCAGCAAAAATTCAACATGTTTCCGTCCGCCTAAAATTCTGCATTCCAGCTATATTACCCACAGGGGAAGAGAAAAAGAAGGATGATGTGAAGGAATAAACTGGTACGGTCAGGTTTCCTCTTGGAGGAGATTCGATTTCAAACTGAAGCCATCATAGTCAGACAAAATCCATCTCAGAAAGTGCTTATTTTGATATTTACACATGCAGGAAAAACAATAAAGTTTCTTTTAAAAAAAATCCATAATTTATAAAAGTAAGTCAATATTTTCTTTTTTTAAATAATTCATATTCTATTTTTTTCCACATTCAGTAATACGATCGTTGACTTTTTGGTTTCTTCTTTACATACTGTACAGACTTTTTGTCAGAGTCCAGAACCAGCTGCACAAATGCAAGACAAAAACATTTGAGGAAACTATAAAATATATTAATAAAAGAATATAAATATAAGAATATATTGTGTAACCATACATTTCATAATTATATTATTTAAAACATTATATCCAGTCAAATCTTACTATTTTCTACTTTAAAGGAAGTTTAAAGAAGTAAGAAGAGTGCACTTTTTAGAAGAGATGAAGAGTCTTGAGGCCAAATTCACATGTATTATGACTTATGACATTAGATTTACACTTTCAATACGAGTTATATTTACATTTTTTGTAATTAAAGAACATTTGTAGGGTATGAGCATAACGCGTAAGGGTTTAGACTGAGCTTAAGCTCAATCATCACTGTAGGAAGTACTTTTGAGAAATTACTTCTTATGAAAAATAGTTTCACAGATGGGTAAACACTAAAAAAAATGCAGATAACCTAAGCTCTTCGCATCACTTTCAATGAAACATGTAAACATGCGTAAATGTGCATTTCGGGGTTCCGTGTTTAAAACTTTTGCGTTCACACGTAGCCAGGCAGGTTTTCACAACAGTTTTACATCCGCCAGTGAATGCACGCTGACATTTAAATCAGGTCAAACTTTGACCAATCAGGGACTTGGTTTTGGTAATGACGAATGGACGCATGATTACGGAGGACAAATTGATAATTAGTTTGTGTCCAGATGGAATTCTTTGACACAAAGTCTTTCACATATTGGAATAGGGCTGTGAAAAAAAAGTCTGGAGCAATATTTGCACCACTTTGACATTTCACACCAATCCTCTTCTCACTGAAGGTGGTGGACATGCGCTTGTAAACAGTAATAAAAGAAAAGGATGAGGAAGCCCCTCCTTGATTGCCCAGTGTGAACATCATTCGCTAAACGTACCTTCAAGCTCCCCCGTTTAGTCCCCGATAGCTCAAGAGAAACTATTAAATCTAGGGGTGTGTATCGGCAAGATCCTGGCAATACGATACATATTGTGATACACGTCTCGCAATACGATACATTTTGCAATATATCCCAAGACTTTATCAGAATGTTTTTTTTTTTTTTTTTAAAGAGTATGACGTAGAAAAAAACTATGTCATATTAAGTAGTACATGTGTTATAACAACAAAAACTATGAGGCTGACTGAACCAATGAGACTGAACATTTAACAGAAAGTGGTTCTCACGAGATCTTTTTATTCTAGTGCAGTCTAAAGCTGCTTAAAGTGTGCTGTGCTGCCAAGTAATGGTCGAGGGTTTAGGTGGAAAAGAATAAGGCGTATTTTAAACCAATACCAGTATCGCCAAATGAAATATCGTGATATATCACCAAATGGATTTTTCCCCACAACCCGAATTAAACTAAAGTCCTCAGATGGACATCAAAGGTTGACAGCAGATTGACTCAAATAACAGCCTTGCAATGCACATATTCTATCTATAGCAATAATTACTGAGAAAAACAAAGACTTAACTTAAGGAAGAACTCGCAAATGCATGTAACAATACACTGATGCGGCTTCACTACAAGCCTGCATGATAAAATAAATACAATTTAGTATAAAATGGTTTGAAACATAATCTTTACTGAGATTATTCCTAAAATATACTCTGTGCTTCAGGATATTTCTTACATAACGGCGGATTTTGTCAGACTCCCTGTGAAGATTTCTCACATTAATCGTCTTCCAGCCAATCTTTGGCGCACGCTGACAGGCAGCAAAAAATGTAGGAACTGTGATCAACACTGCAGCTAAATGGGAGGAGATGTGATGCTCAAGCAATATTTTTGGAAACAGTTCATCCTTGAAAGAGTACAGAGCCAGACTGTTATTCACTTCCTTTAGTCCACAAACAACCTTTTTCCAGAATGCATCGTTTCCTCTGGACTACGTCTATCTTAGGTTTGGAAGGCATGCGTCATACTTCAGTTGATTTTTCTTCACATTCTCCACTTAAATGAACATTTACAGGGCAGAGTAAACAGTAAGACTGAAGCTGATAGAGCCTAGTGAGCTACAAAGACATTTTTTGTAAGCACATAATTACTGATCAGCCCTTTTTAAATGGGAACTGCACTCTGTTTTTTGGTAGCCACACATTGAATTTTCTCCACAATATCTGACATGTTAAAAGAAGGTGATGACAGTTGCCTCTCAACTATCTAAATTAAGCAGCTTGACCCCATCGCCCGGAGCAAAATAATCACGGAAATGTTTATCTCTTCCACTGAGTATTTTCACATTGGACTGTTTAGTCCACACCAAGCCTTTTCTGCTAGAAAATGTATCATTTTGTCAGGTGAAAATATGGAGAAAATAACAAAACAGTGCACACCAAAAAAAAAAAAAAAAAGATAATTCAGCTAATTTCAAGGGTCCTAGCTCACTTGCAAGTGAATCCTGGTGTGAAGCAGCAACCCAAAGCGAAGAGTTAAATCAAAGATAATAATTAACACCTCACAATACAAACATAGCAAGGGTTAAAAGGATTGAAAAATGTGTTATCTGTAATTGTGCTGCAATGAGGAGGGGAAAACACTTATTGGTAAAATGGCCAAAAAACTAGCAAGACAATGGCATTTGCTTATTTTATGATTTTTATCCCCTTTTCTGGTCAATACTTGTTTCAAGCAATACTACCCCCCCAAACCAGCAACTGTTGCTCGTGTGTCACATTTTCAAACTGTTTGATCAACTTGGTGTCAAATGGCATTCCCTTCCAATGGAACCATGTCTATTGGACCGTCCAAGCGTTTTTGAATCCACAGGACTTGGTTTTCCTCTCATATCTCTGTCTGTCCTCTTTCTTATTTTTAAAAATTAAATTTTATTTAGCAATTGACTTATATATATGGTCTTATAACAGATGTTATAGTGATTTTGTCGAACCAAGTCTGGTTCTACTGGAGAGTTCTCCTCTCCATCGTCACATATTGTTTGGTCAATACTGGGATTATACAATAAAACTCTTATATAATCTGTAATCACTTACAAAGGATAGCATTAACATTTAATTAGGGCAGGGCAATGGAATTAAAAAAAATTACCTAATTAATCGCAAACTAGAAAAAAATTAATCGCGATTAATTTTCTCCACTTTTCTACACAAAAACAAGTGGTGAGTGGTGAATATTCTGAACTGACGCTTTACTGAAGCTATCATGACGATTAGCACATGAATCTCTTTCGTTTGCTGCTACAGTAGAGGCTCAGCAACGCATTGTTCTGTTATTGTGACAATGCGTCGGACCATGGATCAAACAGTCCACTTTATGTGAAAATGCAATCTAAATAAAAAAAATAGCAAGACAAAAATAACTAAAAACTAATGGAATATTTATTTCCTTTTTAAGTGACCATAGTAAAGGAGGAATAATGCCAACAAAGTTTATTACCGCATGCTGTGGAAGCCTGACCTGTCCAGGACAAAGTGAGATGTAAGTAATTTGCATTAATAAATATTAACGTGTTAATTCTTTTTGATTAATCACGTGTGATAGCGCATTAACGCTCACAGTACTACATTTGATTCATTCAAAATGACCAAGACGAGGCTGGGTTAGGTTGGGTTGCTGGAGACAACCTAGCTACTGTTGGACATAGGTCAACAGGTTGTGTTCTAGGTCTGTTTAAGACCTGTTGCAAGGCTGGATTGCAGCAATAATAATTTATTTCTCTTGGTTTCAAAGTGGTGTGCATGTGTGTGGGAGAGGTTCTATGCCCTGCAACAGACTGGCGACCTGTCCAGGGTGTATCCGCCCTCATCAACAGTAGCCTGGGCAGGTTCTCCTGTGACCCAGAAATGGATATAGCGGGTTAAGAAAATGATGGTAGATGGGATTTTGATTTTTGTGCATCACCTTGAGACAACCTCCATGGTGATTTAGCGCTTTAAAAATAAACTGAATTGAAGTAAAAGGCGCTGATCGATTTAGAATCCACTGCAGAGGTTGTGCAGCCGCGAAACACCAACACACACTTTGAAAGTGACAGACACATGCCTCGAAAGGCATTAGTCCAAAATGTCACAAAGAGCCCTTTCAATGAAAAGTCAATTCCAGGAAAACGCGCACATGCACAAAGTCAATAAAACTTTGTTTTTTTCTCCACAGATTATGAGCAGAGACTCATCAATATGAACCAGAGAAACAAGTGCGACAAATCTAGTAAAGGAACATAGGATTTTGAATATCTTCACAAGATCTTTCAATGCAACAAAAGAGTGCCGTCTTTGTGCGAGTGTGTACGTGTGTGAAGACCTCTAAACAAACATGTAAGCACGAGGCAGAGTGAGTCCACAGCAAACAGAGCTGGGGGGGTGTTCCAGTGTTTATCTTAGTGTGTGTTTGCTGAAGTTCTTCTGGCTAAACAGGGAATCCTTCAGACACCTCTATGTCCTCAGGCTCTTATCCGGTTCAATGTGGGAAAGATGGTGGGGGAGAGGGGACAAAAGCAACACAATGTCATTAAACACCCACTTCAATTATCTTTTGAGCTGTTGTAAGTGTTCCCAGCTGTCTTTTTATTATGATTATACCGTGTTTAACCACATTTTTAAAAAACAGTTGTTTTCTAAGACAAAGTTTAGTTCATTAGAAACTCGCCTTTCAGTTGTGAGCGGGACTGTTGGTGCAGAGGAAGCCCACCCCCACTGCCCATCATCCATCTCTTTACACACTCTCCTAATAACCTCACAAGCCAAACATTACATTATCAGTAAAATGGAAACCAAAATCAGAGCTTTGCAGCCGTACAGTTTTAAACCAGTTCAGATGAAGAACTCAAAGAAGTTAATGTAGGGCTGGGCGATAAAGCAATAACAACATACTGTATATGGTGATGGCACTTTTCTAGCCAAGAAATACTCAGAAATGCCATTTTAGCTTTATTTTCTTTAGACCTCCATCATGAAAAAATGCCAAAAGATCATATTAAAATACTAAAAACTTTTATTCCTCATAGTCACTGGTCTTTAAAAGATGCTGATTGACAACTCACTTTTTGGGGGAATGTGGAAATCTAATCTGAGGTATTTCCCTTTTTACCTGACAAGTATATTTCAGAAACGTAAAAGTACACAGGAATGAAAAAAGATTAAAACAATAAAAAACAATATATATAATTATTTTTGACAAGCTGAATTTGTAATAATTGATTGTTTGTTTTTTTAATTACTGACTCTATCTGGTCCTTCTTCAAAACTTTTTTTTTTCTTCATTTTCACTTTGACAAAGCTGTCCAAGAATTAATATTTCTAAAACGCACAAAAATGTGGCTTTTCCAAAGGTGCGTAACGGCTCAACATTGATGTAAATGTGATTTCTTTCAGGCTTTAAATATTTTTCTTTTTCCTGTCAAAACTAAAAGCTTCTCTTGTCTCTTGTTGGCTTTAGCCGGCAGGTCAGCTGGCTTGAGCTGGTTTAACTGGTGACCAGCTGTCAAACTCTGGCTCACGCTGGTCGAGCTGGTCACCGGCTCTCAGGTGAAGGCAGATTTTCCAGTCGGTGAAGTCGCCCGACAGTTTCTCTGAAAACCAAGAGGCGGTACGTGAAAAGCGGATATCCTGTTTGCATAGCAAACACCTTTATATTGTGTTTGTATAATAAATGTTGAACTGCAATGGAATACATTGAATTAGGAAAGGTGTGTGGATGTTTGAGGGGGTTTTAGTCTCCTTGCGGGCAGAAATCGACTGACTACACCTGCTTTATAAAATTACACAAAGCACTTTTAACCACGAATTGATTAAAAAAATTACAACAAAGTATATTTTGGTGTATTTCAAATAGTTTTCAAGCATTTATAATAATTGTAAACACAAAAAAAATCAATAATTAGCAGAAATTTTATTATAAAATTTGTTTTTAAGTTTTTTTTAGGGGTTTCTTTAGAAAAGTCAGTGTCATATTTGTGTGTACACAGATATCAGCATAATTATCCAATAGATTTTATTAAAGTAGACATGTAGACAAAGCAGGTTAACCCTTGGGTGGGGAAAGGGTAACAGGAAACCCCTTTTGTCATGAGTGTCTGTGAGAAGTGGGCTTGGGCATCAATAATAGATGGCAGAGAACAAAGTGAGGTGAGGAAGACCGACTGCGGCATCAAAACAGTTCAAGAGTTGCTGACTCTGCACGAAGAAAGCTTTCCTTTTGAATGTACACGGAAAT
The DNA here is from genome assembly GCA_003999625.1 of Oryzias javanicus. Taxonomy (NCBI): domain Eukaryota; kingdom Metazoa; phylum Chordata; class Actinopteri; order Beloniformes; family Adrianichthyidae; genus Oryzias; species Oryzias javanicus. The sequence goes on along the minus strand of CM012448.1, from coordinate 13,181,877 downwards.
GGATGAATAACCCAAAAATTATTCAAATGTTTCTAAAAAAAAAATTAAAATATTTGATTAAATTAAACAGTCTTGATGTCCCACTCTGATGATTTTTTTCTTTATTATAAAAGTGTTTTCAGTGGTATTTTAATTACGATTTTGCCATTTTTAGAGGAAAAACCTGTGTTTTTTTTCTAGGACATAGTTTCTGCAGAACGGCAGAAGGTTATCAGAAATTTGTGACACGTGGAGAAGACTGAAAGTGTAGAGCAACCTGGCAGGTTATCCTTACCGATGCTGAGAGCTCAGAGCAGACAGCTTAAGATTCCCTCAATTATTTTCTACATCTCAAATATGATCTTCTTTTGACTGCATTTTTTTCATCTGCTCCAATATCGCCACGATTTGAATAAAACAATACACAGAAATCCTTAATTTTCTTTACAATTGTCCACCATTATGAGAAAAACACTAAAAATCACCATTTTCATCAGAGTTGGTCTCTGAGGCAAACATGCGCCTAATCTAATCCTGTAAGGAAATCTTCAGTTTCTTTTGTGGAGATGCAACGCTTTTCCAGATGTCATTCCAGGCTAATGACAGCCACGACGCTCAAAGCACATTCAGCCTTTTATAGGCCTGTAAAGTGGGCCAAATGAGCGGAAGCTTCAGTGTCAATGACACGGGAGGATGAGTAAAACCTGAGCACTTTGTGGGAGGAACAAAGAGCGAGGCTGCAGCTCATGAAAAATGTCAGGGAAAGACCCAAACACATAAATCAGACTTGACCTGCACCATTTACTTCTACACAGACTTGTCTAAGTGCTTTTTAGGTATTGATAGTTATTTAGAAATGTTGCAATGTGGATGTTTGAACTGGGAAAAACCTGCACTTGGTATGACTGTAGAACTTAAAGATCCACTCCAATGAAAATGGTGTTTTAACATGTTCTTGTGATATTTTTCTGATGATGGAGTGCATATATGAAGAAGATTTAAATAAAAGTTTCGATTTTAGAGTATTTCTTATTAAAATCAATGTGAATCAAGAGCAGATGAAAAAATACAGTTGGAAAAAAAGTGCATTGGTGACATAGAAAATAAAAAAAAAACTGGAAGCCCTGATAGCGCCAAAACTTCTTGCTGGTAATGTTAGGTTGGGTTTGTCGAGGGCTGTAGGCTAGTGGGAAGCAAAGGGATAATGGGAAATGGGGCGGGGTTGCTAAAACTTAATGTTTTAGTAGGCATGAAGGGGAATAATGCCAAGAAAAAACTTTTTTTCTATATGACCAGAGAAGGAGAGCTCCAATGACAAGCTAACAGGTCTTTAATACATCTAGAATCCAAACTTTCTAAGATCAGTCATTAAAAATTAACTAGTTTATTATCACTTTTGCTTGTCGTAAAAGGCACAAAACTAACATTTGTCTAACATCTATGGAGATTTTTCTCTGGCTAGACAAGAAATTCCACAAACTTAAAAAAAACCCATCCATCATGGTCAAATTGGGCTTAAAAATCCTCCTTTGTACTGAGCGATGCGCTCCGGGGCTGAACAGCACTGACTGAGGCAGGCAGCCAGAGATGGAGGAATGGTCAGGGGGATAGAGAAAGGGATATTAAGTGACATAAAAGAGATTTCACAGAAGGAGGGATGTTACCGAAGGGCATTGAGGGAAAAGATGGAGGGAGAGGGAGGGAGAGGGAGATCACAACATGAAATCTGATCCTCCCCTAGAGCCAAAAGTCAGCCCATTCCCTCTGCAGCCCAACAAACACCCAACAATGAAAGGCAGACAGAGGAGGCAGAATGGAACTTCTCTTTGTAATCTGTTGATTCTCTTTCTCCTCCAATGTTGTTAGGCATTTAATAAGTGTCTGATCTATGCTTTAGAAGCTCTTCCTTCTGATGTAGCATCCTGATTCCAGCAGTTTTTAAACATAGATACTTAAAGGCATTCTACTTTATGTAACTTATGTAACGAATGATTTTTTTTCTGCCATATTTCTGTTCTTTTTTACAGCATCAATTTTTTTTTAATCTTGTAAGAACACCTTACCTCTAACAAGGACGTCTCCAAAATTTGAGGAGAAAGCAAATCCCACCCATATAGAGTCTGAAAGAAGACGATCAACACACTTCTAAGCTTGGTTGAGTCCAGATCAACATTTTAGTTAACCCTTTCACTTCAGAGCTACTAGCTTAACATCAATGAACGCGTTTCCTACGGATTCTTTCGATGAAAAAAGCGGATCTGCATCATTATGTGCAAGTGTTATGCAAGTGTTGCCGTAAAATGTTGCGTATCATTAAAGGGTAACCAAACCCTAAATCTACTTTTTTTTTGGCTGTTGACCTCTATAAATGGGCTTTAAATGTGCTCTATATTGGTCATTGCCAAATTCTTGACAAATTAAAATAAACTTGTTTAATTCTTGGAAATATAGTCAAAAACGGTCTGTGTGCTGCCCCCTACAGGTTGAATCAAGGTATTACAGTTAAATTTTCTGATTGGTCAAACCATTTAGGTCCCATATCATTTCAGATGTCCCACGTCAAGCTCTGCACCAAAACTCCTGTACCCAGCCCCACCCCTCTGACTGGATTTTTAAATTTCGACTGTGGGTGGAGTCAGCCTCCAACTTTCCTGTTTACCCTTTAAAAGACCACTGGAAATGTTTTTAACATGGTTCCAAAGATTATTGGAGTCAAGGAATTTAATTAATGCTGCGTTCCATCAAGCTTGGAAGTGCTCCATGAGCCTCCACTTCCAAAGAAAAACTATATAAACCAGCATAAATGTACGTTTCGGTCTTCCGTGTTCATGTGTCACTACGCAAGTTTCTACGTTTGTTTTCAGACACTTTGCACAAAACGCACAGAACTGAATGCACACTGAAAGTTAAACTAGTTGAACTTTAACCAATCAGAGACTCAGATTTGAGTAGCATTCTTTTCAAGACTCAGAAGACGCATTATTACAATCCGCGCACTGGCCACGGAGGTTTTAAGAAAAAGTTTACATTTTACAACGACCAAACAATTTTTCAGTGGCTGCCCAGGCACATATCCAGGTTGTGCATTAACAGTCCAGTGACAGGCGTCGTATTATGAAATTAGGGCAGTCACAGGTTGGTGGCAGTTGGGAATGCCGGCCTTCAGAAGCTCTGATTGGACGATGTGTAAATGGCCCCGGACAGCGAACGGACATCTCAACTGCCCGATAGTCCATGGGTGTATAAAAAGTTGGCCATTCTACACACCTAACGACCACCTAACTACCACCGTCTACATTCATGACCACGAAAATGATTAAAAAAATAAAAATAAAATCAGGCAGTGGCATGAAATCTTGAAGATTCTTACAAAGCGTCACATCGCTCTGTGGTAGTTGTACTTGTGACTGTAGCATTAGTCTGAATGTCTGATGTAACTAACTTTAATTGAAGAAATGTCATGATCTTTGTCAAACTCTTAAAGCTTAAATCCTAAATGCTTAAACCTATCCTGCAACATTTTAGAAATATTAGCTTTCTTATTTGTTAACATTTATTTCTCAAACTAGAGGGACAAACTGAATTGGAGGAAAAAATGAACCAAAGTGAGGAAAAGCTAGCAAGGAAAGTAAAGAGGGTAAATTATGTGGGAAAAAAAAAACAGAGGAGAGCTTTATGGATTAGGACGCCTAACGACCTGTACTCCTCAGGAGCAGGCTGTAGATCTCCATCACCTCCTCCAAAAGAAAGGAAACACAAATCTAAAAGTGAGGTTATATGCTTGAAGAGTACTTACTATCTTTATTTTGTAAACTTAAAATGTTCCGATTTAGTCTGAAGAAGTACTTTTTAAATGTAATTCCTACACATGATCTATAGTATACTTGAAATACTTATATTCAAGTATACATTAAAAAAACAAAAAAAAAAAAAAAACTTTTTTCTAAGGGAATTTGGGAGAACTGAGAATTTCTAATATGCTGACCCGATTCTTTCCCAAGTCTGGTTCTCTTGGTCCGGACAAAAGCCATCGGGATTTAACGACATTTAAGGAGAACGGACAACGTTCCGAAAACCTGCACGACTTGAGCCCTTTGCTAATGCAGAAGGATAAGCTGTGCTTAACTCCATTAAACAATTAAAGCTATTTTCTGAATTAACAGTCTGTTCACGCAACTGAGGCTGCAAGACAAGCAAAGACAGAAGCACCTTCAAAGAGATGTAAAGAAACAGATGAGAAAAAAAAAAAGAAAGGCTGGAATTTTGATAGAATCAGCAGAGCGGACTCATGGGAACAGACCGGACAATCTTTACTGCTCTGAAGCAAGGACGCCTGCTGCTGACAGTTGGCATTGATTGTGTTCTTTTTATAAGGATCGGTTAGGTAAAGCTCTCTTTGACAACTACAGAGAGGAGGGGGGTCCACTCCAATCTCGCTCAGCTCCCCCCTCTGATTTTTTTTCGTTGTTGTTTTGGCAGGAATCCCACTGACACAAAGACAGAAAAAAGTGATGCACCTCTAATTGGCTCCAAGCAACCAAAACCAAAAGCAGCTGTCTGAGTGAAGCCTTTCTGAAGAGACCGGGCGAGTCGGAGAGGCAAAGGACAACTTTTTACAGGGAGGGGGTTAAAAAGACAGCAATTTTAAGGAGAAGCAAAAAGGCTGATTTTAAGCTAGCCAGAAGCTCCCTGCTACACTCCATTCTAATGCATCCACTTGCAGACGACTAGTGTGTTTTCCCCGTCTGTGCTGGCATGTGACTCCTAACTCTACAGCTCAATTTCTTCAATGTTTCTTGCCATTTTTGTTGCACCGCTAATTTTAAGTAGGGGGTGAGTACGCAGGGAGCTTTCAGCAATGGGGTAGAGACGAGGGAGGGGTTTTTCTGCTCCAATGGCCCGGCCCACAACTTTAAGGGGAACTACTGCCACTCTACAGAAGCTATAGCCATCACTACACGTTTGACAGAGATAGCAACTGAGCACCGCTAGCAGCAAAGCTAGAGGCGGTGTTAGCGGCTGGGTACCGCTGGCTGAGCAGCGAAGCTAGCGGCGCAGTTAGCAGCTGATCACTGCTAGCTGAGTAGCGAAGCTAGGGACTGATCACCGCTAACAGAGTATCGCAGCTGGTGGCTGAGAGCTGCTAGCTTAGAAGCAAAGTTAGTGGCTGATCACCGCTAGCTGAGTGGCAATGTTTGCTGAGCGTTAAAATTAGAGGCTGATCACCGCTAGCTAACAGAGAAAGTGCGTATTTGTGTTAGGCTCTTCCTGAAAAGTGTTGTTCTCAATTGGTGACATCAGCTCACGAGAACCCAGTCATTTTTGTGGGTTGGAAGGGGCTGGTGCTCAGAGTGCAGGTTTTTTTTTAGGAAGACTCAGAAACGCATCAATGAATCGAAAAAAACGCTTTGGGGTTGTTTATAGTGAGAGATAAACATTATAATACACTTTAAAGCTCAAAAAGTGGATTCTGCATGTATAGACCCTTTAAGTGACCCAAATGTGTTTAGTCTGAATGCACGCTTGATCAAGTTTTATAAATAGAGGCAATACAATGAAGAAAAACTAAGATTGAAAAAATGCAATGATCCAAATGGATTTGACCCTTGTGCTATCCTAAACACGTTTACATTAAAAGTGGGGTCATCTGGACCCCACAAGACAGCGCACTCAACTTTTTATTTCCAAGGATTTATTTTTATCTTCACTGATGTCCATGGCAGACGTACAATCCTGTCCACCTTTGTCATGAGAGGGATTACACGCAAATATAAGCGTGGGGTCATCTGGATCCCATAACATGACAGTTAAGAAATCAGCCAAAGTCTGATCATTAAAACAAAATGGACAAAATTTGCACAGGTTAATCTGTTTAAAAACTAATGGGAAAGTTTAAAAAGTTTAAAAAGAAGGAAGACTGAAAATCTACTTAAAATAGATTTTGTCTGTATTTTTTAAACCTTTTCTCCTCAAATAAGTTCAGTCTCAGATGGGGGTGAATCACACAAGTCAGCAGATTGTGGCACTAAGCAAGAAATCCCTTATTTCCCAGCATTCAAAAATAACCCAATATGGTTCAGGTCATAAAGAAAGCCGCCCCACATTTGATAGGATAATATCTTCTCACCGAATCAGTCTTTATCTCCTCCCCTCAGTGGGAAAATGCAGGCTCAGGCGGGGTTGAATACTGTGTCAGTGTGTCAGCTCAGCGTGATGGCCCTCGCCACAGCCACTTTCAGGTGGCACTGTGAGCGCCCGGGGCAAAGAAGGCCAAAGCGTTATGCGATAGGATCGCGGTCAGGCTGAAAAAGTTATCGTCACACTTCAACAGAAACTCCTAGTGAATTTTAAAGCTTGACTCCTTGTAGACAAAGTCACCAGGGTAACAGATCCAAACTCATCTCCAATTTATTAGGAATATTTCTAAATGCTGATGTGCTGTTGACCTATTCTATTCTACTTGATTCTATTGAACAAAGGAGTTCTCCCATAATATACTTTTATTTTAAAGACCCACTCTAATGAAAATTGTGCTTTTAATACGATCTTGTGGCATTTTTCTGATAATGGACGACATATATGGAAAACTTCTACAAATGACACGACAAAAGAGAGCCAAGAGACTGCCGCTGCTGTGGCAAAAAGGGAAGAAAAAGTCACCAGATTTTATGCTCAGGGTTTTTCCAGGCTCCTTAACCCCTTAGCACGCTTCACTGGTAACCAGAGGAAAGGTTGTGGCTCCATGATTGGCAAAGGATGAAAACACACCAAAAAAAAGAAAAGCAGCACGGCCTCAACTATGCTACGTGCATGTTTTTGTCCCTCATTGCAATCCTCCAATTTTTCTCCAGCCTCACCTCCACCTGAGGGGTCAACTCAAACGTCTAAAGCTCACCCCTCCCACCCCCAACAGCGCTTACTTATCAGGAAATCTCTGCAGTGGAGATTTGTTCACAGAGGCCTGTGGCCAAGTCTCAAACTGAAACTGGTCCAACCGCACACACCGAGCCAGGCCGTCTGACTCTCAGTGGAGATTCACTGGAATTGCTCCACCCGACTGTCCACTGCCAGCCGAGCAACGCCGCACCAACCTTACTGACGGAGAGAAGTTGCTCTGCAAAGACACTGGACTTGCTATGTTTAAACCAGTATAGGTAGAACTTCTGCAAACTTACCAGACGGGATTGCTGGTTCATTTCTGTGATCACGCCATCAATTTCTACCATTGACTGTATATGAGAACTGGACCTAGTGAGTGTGGCGTCACCCATAGAAATGACTTACTTCTGGCTCCAACTAAATGTAGTCAATTCAGTTGCCATTATTTTGTAATATGGAGACCATCATGTTGGAGCCAGATGTAAAAAAAACAGCTACTTCCTGTTCTGAAGTCTCTCAGTCCACTTTCATATACAGTCATTGGTTTCCATACAGAATAAGGCTAAAACTGCTGCTTTATGCTAACTTTTGCAGTCAAGTTACATTCTTAAATCTAGATTGTGTCCAAAAAAAGTAAATGTATAATGTAGCCAATCATCAAAAAAAACACATGAATAATGTTTAACTTTTTTTTTTTTTTTTTTTAGAATTTGGCTTTTCAAGATTTATGTGCAACACCCACTTCAATGAGAAGGATGTTTTTGGTGTTTATAACAAGTTCTTGTGGCATTTTTCTCATTTTAAGTATGCTTAAAATTGAATTTCTGCGTATTTCTTTATTCAAATTGTTGTGAATCAGGGGCAGGCAAAAAATGGGCACAGCTACACTCCTTTCGGATTAATCCATTAGTAGACGACTGGATCCATGAACATCTTTGTTTCCTCGTCTGAGCTGGCATCTGGCTCAAAACTGTACTGCTCCAAAATGTATCGCCATTTTTCCTGCATCTATAATGTTAGTTTGGGGCTATAAACTGGTGGGAGAGAGCGTAAACAAAGGGATGATGGGAAATGAGGGCAGACTTACTCCGCAACAACAGTCCCGCCCACAAATCAAAGGTGAATTTTTGATGATCTACTGCTACTTTGCAGAAAAATGTCTTAGAAAGTGAAGCAGATTTTATGATTTTGGAAAAAACCGTCATAATCATAAATTAAAAGACAACTGGAAACACTTTTAAAATAGATCAAAAGAGATTGGAGTGGAACGTTAAGCCTTAATGATAAAACCTATGTTAGAAATGCTGCTCTATTTTATTTAATTTTATTATTCATTTTTCAATAAAAATGTGTTAATGAACAACTACAGGAATATAACCTGTGATTGGAAAGCAATAACTGTGCAAAACACAAACACTATTAGTGTTAGTAATAGTGAAAACACTATTTTCTTCATTTATGTTCCTGGAAAGCCAGTTTTGCTGTCGTATAATCTCAACAAAAGCAATGGTTTTCAGCCCGTACTGTAACAGCTAAAAAGCAGGTTGTATCAACGCTTTCACAAGCCGAGCTGAGCACCAGCTGGCAAGAAAGCCCGATCCGCTTTCCCTCACTCCCCCTCTTCTCCTCCCCCGGTCCTTCTCTCCCCTCTTTCCACCACTCAGACCTGACTTTGAGCCCGTAACTACTGTTGCCGGCTTTCCCTGCCAAGTTCACTCAACTGCAAACAGGGAAACGGCCCCTTTTTAAGAGCTGTAGTCGCTCAGGCCTGAGTGAAAAGGGGGTCATTGTTACTGTAAAATACTCCTTTTTTTCGTCTTTGGTCAACTTCCTCTTCTAGGACTTATGTGGAAATGTTGACTTGCAGGGTTGCTATGCACGCACACACACACATCAGAACAGCAGGGGAGACGAACACGGCCTCCATCCTCTCCACCAGAGCTCCTGTGCAGCTTTACCCTGCAACCACGCAAGCGAAACACAAGAAATAAGGTCGGCTCCCATGAACCAAACCAGTGTTTTTCACATCCTGATGCAAAGCAACAAATTCAATTACAATGAATACCCAGAAACACACAGTAAATAACACTGATGGCATAATCTGATTTAATCTGCCCAAGTCTTTTCTCATCAAACCTTTTTGTTTCCCTCTTTGGTCTTCCCACACATGCCTCAGTGAAAAACAAACGAATTTCACGCTTTTCCCTCAAGCTCTCACGCCATTTTACCATCAAGTTGCACGGGTTCTTGTCCCAGAAAATGACGCAAACTAGAGATTCAAAACCCAAGTTCTACGGTAAAGTTCTGAAAGTTCTCTCAAAGCCATTAGTTATTTTTTTCATGCTTTAAACTACGTTAGGAGAGCTAAAGTATCAGTTAATGTCTTTTTCTATTGTTAGTTTGTGCAAAAATACAAAAAATACTAGTTTGAAATTTCCTTTTTTTATTAATGTAATCAATTACAAATAATTCATAAATGCTTTCCTTGCACGAAACACCTCAACCAATCTGTCACCAAGCTATTTTAGAAGACGGGCTCCTAATTTTGGGAAAAAAATTTTGCTGATTTTTGTGGGGGAGGGCATTTATTTGAAAAGTTGTACGACCTTGACATGACATTAAAAAATACATTAAAAACTGTACTGTCCCAAATCAGCAGAAATTAGCAAATTAGCATTTTGTGTGGAGAAATTAGTATTTTATTGGAAGAATACTGACTTGTGTGAGCAAAATGGAAACTTTTCTGAACAAAATGACAATTAAATGCTAATTTGTGGCCACAAAAAAAAACATTTTATAAGCATTTTGCGCTCATAGGTTAACATTTTTGAGGCAAAATGCTAACTTTGTGTGCTACCAAAATGCTTATTTGTCACAAAGAAATATACAAGCACACAAAAATGCTAACTAAGCATGCTGCTATTTGTGCCACAAAGAAATATTTTACAAGCATTTTGCGCTCTTAAGTTGGCATTTTAATGGAAAAATGCTAACTTGTGCCTACAAAATGCTAGCTTATGTGCGCAAAATTCTAATAAAATGCTAATTTCTTTGGCCACAAAAAACATTTTACAAGCATTTTATGCTGATAAGTTAGCATTTTATGGGCAAAATGCTAACTTGTGTACACAAAATGCTAAGTGTATGTACAAAATGCTAACTTGTGAGTGGGAAATGCTATTTTGTGGCCAGGAAATTGAATTTTCCTCACAAAAGTTTGTAACTTCTGTAATTTATTGATCCTTTTTTCGGTCCGTTTAGCTGTGTGGGTTTTTTTTTTTTTTTTTTTTTTTTTTAAGGTTAAAGTCTGAACTTAAGGGTTTACTTCTCTAGAAGCATTCCAAGACTTGAGTCAGAATTCTGAAATAGTTCAAACTTTGGCATGTTTTGCATTCTCCAAGCCAAGCATGAACTCTGAATTTTACTTAAGAATTTTACTTATGACTCCTTATTTTCAAAATATTAAAATTTAGAGAAAAAGGTACGAACTAAGAATTTCATCTAAATTTTGAAAAGGAAATAGTGAAAATTCTGAAAATAAAAGTTGAATTTGGAGAAAAATAAATGTGTAAAACAAAAATATATTAACCCTAAAACTGCCTGAATCAAAGAGTACATTTAAGTGTCTGAGCATTTCCACTCCAAGACATATTGCTATAAACTCCCTGGATCATAAAATCTGGTGAAAAACAGAATGAGGTCTGCGCGGGCTCAGCTGCACAGCTGCAGACAGGACACAGAGTCAGCGTTTGCAGCTATTGCACAATGCAGACACTGAAGCGTTCTCACGCCTGCCCTGCTTCGGCACCCCTGTCGTCACAGGCACAAAGCCACAGGTATTCCCTAGTTTGGAGGCAGATTTTCTTTCAAACAAATGAATGGAGGCGGCATATGGAAAGCTCGCCATGACACATTTCACAGGCCTCATGCTGTATGTGTGGGTTGAACATTGGATTTTACTGGGTTTGAAGTCATCTTTAAGTATACATTGTGTGATGGCCAACTCAAAGCAAATGGTTGTGTTTGTTTAAAGGGATGTTTTTCCCTTTGATTCGTAGGAGCTTGTAAAAATTGAGTCATGGTGATGTCAAAGCGACTCGTCGGGAACATTAAGCTTAAAAAAAAATGTTGGATATACAACTGTCAAAGCTTCTGCCTGCTCAGTCCAGTACAGTTGACTTTTTTTTTTCCTGAAAATATTTGTTTATAATCATCAGTGCTCCATTTTTTCAAATTAAAGAAATCTAATTAACCCACTTTCAAACGAAACACACCACAAAAGCCACGAGAGGGAACAGGAGCCCACAGACCAACCAGGGCACCTTGTAAGGTATGAGAGTGAACATCAAGTGTGTGTCTTTGTGTGTTTGTGTTGCACAATGGGAGAGTTCTTCCCATCTGTGCTTCTTCCAGCCCCCGCATCCCTGACCAGTGAAGCGAGAAACGACAGCTTTGCCTTGCACTCTGCTTCCCCCAGTCTTCCTCACAGCACTGTCCCACTCTTTACTAGCATCATCAACCACCCGTCCAATAACAGCACCCTTGATTTCTTTTAATTGTTCACTCTGATCCTTTTTTTTTTTTTTAGTTTTCAGTACTTCCCCCTAAACCAGATCATGATTGTTCACCTTGTTGTCAACATCGTGTCTGTCTGGCGTCAGCTTAACCCCACAACAAACTCTGCAGGGTGTCTCCAAAAACATACTTCTCACTCTCATATTACAGATTATCCCACTAAAGGCATCACTGTCTCCAACCTCTGTCGCCATACTTGCCCTTCCGGCTCACCAAACTTCCCACAGCATTCATTGTTGTGGAAAACGTTAAAACAAAGAGGCCAGACAGTGGCGTCATCATCCCGAACATAGAGTAGGATGCTGTTTGATGAGGACAAGCTATTAAAAAAAACAACAGTCAAGGGTCTATATTCCTCTAAAATGTGGACTATTCTTAGATGTTTTCCCTCTGCAAGCTTTTGCCAGATGGACATAAACACAGACTGCAGCTTTAAATCTCTGCAAGTGCATTATCATGAATCTAAGAGGGTCTTTTCAGGTAAATGAATTACAGGCGAAAATCCATACTGTAAGGACTAAAAAGAATTTAAAGTACCTTTATGTCATTACAGCTGATAACTGTTTGTACTTTTACTTTTCAGTAACAGCAACTCATTCTCTGCAGGACTCTTTGATACCAGCACCCTGCTGTCGGAATGATAAAACAGAGTCCAAAAAGCTTCTAATTCATTTTGCAGGGATGACATCTAACCTAAAAGTATGTCCTGATGTTTGTTTGCTTCGAGCTGTCATGACCTGACATGTCTTCTGGAGTTACTGGGCAATCAGACTTACTTGTGTGCTTTTTGTGACATCACCACTGTCTTCTGAGTTCTGAAATATCGCTTACAGACGTGAGGAGGAAACAGTAGTTTCTATAAAACTGCAGGAAGTCATCATCTTGAAGTGTGGACAGTAGTTGATACCAGCAGCGTGTTAGGCAAAGCAAAATAGTTTGATTCAACATCGACAATAGAAGACTTCCAAGTGTGGATCCAGACCGACCGCATTCATCTGCCCAGTTGACATTCCAGGAACAAGCAGAGGGAGATCTTTGGGCTGTCGGCCATCTAAAGCTGTCCAAAGGACACACAGTCCTGCCTGTTTGAGAGAGCACACCATCCTACTCCTGTCATTAATCACTTGAACTGTCAGCTCCACCACAGCTAGGAAAACTACATGAAAGCAAAGATGCCAACAAGAACCAGCACATTCCTGTTGTTCATGTCTGTTTCCAAGGAGGCTATAAACCCAACAATACACGTATAAGACGGCAATCAACTCACCGAGGTGATCTCCATGGAAGCTGTTGTCATGAGATGTTCTCCCGTGAGTCATGAGGTCATGATGGGCAGAAGGTGGCCATATTTGACCAGTCTTGCGAACGCTTACAATGGTGGCTTCAGACATGACAACATGTCCTCCATGCTGCCGGTGGTGACGTTTCTGTGACTGTGGCGTCGGCGGGCTGCTGCTGTCAAAGGAGTGCTGAGAGTTCTGGGAATTCTGGGACGGCGAGCGGCTCTTCTCCCTCAAGGGCCGCCGGAAAGCCGTGGTGGGGCTGGGTGAGATGTGGCTGGACTGGCCGGAGGAGAAGTCCTCCTCACTGGACGTCAGGTTCTCGTTGGAGCTGCAGTCCGGCGTATAGCCGCCACCTCCTCCTGCGTCCTCAAAGCTTCCTGGAGAGTAGGAGCGGCGCGGCCAGGTCAGGAGGTGGTCGTCCCCTCCCCCGTGGTCTCTCATTGTGACCCCACAACCCCCTCTTCCGTCACCACTACCACCTTCACCCATCATTACCCCTCCGACATACACGCTAGAGTAGGCCTGAAAGTCTGAGGGCTGCCAAGGAGGTGGAGGTTTACCACCGTTGGCCCTGCCAGAATGTCGCTGATTGGGTTCTCCATCTTCATATTCTGCGTCGTACCCACATGTGCTCTCAGTGGATCGTCCTCTGTACACCGGTCTGGGTCTAAGGTCACCTGCCACTGTGGCCAAATTACCAGGAAGCGAGTGTAGGGATCTCTTCCGCTCTATCTGCATGGCCTGACTGCCCAGGGAGCTGATCTTCTCAGACACCTCCCGGTCATTGACCCGGACCAAACCCCTCTCGTGGTGGAACTCCATGTTGGTGTAAAATGGTGGTGGCGGCGGCGGTGGCGGCAGGTGCTTCTCCTGACCCTTGGTGGGATCCCCGGCAGAGTGAGAGTTGGCCCGTTTGATCCTCTCAAAGTTGGACCGAAGAGCTGCCACACCAAGACCCATCCCGAGCTTGTCCTTTGGGTCAGAGGGCAAGTCTTTATCTGGGGGTGGTAGGGTGGGCCTGCGTGGTGACATTGATGCTCTCTGCTTGGACGGCGAGAGGCCGTCAAGGTGTTCACAGGACGTGGATTCAGCCTGCTGTGGGATTTCAAAGGCCGCCTCCAGGCCGTCTCCGTGAGACGCCGACTTCCTGGCTGGTGGTGGTCTGGGCTTGGACCTTCCATCTCCAAGTGGCTGAAAACGACTCCTATCCCCAACACTCACACTAGCATACCCTCCAACACCACCAGTCTCTTGGACATGAGGCTGCTGGGACTGGGATTCTGCCCCCTGTGTGGCTTCAGGGTCCACCCCTTCATTCAGTGGGGTCTTCCTGAAGCCCCAACGCTGCTTGTCATAGCTCTTCCTCTCTTTGGCCAAGAGGGTTTGCAGGTAAATCATGCGGAAGCGCTCCTTATTCACCTCCTGCTCCAGCCGTCTGATGGAGGCTTTGCACTTTTCCAACTCCTGCTCAATGCCCCCCACAGACCTCAGCTCCATCTTTGGGGGCTCTGACTCTGGGAACTGGGCCTTCCATGCCTCAATGAACCCCACAGGTTCCACCATAGTGTGCCTTCAATTTTCAGTGTCCAACCCTGAAAAAGGAGTTAAAAGGTGACGTCAAGTGTTCACTTTGACCCCCACTGAATCACGAGGCGACGAACACGTCGAGTTTATCGACGGTTTACAGAAGGCTCGTGAGGAGCGCGCGGGCCGACTGCAGACACTTGTCGTGGACTGCGCAGCCGCAGCAGAACATCCCACTCGGACCAGGAGCCGCGAAGACTGCGCGAGACGGGAAAGGGGACAAAAAGCCACTACCCCCTTCTTCCTCCTTGTACATTATTTCAAAAAGCTACTTTCAGAGCAAATTTGGTTTTAAAAAAAAAATCTCCCGAACAATGACAGCCTTCACAGGATGACACGAGTGATCCGTTTCCTCGGGAGAAATCCTTCAATCCGGCTCGGTTTTACTCAAAGCATCCTTGTTTTTGTTCAGTTTTTCTTTTTTTCCTTAATGCGGTGGTTATTCCATTCACTCCTGCCGTATCATTTGTGTGTAAATCCCTCCGGAGCGAGCGCCTTTGTAACCAGCAGCTTGGGAGAAAAGCACATAAAAAAAGCAGCGGGACACGAAAGGCGACAACATCGGCTCCTTTCGGGATGCTTTCAGGCGGCGGCAAATGCCTGGGTTTTATTTTGAAATGTTATATCCGAAGCGGTTAAACGGCATCGTGGCGTCTCGAATGTTTCCCCACACACTCATCCCGCGTCTCAGTCCGAGATGCTGCTGCATTCCCATCTCAGACCAGTAGCACTGGAGAGGTTGAGCGAATGGGAGGGACCAGGGGTGACAGAATCCGCTGGTTAAAGAGACAGACCACGGACGCTTTACTGCGCCTTTTATTTTGACAAGGCAGCCAAAAGTTTCAAATTAACCTCGGTTTAAGAAAATAAAAGCTTTTTGCGCACTCACATATTAATCACATTAAAGCCTAACTATTATCAATATCCTTAAAAAAATATTAGTAAAAACTATTACTAGTTATTAATATTTTCCTTTAAAAGTAGACATTTTAAAAGCAGGTGTTTTTCTGTGGAGCTCTTCACATCTTTAACTCGATGCTGCCACCTGGTGGACACATGTTTTAAACAAATGCAAATAGTCAGATTTTACTTTTAAAAAAGTGAAATTGAATTCTTAAAAAGGGCCATGTAGTCCAGTTTTTTAATGACTAGAACCAATACTGGCTACAAAGTTTATATTTTTGTGACAATACATTTAATGATAAAAATGTACACTTTATTGTATCATTTATAAATATTAAATTACTATTAATTTCTTACAACAATTTTTAATTTTGGCAACAGCTAATTTAACCTTTATATGGTGTTCAGGTAAATATTAACCCGTTTTAAAGTGTAGAAAATTGATTAAATTTGACCTGAATACAGAAAAACAGTGAAGTTGCCTTCAAAATAAAATACAAATGTGTCAAAAACAATCCAGCAGATTAACTTAAATTAAAAAAAAAAAAAAAATGAACAAAAGCAAAGTCCAATAAGGCATCATCCATTATTCGTCAAATTTTTTCTTATTTTACCATTTGGTTTATTGGTTCCACAGTGTATGTAAACAAGACAACATTCAATTTATTAAATAATTCTGTGTTTATAAGCCTATTCTAATAATAAACCACTCATGTCAATTGTCTGACACTAAAATTCTAAATATAAATGACCAAATTTAACTTAAAAAAAAAAATAAACAAACAACAATTAACTCATATTGAAATTGTGAGAAATATTCTTCACAGTCAAAGAGCCACAATCGAGGGATGAGGAGCTGCGTGTGGCTCCGGGGCCTCATGTTCTTATTTACTTGAATAAAAACAGACACAAATGAAATAATATATTTTATTTACCTGAAACCACAACCTCAGTAATGTTTGTTGAACCGTTATCAGTCTTTTCATAAATATGGACAGCTTCTTTACAGATGAGCGATATTGTTTGAAGAAAAATAAAATGTCACAGAGAAGACGTTACAGGTCCCCTCACAAGAAAAATCACAGTTTCACAGCAGTTTCAAAGTAACGTTAAAAGAACTGGAATGCCGAGGCGGTAAGAAAACAACCTGTTGTATTGCAGATTTACCAACAAAAGTGTGTCAAGATCAGCTCGAGTCGTTTCTCCAACATTTGTGCAAAATCATTACAATAAAAAGTGATATGATTTATTGAATATAGCCATCTTAAAACCTTATTAGATTACTATACATTGGTTCTATAAATAGAAATTGTAAAGCCTACATACAGCTGAGAGGCATGCATGAATGTTTTGTACACTTAAGATAATTCCACCCAGTTTTAAAGATGTGACGAACTACGATGGAGTCAGTTCTTTCATGCAGGAGGGGATTGATTTGAGGGGGAAAGGGACGAACTTTGCTGCAGACAAAAAATGGTTTGCACACAGATACGTGTGCCGTCAAACGTGTGTTGTGACGCTTTTATTAGACCCCTGCATGTGTGGCTGTTCTTGTGTATCGATACGTACTGCTGGTCAGCAAGGAAGTGGAGGAAGTTCATGCTGGATGGAAGAGAGCGCTCTGATTAAAAAAGGAATCATGAAAGCCAACCTAAAAAAAATAAAAAAGAGGGATAAAATCAGTTTGGGACACAAAAAAAAACAGTCATTTCTTTAAGACATAGGGAACCCTGGTCAGAGCCACAGTCCTGCATGTTTTCCACCTAACCTGCTCTGGCATGTTCTTATGGCTGAACACACCTGAACCAGATAATCAGTGTAGGGACTCATGACAATTACCTGGTCAGGTGTGTTCAGCCAATAAGAACATGCCAGAGCAGGGTAAGAAAACATGCAGGAATGTGGCTCTTGAGGACCAGGGTTACCCCTGCTCTAAGACATGAAGGTAATTTGGTGAACGTAAGCAAGTGTCAGAGGTGGAAAGATCAGCAAAGTCACAATGGTGGCTTAAGGTGGAACAGCAGCACAACCAACTACATGAAAAAATAAATCTACTTTATGGTACAAGAGTACAGAGCCCCTAAAAGGACATGGAAGTAAAATAAATAAATATGGAATTAATACATTTTAAATAAATGTTTTTTGGGTTACTTTCTGGTGCATACAGATGGTCATTGGTACTCACCACATAGTAACCAAAAAAAAAAAAAAAAAAAATAGTATCTGGTGCTCACTAGATAGTAATCAGAAAAATAATTAGAAAAAAAAAATAATAGTATCTGGTACACACCAGATGGTAACCAGGAAATTTCTCTTTTGTCATTTCAATTTTTGTTTTTTTAACTTTAAACTCCCTTTTGGGGCTCCGTATTAGAGAAAACACATTTTAAAAAATATTAATACAAAGCATAAATGGATACTCACTCTAATGACATTGGAGCCAATGGAAGGCATTGAAGGGACAAAAAAACAACTTGCTTTTAGAGCAAAACAGGCAAACCAAAAAAAAAAAAAAAAAAACATGCTTCAGACACATTTTGTCAAAATATCCACACAAAACGATGCATTTAGGATTAGTACTGTCGAGTTTAGGGGTTCAATCCAGCAATCTGAAGGTCTGCAGGAATCCAACAGCAGACTAGGATCATTTCTGCCGCGTTGCGTAAAGAAAACATGAGCATTCATATGTCTGAAATATTTGTATTCAAGTATTATATGTACAGACAAATACACTTAAATGAACAGTTACGACAATGGGTCTTAACTGGATTAAATAAAAGACAGAAAACACTTGATTCAAAGGGTTTATCACTGTATTTTACTTTGAGTAAAAAAAAAAAAAAGCAGGTTTTTAATTTGCATTCAATGTCCATTTGGAGCACTTCATGGATTAGTATTATTTATATATGCTTAGATTTTCCAGATTTTTGTCCTTTGAATCAAACGCCACAGAGATGGTGAATAGCATTCCCCTCCACAGCAACACTCAAACTTAATGTCATAAACAAACCTCAGGCGTTAGAGAGGGTAGTGTGATTTTTTTTGTTCTTCGTTTTTTGCACAGGAAAATAGGGGGGCACACCTCAGATGTTATCGCTGAGCACCGAGGGAGAAATCTCAAGATGAGCAAAAAAACCAAAGTAGAATTGGTGTTGAGGTAGCTGCAGAAAAACTGATCAAAAACCTAAAAAAAAATAAAAAAATCTAAAAGTTGATTTTCGCTTTGTTGTTAAAGGGGGATTTCTAAATAAACCGTTCATGCAGACATGCAGCTACTGATGCTTTTTTTTTTTTTTTTTTAATCTCTTTTGCTTAAAGCCAAGCATCCCAAACCTGTCTCCGTCCTCGTCTGCCGTGCCAAGCTCATCCTTACAAACTTTACACTGAAGACACAATGGTAAACATTAGAAAAGAAATCAAGGCGGTATGTCTAAGCCACGCCGGTCAAAGCAATTTCAGAAGCTTTAAACAAAAAAAAAAAAAAAAAAAAAAAATTGCATAAAATAGTGTTCAATCTCTGTACAGATCAAATCACGTTTCTTCAATTTTTCTAATCAGGGAAGAAATTTTCTCCAATTGTAGTGACAAAAAGGACATGAAGTTCCCATCTTTAAAACAAACCTTAAAGGCATCATTGAAATTAAAAACAAACAAAAGATAACTGGCAACACTATTTTCTCTCCAATCAGTCCACAGCCATGGGAGTGACGCTCAGATTTACAGCCTCACCCTTTCACACGTTCTACTCAAACTCAGGTGACGTCAAAGTATTTGTCTTTACATAATTTGTCGTGTTTTTGTTGGTCCTTCTCATCCACGCTCGCACACTCTCACACACACACTGATGATGCACACTGAGGAAGGCAGAGAGAACGAGGGAGAGGAGGAGGGGGGGTGATGGCAGTGGGGTGGGAGGGGGGAATGGAAAAGTCGAGGCTGTGCTCAAATCAGTCAGGACATGAACATGTCGGCCATGTTAGTGTCGCAGCTGTAGATCCAGAGGACCAGGGGGAGAGTAATGGCCACGAAGGGCCAGGAGATGCCCTCCATACATGCAGGCAGGGAGCAGCCTTTGGAGCTGGCCGGCTTCTCCAGCTCTTTACCAGGCTCCAAGTAGTTCCTGGCGGCAAACTTGAGCATTTCGTCCAGTAGGATGACGGGCAGTGAGATCTTGAGCACCATGAGCCACTGAGTGAGATTCAGAGGGGTGATCTGGAAAATGATCTGTGGGTGGAACAAATAACAATTTAGCCCAAATATTCTTTTTAGCTCATCAGAACAAGCAGAAAAAAAGAAAGCATCCTCTCTACATGTCAGACTTACTGGAAGAGGCTCCACATAGAGGATGAGGAAGTGAAGAGACATGGAGAGGCAGATTGCTCCCAGCAGCCACACGTTTTCCCAGGGAGGCATCCTCAGCAGGGACTGGTTCTCTGACACACTGACAGACAGGACAGAGTTCAAATGCAGCCTCCTGGAAACATCTCTAACTCTGCACGGTAATAATAGGAGTAAGTTTTGAATATTTCATCTTTAATCCATTTGTTCTATCATTGTTTTTGTGAAAGCTCAAGTCTGCCACAGGGTTCTGTTTCATCATGGTTGCACTTCCTGCAGGGGACGACCTACTAACCTTCAATTATTCTTTTTAGTATCTTTGGACATGTTTGTAACTTTTTAGTTTGCATAAAAAAAATGAACCAGTAAAGCTGTGCTAACAATAGCCTCTGCAACATTTTCACTGAAAAGTCTTTGTGAATGCACATATTTCAGGCTTCTGGGTTCGCGTGCCGTCACGCAAGCTTCTACTACCGCTTTCAGGCTCTATGTACAACACATGTAGAAAGATAAACCAGTTGACCAATCAGGGACTTGGTGGTGACATAACTCTAGAACAAGGGTGGGTAAACTAAAGCCATTTACATCCCGTTAAACTTATCTGGCCTGCTAAACTGGAATAGATTGTATTAATGATAACCCTTATACATGTTTGATTTTCCCTCTAATCCATAGATGCTGCACTGTAAACAGTAAATACTGTTTATTTACTTGCAGAAAGTTATTCTGCATTCAAGTCATTTTGGTTGTTATTTATGTCGGTTTTCTGAATCAGACTTCATTTTTGCGATCATTCCAACACCACATGAACGCAGCATTTTTCTGTCCAAGTCAGGGGTCAGCAACGTTTATGAATAGAAGCGCCAATTCAAAGTGTTCTCCTTAACTGTGCCATCGCCAAGTATAATGCGAACTAGGACAAAGGACGTCACTGGATTGTAGCTCAATGAACCAAAAAATGTATATATTTGAAAAATTGTAATTCACAAACAGCAAGTCAAATACTTTTTTTTTTTTTTTACACATATCTCAAAATTGTGCATTTATAATAATATTGCAATGGAAAAAAATGTTGAAATAGTATTGTAACTGAAACCAAAACTACGGCATTTGTGATTTATCATACTAACAGCAATAGGATTGGATACATCAAACGAAATATCCTGAATACTTCTAAGAACTTCACAACTAATAAAAAATAAAAACAAACAGTGTATGCTTTTGGCTTTTTTTTTATTTTTGTTACATTATGAGACAGAACCTGAGTAACTTGTTGTTCATTATGTGATGGCCAGGGCCGTAACAATGCTTTTACTGCATGTAAAACTAAATGTTTTTACTTTTTTTGTTAGTTTGCTATTTATAGTGCTTTAAATTTCCAGCAACGGACAGAATCATTTATTTTCACCCGAAGTAAATGCAATTTACTTGTAAATGCACCCGTTTTCAAGTGTGATAACGGGTCAATTTTGACAGCCTTACTGTTTGGTAGATTTTTGTAAGCATCCTTTATGTCTTTCTTTTTTTTTAGCAGTGCAATGTATCCTGTGTTCTGTCTCTTGATTGGCTGCCAACCATTTTGAGACTCCTCCTGTCCAGTACAGAAAATGCTTAGCAGATCTTTTTTTTTTATTCTATTGTACTGAACATAGCTGATAGGTGTGAACTATAAAGTGAGGAGTCCAAAGTAAACTTCACTATTTCAGATATTACGTCTATTTTTAGAACATAAAAGACTATATTCTAGTTTGATCCTAAATGAAATAAGTTCCATTAGTTAAACCAACCTGTTGAGGGCGTTGCACATCTCAATGGTGACCAACACGGATAGAGCCATGGTCATTGGGTAAGGGGACTCAAACACTTTACAGTCTACGTTCTGGTAGTCCGGATTCTCTGGACCGCATTGCAAAAAATGGCTCTGTTGGAAATAATTCAGTTAAGTCGCAAAAAAATGGATATGCACGCTTGTATGAAGATAACTAGAGTCTGTAAAGATCTACCAGCTGGTAAAAGGTGATCCTTGGTCCATCCTCAGCGGCCACAAACCACCAAGCAGCAGCCCCAACAGTGGCAGCCCCGACGTAACCTAGAGTCCAAAAGCAGTCCGTCAAACAGAAGCCAAACTAGCTTATTCAAAGGTAACCAGGATCTTTGCTTACATCCAATAGCGAGGTATCTAAAGAACAGCCAGCCAGAAATGAGAGGCTCCCGAGCATTGCGTGGAGGTTTGCTCATAATATCCAAGTCTGGTGGGTTGAAGCCTAAAGCGGTGGCAGGTAAACCGTCAGTCACTAGGTTGACCCAAAGCAGCTGAACTGGAATGAGAGCCTCGGAAAACCCAGAGCGGCCGTCAGGAAGATGCTGTAAAGGAAGGAGAAGGATTGACACAAACCCTTGAGACAAAAGAAATGCTTGTGTGTGCCGGCGATTCCTCACCAGACGACTTCGCCCACATTTGAAGAGATGAGGTATCGGATGAACTGCTTCATGTTGTTGTAAATGGCCCGGCCTTCCTCGACTGCAGCCACAATGGTGGCAAAGTTATCATCGGCCAGCACCATCTCTGAGGCGGTTTTAGCCACAGCCGTTCCTGAACCCATGGCAATGCCGATCTCAGACTTCTTCAGGGCAGGGGCATCGTTTACTCCATCCCCAGTCTGAGGACCCACAGAGAAACACATGGAAATTGGGTCCAGTTGTTGGATTTACCAGAAATATCACAACCAAACAATTCTCCTACCATAGCTGTGATCTCATCGTACGACTGCAGAAATTCTACAATCTTGGATTTATGAGCAGGCTCGACACGAGCAAAGCAGCGAGCCTTGACCACGGCCTCCCTTTGGGCGGCGGGGGACAGATCGTCAAACTCTCTGCCGGTAAACGCCATGCTGGAAACATCGTCCTCTTCCCCAAAGATACCGATGCGCCTGCAGATGGCCACTGCCGTTCCTGAAACGAACAAGCGTTTACCTCAACACGCTTTAAGGAAAACTTCAATCATTGTAGTACTGTTATTTGTTAAATGTCTTGGTTGATCCTACCCTTGTTGTCTCCGGTGATCATAATCACTCTAATGCCTGCGAGGCGGCAGAGCCTGATGGAGGCCGCCACCTCCGCCCTGGGAGGATCCAGCATCCCAACACAGCCCACAAACGTCAGATCAGTCTGCACGAGGAAAGAGAAAAAGAGAATTCTAAAGTAAAAAACAAACAGAGGGTTCCAACAGAACTTTTCGGATAAGCGCTCACCTCATACTGTATAAAGCGGGAGGAGTCTTCCAACACCAGGTCCTCCTTGTTCAGCGGCTCGTCTCGAGTGGCCAGAGCCAGACAGCGCAGCGTGTCTCTGCCGGTGCCGTACTCTCGGATCACAGACATGATTTTGTCTTTGATCGCAGGAGTCATCGGCATCTTGGTGCTGCCCACACGGATGTGCGTGCACCTGTCGATCACGCCCTCCGGGGCGCCCTGGGAACAAAAGAGTAAGTAAGAAACCGTGCAAAAGGAATATGTCAGAGCTTTCATGTTTTTCTCACCTTAACAAACATCTTGCCTACAGAAGAGCGCGCTTTATTAGGAGTGCAGTAAACGGACATGGACTTCCTGTCTCTAGAAAATTCCAATGTAAATTCCTTCTTCATTAGTTGCTTGATTACCTATAAAGTAAAAAAAAGGAGAAAACATTGAATACAAGAACAGAAATTGGGAGTTGTTCTGTAATAAATATAAAAATACTAAGTTTGATAAATAAAGAGTACATACAGAGTTGCAGGCGTTGGCTCGCTCAACCTTCGACAAGCCTTTAAGGTCCGTGTCAAACACGTTCATCTTCTCCACCAGACAGGTGAGCGCCGTCTCTGTGGCTTCACCTACTTTCTCATAGACGCCTTTGGCCTAATCGACATGAATGAAGGGAAAATATACATTGATTTATTGATGAATGCTGGAAAATATTGCCGTGTTCATCAAGAAGAGACCCACCTCGTTGTAATCCAGGGAGGAGTCATTACAGAGCGCACAGATGGTCGCCAACTCCACCAAACCGTCATACTGGGAGCATTTAACTGGTTTTTCATTATGAAACCTGAACAAAGGAGGAAAAATTTGATTTTTTATAGTAAAGAAACTGGAGTTTATGACATGAAATGACATATAAGCAAGTACAATTTTTTTTCTTTTATTGATGAACCCGACTGTTCTGTATGTGTTTGAATTACATTTCCACTAAGTGGTAAAGCATGTGGGGATATTTCTTCTTCCAGGGATACAAAAACAGTTTTGTTTCCTTTAGAAAGATAACCTCAGGACACTTTATTAAAAAATATACTATACCTTGTTAACTTTATTTTTTTGAAATTTCGTTTTTCATGTGGACGGTGACAGTAAAGGGATATTTTTACTCATTTATTCTTGTATTTCACGAGAAAAATATTTGATAAATGTAGAAACTATTGCACATGGAACTCAAAATATTCAAGAATGAAAAATTTTTACAAAGTGATCTGTTGTAAAAGCGTTCACATTCGTCTTTTAATTAGGATTTTGACATTTTTAACCAAAATAAAAAAACTTGTGTCGTTTTCTAGAACACAGTTTCTGTAGACTGATAGTAGTTCATTAGAATTTTACCCCTAAGTCATCATACTTTCTATATCATAAAGGAGTTCTTTGAAAAAAAAAAAAAAAAAAGCTTCTCTTTGTCTGCTTTTGATTCTTAACAGTTTGAATGAAGAAATATTTAAAAAATGGATTTTGACACATCATCCATCACGGGAGAAATGCCATGTTAAAAACACAGAAAACCCAATTTTCTTTGGAGTGGGTCATTTAAATGTTATTCTAGTTAGTTCACAAATACATTATGTTTTATATTTCTTAAGTTTGAAGGGCGGGGTGCTTCTTCTTTCTGTCATTTGTCAGCTGTGTTAAGTTTTCTGATTCATCACCCCTCCAGTCAACTCCCTAAACTGCATACCTGTCATTTTTCCAAGTGCTGTCACTACATTCTTGCATTCATCTTAGCTCTTTTTGTGCGGGTATAATTTACGCTACAGTGAGAGTACTTTCTCCAGGATTTCAGAGAAGTTCTTCTGCTTCAAGTGAAGAATGCAGCCTTGTTCTCACAGTCCTGCAGGTCGGAAATACTCACACTGCTCCATCCGGGGCGTATGTGGAGCCGGTGACGGTGAATTCCTTTAAGACACAGTGATCATTTCCAGCCTGATCGATGATGAACATCTGAAAGAGAAGAAAAAGTACTTATAGAAAATTTTGCTTAATTCTTACCATTAGACGGCATTTCTAACATTTAACTCCAGCACAGTTTTGGCCCAACTCAAAGGCTATTTGAGATTGACACCAGCAGGTGGCAGCACACTACAGTCCGGGTGAAGGAAACACTGAGCAGGATGCAATAAAAACCTGAACTAAAACAGATACAGGCCACTTTGAAGGGAAGGATACATTAATGTCAACTTAACACAAGGTTATCCTAAAGTTTCCATGTGTGCGCTGGAAACTAAGAGCTTTAAACTTGATGGAGCTCCCAGAGTTCAATGAGAGAGGAGCTGTTGAATCCACAGACGCATAGGAATTTAAATATTTTTTTTATACTATCACTCAGAGTAAATCATTTTTATTTTTCTGGCCAAAACAGATCTGCTTATCCAGACAAAAAGGGGCAGTGAAATGTCTATTTCCTGCACAAAAAAAAAAAAAAAACTAAAATAGAACAACTGAAACTTAAACCTGCTCAGATGTCAGGGTTTTTTGCTTTGCATTTAATGCTTTTAAATATTCCTGTCCATCGCTTTGATCTGTGAAAAATTGTGGGGGATGCGCAAGCAACACAGGTGGGGAGAGAGAGCAGGAAGAGACACAAGGTCAGTTATGCAATGCAGTTTCACAGAGAGTGGCTGCATTGTGATCAGTGCTCTGTTTGAACAGAGGGATGAAGAACACAGAAAACAGACCAAAGAAGCTGCTTTTACACCGCACTAATCATCAGTTGGTGGAGGCGGCAGCCAGCTTTTTTGTCTGAGTCTTTTTTATGATGGAACCACTAGAAGAGACTAGAATGATTTGGCCACAGGGACATGTTCAGCTAAAATGGCTCCTCTAATTAAGCATCACGGGCGTCTTAAAAGAGGGAATCCGTCGGAAGTTTTAAATCCACGGGGTAAAACTGAGGACAAATTGGAAAGGATGAATATGAATAGAGAGCCAGAGGCAGGAACAACCTTCAGAGATTGAAGGTGAACTTAAAGGGCACAAAACATTTGACTCTCCAAGTCCTGATTGAAAAGCTATTGAGCAGAGGAAGCTGAAACAAAACATTTAGAGAAAACAGCTTTCTAGAGCTCCTGTAGAATGAACGAGACCACCTGCTGACAGGTGTACAGTCAGAAATGCTTTGCTTACATATAAATGCTTCATATTTTTAATCTACTCCGCTTTAGTTTGGCAAAAATTACAAACACCTTTGAAGACAGACATTATTTTCCAGGTAAATATCTGAGAGCAGTATTCAAATACACTTTATGACACTTTCACATGTTTCTGTAAAAACAGTGTTAAAACAGTCAAGCAGCAACCCGGTCTCAGTGAAATGCGTCCCTATTCCACGGCTTTGCACCCTCGGAATACCGTGCATAGTATACGCCAAACACGTTTTTTGCGTGCATATGATACGCAGTTGCAGCCCATTCAAAACAACAGGAGCGGCTTTTAGGTTTCGTTTTGATCACGTGGTCGGATGTTTAGGTTTCTCCGGATCAGGTGACTGATCACGTGACTTTTGAGTTTCTGTCCGGCACCGGAGATCCACTCTTTTTCTGGTGGAAAATCCCTCAGAATAAAATATTTTGTGGACTAATCTTTATTTTGATAATATTTCTAGCGAGAAATGTACCCGTTCCTATCACGACATGCATTTATTTTGGACATACAGTTCGTAGTTTGTCTGTTTTGCTTGACTTTTCGGGCTCGAAAATCGTAAAACAGCAACGTCTGGGGTGCACGGAACAATCACGGAACCGGGCGATCAGCAGGATTTGGGACCCGACCCGCATCGGTGCCGGTCAAGGTTAGGGTTAGGGAAGGTTCGGAGAACCCGCCGGAACCGTTTTAATCGGGCCCGAATGACTTCTGTAAAGCTAGAACGTGATCACTGCCTGGCTACTTCCGGTCCAGGAGACGGTCAAACGTGATCCCGAAACGAAGATTATCAAAATAAAATAATGTTTCTTTAATTTCTGCCTCATAAACAAACACAAATGTCGGTTATTTTAAGTGACA
The DNA here is from genome assembly GCA_003999625.1 of Oryzias javanicus. Lineage (NCBI taxonomy): Eukaryota > Metazoa > Chordata > Actinopteri > Beloniformes > Adrianichthyidae > Oryzias > Oryzias javanicus. Next base: position 13,155,035 of record CM012448.1, on the reverse strand, counting down.
ATAACGAGGGAGGCTTTCAGACAAAATAAAGAAAGAAAAACACAATTGGGTTATTTTTTACTTTTCATTTTTATTATTATTGTTAATATATTAATATTTTTAATATAATAATAATAATAATTATTATTATTAGTGGCAGTAGAAGTAGCAGTATTAATTTATTATTATTGTTGTTATTATTATTATCATCATTATTGTTATTATGTAAAAAAATAAAATAAAATGAATGACATAAACAAAATCCAATTGATACATAAATACATTGTTGATCCACAAGATCAACAGACTCCAAGTTTTAATGATTCTTAAAAGCTGAAAGGGTCAAGAGAGAATCTCACTATTCAGACAATTCTTTATTCTTTATTAAAATTAATCTATCAGCACTCATCTTCAGCAATCAAACTCAGCTTACAGGATTCACACCAACATTTTCGCTGGTGATGCCATTAATATTTAATTCATAATTCTATTAAAAAGTTACAGTTTTAAAGTTTTAATAATGTAGTTCTAGTGTGTTCAATAAATGTTTATCCCGTTTGGCCCAAAAACTAAGACGTGTTTTGGATTTTGGCCCCCTGTGCGACTGAGTTTGACACCCCTGGTCTACGCCATTCAAAAAAGCTTTAGGATATTTGGAGAATTACCGTCAAGTTTCACTAGAGATTGGGTTGGGAAGCGATTTTTGGTGTGAGATAAACAGGTCGTTTTGGGGCTGACTATGTAATTGTTTTGATTTGTACATTATTCCTAATGTATGTAAATAATATCCCTAATTTATTGTGAATAGTTACTTTTAACTTCTTATCAGACCACAGGTCAAAGAGATGGGAGGCTTAAACAAATTATTTATTAATAAAATAATGATATAAATGAATATGATATAATGATATAAATGAATAATGATATAAATGAATATGATATAATGATATAAATGAATAATGATATAAATGAATATGCTAATAAATTGATAAATGAGCAGATGTTTTTTAGATTTTAAATTGGTAAAGTTGACAGTGCTGTAAAAATTGACAAACTCGTTTTTCGGAAACTTAATTATTTAGAACTTCAGCATTCTTGTATGCTTGTGTTTAATGTAATCTGTTGGTGACATGGACTTTAGACTCTGTGTAGTAACAACTCCTAGTTTGTACATTTTAAGAAGTTTAGAGGATTGTTCCTAAACAACAATGATCACACATGGGACGTTTGATCAGTCCTCCCTGAAACTTAGACAAGTTTTATGCAATTTACATGAATAGACATTAATTGGAGCTTCATAACTTTGTCGACTTTGCTGCTAACAGTGTAAAATTTCAACCCAGTCTCCTCCTAAAAAGTGCGGTACATTCTGGGATGTATCACTTCAGCAAAGAAATATAGTCTAACTATCCAGATTTTGAGTACATACTAAAGCTATTTCACATTTTTTAAATGTATAGAGGAATTTTGAATTTTACAGAGGTCCCACACTTCAACAGTGACGTATGTATCAATTCTAATGAGAGCGACCCATCAGCAGGTTTTACAGGATCCATGAGCTTAAAGCCCCATCAAGGGTTATCCAGGCTCTTTAGGGCGCAGTGCTGTTTTATTTTTATATATATTTTTCAAATGTAATTAAGTTTATTACAAACAGCAGGTGACCTGTCCCACCTTGAACGCTCCACTACTACACGATGCATCACTCTGTTCCCTGCGCTGCTTTGAGACTTTCAAATCACTGCCTCATGTCATCCCAACCGACAGAAGAAAGCTGAAATCAGCTGAACCCAAAGTGAAGACTGTTAAGAGATGGACGGATCAGTCCAAGATGCAAAATGCAAAGATTGGAACACGTAGATCAGTTTTTGTGAGGACATGCCTGCAGACCAAAACCTTCTGCAAATTCAACAACATCAAACAACGGTTTACAGCTGCTGAGGCAAACACACAAGGACAAGGAAGAGGCCTACAGGAGTGGGGGTCGTGACCTTTAGAAATAGGTCAGGAACAGGATGAAAAAGAAGATCAAGGGAGCTAATATGACCAACACTGCAAAGATAACAGAGCAGTTTTCTGCCAACAACTGCAGTTTCTAAAGTTCTGCAGACCCTCATGAAAAGAGATGCCCCACCCCCACCCTGCAGAGAGCTGCCACTAACGACTTCTATTCAGGTTCTAAAGGAACATAGCATTCCCTCCCCCATCAATCTTAATCAAAAGGATTGACTTGTCTCAACTTTCTTCAGACTGGACACCTAACCTGGACTGAGGATCTGATGTGCATCAACAGTTTCAGAAGCAGAAGATCAGGAGGTTCCAGGACCTGATGGAGTGTCTCCATCCTGTCTGAAGGTTTGCTCTGACCAGCTGCCTCAAAGTTTCACCCGTCTCTTCAACAGATCCACCATCATCCAGTTCCTAAGAAGTCCTCTCTCACGTGACTAAATGACGCAGACGATAAAGTCAACACAGCTCTCCACTACATCTGACACCACCTGGACTCTGCAGGGAACTATGCATGATCCTGTTTGTGGCCTTCAGCTCTGCATTTAATACCATCATCCCAGAGCTCCTCCATCAAAACGTCACTGTGCTTTCCTCCACTTGTTAGAGCGGGAAATGGAGCGTCTTGTCCTTTGGTGCAGCCAAAGCCACCCGGAGCTGAACATACTTAAAACTGTAGAGATGACAGTGGACCTCAGGGAGAAGGAACACAACCCCCCCATCCCCATCCTCTTCACACAATTCTGAACAGAACAGTCCCCTCTATAGACCCATACGCGTTCTTAGAGTCCACTTTTTTGAGGGACCTTAAGTGAACCTCCCAGGTTGACTCACTCTGGAGAAAGGCCCAGCAGAGGTTGGACTTCCCGTGATAGCTTAAGAAGTGACTGAAAAAGCTTGTGTCAGGAGCTGCTGACTATCTTCTACACTGCCATCCATTCTGTTCTGACCACATTCATGGTGGATCTGCAAGCAGACAGGGACTGACTGAAGAGAATCATAAGATCTACTGAGACCTGTGTTGGTTATTTTTGGTTTATTTAATTGAACCAGAAGCAAAAGAAAATCACTTGAAAATCTTGAATGTTTTTTATCCATCTAATTATAACCTTCATAATATTTTAAAAATTGACAAAAATACTGACACTTCTTGCAGCAACGACAAATAAACAGTTTATCAACTGTTTTATTCATTGTTTTTAAAAATGGTAGAAATCTAAATTTATCTGTTATGATTTTCAGTGCTGGTTAACTTTCAATAGTGTTCCTTTTAAATTTCAAAACGATTAGATTTGGTCTAAAAACAGAAAACCAAAAAGCAAAACTTGGTATTAATACTTTAATAATACTTGAAAATTTGATAAATAAATGTTGTTTTTTGACAGTGCCATTTGTTCTTGTTGGTTTCAAACATGATTTACTGATGTAACAAGGCCTGTCTTATTTGAATTTTTAGAACACATTCTTAAAATAGTTAATAGACTTTAATTTGTACATGTATTTTTATGAGAAACTGCAAGCTATGAAACATATCCTGTGCCTTTCTTTTAAGAATAATATATTTATATATTTACTCTTGTGCAACATTGTTTAGATGTTGTCTACTGTTATTTTTTCCCTTCTTTCTCCCTTTTATTCTGATTTGAGATCTTGCGTTCTTCTTTCCGGTTTTGTTTTGCGTCCTTTGTTACCGCCATAGCAACATAAAAGCGTTCCATTGCCACTATGTAGTTGAGACACCTGAAAGAATGTACGTTAAAAAGACTACGTCTTGAACACAAAGAAGTAAATAATGTTGAAAACAACTGTCTAATTGTCACTTGAACAGTGATCAAAACACAGCCCAAGTGTTTATACATCCTAAAATATGTTAAATTCCCTCCCAAAACCCAGGTGATGTCCTCCATATTTTGTTCTTGCCACTGAGAAGCTTGCCCTGTGAATAAACGTGACTAGTTTATGAGGCAGAAATCACAGGAACATTATTCTGATGGTTTAGAATCTGTGTTTTGAGATCACTTATTTTAATCTGCTCGACCGGAAGAAATCAGACAGCGCTACGTTACATTTATGTTTCATCCTATGGATGATACAGCGACATCCTCTGATATTTTATTAAACCAAGTATACAACAGACACAAACCTGTATCAATAAAATTTTAAGAAATAATAACAATAAAAAATGTTCCATGAATAGTGAGATTCTCTCTTGACCCCTTCAGCTTTCAAGAATCATAAAAACTTGGAGTCTGTTGATCTTATGGATCAATAATAATTATTTATTTATTATTGATATAATAACAACAACAACATTATTATTATTATTAAAAAGAATAATAACAATGATATTATTTATTATTAATACATTTTTGAATGTATTAATGAATTTATGAATCAATTGGATTTTGTTTATGTCATTCCTTTTATATAAATTTTTTACATAACAACAATAATGATGATAATAATAATAATAACAACAATAAAAATTAAATTAATACTGCTACTTCTACTACCACTAATAATAATAATAATTATTATTATATTAAAAATATTAATATATTAACAATAATAATAAAAATGAAAAGTAAAAAATAACCCAATTGTGTTTTTCTTTCTTTATTTTGTCTGAAAGCCTCCCTCGTTATTGTCACTTAAAATAACCGACATTTGTGTTTGTTTATGAGGCAGAAATTAAAGGATAATTATTTTATGTTTGATAATCTTCGTTTCGGGATCACGTTTGACCGTCTCCTGGACCGGAAGTAGCCAGGCAGTGATCACGTTCTAGCTTTACAGAAGTCATTCGGGGCCCGATTAAAAAGGTTTCGGGCGGGTTCTCCGAACCTTCCCTAACCCTAACCTTGACCCGGCACCGATGCGGGTCGGGTCCCAAATCCTGCTGATCGTCCGGTTCCGTGATTGTTCCGTGCACCCCAGACGTTGCTGTTTTACGATTTTTGAGCCCGAAAAGTCAAGCAAAACAGACAAACTACGAACTGTATGTCCAAAATAAATGCATGTCGTGATAGGAACGGGTACATTTCTCGCTAGAAATATTATCAAAATAAAGATTAGTCCACAAAATATTTTATTCTGAGGGATTTTCCACCAGAAAAAGAGTGGATCTCCGGTGCCGGACAGAAACTCAAAAGTCACGTGATCAGTCACCTGATCCGGAGAAACCTAAACATCCGACCACGTGATCAAAACGAAACCTAAAGCCGCTCCTGTTGTTTTGAATGGGCTGCAACTGCGTATCATATGCACGCAAAAAACGTGTTTGGCGTATACTATGCACGGTATTCCGAGGGTGCAAAGCCGTGGAATAGGGACGCATTTCACTGAGACCGGGTTGCAAGCAGAGTCTGCTGAGTCTCTAGTACAAAATGCATTAGTTTGTCTAATTTGCATAAATCTTTGATTGCAATCAGATCTTTGCTTTCATTCCATAAAACTGGACTTATGTTTCTATGAAGGTTTGAACTTTAAAGGCTATTCTGGTGAATATTCTTCCACCACTAAGGGCGCTCTAACCGGAATTAGAATGAAAAATAAGACAGACTAAAAAGTCAATGCAAAGAAGAATAGCACACGGGTTCTTACAAGTGCATTTAGCCCATGGTGTTCAGACTAGACAAGAACCGAAGGGCTTCCTCATCTTTTTCTACTGCTTATAAGCGCACGTCTACCACATACAGTTGGAAGAGGCTTGGTCTGAAATGTCAAAGCAGTACAAACCTCGCAAATATTGATCCAAGCATTTTCTTTCACAGCTCTTTTCTAATATATGAGAGACTTGGTGTCATCATTCCAGCGGAGTAGAAACCGCAATTATTAATTTCTCCTTCATGATCAATTGTGAAATTAATGGCACTTCTGTGAATTAAAATAACGCCATCCATACACCACTACCAAATCAGAGTCCCTGATTGGTCAAAGTTAGACCTGGTTTGACTTTCATTGCAAATTTAATAGTCGCATGTTACTAACAGAAAGTTTATGAACGTGGAAACCCAAAAAGTGCATGTGTCCCTTTTCTAAAAATGGTGGCTTGAACACGCATTGCTGAAGGCGATGTGAACATCTCTGAGAGACACGGACATCAGGTTCCTCTTTCCAAGTGGATAAATCTACATTCTTATTTGTATGGATGAAACCAAATCAATTTAAAATTCCTCTATTCAAACTTTTAGTACTTTTACTTTATCAAATTTAAACAATATAAGTAGTCATTGTTTCATCAAATTGCCTCTTACTTAAATAAGAAACTGAATCATTACATCAGATTAATAAAATTATATAATAAAAGGAAGGTATACAGGACTTGTGAAATGACATGACAACTTTGAGATTAATATTACAAATTTATATTTAATAACAATTAATCTGTTGCAGTTTGAAACTAATTAGCAAAAAAAAGGACAAAGATAATCTGCTTCAATTGGAATTACCTGAACTATAAAAATCACAACTAAAAAAAGCAAAAAAGATGAATATTTATTTATTTTTGGTGTAGAACTTTGAGACGTCCTTTCCAACAGATATTTTATAAATCAATGTTTCTGTTACTACGATTGCATCTGCTACAGTTAAAAACCTTTCAAAAAGATAAATTGCAGACCTGAAGGTCATCTAAAATGTCTGATAATTCCAAAGGAAATGACTGTTTAATAAGAAACGTACTTTGGGTTACTGCAGGTTGAATGATAATTGAATTTGTAAAAAGACTTCATTTAGAAATGTTCTCTTGAAGTGATTAGTTGTTTCAGGGATTTGGAATTTAGTGGATCACAAAGTTTAGGATGACCAGAAACAGGTTTCAGCGACACGTGAATGTACTTATACTGGCTCCTAACACACATTCATAATAGACACTTTTTACTGTTATAAAAGAATTTGCTCCTCCAAGAGTTCAATAATAAACCAAAACTGCTACCAACTAAAAAATAAAGAAGCAACACCCAGAAGGTGGAGATGACTAAAACCAGTTAGTTAACTACACCAGTAACAAATCGTTCCCTCACCCTGCACACAGACATCTGATTGGTTGTTAGTGTCCCCGTCTTGTCAGAGCAGATGACGGATGTACAGCCCAGGGTCTCCACAGAGGGTAAGCTGCGGACGATGGCGTTCTTCTTGGCCATGCGGCGCGTCCCTAAAGCCAAGCAGGTGGTGATGACGGCAGGGAGACCTGAGCGAAGACAAGAAGGAAACATTTTCTTAAAAAAAATGCAAATGCGTGGATTTTCTTAAACCTTTAACACCTGAGATGTCCCAGGTGACGCAAACAGTAACTTTTCAACCATCAACATAATCAAGCTCGTTCCAGTAAATTCTGATGGAGAAAAGCCTGATCGTGTTAACATTTAAAAATTACAGTAAATCAAAGAACATAAACACTGGTGTTAAAGGGTTCATTCGTCCAGTATTATTGCTAATAAAAAAAAATCCATTCAGAAATTGGATTTGAAAATTGATTTCCTTCTCCAGTAAATATTCATATAGATTTGTTTCTAAACTTGTTTCCTGAAAGTACCTTCAGGAATAGCAGCAACAGCCAGAGCCACAGCGATCTTAAAGTAATAGACGGCGCCTCGGATCCAGGAGCCGCCGTGGACGGGGTCGTTGAAGTGTCCAATGTTGATGATCCACACGGCGATGCAGATCAGCGAGATGACCTGAAACCGAACATCATTTTAGGACGCTGAAAATGATGAAAATCAAATCTGTTGATTTGTTTGATTTTAAATCATTTGTGTAACCTTGGACAGCTGCTGTCCAAACTCATCCAGTTTCTGCTGCAGGGGGGTTCGCTCCTGCTCCGTCGACGCCATCTCATCCCGAATTTTGCCTATTTCTGTGTTCCCGGCTGTGGCCACGACAACACCAACCGCTTTGCCGGCTGCAATGTTTGTGCCCTGTTGAGCCCAACAATCCAAATTAAATATATGAAAGCAGAACATGTAATTTAATGAGTCTTTCTTGGAAACACACAAAAAAAAATCTAAAAATAATTTGCAAAGGTCTCTTGTTAGGCTAAAGCTTTTTTTTCTTTGATACAGATCAAATCCTAAACAAAGATTTTAATATTTGAAGCAACACAATGAAATGGAAACATGTTATGTAAAGAAATTAGAAAGTCCCCTGATTCGACAGCAGTTGATTTATGGTTGTGCGTCAGACTTTTCTCTGAAATAACATCGTAACTGACAACTTAGAGCCAAACTAAATTTGATTAAAGTTAAGGGTTTACTTTGAGGATTATCAATTAACTCAATTAAGTTGTTAAAGTTCTTCTGGAGGCTAAAAATAAAGCCCTATTATAAAAATATTAAAAAATCTTATTTTTGCTCTGAAGTATTTTCTGAAGGCAATTTTACTGTTAATGTAGCTTTAACTATGATTAATGATATAAAGTTAATGGTTGGCTTTAGTAATGTCAACAAATCATTATATTTAAGGTGGTCAAATCAATACATTTGAAGATCATCATCATAAAACAAGGACAAATTGTTGCTACAAGGTAAATGGAAAGAAAACAATAAGAGTTCCTCACAGAGAAGAGCATGTTCTTCTTGTCCTGGTTGACAGCTCGTGGGTCAGGCACCGGATCTGTGTGTTTGATCACAGACACAGACTCTCCTGCAGACAATTTAAAACAACCGACAGATTCCATGAGTGTTTGATGCAGCACAGCACTAAAGAATCAAATGACCTGCCTGTCAAACCCCACATTTAAGATTTTGTACTGTGCAAAACAATAATAAGGCAGAAACAGATATGAAGGGGAATCACTGGCATGAATGCTGAAGGGAAGACTTAAAAAAACAAAGAGCTGAAACACCAAAATATCCTCTGGAATTCACTACCAATTAAGGTAGCAGAGACAGACAAGACATTAGTGATCCTTCTGTAGTTTTCCAGATACCTTCATGGCCACAAATCCATCCAAACAAAACAGGGTTTTACATTTATTTTTTTTTTTATTTCTCTAGGAATTCATTACAAACTGGGAGGGAAGACAAGCTAAATGTAATTAAAACATTTTTGAGGTGACCATTAAAAATTAGATTATTTTGCAGAGGAGAAAAAAAATCCACTAATGCTTAAGAAATAAATACTTTGATATTAAATTAGGTTAAAGGTTAAAGCAGAGCAGCAATGAGGAAGATTTTACCTGTTAGAATTGACTGGTCAACCCTCAGAGTGGTTGACTTGATAGAAACCAGCCGGATGTCTGCAGGCACTTTGTCACCAACTGTGGACAAAAGGAACAAAACGTTCAATAAATACTAATGATAACAATGTGGAGAATTCTTCACATGAGTGCAGTGTTGAATATCGGTTCGAGGCTGTTTTTCTCCACTTCAGAATAACGTATAACAACCCTAGCATACAAAAAAGAAAAATTAATTCAAGCAAGATCATTCATTCATTCAACATGCAGAAGGCAAAAGAATATATTGAAGTAAAAAAAACAAAAACAAAAAAAAAAAACAATAAATAAAATATTTTTGTAGGTTGAGATGTAAAATAAGGTACCCAGTTTTTTACAGTTTAACTTCCAATAAAATACACAAGTTATTTGTGTAAATGACGTATGTGGGGGGGTACACGCTCTAAAAATGACCAATCTTCCTCTGAGGACAGAAATAGCTATTCTCATTCTTTCCATTAACTTTGGGATTTAAGGATCCCCCAATAAAACAAATAATGTAACAGCAAATCGTTTTTTTTTTTATTTTAACATAAAACTAATTTGTTTGTTTTTTTTTTTAAAAAAAGAGAAACATTCAAACTCTTTTGACTACTTTAAATCCAGTCAACTGGATTTAATTCCAGTGTTTGAGGTCAACTGATAGGAAATTCTAATAACTCAACCGTAGCTTTATTAGTTGACTCATAAATGTGTTTAAACCACTTCCTGCAGCTGTGAAATAATATGCATCTTTCCACCTTTTGAAAGGTCAAATTAAGCTAATTTGCTGAGAGTGTACATCTACATTTTTTTTGCTTTTCTAAAGCAGCCTGCTAGAGTATATTTTCAACAGTAAGGAGCAGAGAGGGAAAAAAAACTGTGGCGACAGACCGACAGATTTTTGTGCAGACAGACATGTAAACCAACACTCAGGCTTCTGAGGTGCCCTTCGAAACGAGAGGGTAAGGGAAAGAGGACGGAGGAGAGGAAAGGAGGATCAGATGAGCCCTTTTAAAAACACACATCCAAAAATGGTAAAAGTATTTTGAGCGGCAGAAAAACATACTGCTTTATTTGGTGGAGGGAGGGATGCTAAAAACATCTGCTTTAAGTGGAGATCTCCATGTGCCGGCTAAAAATAGAAACAGCATGATGTGCGATACTGTCATGACCATTCAGAGAGGTCTGCAGCAGCATCCAATCTGCAACCCCCCCATGGAAATTTAAACGTCCCAAGTAAGAAACCAATTTAACCAAATCGGATCAAATGTTTCTTCTATCTCGTTAAGGATGCAGGGTTGGAAAAATCTTAGTTTAGCAAGAAATATGTGACTCATTAGCTGAACCAGCTCAAATTTTCTTTGGTTCAATAAATAATCAATAGATTGGAATTACATAATCTCCATAATCTGCCCGACTTCAAAGTGAAGGACACGACTGAGAGGTGACCGAGATGAAGAAAGAAAAGCTGCTAGAAAAGTTAAACCCAAAGACTGTTGAGCTTTTAGTCATCACATTAATTGGAGATCTTCCCAACATCCTAATTTAAATCCTATTTTCCATCCAAGGGTGTAGAGAGGGAACAATGTCAAAGAGGACTAACCCACTTTCACTATGATAGAACCTGGTCAAAATTAATGCTTATCAGAACAAAAGGCTGGTTTTTGCAGAATCGCTCCAAAAATTGTTTTGAAATTTTCCCAAAGGATGCTGGGACAGATCAAAACTTGGCTGTATTAAGTTCAACTTCAACAGATCAGCTAATCAGATGGAAGACTCATTTAAAAAATTCAGCTTTAAATGCATTTCTTTGATCAAATTGTTGTGAATCAGGGGCAGATGAAAAATGACGTTCAAGAAAGCATATTTGTGATGTAGATCCCGCTTGCTCCACACCAGTCACTCAGAAGTGAATTTCTAATGAACTACTGTCGCTCTGCAGAAACTGTCTTGGAAACTAACAGGTTTTTTGGTTTTGAATGAAAACAGCAAAATCGTAACTAGAAGACTACAATAGATCAAAAGATTATTACAAATATTCCTGTTTGTAATGCTGGAAGTCCCTGGTGGAAGTCTCGGCTGTACTACAGTAAAGATTAGTTTCAAAGTCCAACAATAGAAAATGGATCATGACGTTAGGAGTGCTGAAGGGATATCGCCACATTGTTAGTATGGTATGGATGCTTTCAAGACAGGTTGCCATAATTAGTGCACAACAAGATGAGGAAAAGCACAATTTAAAAGACAATATGCAAAGGAAGATAAATCACCTTTAGTGGCATTGTTTCTAAACATCAAAGTCATGATAGAAAAATATAAATTGCAAATCTTTAAAATAGCCTTTGTAATGGTAAACGACAGCCTAGAAATGTTAATCGTTTCATCTTCTTCAGCATTAAACAGACAGAAACCTCTGGTGCGTTTTATTTTCAAACGGTTCTCTTTCATTTAACTGCAGTACATAACACTTATGCAAACTAATTGAAGAGACGTTTAATTTTAAACGTTTTATCTCAACGAGATAAATTCCTGCAACTTTTGCTTTTTCTTTGAAAATGATAGCCAGGACAGCGACGTTTCCTTCTCCCATGTGTTCATCTGTTCTCCTCAGAGCTCCACACATTTATTTTGATATATCAGCTGGTAAATACTGATCCTGTCCCTGTGTAACCCACAAGAATCACTCTAGAGAGAAGCATGTCACAAAAACTCAGACCATCCCAGAAAATAGCATAGCGGTAAAGTAAACAGCAAGCAATGGAATTGTTGTGGGGAGTGGAGTTAGGGTCCAGGTTACCTAGCATCCCGCCTGTTCATCAAGTTTGGGTTCAATGAAACTGTGGTTGTCTCGGGGGTTGTATGTTTGCTCTCTCAGGGACTGGAACTACTTAAGGACACGCAGACCTACAACGTTCTGGGACTTTGTATGACTTCCTTCAATTCTCAAGAGACTGCTCCCACACACAGCTGCAAATTCACAAGAACTTTTAGCATTGCCAGAATGAAGTAGCACAACTAGAGATTAAAAAGCAGAGAGCAGCTGGGGAAATGACCACAGAAAAGATCCTATATTTATCTAATAATGTATAAAACAAATAAAAATATACAGAAAGGTGTTTCTTATTTGATGAATATTTAAGAAAATTAAGCATTTGTACACCTCAAGTATTCTAACACTTAAAATAATTTTGTTAATAATGGAGGACAAACCCAAGTGCTAAGAGGAAGATAAATTAGATGATGTCCTTTCAAATAACTGTCAATTTTAGACTTTAAGCATTACACCTCTGTTGCTTATTAATAATTCAAGACACACTCAAAGGACTTCTCAAGGCGAGATGGGTATAAATAAGCATGAGCTGCTGCTATAGCTACACAATGGAAATCCAAGGTGAGTAATGCCAGTTTGTTTGCATCGTCTAACCTTCAGCAGGAAGGAAAACTCACTTGATTCTTATATTGTGTGACGACCAATACTTATTATATTCAAATCGCTTTCTGGATTCGTTTTCCACCTCATTTAACTAACAAGTAGATAGCAAAATATCTGATATTATACAAACGCATTTTTTATTTATTTGTAAACACCTGAGACTGACAAGTGCAGGAATAAATCATTGAGAAACTAACAGCTCAGTTGGATAATCAGGTTAATTAACCTGCTTTGGGCCTTTTCATGAGAAAAACTTATTTCAGGCTCCTCAAGGCCCACTTCTCTACTGAGACTTCCGTTGTGACAAACAAAGACATGTATAGCCTGCAGCACTTTCTAACATCAAAGCCTTCATCCGAATAATGACGTTTTCTGAGCTTCATGAACAAAAAGGCCAACATGAATGGCATTCACTTAAAGAGCGTCCAAAAGCTTCAGTTAATTCTATCATCACATTTGATGCGTTAAGCAGGTTTAGCATGACCAACCATCGGTACAAAATAAAAGCACTCATCTGACACTATAAAAATAATGCCCATCAACTGTACTGTACTTTCAAAAAACTGAAATGGAGAAGAAAAGGACAGCAAAGCCGTGACGCAAAAGTCATAAGCACGTGTTGCCCAAACCAAGATGAGGTTAGCCAAGAGATGTTCAGGAACAGACTGGACCTCTGCTCTTGCATAACTGCTTTACATAATTCCTACTTTGATTCTAAACTGTTGTAGAGGCTGATCAGGAAAAGTGATGAGCTGCAATTGCAATAAAAAAAGAACACCTAACACAAACTGGTTTTCGGATAAATGGCATCCTACCATCTCTTTTTTCCACATTGTTTTGCAGCCCCTGAAATAATATTTAATATTTTACATTTTTATATGTCATCTAATTTGAACTCAAACCAAATATGACAAACTAAAGGTTAAATTTGTAATAATAAAAAAAAAAACACATTTTAAATGCAAATGTTCATATTTTTTGTTAATAATAGAAATTGTAAAAAAGCATGAATGATCAAAAGTAGCAAATTAATGATCCTCTTACCAGCAACTTCCACTATGTCCCCGGGTACAATATCTCTGGCCTTGATTCTCTGGACGCTCTTCCTGTCCTGGCGATACACCTTTCCCATCTCAGGCTCGTACTCCTTAAGTGCTTCAATTGCATTTTCTGCATTTCGTTCCTTCAAAGATCAAAGTTGAAAAATGTCAGCAAACATTTTAAAACATGAACAAACTGGTCAACCTTGAGATAAAAATTAAACAAATTTTGAGTCATCATTGATCTCAGTGTGTGAAGATGATTGGCTATGATTCCAGGAAAGTTATGAAGAGAATTCATAACCTGGACAGTAGAATTAAACTGGTATCGTTGGTAAACATCATAAAGCCTAAAACTATAGCATTATCTACTAGGATTGAAGTATTTATTTAAAATAACAAATGTCTTTAGCCAGTGCAAATATTTGATAATTCTACTCAATTATGGTAAGTTTTCTTTTTTTTTCTTCCAGTTATAGGGTATTAAAGGCTGTCCCAGGCAGTGCAGCAGCCAACAGCCAGCCAGACTGTGTCCTCAAAAACCCAAACGAGGGGATAAAAACTCTAGCTTTCATGCTTCTAAATTCCATCTGTAAAACTGTTTCATTAAAACCATAGTCTCTATCATTTATAACTCTTGTTTTTTGTATTTTATGTTATTGACTTTTTCAAATGTCATTTAAATTTATATTTTACTGTAAAAAAAAATTGCAAGTGGCATTTTTCTTCCCTTTTTATTTTTTTTTTTTTTTTAGGCTTAGTTGTTTTATTTTGTTGCATACTTTAAAATTTGCTATTTAACAGTTTGAAATATTCACTTCTATGTTTCCAGGTTTCAGACACTTTTGTGATTAAATAACCCCTAAACTAGAAAACAGTCTATACCAAGGTACTATTTGTAGCATGTAGATAGGGGCAGATTTCTAACAAAATGATGTGTGAAAACAAAACTTCAAGATTTATTTGAGACTTTAAGCATCAACTCTGAGCAATACTGTAAGTTGCCGATTTTTCATAACTATATGATCGGGATAAGTCAATAATGATGTAGAACTGTAAACAGAACAACTAAAATGTATTCCTTTTCATTACCACCTGTGGTTCTTAAAGCTTTGCAGTTACTTGTCAAAGTTTGTATTTAACCACTTTTTTATTGGGGCTCCACAAAGAATCTTTAAACAGCTGGAGACCTGAAGCTTTACAGGATTCTCACACTTGTTCTCCATTAGTTTCTAAACTCCTAACCACATGTTTTCTTGCAGAAGAGACAGTTGTTTTAAGTGTTGCTAGTAAAACATGTTACCACCTTTTTTGGTGGCAGTTTCAAGCTAATGTCTGATGCTGGATAAAACAGAAGTTTTCAATTAAGACAATAGACATTCTCTTCAATTAAATCCAATGTTTCTATAGTAATGTATTGACTTGTAGTATGACAGATGCCCATATAGATTGCGTCTTTACCTGCCAGACTCCCACTATGGCATTTGCGATGAGAATGAGGAGGATAACAAAAGGCTCCACAAAGGCTGTGACGGTTTCTTCCCCCTCCTCAAACCAGGCCAGTACCTGCCCAAAAGAAAGGCAAAGAAGTTTAAAAAATATATGAGTGTGCCTCAGAAAGGGGGACACTGACATTATATCCACACAAAAATTAAAATATATGTATATTTAAAATGCATTCATATAAAAAGTAAAACATATAAAAAAGTATTTAAATGAAAACGGTTATGTTGATTGCTGAAAAAAAAAAAAAAAAAAAAGGTTTTCTTTCTTTTAAAAATATGGCACAAAAAACAAACACTTTTATTTTTTAAACTTAATAGTCTTTGAAAAACAAAAACTTTCCAAAATAACTAGTTATGTGAAGACTACAATACTAATCAAACCAGATTCTGGACCAGATTTTATTTGATTTTTTTTGTTTTTAAGCATTTCAGTAGAAAACGCAAAAAAAAAGTATTCAAAGGGCAAACCAGTGAAAAATCTATCGTGTTTATTATTATGTTTTTTGTTGCAACATTTGGGGACCACTTATTATCTGGGACTCATCGCAATATGATATGACACACAAAATTGCACATTAAGTGTTTATAGTCATCATTTCCTTTAAACTTTCAAAATAAATCAAACAATTAAAACACTATCATCTTTTATATAAAATAATATTTATCAATACACATAGTTTCAAATCTCTATATATATAGATATATGTGAATATCCCACTGTAGCAAAGTGGGCCAAGTGTGTTAGAAAGAGTGCAGGAACCACTATGGCTTCTTTTAGAATCTGTGCCAGAAACAAAGTGTGTCAATGAGGCGCTAAATGCCCCACTCGTTTCTGTCACTAACCCATTTCCACAATGCCAATAAAGAGTCAAACCCATTTTTTCCTGCAGTATTTATTCCATGAAACACAATCCAATACTGAATGACTTCATTATAGACTGAAATATCTGACTTGTGGTCAGACTTTGTCAATTCAATTCCTCCGTTTTCTTCTAAAAATCATGAAGTGCTTTTTTTTTTCTTCACTCGAGGATGTTTAGTATTTTGTGTAAAATGATTATAAATATTGATTATATTATTGTTTGGATTGGAGTCCAAAATTTTAAGAGAAAAGCAAAAAAAAAAAAAAAAAAAAAACTTTTGAGAGACAGTCATCTACTGGTGACATGAACGAAGATGTTAGTTGCATCAAACTATTTTTCATATTCATCTTTACAAGATAAAAAGCCAGTTAGGCACAACCAATTTCCACACTCATGTCAAACTTTCAGTGATGAACATTTAGCTAAAATTTTAAAAAAGCTACAATGAGAACATAACCTTTAGAGTCAAAACGCAAAACAAATGATTTGATAATTAAAGACAAAACGTCTAAAACAAAGTCTGTTTGGAACAGCTTTCACCAAGTACTGATCATGTAGTAATCCTTAAGAGAATTATCTAAAAATCATAAATGCTATAAAAGGAAAATACATTTTTATTGAAAATCATTATCTGTGTATTGACAGACGCAATGCCTCATAATTCACAGCAAAGAAAAAGAAATCAATTAAATTGGACTTCTGGACAAAATCTATGTACATTCAAAACCAGTGTCGGCAGTAAATCATTAACTAATGTATATAATAAAATAATAGCAATAATGATCAGGAGCATTATACTTTTTGTTGAAACTAAGTAAAAGTGTCACCGTCTTAATATTTTACCCATGTGAAGTCATGTCATTTTTGTGATAAAACAGACAAACTACCCAAAGTTTAATTTTTGAAGCAGTGAGACCATGAGATAAATGTCACAAACAACATGTTTTTCTGCTTCTTATCAGTGAATTTTAGCTTTTTAACATGTTTCAACTTGTATTAATGAGGCAAATTTCCTGTTTGGCTACGTGGACCCAAATATTTGATTTTTCTGGGTTTATTCCCGTTTTTCCACAGTCATTTCCCGTCAGTCCTGGTGTTTTAGGCTATGTGGAATCAGATTTTTTTTTTTTTAGATAAAATTGGTTTTAGTTTTTCTAAAACAAAAGGTTTCTGGTTCTTCTTTTGGTCTCAGTTTTGCCATATTGCAAGGTAGATTGTCTGTATTGTCATTTTTATGAAAAAAAGTTGAGGTTCTGGTCCATTTCTGGTGCTTTAGTGTAATAAAATAAAAAAAATAAAAAAATCTAAATTCTTAGTGATTTTTACACCATATTGCCACCCCTGAAATACATTAAATTATTTTCCCTTCTGCACGTTTAACAGTAACTTAAAAGTAATGCAGGACTTGTTTAATGCATTATAAGATAACTTTTAAACATTAACATGTAATCTGTAATGTGTTACAGTTTGGACGTCGCTTGCACATCACTTTAAGTGCAGGACACCCCCCACCCCCAGCACTTCCATCTCCAGAGACTTCCAATCAACCAGTCAGAGCAGGAGGACCAAACGTCATTAGAGCTAGGGCAACTGACCCAGAAAGAGGAGCACAGAAATAAGATTTGAGCTAAGATAGTTGGAGCCCAAGGCCATATCTCTACTTGTCCAACCACAAAGAAAGCAGAGTGCTTGGGACAAGAATTAAGGTGCAAAACCGAGACTCAAAGCACTTTATTTTATAAATTTTTCATACGAAAAAGGTAAAAACTCTAATCGAATGCATGCATTATAAAGTATATACATTTTTTTGAATGAAATGGCACCAGTTTTAAAAGTCAGAACAAACAAACAAATTCACATTAAAAGCTTTCTTATTAACAAGTTTTCTGGTCTTAATTTTTTTGCTAGAAACAAAAATAATTTCCTTTAACCTATGGCACAACATTTAAAATCATATATGAGGTTAAAGTCCAACTCCATTTATCTTTTCATCTATTGTAAAAGCGTTCACAACCATCTTTAATAACTATTATGCTCTTTTAAGTCTAAATAAAAAAAGAATGTGTTGTTCACAAGGACCTAAGTTCAGCAGAGCAGTAGTAGTTCATTAAACACTTGCCTCTGAGTTATAACAGAGTAAACCCGACCTCATTTCCCATCATCCATCTGTTCACACACTCCCACTGGCTTACAGCCTTTCACACCCCCAAACTAACATTACCAGTGCAACAAAAAGGGCGAGAACGTTGGATCACAGCTACCCAGCTCTACAGTTTGGAGCCAAAAGCCAGCTTGGATGAGGAAAAAAAGACATACGTGAATCAGAGAAGCCATAGTAGTTCCTATGTCATACTTAAAAAGCTTTTTCTAACTATATTTGTTCCCAATTGAAACTATTTGAATAAAGAAATACTTCAAAATGTAATTTTTAAGCTTAATTTTGTTTGTATGTGTCCTTCAAGAGAAAAAGGCCTCAAAAACATGTTAAGAATACAATTTTGATGGAATAATTATAAAGACATCTGAAGTGTTTGTTAATCGTATATTGGAAATGTTTATTAGTGACAAAAACCATGGCCCTAAGACAGTATGTTGGTCTCATAGCAAGTGCATAGCGTGTGCGGATCCTTCCAAGCTTCTCCTTTCCCTTCCTGTAATCTCAAAGCTTACAACAGTTTTTGAAGGTGGATCTAATACAAACAAGTTGATAAACTGAGTAATGTTTTCCTAGAATTCACGATCTATTCATGTTAGAACAAACATTTGGGTCATACTTACAAAAGATATGCAGGCAGCTAATAAAAGGATCCTCACGAGCAAATCTTCAAACTGCTCAACAACAAGTTCCCAAAGAGATTTACCTAAAATAATAATAATTTATTATTATTATTGTGTTCAAGCTTTCTTTTTTAAAGAACGTGTAAAGATCCACTCACCCTCCTCAGCCGGCAATTCTGCAGATCATCCGGTTCGGACCGTAAAAAGAAACGGAACATAAGAACTCGGTTATAGCATTATTGTACAAGGTAATATATCAAGTGTCAGAAACGCTAAAATAATAATCGTTTGAGGACATAAAACTCTCCCAAATCGATTATTTACTACGTCAAAAACTCCGGGTTGTGATGTAACAACAGGCGTTTTTTCGGTCGCCGGTATGTTCTCGGTAGCTTTGGGGCCCCGTAACACTCGGAATTACACTTTCATATAATTTGTATAACCCAGATACACGTAAACCGGCTCCCTACCGTTCGGTCCATATCGGTCCCGTTGTTTTCTAACTTCCTCTAAACTCAGGCCGGTGCTTTCATTCACGTTGAAAAAGCTGAGAACTTCTTCCACCGTCTTTGTGTGCGCGTTGTCCATGGTCAGCGGACACTTGAGGACACCCGCTCGTCTCGGAAGGTCCGACTTTCAACCGGTCACGGTCCTCGCCACGAGGGGAACGCCGGAGCAAAGGCCCGGCTACAGCACGAGCGAACAAGTGGTTGTTCCACGAAGCCGCGCGGCACGCAGGTGGAAAGGCGTAGAGTGGACGAATTAGCGGCTTCTTTGCTAACGGGAAGCTAGGAGGCTAAAGCTAACTGTTCCTTTGCACCCTGCTTTGAATTCGCCGGCTGAGCTCCGCTAGCTTCCCGCTCACAGCGTCAAATAAATTCCTCATATCCATACCACCGTTTCAGTTCCTTCTTTCGTTTTTCCCTTTGGACTAACGACACATACAAAAATATTCTATCTAAACAGGTGATTTAAACATGTGGTGAGAGTTTAAGCTCGGCTCCTTGTTGCGGAATGACTAGCGTTCACATCGGCACCAATCGCGACTCTTCGTCGAATGCGGCGTTCAGTGTCCGCATGTGGAATCCGCTCATTGGCTGAAAAGACCGGAAGTCTTGCTTTCTCTCCACCTCGCGTGTTCAGGGGTCTGCTGCTGCGTGGTGCAGGCAGTGCACATTAAATCCACATCATGTTTAACCTTTTCAGTGCCGGGTTCTAACCTTTGTAAACGTAAGAAAGTGAGCGTGATTGTTTATAGTTATAACATATCACAGGAAGAAGTTCAACAATTGTTTAAAGTTGTTTTTTTTTCTGTGACACAATTAAAACCTAAATCTTAATACTGAATTGGCTTCTTTTCTCATGTTGAAAGTTTAATGATTACCGATTTAAAGGTTTCATTGCAACATGTATAAGGATGTAACAATTATTGAACTTATCCCTACCATCCAACCAAAAAGAAATTAATCAATCCAACTAATAATGTAAAATTCAATTTGGAGTGAGGCACGGCCATTGACTGAATAAGAGAACTGGATTAAACAATATCTTGCCCTTTTTGCTCCAAACAGGAAGTACCCGCTGGCTCCAAGAAGCCAAAATCCCATAGATTTCTATACTGAAATAAAAATTCATGCTTAGATACTTTATTTGTCAACCATTCTTACTCTGCTATCTTAAAAATAAATAAATAAAAAATCCTCATCGCAAGTTATTAAAGTTATAATATGACCAGTCAGATGCTTCAGTAAAAACATTGAAGTGCTGATTGGCCCCATTGGACCATTTGATTGACAAATTCTCCTGAGCTTGCTTTCAGTGAAAGGGGTGTGGACTTCGACTTGACTGTACGAGAACAAGGAGTTGGGGGTTGTCTTCAACATTCGGTTGAATTTTAATATGCCACTCCTCCTAGTTTGATCTGTGCTGTTATGTCTTTTATATTATTTTTAACATCTTTCAAAGTAAGGCAGATTTAAAAAATTGCCACGGGATTCTTTCCATGTGCACTGCCATTGACTGTGCACTGCCCTAAATAAACAGATAAAATAGAAATTCAAGTTAATTTTAAAGACAACAATAACACACATAACCACAGATTATTTGAAATCTTGTTATTTTTTCATCAGTGATTCATTTTTTCCATTTAGCGCCAGTTATTTCACATCGAACAATAAGAACTTTCAGGACACCGTTTCCGACAATGCATTGTTTTGTAGTCCTCCAGGCAACTTGAAGGCTGCGCAGTACCTATTTTCTGGCTGCGCTGGCTTAGGAAGGCGCCTTGAAACCGCCCTTTTCTCGCGATACTTCGTGACGGCACACATGTGACGTCGGTGACAGAAACTAACCAGCATACACCGTGCTGCAGGTGATCTGCGCAGCGCCAGGTCCGCCTTAGTCATCTCACGCTTGCTGTTGTCTGGCTGTACGTCCGGATCTTGGAAAAATGGTGGCTGAATTGGCTTTATTTCGTTAGGTAGTTTCTATGGGTGACGTTACATCCACTCAGTCCAGTTTTCTTATACACTCAAAAAATGTTAAGTCCATCATTACAGTCCAATGTGTGAAAACACTGAATATGAGACCATATAGTGTGGTACAATGTTCTAAAAATGTCCCATTTGTATTATTTTGATAGGGAAAAACAACAATGGGCTGTACTTCATGAAACTAAATGTGAATGAATTTCCCATCAATAATTTTTTTTACTTGTTTGTTTTCCATACATATTTACACTTGATTATCTTGCAAGAGAGAGAATATTTCTGGTAAACTTCACCTGCACTGTTAAGTACCAGAAATCTATCTCTGAGTCACACTGACTGAATTTTTTAAAATACTCTATATATAACCGAGAGTTACTAATGGCACGCATAGTAGTAATTTGCAAAAATTTTCAAAATAAAATTCATATAAAGTTAACGTGGAAAATAAGAAAAAAATATTCTCACAAACAATTGTGATAAGAATATTTCAAAATAAGTCAAACTATCAAGTTTACACCCAAACATAAAGGAAACCTGATGTGTTTTGGAAACAGTTCCCGTTATAGCCAAGTCAAAGAGTTTCTTCAACCCTGCAACAAGCAAAAGTATAAATCTATAAAGTATATGAAGGAACTGATGTTCACTGATGTCCATTCTGAATGCAGAACACTAAAAATAAGAAAAATCCTTTTACAAGATGACAACCTTCATCAACTAAAAAAAAAGCCCATTTCTTAATCTAAGACAACTTTGAAACAGCATTGCAATGAGCCAGAAGCAATCAGGGAACATTATGCTATTAGCAAGAAGGAAAGCAAGAAAAAAAAAAAAAAAAAGGCACAGAATATGATCTCCCCCAGAAAATAGGACAGCACTGACAAAATGTGAAGCTTCGCTTTTATCACTTAATACCTCAAGGCCCTAACATATTTACATAGGCTCTCCTTGAATAATTCTCATATTGAAACCATAAAATCACTTTGCAAATCATTTGGGTGTCTTCCTCTACAAAGAACTTTTGTTTTATTCTCAGCTTAACAATAGCCAAACATTGTAGATTTAAAAAGTCAAAATCTTTTACAAGGTCCTTGTGATTTCTCTTTTTAATTAAACCATCTGATAATTCTGGTTTGAAGTCATGTTTCTCAGAGAGCACCAATTTTTCTTAATCCTTCTGTGTGTTTGTAGGTTTATTTATTTATTTTATTGCTTGGAGGACAACAAAAATGTTTGGGATTTTTCCAAAAAGATTATTTTTTTGTTGATAACGATGGATTAAACCTGGGTTAACTTGATTGAATGGAGAAACAAAAAAATACTATATATATATATATATATATATATATATATATAATTTCAAATATATACATTTAGTTGAACTTTGACCTCAGAAAGAGGTCGCCATCTTACATTATTAAAAATAAATCACCATAATAACCGTAATGAATATACAATTTATCGTCTCCTAACTAAAAAAAAAAAACGTTTGATTTAAAGTTTAAGGATTTTAAACACCACTGGTCTGGCGAGGCTGCAAAAGTGGCATTCATCTACTTCTCAGATCATTGTGAAAATTTAATACAATCCTTAAATCCTTGGCTCAATCAGAGCATAACAATTTATTATGCAACATAAACATAGTAGGATGCTTGGTGTAGTTAACAAAAACCTCGGTTTCTGAGGAAAACAAAAAAAAAAAAACATTAAAAATACATTTGTAGATTCTTCTAAAAACTACATGGAACTGTTTGTCACGCCCAGGCAACAAAAAATACAATGGTTGCAATAGAGATAAGACTATTGAAAAAGTCGAGAATTCTGAAAAAACTTTTTTTCATGAACTCATCACATGCAGCACTGAGCAGGGTGACAGGGCTTGGAGATGGGGAGAGTGAGGGGTATGTAGTAGCAAGTGAAGGCGGTTCAAAAGGGGCGCGGGGGCGGGTCATCAATGCCTCTCACAGCTTTAGTAATCAATATATTCACATTCAACTAAACCAAAAACTATGATATTTATTTAACAGTCCGCAGGATTCTGACCCAAAACAACTTTCTCAATTTTGGACCTCACTTCGTTTCAAGCTGGAGCCAATCCCAACTCCTTGTGTCTCTAGTTTATAAAAGGAACCAATTTAAGGCTATTTGACCTGACAAAAATCTGTCTTTTTTGTGTGTTTTGACACAAAAAATTGCATCTGTGCAAATGCTGACGGCCTTTGTGATGATTTCCTTTTATGATAATTAATTCATTTTTAATTAATCCATTTAACTGTAGTCCTTCTTTTTCCCACTTGCGTCATTAAATTTGGGGGCAAAAGCATGAAAAACAGGAAAGAGGAAACATCTATGTATGTAGCAAAACTCTGAGCGCACCAGTGAAGGTTTAGCTCTATATTTCATTGTGGAACAGTTGTCTCCTTTTCATCCCTGGTGTCCATTCTAACCTGGATGAACTTTGAGTCAGAATGACGCAGGCTTTATTATTGGTAAGCTTCAGAGAAACCATTGCTACTTGTCAGGGAACGATTTAATTGAGATCCTATGATGTGTTCTTAATCCAGTCTAATCATAAAAACAAAAAGATTTAAGTCACAAGGTTCCAAAAACAGCACAGGATGACAGTATTAATGGAGTTAGGGTTGTCACATATTTCTTCTCAGCTGACGGTTGTTGTACTCTCAGAACTTTTGCATCTATCAGCATCTATGTTGAGGAAAACACACCAACTGTATTACTTTTGTACATTTTCAAGATTTGCAGGACACCTTAAAAAGCGTAGTTTAGGAAATAAAGCTAAAAAAAAAATACCCAATATGTCAATTTTGTCCATCATATATATTATGTGTTGCTGTATTTCTGCCAAACAATTCAACTTGCTTAAAAAAATGTTTTTTGTTAACTTGATAATGCAATTTGTGAAAATGTTTTATTAATTAATGCAATTTGTGTAATTTCCATTATTTAGGTGACGTGAGCAGAAAACATTATGTATTTTTGGCAACCTATATTGTTTGTTTAGGACAGGGGTCTGCAAATCGACGGCTCCAGAGTCACATGTGGCTCTTTTATTTCTCCATTGTGGCTCCTTGACCAAACATAAAATAAGTCAGGGAGACTGCTAACCCAGTCATGTCAACTGTCGGAGTCAGCAGCTCCTTGCTAATGGCTGCCTAGCCAAAAATATCTAAAGTAAACAAATAAACAAAGCCTGCAAACTATGACTACCAAGGCCCAACTCCAAACTAAAATAACAAAATCCAGCAGTGTAAGACTGCTGAGGACAAAGAGGGGAAAAAGAACAAAAATAAATTAAAAAAAGGAACGTCTTTGAGTATCTTTAAAAAGCACCATATAAATAAAATGCATTATTATTATTATTTATTAAAATAGCAAATTTTTAAAGTAAGGATGACTTAATTAGCATTTATTTAATTTAGATTAGTTAAATTTATCAATTGGTTGCTCAAGTGCACATAGATATTAAACTATGTAGGTTTTCACATTCTTTTTGACCCAAAGAAGCCTTGTTTGCTCAACGCTCAACCTAACTTTCTGTTTTGAAAGAATACCATTTTCTTTAATTAATTCTTTATAATACAGTAACAATATGTTAAAAATGTGTGAATCAAGTTTGAGTCTGTGTCTATAAGGTGATTTTTTTTCCTGAACACTCATGTCTATATTTTTGCATCTTAAACTCCCATTGCTGTTAGTATAAACTTACCAAATCTAACATAATTAAAACTATCATTTGCGTTTTTTTCTTGCTTTCTTTCCTGAAAAATTTATTCAAAAACATCTTATTTCTGAAAAATCTGAATTTTTCATCAAGTTTCTGCAAGAAACCAAAATCCTCAAAAGTAGAATATTTCATTCAAAATCTTTTAAAATGTTTGTTAACCACCGAATGTGTTGGATCAAACGGGATTTTTGTTTTTTTTTTTTTTGTAAAAATAGTGAAGACAAATAAAGGCAACAATTTAGTATTTAAAATGATGATGATTCTATTGGCTCACATTTTTTAATTTATTTTTAGAGTTTTAGCAATTGTCTCATCCTTTAACGTATTTTAAAAAATAAATGTGTGAGAACTATTAGCCACATGATGTTTTATTTCCTCATAATCCCAGTAGGTGGTCTGGAACAGGATCTGGAATGCAGAAACCCTTTTTCTACTTTTTTGGAGGGTTTGCAGGGTTCTGCTGATAATGTTTGCAGGGTTTTCCTGATCTGAGTTCTTGCTGAGCATTTTCATCCAAGGATGTGGACAGACCAGTGACAAAACACAGAGCAATTTGTAACCAGGGATTAGTGGGAACAGGCAATGGATTTACAAGACCCACTGGGAGCTGTAAAGAAGACTTCCCTCGAGCATAGGCAGATAAAAAAAAACTGTATATTGATGATTTGTGTTTGTCTATCTTTTTAATGTGAATATGTTTAACAAACTTTTGCTTATTACAACTATTTCTCCTAAAATATTAAGAATTGATTTCCTCAGAAATCTTTCTTTCTTTTTTTTTTTTTTTGCATTTTAGCAAAATTGCAGTTATGTTACAATTTTGTTTATTTATTCATTCATATATCCTCTCTAAACAAATTAAGTCTAATGCAAACTCACAGTGATATAGAGTTAACCCAGATTCTTTTGAGCAAAGTGAGGTGAATTATTTCAAAATATGAAAATATTTTGAATGTTAATTTCAACTATCTGCTACAAAAATAAAGCTGACAAAACATTATAAAACTTTAATTATCTATTAAAATATTTGAATGTACATGTTAATGAGCTTATAGTATTTTTTTTTCCAAATTATTATTATTTTTTAATAAAACATTTTTCAAAAATGTTGAATAAATCTCTTTTTCTCTGTGGCTGATTTTTTTTATTGTTTTGATTTAGCTAATTTTGGCATTCCAACTTTTTTCAAGCTAATTTGGCTTCTAGTCCCAACTGAAAGTTCAACAAGCACCAATCAAACAAAATTACTGGATTAATTTTTTTCAAAATGAGCCCACTCCCTATTTGACTCAGGATTGCACCAACTATGGTCCTCGCTCTATTTTTGGTCTCACGTGTGTTGTTTCAGGGGAAATCTAGCTGATCACCCTATAAGGTACAATGGGATTTACATAAGAACATCCCATGGGTGAGCTGGTTAATGGTTTAGCTCCTTGACAACCAGTAACAGTCCTTGTTGGGGCATCCTCTGGAAAGATAAACACCTATCTCTTCTCTAGGTGCTTTGCTCCTATGCCACTATAATATTACTTAAGTGTTCCGCCAAATGTGTGATGTCATGTCCATTTGAGTCACAGCACAGTATAACGAGCAGTAACACCTGTAGTTTTAAAAAAAAGGAGATGTGCTGGGTGAATATATATTCATTCTTATTTTGTGTAATTGATTATACTTATAGATGTTAGTAAGTAGAAAGATTTTTTAAAAATATATTAAAACAGAAAAACCTATAGACCAGAATCTGATATTTTAATGGTTATTTTCTTTATGAAATATGCCCTTAAACGAAGCTTCATGTTTTTTTAAACTCCTTCTCCTAGTCCTTATGAGTACTGACACATTTTTTTTCTTAAAAACAATGTTTAAATATATATTATTTCCATGAAGATTCCTTTGACCGAGCTCCTCTTCCATTATTTGATTTTGCTGCCCTCTAGTGGAAGTTTTTATTATCTTCACAATTCAGTGTACTTTAACCTCTTGTACTTGCTGATATTGACAAGCAGAACAAGCCTCCTGTATTTGGTTTCTGCTATAAAATGGGTTTACAGTGGGAAAAATCATATGTTTTATACTTTTATGTTACTGTCATTAGGTGACTTCCCCATCAAGATTCTTGGGGGTGTCTTTTTGGGTCTTTGGCTCTTGGCCCTCCACTGCTCCACCCCATGACAGTGGTCCGTTGGTTATGTCACAATGTTGAAGACCAGCAAAGGATCTATCATGAAGTGGTGGATAAAAGGCTGAGGTTTGGATGTATTAGAAGTCACAACATTTTCAGTCTCAGCATTACATATTCAAGCAACTCAGACACTTAAAAATGTTTTGTTTCTTTTTGCCTGTTACAGATTATCGACAGGGCAGAGGTGTCCTTATTTAATCTGTTTGGGATGCCAAATCAAAAATAAGTCTTACAATTGACTTTAGCCTGTGGAGTTCTTGGCTTTTAGTTAAAGCTTTACTCTGCAGTCACTAAAGGTGAAGAAAGTAAGCTACAAATCTATAGGAAGCCCTGCCAACTCCAAGTGTACTCAAAACTCTTAAAGCAAAACAAACCAACAGAAACCAGGAAAAAGAAATGGTTCATCATAAAACAAACTATACTACTATACTTTTTTTTTGGCTGTCAAAGGTTCTCAACACTGCCTCAGCATCTATTTATATTTAGGATGTAGATATATGTTAAGGCTTAATATTTACGTTTATTATTTACATATAACTTTATATCTTATTTATACTGACATTTCAAATATAAAAATATTATTATTTAGATTCCTTAGTTTTATTATTTAAAATTATTATAAAATACAGTGTATACTTAAAAAAAGCTTTAAAAAAAAGAAAGAAAAGAAACCGTTCATTAAACATTTCAGACACTGTCATTACACCAACTGCGAACAAATAATGGAAAAATAGATTTTGTTTCATTTTAATAAAAAATGTTTTTTTTAGTTTGATACCCTGGTTTGTATTGACAAAAAAAGTCTATTATCTGCAGAACCAATTTTATGAACATACATTACTTTTTTGTGGGCGCAAATTAGCAATTTGTGGCTTTAACATGCTCATTCGTCCACACAAAAGTCAGACAAGTTTTTGCCTTTTATTGTGATTTACATTGCTTTTACCATCATTTTGGTTTCTTTATAATATGTGAATGACATGTGAATGTGAATTTTCCCTGTTTTTACTTTTGTGAAGCACCTTGTGATTTTTAGCTGGAAAATGTGCAATAGAAATAAATATTTGCTCACTTACTTGCATAAAATAATAATTTGGGCCCAAAAAAATAATTTGTGCACACAAAATTTAGATTTTGGCCCAAAAAAATTGTTAAAACACTAATTTGTGTTGATTAAATACCAAAATTTGGCCACAAAATGCTAATTGTGTGCTCAAAATAGAAATTCGTGGCCAAATAAATTCATATTTTTTAATATGTCTAGTTTTCTGTATTTATTATCTACAAAATGCATTTTCTTTTCTTTTTTGTATACATTCGGCAACATCAGACACATGAGCAAAGCGCAAATCTCGCGAGAGTACAGGAAAAGGTCAAAGTTGACTGGCCATGTGCAGAGTCTTCAAACAGTAGCTGCTGAAATGTCTATTACTGTTGGCTGAGTATGTGTATTGTGCTTGTTTTGCCCCGAACAATTATATTACATGTAGTTCGTTATATGTTCACCCACTCTCTCTTTGCTCTTGGGATAGAACCGATAGAACCGGCGTGTTAGCTGTTGCTCTGTGCGGGAACTTGTTCAAATTCGCTGATGGATTAGATAGCTCGTCATGTCCGCTGGTCCCTTTTTTGATTGTTTAGCTTGACATGCTTCAAGTCCGAATACTGTTCAGTGCCTTGGTTGACTGCAGACATACTCTAGACCGGAACGGTAAGCTAGCTAACAAACACAAACTTAGTTTTACAGCTGTCTACATGTGACTTCCGGTATTCCCAAATGACCAGATGTCTCATTGGCGCAAGTGCTAAATATATTTCAGGTTTCACAAAAAACTGCTTTAGATGCATTTACGGTTAATATATTTTGAATTAATTGTTTCTCTTCTTCTGATAGGTGCTCTTTTTAAGTTTATGTGCACAATGAGTGAAGCTCCCACAGAGTTGCAGACCAGCAAGCTGCTGAAAAGGACCAACGAGCAGAGTGGAGAGTCAGCAGAAGGAGACAACAAAAGAATTAAAGTTGATCAAGAACAAGCAGAAAATGAAAGGAAATATCCAAAGAAAAAAGTGGCTTTACTTCTTTCTTACTCTGGCAAGGGATATTACGGAATGCAGGTATGTCCTTGAGTTGCATACAATCTATGAGTAGTTGAGGCTTTTGCTCCAATTTGCTTACAGCTAGAAATCCTCTTTTCTCAGAGAAACCCTGGAAACTCCCAGTTCAGGACTATCGAAGATGACCTGGTTTCTGCTCTCGTCAAATCTGGTTGCATTCCTGGTAACCATGGTGATGACATGAAGAAAATGTCCTTTCAGAGATGTGCCAGGACTGACAAGGTGTGACTTTGTTTTTATAGAAAAACACAATAAATACATGTTTATTTTGGATATTTTAAAGCCATCGACATGGTTTGATTTTTTTTTTTTTTGTCTAAGTGTTTGAACCTTAATTCCTTTTACATTTATGCTTTTGTTCTCTAGGGCGTGTCTGCTGCAGGCCAAGTGGTCTCCCTTAAACTGTGGCTGATTGAAGACATCATTGAAAAAATTAATGAATATTTGCCACCACAGATCAGGATACTTGGTAAGATCATGAATCAGGAAACTTTTTGAAATCTTATTTATTTGCACAACAAAATTAAAAAAGTAACTAAATAAGCTACGTTTACATCCTTAGGGTTTAAACGTGTGACCCAGGGTTTCAACTCCAAAAACAACTGTGATGCTCGGACCTACTCCTATATGCTTCCGACTGTGGCCTTTTCTCCAAAGGACTATGACACAGGAAATGTGTCATCCTTTCGCCTTGAAACAGAGACTCTTCAGAGGGTGAACCGACTTTTTTCCCTTTACAAAGGCACTCATAACTTCCATAACTTCACCTCCCAGAAAGCTCCAAACGACCCGAGTGCCCGCCGCTACATCACAGAGATGTCCTGCGGAGAACCTTTCATCCGCAACGACCACGAGTTTGCAGTGATAAATGTGCGAGGTCAGAGCTTCATGCTGCACCAAATCCGGAAGATGATTGGCTTGGTGATTGCTGTTATCAAGGGCTATGCGCAGGAGAAGGTGATAGAGAAGAGCTGGAAAGAGGAAAAGGTAGATGTCCCGAAAGCTCCAGGACTCGGTCTGGTTCTTGAAATGGTTCACTTTGACCGTTACAATAAGCGCTTCGGAGGGGACGGCTTGCACGAGCGTCTGGAGTGGGATCGCGAGACGGACGCGATCAAAGCCTTTAAGGAAGCTTACATTTACCCCACAATTGTTGAGACCGAGATTGAGGAGGGCTCCATGGTCAGCTGGATGTCCACGCTCCCGATCCATGACTTCGAAGCCACAGCTGCCGAAACACGCAACAGTAATGATCAAAAACAGGTACATGTTGATTATTTGTTTTATTTAAATTATGATCATATTCATTCATAACGATATTTTTTTTTTCTTGCAGCTCATTGAAGATGAGGGGAACAACTCTGATTAGGACAGGATAGAAACAAAAACTCTCGACACAATTTTTTTCCCTTTTTCCTGTTTTGTTTATATTTTATTTTGTGTGAATAAAACGTATTCATTTTTTTAAGTCATGAGAGAAAAAGAATCAAAAGGATCTTGGTTGTTTGTGTATTGGAGTGAGAAAGTTAAAATAAAAAACGTTGTTTAGTAAATTTGATGTTTTTTGAATAATATTTACACATTTCTATTAGCTTTGGAAGACAGATTGTCAATTTAGAGCTGATAAAACTGTTTCCAAAATCTGTTAATGAAAGTATGTTATACTACTTAGTTTGATGAAGCACGTCATGGTTTTACAATTTTATGCATATTTTCATTAAAAAAATCTAATGCTAATAAAAAAGTTGTTTAAAACCGTAGACTGTCTAATTAAACAGTTCCTACTTATACAGTCTGGTTAAAACTGCGAAACCTTTGAAACAAAATTTCCAACTTTCCAGAGGTACGTGAACGTCCCAGAAAAATGATGCTTTCAATAATATGCGAAAATAGTAAAACATTAAATTTGACCAGGAAAACCTTTCTCCTTATTTATTGTATTTAACGTATATTACACTTTCTCATCGTAATCAATATCATCAACTGTTAGATATCAGTATTAATTATATTTTTTAGAATACTCCAGGATGGCGTACATTGAACATAAAATGTGCCCCAAATGTCCCGGAGTTCCTTGAACGCACCAATCTCAGTTAAACCAACATGGCGCCTTCCAAAAAGCGCAACGTGAATTCGAGAAATACATCAGAAAGGAGCTCTAAAGCAGCCAAAGTCGACCTGGAGGGTGTCGTGGATCGCATACTTGAAAGCAGAAAACATGCGAACGACGTTTTTGACATCCTCGAGTCTCTGCAGGTAGAGATTTCCAAAGGGTAACATTCGTCTCTCGCAGGAACACACGCTGTTTCTTTACGGCTAGCATCTGTGTGCGCGTGCCTGAACTGTAAATGTCTGTCAACAGTCAGAAAAAGAGAGGGATGTTGTCAGTGCTGTGGACGCGTGCTGCAGGCTGTTTTCCACCTTGTTGGAGATGAAAGATCTGTTTGTGGGGAAACTTCCTGCAGAGGATGAAGCTTTGAGTGGTAAGTGTCACGTGATGTGGGGGGAAATAACCCGGATGAGGCTATTGAAGCACATGTAACTATTGTAAATCTTGATGTCATGGCCTCAAAAAGATGTTCCTTGTACACTTGATTATTTAATGGGACAGTCCCACCTTTCGCTAAACTTTAAGAAAGAGTTTGTGATCTTTGACACAAAAATACCCATTTGGTTCAGTATATTGCTGATCAAAATCCACAAAATTCAACTTTAATGTCTAGTAAAATAAACGTTCTGTTCTTGTGGCCATTTGTTTTCTTTAGCACCAGCAAATATTGGTAAGATGATCGCACAGAGTTACGTAAACATCACATGAAAAAATTGCAAAATTGATTTGTAAGCTGAGCTAATCAAACAGTTACAGTTTAACTATTATTGATAGTTTTTCATAAATTGTGAAGGCCAAATGTCCTCCATTTCTATACTTTAAGACCTTTGTCTCTGATCAGCAACTAGACTGTTGTGCAGAAAAAGGTAAGAATAAGTGATTTAAGAATATTCTCAAAAATAAATTAATAAAAAAAACCAGACATGTTCAATATATAATCCTAAATTATATAAAAAAACAAACAAACAAAAAAACTGAATTTACTAAACAAAGTAATCTAAAATACAAACCTATTATGTATTTCATTTTTTCAATTTTTCTTCAAAGCCGAATAGCCACAGTGGAGGTATAAAAGAGACTTTCGGACATTACAAAGCAAATGTGATAGCCAGCTTTATTTAACACAGTAATAGTGGAGCCGGTTATTATAATGATGCATTTTGTGGTACAAGCATCAAATTTGTAGTGGATGCACCTTAGGACCCCCTCTTTCAGAAAAGCACATTAGCTATGAGAAAAAAAAATCCTAGACTTTATAATATATATGTAACATACATATAATAGCATTCTGTATTTACTCATCACAATGTCCATTGTGCATGGACAGCCCATATTGAGACTGGGGCAAATTAAATATTTTATAACAAATGAGTGTATGGCTGTCATATTTACAAATGGCTTTGATTATTTTTTTTCATGCTTTTCTGAAATGCTTTTCTGAAAGAGAGGATCCTAAGACACATCTTACTGACAATTTTATTACCCACTGCAGCCAATTGCTTCAGACAAATGTATTTACCAGTTATTGGCAAATCTTACTCACCGGCTTCCACTATTAAGATGTCTGTTATTTTTAAATGAAAATGCAGGTGTTCAATTATTGAGTAAATAAACCCCAGCCATATTGCACAGATCTATAAAACAAGACAGTTATAGAATGTATCTACCCATAATGTCATCAAGAACATTTTAGATAATGGTTCAAATGTTAACAAATGCACTTTTTTTTTTGTCTGAGTAATCACCTAACGTCTTTGTCTCCAGGAGAGTACAGCGCTGAGGACAAGTGTCGGATCTTCATGCGACATCGCTACAACGCCTGTGTGGAGATCCTGGTGGAGCATCTGAACCATGAACACTTTGAAGTCAAGGTGAGCTCGAAAAGCGTCATCTTCTATACGTTGCGGGTTACATGATATCTGCTGCTGAACTGCCTCTGGTTCAACCGTAAAGCGAAGTTCACTGGTGCAAAAATGTTGAAGTGGCCCAAATCTTACTCCAGTGTGTTTTCTTTTTACGCTTATCTCGATCTATTACATTATATCTATGGAATTATTCAATACTTGGTCACATAATCTTGGCCGGGCACAAACGGAGTTATTCATTTTTCCTCCATGACCAGTTTTCAAACGGTCGATATTTCTATTATTTAAAGGGAACGTCATCCAGATTTCACTATGAAATCAGAGTCCCTGATTGGTCAAACTGGTTGAACTTTTCATTGGAAGTGGCTGTTTGAACACATGTTGTCAAAGGCGCTGTGAATGTAGCTTAATCTTTGTGTTGTTGTTTAGGAAAGTGCCTTGTGCTGCTTAATGAAGTTTGCAGCCGGACAAGGTCAACATCCTCTAGAAGACTTGGACTGGAGTGAACATCACAGCTTTCCATGGGAACTAATGCTGGTAGGAGCTAAATGTTTTTGGGCAGAAACATTGACAACATGTATTTATTCTGTCTGCACTGCTAACCTTTTCCTTTGCAATCAGGCGGTGGTGGAAAACCTCACGTCTAAGAGCACGGACAACACCCTGCTGATCTCCAGGTTCCAGGAGTTCCTGGAGATGGATGACGTGCGCTATTACGTCATGAGCGCCCTGCGGGAGTCTGTGGGGAAAGTCATGGACAAAAACAAAGGGGTATGACCTCATCGCGGCGGCTTTTACATAAAAACTGATTTTGTGGTGCTGAATACGGCTACTTCCTGCCCTGCAGAACGTACTTCCTGTGTATCAGAACAACGTCTTCACCCTGATGTCCAGCATTAATATGCCGAGTCAGCAATCAGAGCTGACCAACTTTATGGTCAAACAGGAAGGTCAGTTCTTACTTTTTTTTATGTTAAAAAGTGATATTTATTTGACATTTTCTAACTTTTTTTTCCTTTTCTAGCCAAACAGGAAAATTGGAAAGCTGCTAAACTTAATGTAAGTGAAATATTTCTTAAATTTTATTTATCCTCCTTTTTAGTTATAATGTTCTATTGAGGCGGAGCACCTTCTGTTACAGGAGCACAAGCGAGCATTTGAGAAGATGTGGCTCAGCTTCCTCAAGTATAAGGTAAAGCTTTAAAATGTAAAAACCATCTTCTCTTGTTTTCGTTGCTCAGACGCTCCAATTTTGTGTCCTAGTTGCCGAGCAACATGTATAAGAAACTCTTGGTGATCCTACATGACTCCATTTTGCCGCACATGAGCAAACCCACTCTGATGATCGACTTTTTGACCGCTGCCTATGAAGTCGGTGAGTTCTGTGTCTTCAAGCTGATGGGACTTTTTTAAAATAAATAAAATATCATTTTGACTTCTTTCACTACTACATTGTTTTGGTTTGATTCATTTATTTTATGCTTTTGAAGCTATAAACGTAAATTTGTTCTACAATTAAAATAAAATAAAAAAACACTGGTAAAAGCACATTACAATTAAAGACGTAAACAAGTACCTTACATTAGGGCTACCACAAATAAGGATTTCAATATTTGACTTCTTATTGCTGATTAATTTTCTGATTAGTCAACTAATTGGATAAATTATCATGACGCTGATAGGAGGCTGGATTCTGCTAGGAGGGAATTTGGATTTATTGTGCTGACTGTATAGAAGGGCTCTATCTGATTGCAAAAAGGCCTTAATTTGGGATTTATTGTGCAGGAATTTAATTTACATTTAATTTAAATGTAATGCTTAACAAGGAAAGCAATAAAAGTTTAAAACTTTCTGTCCGTCCATCCATCCTTCTTCAAAACCTCCTGAAACCCTTTCAACTGTCACATGGATGCTGGAGCCTATCCCAGCTAAAGCTGGGTGAAGGTGGCATACACCATGAAGACTTCACAAGTCTTACTTTTTTTTATAACATTATTTTTAAAAAAGGGGTAAAAATTCACCTAATGTGTTAGAAATGTTCTTATTCGTTGCTTTTTATGTTATGTTGTCGAGATGTTTTCTTTATTTTCAATAGAGTTTTCTTGCTAAGTTGCTATTGACATATTGATTTTCCAATGACTTCTTGATATCTTGATGAGATTTCTCCTTTAGAAATAAAACATTGTGTTTAAAAAATCTAATCAGCTGTATTACTCCAGTTTTTTTTTGTCCCTTTGGTGTATTTTAATGCTTCAGAAACAGTGTGTGGCCAGTTCTCTGCTGTCAGTGCTGCCTTGTTTAAGGTGGTATTAACTCTGTTTGTCATTGAGCAGGCGGTGCCATCAGTCTGCTGGCCCTTAACGGCCTGTTTGTCCTCATTCATCAACACAACCTGTGAGTATTGCTGGAAAACGCTTATTCATTGTTTGTGTTCTATAAATAGCAGACTAGAGCTAAAAAAAAATATATATTTTTTGCATTTTTTTTTAATCAAAGGGATTATCCGGATTTCTACAAAAAACTGTACAATCTTCTCGAGCCGACAGTTTTCCACGTGAAGTACAGAGCGCGGTTTTTCCATCTCGCTAATTTGTTTCTCAGCTCCAGGTAAGTGACGTTTACTTGATGTGCTCCCTACAATAAAATCATTTTTCTTTAAAGGAAATGGTTTTATTGGTGTGTTTTTGCTGTATTCCAGTCATCTGCCGCTCTACCTGGTGGCCGCGTTCGCCAAACGCCTGGCTCGTCTGGCTCTCACCGCTCCGCCCACGGGCCTCCTCATAGTGCTGCCCTTCATCTACAACCTGATCCGACGCCACCCGTCCTGCAGGGTCCTCCTTCACAAGCCCAGCACGGAGGACGGTGTGAGGCTGTTCCACGTCCTCCGCATGTTTAAATGAAGAAATGAGATGTGAGCGTTGAACTGATGTTTGTTTCTGTTCAGAGCCTGTTGAGGATCCATATTTGATGGATGAAGAGGACCCTGCTCAGTGCCGAGCCTTAGAGAGCAGCTTGTGGGAAATAAAGGTCTGTTTGCAGCATCTTCTCGCAAAATTCTAAGTCTCTGTTTTTATATTAGAAGGGATTTTTATCACAATATTAGAAAAACTTGCCATGATCAATATTGCTATGATGATGTGACTTGCGATACATGACCATGTAGCAACTAATATATAATTTCCATTTCACTGCATCAGTTTTATTAAAGTAAATTCAACAGAACTTAAATTATACTCCAAATGACCCACGTCTACATAGGAGGCGATTATCTAACACTAAAGAGATCCATTCGATTGGTCAAATGCAAAAAGGGTGTTTTTTATAATATGATAGTTAATAACATACAGTGTTGCATAGTTTCTCAAGCTCCAAAAATGGTTCTGCTTCTCCTGGAGGGCGTTTCAGTTTGGCCACTAGGTGGCGATCGCACTAAAGCATTACACCTTATTCTAAAAGAAGAAAGTATGAGCAACAAAACTTTTCTTTCGACCACAAATATTTACTGTAAATATATTTTCTTTAAAGAATTAATCCCTGTGAGTATATAAAAATGTACATTTAGTCAACAATGTATGTTTAGGTCAGCCGAGCGTTACCATTAGCTGACCTATGGAAAATCCCATTAAATATTAGCATCAAGCTAGCAGAGTTTAGCTTTATGCATTAGATCAATCTCTACTTTTTAGATTGATTTGTTGCGCTTAGGCAGGGGTGGGCAATTGTTTTGACTCATGGGCCACAAAGGGTTCTAAAATTTGGCATAAGGGCCGGACAAAGAGCAGATGGAAGGAGAGATTTGGTAATCAACCTCATAAACTAAAAAAATAATATGGAATTTAGAGAAAAACATGGTTTAATTTGGATTCAAATTCACATATATTAATTTAAAAACAGAAAATTTTGGAGTTTTAATTTCTAAATTTAGATTTTTGTTCTCTTTTGGGTGATCCAATGGGTTGATGTTCTTCAGAGGAAAATGTGAACTCAAAGAAATGCTGCATTTATGTGGTGTAGGAATAATCCGAAAGATCACCATCTGACTCAGAAAGGAACACACACGAACGTCAGAGAAACAACATCATTCATGGGAAGAAACCAGAAATACAATTGAAAAAAAACAATAATTAGGATTTTTGATTCAATGTATTTTAATTTGGAGGGCCACATTAAGTAGCTTAAGGGGCCGCATGTGGCCCCCGGGCCGTAGTTTGCCCATCCCTGCGCTTAGGGATATACTCAGATTGATTAATCGATTTTATCAACACATGTTTGTTTAGCATTTTTATGATGATGGAGGACAAGTATAAAGAAAATTGAGCTTAAAATTGTATTTGGGAAGATTTATTTATTCCATTTGTTGTGAATCAGAAGCAAATGAAAAAATGCTGTTTGAAAAGATGGTAGTTGTGATGTAGAAGCCACAAGCTCCCTGCTCTGCTCCATTCTAACGCATCCACTTGCAGACAAATAGATCCATGTACGTCTTTGTTGTTGTCGTCTGACTTGGTATATAATTCAAACTCTATGGCTGGACTGCTCCAGTTATTGCTCTCTATTTATGTTGCTTTGGTAATGTTAGGTTGGGGTTGTGGGAGGCAGTAAACAAGCAGGGGGGAGTGTAAACAGACATGATGGGAAGTAAGTACCACGCACAACTCAGAGGGCAATTTCTAATAAGCCTCTGCAGAAACTTCTGTCCTAGAAAACAATATAATCATAATTGAAAGACCCCTACAGTTTTAGAGTAGATCAAAAGATGATCGGAGTTGTACTTTAAAATATTGATTCACTAAATTCATGAACTGATTTTTCTTTTAGACCCTTTTTCAGTTTAAATCAAAAGTCAAGAAAAACTGTCAGAACATCCAAAAAAAATCCATACTTAATCCAATTGTGTTGAATCAGAAATCAAAATGTAAACTTAGAATTTAAAATCAAACAATTCCATAGTTTGACTGTGAACCTCAGCCAGATGATTGAGGTTTAATTTTACATTGAGGGTCTGAGAAGATAAAATCTTGTTCCATGCTGCGTATATGCATCTGTGAATATCTTATTTTTATGGTGGTGTGTAGCAGATCATCCAAAATAAAAATCTTCTGTTGCATATTTACAGTTTAAGTATTAGATTTGTTTGTGTGTTCCAGACACTACAGAAGCACTACCATCCAGATGTGGCCAAAGCTGCCATGATGATCAACGCGCCTCTACCAGAGCAGGAGGAGGACATCAGTGAAGTGCTGGAGTTAACAACGTATGAGGTGAGGAGTTTTTTTACTTCCTTTGTTTGTGAAGCTTTTGTTCATCAAACAAACTATAATTAATATATTTGTCTTGTTTGCAGTTGATGGAGAGAGATTTGAAGCAGCCTCAGGACAAGAAGAGCATCCCCCTGGAGTTTGAAACAGCCACACAGCTCCTGAAAGGAGGCGGCGATGTGTTAGCACATCACTTCTGTCTGCTTGCAGATGAATAAAAACAGGAAACTGGATTCTGTTTAGACGTACTGAACTAAAAAATGTTTTTATGCCTTTCTAAGTTCCACTGGAGCTAATGTTTTTTGAGCTTCAGCACAAACACCAAAAAATGATCTTTTAAGAATTTTTTTTCATTCTTTGTTAAAACAATGTGTAGAAATCAAAGCAATAAATTGAAATACCAAAACGCTGTCTTTTCTTGTTTTACAATTCTCTAGATTTATTCAATTTCGTGGTAGATATGATAGAAACTTCTGAAGAATCTTCTTTGCTCAGCTCTCACCTTGTAGGATTCAGTGAGGCAAATGAGTATTTAGTCATCCACCACCTGTGTAAGTTCTCAAGATGAGAGAGGTCTATTATTTTAGGTATGCTTCAACTATGAGAGATAAAATGAAAAAAAAAAAAAATCACAGTCTGATTTTTAAAGAATTTATCATCAAATTTGGTCACAAAGATGCATGACTTCTCTCTCACAGACCTGTAACTTCTCCTGTAAGAGGATCCTCTGTCTTCCACTTGTTACCTGTGTTAATGGAACCTGTTCAAACAACATACTTGTATGGTGCTTTTCTACCTTCCTTTGAGGCCCAAATCATTTTACAGTCACAAACACATTCACACACTGGTGGCGGCTCCGCTGCCAAACACTGGTGCCAACCTTCCACTGGAGCCAATGTGGGGTTCAGTGTCTTGCCTAAGGACACTTCAGTACATAGGTGGGCAAGGCGGGAATCGAACCAGCAATCTTCCATTAAGACGTCGACCACCCTACCGCTACACCACAACCACCTGTCCTATAGTCAGATGAAACCAAACAGAACTTTTTGGTAAGAACTCTACTGTTTGGAGGAGAGAGATTGCAGCCAAAGAACATCATCCCTACTGTAAAGCACGGGGGTAGAAACATCATGCTTTGGGCTGTTTTTCAGCAACCGGTGTAAAGGAAAGAATGAATGGGGTCATGTATTGTCAGATTTTGAGTGTAAACCTCCTAAAGATGAAACCTTAGAGTGGTTTGGGAGTCAGGCGGGCTTTGATGAACCACCGTCAGTGAGTCAGTCTCATCCTGCAGGGCCTGTGCTTTGAGGAAACACGGATCCGATTAGCTTTATGATAACACCTGTAATATTTATTAAGTGCCGTGTAAACTGATTTCTAATATAAGTATTGGGTGTAAAGAACTTTGTAAATCATGATGAGCAACATTTATTGATGCTTTGTTACACTTATCTTTGTTTATTTTTTATTTTAATCCAGTTACGTAGACCTTCTTGTGATCAGGTGAAAGCTTGGTCACAAATCCCCCTTTTTATATTTATTTATTTTTGCCGCTCACTCTTCATCCTCTTGTTAAGTGCACCATATGGCCTCACAGCCTGCATCCCTGCGTACCAGAGCGCAGCGACAGAAAACTCTGACTCATTACTGAGTTCTTCGTCAGAAAGAGCAAATATCATCACGCGGGAGCCTTTTCTGGGAAATGTGTCAACAATCGGCCACGCCTTTCCCCCCCTGCATCCATGAGGACCATTTATTTCAACCTTTATGCGTTTTATAAGCTTTGAGTGTTTGAGATTTTCAGTTTTTGTGTTTAGAGGACGGATTCATAAAGTGAGAGACCAACAGGACCAAAGACCACTTCTGAGAAAAACTGGAAACTATCTGTTTGTAGGGTAAGTGCTGCTGGTTCACATTTAAACTGGATTAATTAAAAGGGAAATTAACTTTTATTTAGAAGATCACACATTTAAAACCTAGTCAGTAGTTTTTGGGCAATACGTACAAAAATCTGCTGTAATATAGAAAAATAGAGATTTTCTAAGACTAAAATTCACCTTTAGTGTTGTACATTCCTTTTAAGACACTTATCCAGTTCTAAAAACCTGTTAAAATCACCAGTATTTTTCAACCATCCTGACAAGCCTTTGCACAAAAAGTAGACTTGAAGTTTATTTATTACAAATACTAGGTTATAAATATACAAAGTAAACTGTACTATTACATTTAGAGTAAAAAAGTAACTTTTTAAGTTTCCAATCAACAGATAATATATAGAAAGGAGGGGCGGAGCTTTGAGAGATTCTAATTTTTGAGCCAATTTTAGTGTCATTTTTGAGAAATATTAAGAAATGATCAATTCTAGCTGCAAAATTAAAATGAAAATAACATTAAATTAACATTTCATGAAATTAAATTAACATTAAATTAAAGTAGGTTTTGATTTGCAACTTTAAGTTAACTGCCTCAATTGTAATACACCTAGTTTTTGCTAAGGAAACCCATATGATGAATTTTATATATTCAAAAATCGTTTTGATTCTAAAAAGAAGTTAGTAAAATTAAATTTGCAAAATTAAAATAATTTAAAAAATGTTGGTCTGATCCCCCTTAAATAATACTTTAAAATGAATCAGAAATAAACTGGACTCATTCAAAGGATCAGTCAGTGGGTTGACAGCAGTATAGAAAATGACGCAGGTGCGGATCTCTAAACATGTGACAGAGGCGCTCCAGCATCCCCGAGGATTCACAGAGATCTTGGCGGGCTGTGGCCATTTTATTTGGGACTCCTGAGGATTGTGTTGTCATGCTTTTTGTGGCTCCTCCCTGCTAAGAAGAAACAGAACAAGGTGAGTCAGCACTAAAAAAATCTGGCTAAATCAAACACGAATCTGATTTCTTTTTTTTAAATAAGGGGTAATTTTATCCCCATTATAAAAGCATCCAAGAAGATGTTTTCTTTATTATATGGGATTGTTTACTTAAAAATGTGTTGCATTTTTTCATTCAGAAGAACTGAAATCATAGGATGTTTTATGACGCAGTACGCATGGTTGACCTTCTTAACTTTAAATGTGCCGCTGATCTCTGCTGGAGACTGTAAGTACAGAGTTGCTGTCTGTACTTACAGGTCAGGTCAAGGTAGATGGGGATTTACTGCCTGCTGATAAAGGCCAATGCTTTTTTCCAATGCCCCCCCGTCACCATGTTTCTGTGATAAAGTAATCCCCTCTTACATAACTGAGAGGAGCACTCTTTGCCTCATGACAGACATCCATCAACATGCCTGCAAAGAAAGCCTTGGAAAAGTGATGATAAAAGTTCATCATTCTGAACTGAATGCATTTATAACACAATTGAACACTGTGATGATTGTTTGTGGGGACATTGCTAAATGCAAAATGCTAAATGCAAAATAATAGAAGTAGAAAGTGAAATGTAATCTTCCCTGAATGTTTCTTTTTAAATTGACCCTAGAAGATCAAGAAACCTTTCCCCACATTTACATTTGTGTGGTACAGAGTTTTGACATGACGTAAAAAAATAAAAATAAAAAGCAAGTTCCCTTAAATTAGCATTTTGTGCATCCAGTAAAATTGACAAAAAGGCTTTAAAAGTTCAATAATAATAATAATCTTTTTTTTTATTTATTTTGTAGACCTTTTTGCTTCAACTTTCTTTTCTCTTTTTTACTATTTTTTTAAAAAAACAAAATAGTGTCATTCTACGGAGCCCTGGACATAACAAAAAAAAATGTTGTCCAAAATTAGCATTTTATGAGCACAAAATCCTGACTTGTGTTCACAAGGTTCTAATTTGAGTGCACCAAAAGAAAATTTAAGGGAACAAGATGCTAATTTGTGTGCACATAATGCTAACACAAGTTAGTATCTTGTGTGCACAAGATTTTAATTTGTGTGCACAACTCAACTCAACTTTATTTATATAGTATTTTCAAAAAGTAATCAACTAAAACAAAGTGCTGTATACAAAATAAGTAAATAGATAAATGGAACAACACACACAAAGAAACAAGATTGTGCATCAAAAGCTAATTTAAAGGAACAAGATACTAATTTGTGTGTGGAAAATGCCAACTTATGCTAAAAAATTTATAATTTTGTGCATAAAATGCTAACTTAAGCACAAAAAAATACTCATTTGTGTGCATAAAATTCTAACTTATGCACAAGATACTTATTTGTGTGCGCAACAAGCTAATTGGAGGGAACAAGATGCTAATTTGTCTTCACAAAATGCTACTTTGAGGGAACAATTTTTTGTTTATTTTTCAATGTCATGTCCTGGGCTCTGTAGAATCTCACTATTTTATTAATTTTATTGTTTAAAAGCTAAATGTAGGTTTAAAAAAAATTACAAAATTTAAGTTTTTTTACTGAAGGACATAAAATACTTTTATTTTGAAATGTTGCTGTTAATTTTACTGGAGTTTAAAGGATTAATTTAATCCTGGAACATTTTTAAAGGCGTTTATTATATTGAAACGCAAACATTACCAATTTATATAGAACATAATCTTCACTTTATAAAATGATTTAATTTTCTTTACCCAACTAAAATAAAATAGATAAAATGTTATTTTTATTATAATTATCATAATTAAAACATTGCCTCCTTAGAATAGGTAAAGCTTCAAACTTCTT
Source organism: Oryzias javanicus (assembly GCA_003999625.1). Classification (NCBI taxonomy): domain Eukaryota; kingdom Metazoa; phylum Chordata; class Actinopteri; order Beloniformes; family Adrianichthyidae; genus Oryzias; species Oryzias javanicus. The sequence goes on along the minus strand of CM012448.1, from coordinate 13,111,804 downwards.
CTTCAAAGGTGTCATTTTGGACTTTGATCTCCATCTGCATCGTCTCTGGTTCATTTTACAGGTGACAATGAAGGAACACACATCCGGTGCTAATGTGGAGGATCTATTGAGGAAATCTCAGATGGAGTTACAGTGGATCCAAAGACAACTGGCCTTGATGACAGCAAGAAACAAACACCATCCTCACCTGTACACAAAGGGAAAGGTAAGGTTATCCTACATCCTCTACGTGTACGTCTGTGTATCTTCTACTCCGGTTACACAGAAGGACGACACTTACTGACGGAACGTTACTCTCCATCTGAAAGAAATGCCTAAACATTCAAATTCAAAGCGCTAAATATTTAGGATAAATACATGTTATGTAATAGAAACAATTGTCTTACTTTAGAAAATGAGACACTGATATTTATTTATGTTATTGTTACTATTATAATAAATTTATAATGAACTATATTTTTTGCATAATTATAGACATAAAATAAATAGAATACTTCTTGAAAATTAAAGTATGAAATAATTTTTAACTCTTGGGAGAAGTTCATATGACCTCCTTTCAAAATAAAAGACACTCCTTGTAACATAGTCATCTTAATATAGTAAATGTTGTAGTAGGTAGTAGGTATTGACAAGTCTTGCAATACGATAAACATTGGGAGACCACGCTCACGATATTTATCACGATTTATCCCAAGACTGCACCAGAACAATTTGTCAATATTTTTTTTAAAGTATGACTCCGGAAAAAAAACCTCTACCTAAATATTAATTCATTGTAATAAAATCTTTAAATTCATTTTATTTAACGATCACAAGATTAAGCACTGCAACTATCTCAAGTTGCTTTTACCCACAAATTCATGGTTGCTTTTCTTTTGGTAAATTAGGAAATATTTCTTGTTAAAGGGAACAAGCAATATTGCTTGATTGCCACAACACAATATTTTTCTGCAAAAAAAAAAGAAACAGAATGAGTGTACCTTAATCAACAGGGTCCTAAAGGTATGATTGAGGAAATGAAGTTCTTTTTATTCATTAAACTGTGACGATGGGATGGAGATCGTTTGATTGTGGCTAAGATGCTTTATTTACATGCCAGTCTGCACTGCAGCGCTGCAGCTCAAACAGGCTCAGTGTGCTGTGCTGCCAACTAGCGGTCAGGGGTATAGGTGAAAAACAAAATTAGGATGCATAAACAATTATTTAAATATCGTCATGTCAGCATTTTAAAACGATATCGCCAAAAAAGTATCGATCGCGATATATCGCCAAATCAATTTTTCCTTACACCCGTGGTAGGTAGTATAATTTCAGAACAAAAACTTTTTTTTTTTAATGTATGTGGTAAAATTAAACAGAAGTTTGTATGTAACCCCGGACTAGATCATTTGGGACGGAACAAATTCAGTCCAAAGATTGTAGAATATAAACATGTAGCTAATACAGTTATATTAAAAAATATGGTTAGAGATTATAATTTAGTTTGTTTGATTATTTAGTTTTAACTTGTCCTCCTACAATGCATGTGCATGCATGTGGAAACTATGGAGAGAAGTTTGTATCACCTTGATTTGTGTAATTCTTGCGTTGTAACTTATACAATATATTATGTGCACAAGTACAAAAAACAAATGCAAACATTGAAATGACAACAGCTTGAAACTAACTATACACACAGATCTTTAAAAATCAAGCACGAATCACTTGTGAAAGACACACAAAACCACATTTATGCATAAAATGTACTGTACAAGATGTTTCTGGTGTAAATATTTGGTTATTTACGTAAAATTAAATCTCTAGAATTGCAAGAAATATGCAAAAAACTTTGGGGTTAATATCTGCAAATGAGCCATACTGTAAACCATAATGTGTAGATTATTATAGTGTAATATTACAATGTTAGTTAGAGATAAAACATTTGGGTTAGAACTTTTGTGTTTCTTTAATTTCCGTTTTTGATGAACCTCTTGATGTGAACAAGCATGCTAGGCCTCAGAAGAGAAGTTTTTAGATAATTCTCAGAAGGCCTTCGACTCCATCTCACAGCCTCATAATCTTCATAATCATATCAGATCTGTGGCTTTGTGCATACTAAAACTGTCTTGTTTAAAGAAACTAGTCTCCTTGTTTCAATATTTTATCGCAGATTTTGGGGAGTATTTATTTATTTATTTTTTTTGCTATATATTTTCTTCTTGCTCCTTAGAAACTGTCGATTTATGTTCAGGTAGTTTGTCAGCCATAGATCATCTTCTCTCCCTCACCGTGGGATTCAGTCATACAACATGAAAAATTAGCTTTCCTTGTCAAAGTTCATGCTAGGACATAATCCAGGCAGCTAAGTGAAAATGTGTGTCAGAAATTCGTCTTTTTTAGGAGGGCATTATTTCAGCCCCGGGCCGTTTCCATCTGTCTCTCTGGGCTTCGTGTCAGGCCTGCGAACCCATTCACTGCAAGTGATGCATCTGCTGTAAAGATGGCAGCAGACAGCAAGCGAGCGAGTGTTGCTTGGCAACAGAAAGGAACAGAAAGTACATTCTGCTTCCTCTTCTCACTCATGCACACTTGATGTCTTTTTCTTGCTGCCCTCTCCTCTGTCCTGACTGGTATACAGAATAGAGCTGCTGGTGGATCTTTAACTAAAACCTCCATGCAGATTTATAGGATTTAGAGAAAACGATGAGGCCTGTGGAGCATCCAGACACATGATCACATGGAGCAGATTTCTCCTCTCACTTGAAGTTTAAAGAAATGACTTGAATTGCAATATGCTTTAGTGTTTGGAATCACGTCAAATATGAAATATTTATCTCAAATAACTTCCTCCAGCGCCCATTTCTGCTTTGGAACTGAATCCAAAGAGGGAAAACCAAAAATCCCATCTCTGATGTAATAATGATTTACACAGCACTGCTCAGCAGATTTACACACCCCATTTAAATGGAGGCTGTCATGTGTGATCGCGTCCTTTGTAAGCCGAGCACGGAGTAATCACGGATGGGGACCGGGAACGGAGAAAAGAGGCGGGCTCACCGAGGGATGAGGCAGAGCAGCTAATGCATTCAGTCCTGAGTTTGGGAGTGTGCCTGAGTAACTGCTAGTAGGTAGCACTTTTTGCTCCAACTATTAAGTACACCCAGCCAGCCGCAGCCAAGTAAAGCTGTCAGAGCTGCAGGGATGCTCACTGCGCTCTCATGCATCAGTGATACGCATGCATGTGCATGGACTTATTGCCTCTGCTTCATGTGCCAGTAAGTGATGTGAAGAGGAACCAGGACGGTCATTTCGGGACAAACAGAGAGCTGCTTTTCAGGTAGGGTCTTTGCTGTTGCCGCACCTGCAAATATCAACATCTTTTTTTAGACAATTTTCTGCCACAGATATTTAAAATGAAACTCAGCAAATCAGCCTTACATAACCCAGTGGATCGTTTCAGCTTAAAAGAAAGTTGAAAATAAGCTGCAACTTGGCTTTGACGCTGAATATTTAAGCGTGAGTCGTGTAAGTGTGTCACTCACACACTAGATGGCAATATGAGTTTATTTAAATCGTTTTCTTTGTGATAAAATTAGAATTATTTAGGGCAAAATTCAGGAGTCTATGCTGTTTTTCTCTGTCTTTTTTTTTTTTTTAAAAAAAAGCTACAACATGTTTTTACCTATTTTTTTCAGTCATTGTGAATTCAATGTTAATGCTTTTAATTCTATGCTTTTATTTAGATGTTTTTTTTGCTTTTAATCTGCTAAAAAATGAAGGGATGGCTGGATTTTCAGTACGGATCCTTGGCATGGCATTGAAAAAAAATACATAATGTTCCCACAAGTTAGCATTCTGTGTGCACAAAACACTAGTTTTACTTTAAGATGTGTATTTTGTGCACTCAAATTTGTATTTTATGTGCAAAAATTGCTATTTTGTGAATACATTTGAGCATTTTATTCGCATTTTGTGAGACACAAGTTAGCATTTTGAGCGCACAAAATACTTATTTAACTTTAATATTTTATTTTGTACGTTGACATTTGTATTTTGTGCACACAAATTACTTTTTTGTGGCCACATATTAGCATTTTATTATCATTTTGTGTGCACAAGTTGGCATTTGATGTGCACAAATGAGTATTTTTTGTTCACACAAATTTGTATTTTGTGCACACAAATTGCTATCTTGTGGTCATGTAATGTTTTTGCATTATGTATTCACAAGTTGTGGCCATGGAACAGCAATTTATGCACAAAAAATGCTAATTTGAAGGAATCATTTATATTTTTTTCAATGTCAGGTCTAAAGATCAGTTGTTTAGGACACAGAACCATCAAAAACTCTTAACAATTATAAGTTGTAACCCCTGTAACTACACACATTAACAGCTACTGCACTTAGCTCAAACTAATACTTTCACCCAGTTTCTCCATCAATGGTTTGGCCAGACTCCTCTTTTTGGCCTGATTAGCTCTAGGAATTGTGGTTGTAGCTCGGTTAGTGTTTTGTTCTTGTGCATCTTCCTTTCCCTTGGCAGAGATGAACTCATGCGAGTCTCAGAGGGCTCTCGGAAATGTCACAGAAGTTAAGTACACCGACCAGCGTGCCCTTTGTTGCAGTAACTGTAGTTGTACTGCTGACATCCTCCTGAGCGCCGCATTCACTGCAACACCTTAGGAAATCAGCCAGTTTAGATAACTTTTACCACTCGTGGCTGGTTAACATTAAAATGTCATGTCAAAATTGATTCTCAGACAGTGGTATATTTATAACCAAACTGATTTGATTTGAAAGGATCATTTAAAAAGTTACATTAAAAGGTATACAAATGCTGTTGAGGATTGGTAATTCATTTTAGTACTATACATATATATATATTAAAAGGACCATGCAATTTTACTTGATGGAGATGTGGAAATGTTACATTTTTTCCCTATCATAAGTCTTTCTTTTACACTAATAACCTTTAAAAACATAATATAAATTGTTAACTCTATTTAAGCATTCACTTATTTTTTGAAACACACATTTCTGAGAGCCCTATTTCATTAGCATAATCCAAGTTTTCCTTAAAAACGCATTTAACTTTGAACACACTTTATGCCCTGTAATTCCTTATCATTCCACTAGGGGCAGTCGAAGGGGTTTTCCTGTTCATTTCAAAATGGCTGCTCATCTTAAATCCTAAAAACACTTCAACTTTGCTAATTTTCAAACTTTATGGTGAGAATAACTACGATGAAGTATTAAGGCCATCATTTAAAAAAAAAAAAAAATTAAATTATAAGAAAAAAATAATATGGTCCTTGCAGTCAGTAGACTGCTGCTGTGGACCATAAAAAGTCAACATTTTTCAAGAATAAGGTTGCAATATAATGAAAAAAGTTCAAATTTCACTAGAATAAAATTGTACAATTACAAAAAGAATAAAATCATAAATGCATAGTTTAAAAAGTTTATTTGATTTCAATATTAAGAATAAAGTTGAAAAAATTTGAGAAAAAGGTCAACATTTTAAAATGATAAAACAATAAATTTATGATTTCATAAGTTGTAAATATCACGCTTTTTCAAAAATAAGATTGTAATTTCATGAAAATATAAAGTAAAGTAAATTCAGTGAGATTCCTGAGCAAGTTTGATATACATACTCTGAACTGTCTGCTACATCAATTAAACAGGTAATGTTTGATTGTGTTTGTTGACCGCAAAATGTAATGTCTTACTTCCAAAAAAGCATGCCTTTTTTCATTTATATAACTTTATTTTTGTTATTTTTGTTTGTTTTTCTTTTTTTTATAGCAGCCGTAATACTTTGCTGTAAATTACTTGTCTATTTTTAGCTATTTTTTTTAAAAAGGATTGAGTGCAGTATTGAATCAATGCGACATTTGTTGATAATTAATTCTTTGTAAACGGTAAATAGCATATACTTGTATAGTGCTTTCTACCTTCCTTTAAAGGCCCAAAATGTCACAGACCCATTTACCCATATACACGCATGCACACATTGGTGGCGGCTCTGCTGCCCAACAATGGCGCCGACCTTCCACTGTGGTGCAGTGTGGTGTAATACAGTTACACCACATTAAAAATGTATGGATCAAATTTGAGACAGTTCTGAATATTGTTAATATTTTCTTTATCTTAAACTAACATAATTGTGAGCAAAAACTTACCAAATCACTCAACAGATTGTAATTGAAACTATCTATATCAAATAACAAAATAACATTAAATTGCAATTTTATTGTAGATTTTATCAAATGGTTTAAAAAAATAAAAATATCTAAATTCCCAAAAAATTAATGATCTTTATATGGTTAAACTGTTGCGGCACCTACAGGAGCTTATTTCACTTTTTGTTTTTTGACTGTAAAACTGTCTAAAACTGTCAATTTATTCATTTACACAACAGAGTGATAGATTTCTCAAAAACAAAAAAAGACTAACAACATAAGACTGTACCAGTGTACGACATTTTAAAAGCCAATGAGCTGAGAACAATCCTCTTCTTAGAAGAAAAGTTTTGTCAAAACTCAAGAAAAATCATACAGCAAGCAAATGAAAAAAAATCTGATTCATTTTTAATCTTTGAAATAAAAATGAAATTTTCTCTTATATCTTTAATTGATACTGTTTTCGTTCTGTGTGCCTGAGCTCAACAAAGATGCACACAGTCAAAATGTCAACCAAGCAAATAACCAAGGCTATAACCACCCTCAGGGGGTTTAATAAGACTGGAAGACAGAAATAACCTTCAACATTTCACTGTATCCTGAAAAATAATTGCAGAATTCTTGGTTTGCAAAAAAAATAATAATAATATGCTGGCTAAAAATACAGACAAGAAATAAAGTTGCCTTATTTAGAGCGACTCAGCTGAATTAATTAAATATTTAAATTACTCTGAAACGCATAAAACCATTTCTTGTAAATGATGGCCTACTAGGGTATTAGCATTAGCCAGAGTGTGGTGATGCAATACATATTGCGATGTACGTCACATAAAATGACACATATAGTGATAAATTCCAAAACTATCCACATTTTTGTATGAGTCTGATAGCAACATGGCTCAGAATTTGGGTTTGGTACCCATCCTAATTCATGTCTCATAATAAAAACCGTGAGAATGACTGAATATTTAACACAAGCTGGTTTTGCAAGATCTTGTTTTGGTCGTGGTGTCGAGCTGTTCAAAGAGGCTCAGTGTGCAGATCAGCGGTTGGGAGATCGGGTGAAAAATTAATGTAAGAAGCTAAACTATGTTTTTCTAAATAAATACATGAATAAATATCATCTTGTCAGCATTTTAAATCATTACAAGTATCGCCAAATGAAATATCGCGATATGTTGCCAAATCTATTTTTTCTTACAACCTTACGAGCTACGAGCGATTATTTCCTCTTCTCCAAGTTCATCAATCATTTTCCTTAAACTCACCGCTCTACAACAGCCAGTAAATAAACAGTGAACTGTAGATTCAAACCTCTAAAAAGAAGATATTCACGGATGGTCTGTAACACACAGTCATGCTCACAGATTGCCTCCAATCTGGATCTCACTATTCAATAGAAAACTTAATCTATTTTAACTCTAACGGGGTCAGACGATACAGCCCGATTACAATATTAAGTGTAACCAAAAACACATCTGAAAGCACAAAGATGACTCTAACAGCTGAATAAAAAGAGCTAGGTGTTGGCTTTAATGGACTGGATACACAATTGTTCATACTCCTTTATCATGGCCAGTGATTACTGGACCCATTCAAGCACTCCACTTACAAGCAGGCATAGATACAGTATGTTCTGAGTAATTACATAAATGTTGGCCATGTTTCCTCATAAAAGTCATTATAAATGTTGACAACAGTGACTATATTATCTTTTTAAAGCTATTGCTGCATCTACAAACTTGTGTTTTTTATAAAATACCTCATCAGATCAATGTTTTGTCACTACTATTAGAAGAAAATGATTTATATAAGCTTGATATAGTGTTTGTCTTATATTGTTCATAAAAATACACATCTTTGGACAATGTGGTGACTTGCATCAATCAGGATTGTCTATAGAGTTTTATCCCTGACAAGTTATGTATGGTTGTATAAAGACATTCAAGTCTGGAAAAAAATAAAAATAAAATAAAAGTCTAGTTCTTTCATTTATCAGTGTAACCTAGAAAATGAAGCTGAGTTAATAAATCTATATGAGTGTGTGTGTTTTTAAAAAAAATGGTATTGTGGGAACCTCAAAAAATATTTTTGAAGATTTGAAACATTTTTCGAAATGTGCAAGTCTTTTTTTTAACAGTTCTAAGTGCTTTTTATATATTTTTTGTACATGTACACAATAGTGCCAAACTTATTTACACCTGTGAACTTTATTTAAAAACTGCAAAGTACATGCAAAGTAAATGATAAGCTTTTAAAAAACTTGAATATAACTCTGGTCATCTTTTGATCTATTTTAATGATTAAAAAAATTAGCTATGCTGTGTCTGCAGAGTGGAAGTAGTAAGAGTTGTGGGTGGCATGGGGCAACCCCGCCCCCCTTCCCCTCCTTGCTACAGAGAGCAGGGAGCTTGTAGGCCACCCAGAGCATTTTCTATGTGCTCTTTATCCAACCTAATTCACGATGATTTAAATAAAGAAATACTCAGAAACTCAGTTTTAACTTTAATTTTCTTGATATCGTCAAAAAATTCCCATAAAACATGACAAAAAACACCAAAATCACAATTCAGAGGGTCTTTAAAGTGTCACATAATGCCTGACCTAATCTCTATACAGACAGTCATGTGAGATGACAAAATTTCTTATAAGAAATAATTATTATTATTTATGACTTGCTGATTTGGAAGTGGAGCTGTGTAGAATTTGTAGAGAGCATACTTCATACTCCTAATTGGTTTCCTGCTTTAAATTGTGTACTGTCATTAGTATTGACATACTTTTGTTTTGCTTTCTCTGCTTGGCTACAAAGTCTATTTATTTTGCTGTCAGGAGAAACGGTTTTAATTTTCGGTGTTGTTTTCCAGGTACTGTCCATCTGAGTCACAGTCGTCTTTGTAAGCCATTTACAATAGCTTCTGGCAGCGTGCTAACTGATTTATTAAAGCCATTTCCAAAGGTCTCAGAGACATATGTTAGAGAGACTGACACCAACGTGCTTATAAAGAATAATAGGGTAACATTTTTTGCCCTAATTTAGTCTATGTAAATGGATATAGAAAGAAATGTGGTTTGAGAGAGGAAAAGGGAGAATTGAAATACTGAACAGATTTCAGACTTCTTCAGCCAGTCGCTTTGTTTATCAAGGGTTTTAATGTTCTTCTTTTATAGCCGCGACAGCAAAAGAAAGCTTGTATTGGCTGCAGTGAAAACCCTTTTTAGAAAACCAAACAGAATGTGTCCTCTTTCGTGGCTTAGATTAAAGCTCCTCACCAGATTTCAATTTCCTACTTTTTGTGTGTTTGTCCTAATGAAGTGGCTGTCAGATAAAGTTATTCTTTAGTGATAAACCAATGGAAAATACTCCTTCTTGTCCTGGAAGCAGTTTAATGTCAGAAAACTTGGATCACATCTTCTAGTTACTTCAATTGAGCAGCCATGTAATTTCTAACTCATCTACATCACTTTTTTGAGGCCTCGAAATGATTGCATTTAGCAAGATCTGGTGTGAACACACCTGGGAAGAAAATCAAGCTTTCCAGATGTTGTCTTTTATGGAGGAGGGCTAATTCGACAAAAGAAGAAACTATTCACAGACCTAAATAAAACCGTGCAGTCTGCTTGTTAGAGATATGAAGAGTTATTTCCACTCTGGGTTTAAGCTAGTGAAATGTCAGTTTCTAAGGATATTCCTTCCCATCGAGGAATTTTCTAAGCAGAAAAACGCTGGTAAATCCTGCTGTGGCTGAAAACCTGTGGCAGCAGCAGCTTCTCTTTTAGGCTTTTTAATCCTGCTTCTGACTGAACCAGAGAAATGGAGGTGCATGTAAGCAGAAATGACTGTAACATGTGTCCCATTTAAAATAGGGGGGGTACAAAAATTAGATGCTCTATTTTGTCCAGATAAATATTTACATCCGTAAAGTAAATGTTTGGGCTTTTTCCTTTAGTTTTGGTTTTATTATGGGCAATACGTTAATTATGTTTTGGTGATATCCGTAAGCTAATATTTGTATTCTAAGATAGTACATGCCAAAGACCTGTAAAGATAATGAAAACATGTTCTGTTGTAGTTTAAGACAGCAGGTGTTCTTGTATATTTGAAAAAATCAATAGGGAGGTACATTTTTAAACAAATGAACAGTAATTTGTTTTTGTAGCTCAGCTTAGCATGCTAACGTTAGCCTAAACTTAGCTTTTTAGAGAGCTAGTTGATGCATATTACACTGTGGTATTCCAATTTAAAAGGCCTATAACATGATTTTATTAAGCCTTTCAGAATAAACTACATCCATTTAATTTACCACCTTTGGCCCATAGAAAAAACATATTTTTATGAAATATAATTCATTTTTGGGAGGACTAGCTCTTTGTGGCTTTGACTTTCGCTCCATGTGGGTGTCGCCCATTTCATGACCTCAACCTAGAGCCAGTCGTCTACAAAAATAAGATCTAAACTGAAGGCGTTTAGCCGATTTTGGCTCGTCCTATGTGACGTCCACTTTGTGATGTCACAGTGTGAAGACCCATTATTTTTGTAGATTGGGAGGGGCTGGTGTTTGGAATCCAGGGTTTAAAAGAATGCTCAGAGATGTGTGAATAGATCAAAATACTGCTTTAGGGTTGTTTTTTTTAATAAGAAATTAGTATTATAATATGCTCAAAAGCTAAAAAAAAAAAAAGAATTTGCATTATATAATCTCCTTTAAAGTTTGTAGAAAATTTCTTATGATGAAAGACACACATAAAGAAAAATGTTTATTTGAGTCGAAAAAATGTTCTTTAAAAAGAGTGTATTTGCAATATGATGGCTGACCCACAAGCTCACTGCTCCGCTCCAAGCAGATACATGTATGACTTTGATAGCTTACTGCCCTCGCATTTACAAGCAGGGGCAGTAAGCCAGCGAAGAGTGTAAATGTAAACAGGAAATAAGGCGTACACCGGACCAACTATCCCACTCTTAACTCAGAAGCAAATTTCTAAGGAACTACAGCCACTTTGCAGAAACTACATCCTAGAAAATTACAGGTTTTTTGAATTTGCAGATCGGAATGGGGTTTTTAATGAAATTAAATGGGACTTTTAAAAGAATAAAATTCAACATTATATTCTTTTGTCTTTCAGTTAAAGCATGAGGTTTCACCACATCAAGCTGCAGGACTTTCAACAGCCCACAATGTGAACCACTTCCGAATGCTGGAGGAGAAAAACAGAGCTTTGAAGCTTCACCTGGCCACACTTTGCCAGGAGAAACAGCATTACAGGAAACTGGTAAATTTCCTCTTCTCACTCAACAACAAACATCTCTCTTTATTTTTTGGTTAAAAATATTTAGCAATACTACTCACAAGTTGTAAGTTGGTCACATATTTCTTATTTACAAATGTTTGGATTTGTTTTGCATTGTTTTTAACACCTTCATGCCTAAATGTGTTTCCAATAATGTAAAAAAAAGTGTTTTTTTTATTCAAAGTGATGCACTAACTTGTTTCAAATTAGCGTGTGATTATTGAGTATTTTTTTGCATTGACAAGTAGTTTCTAGTCACAATTTCCAACTTATTTTACAATGTGACAGGGGCGGAGCTACTGGGGCGCAAAAGGAGGCAGCTGCCCCCAGTAAAAAAGCTTCACCCCCGAACTTTGATTCAGTTTTAGTATTATTATTGACAAGAAATCATTTTTAGCTTTTGCAAGCATTGCAAAAATAACAAAAGACATGTATTTTAATAAAACCTTTGGCCACTCAAACATTTGATTTGCTTCACCAGTAGTAGCACCTTAGCAAAAAAGAAAAAGTAAACAAAACTGTATGTATTTTTTTTTATCCTTTTAGACCTTCCACTCTGCTATCCAAAGTTTTTTCACCCCATGTAAAAATGTTCTAGCTACACCTCTGCCTTGTGAGTTAAAAAAAAGTTGCAACTTTCACAAAAGACACAAATAGCACAGTTGGAAAATAGGAGCAAAGCCAATAGATATCACGGCTAGATAAAAACAAATTAGCAGTGATCTGGCAAAGATCGTGTGAATAGGGTGTGATGTCATACAGCAACAATGAATAACTTTGTGTGATTTGTAAGATTTTAGCTCCACTCATTTATACATTATTTACTCTGAAAAATGCCTTAAAGTCCAATTTTCTCAAGCACTGTAGTGGGTTGAGTCATATATGCCTCTGTGTAGGCACATTACGCTCTAATCTGATCAGTCTTCATTATATAGACATGCTGGCCAAAACAAAGTGTTGTATAAATAAGCAGAGCGTGACGATTGGTGCCAGTTTCTCAGTGTATTCGTGCCGCGCGGAGAACTGCTTTGTTTGCCCAGCATGAGCACGCATGTATTTGTGTATTTAGCAAAGCTGTCCTCCTCCAGGTGTCTCTGATGGCAAGGTGTGTGAGCTGTCATCGTAGCAACCCCGTGCGTGCAAGTGTGTTGACATAGGGAGAAACTAAAAGCAGGTAATTGCTGCTGCAAACCTCAATAGGCTGACATTAATTTTTGTTGGAAAAAAACAGTGTAATGTTTGAGAGCAGAAGTGTGCCCTTACAAACATTTACAAGCAGATTGGATCTATTTGTTAACTATATTTAATTTAGTTTTAAAAGCAGATGTAAAATAAATGTCTTACAATCTAGACTGATGGAGTTGTCAGTCATAACTTCCAAAAACACGAGAACACCTGAGTCATCATTGCTATTCCACACAACATTCACTTGTATTCCTACGTATTCACACATCAGATGATAATAACTTCCTTTTCTATCATTTAAGGAGCTGTTTCAATGTTTGAATCTTGATAGACTTTCTGCTGTGCGCCGGGACTCCTTCACTTCCTCACACTGCATCATGGTCATTTATACAAAGACAGATTTAGCTGTGGGATCAGTACGCCTGAGTGAAGCTCAGATACGAGAGCTGCTTTACTCGTACATTTTCCTAAGCAGATACTGTCTGTGTGGTTGTACTTTCTGAGAGCTTTGAAATAGGGAGAAAGACTGAATATATACTGCCTTTAGCTTCTTTCTCTTACTCATTTTTTTCATTATTTCTTACTGTAGCTGAAGCGGGGTCTACAGTGTCATCATGTTTTAGAGGCAAATTTAAATATCTATTTACTATCTAGATGTCTAAAAGTTTTGCGAAAGGTATATTTTTGCTTTTGGTGCTTTATTGTTGTCATTTTTGTCCAAATTTTTTTAGTTAACTCTTTCAAAGTTGAAGATTATGCATAGTCACATGTACCTGTATGGGGGTTTTTGGGTTGTCTGGACACCTGGAGGGTTATGGAGAGGACGTCCAATTCAGAGGATGTCATGATAATGGATCATACCATTGTGTATCGTGAAGTACTTGTAAGGATAATGCCGGTTGCTTGCACTTATGATGTACAGGGAATGCTGTCTTACGGTGGCCTTACGCACACTCCAGTCAAGTGAGGTGTCTGCTTACTGACCGTGTGCAAATACTGTACGCACAGGGTATGCACACGATACTGTATGTGTCACCTGTAGATTGTCTATTCAAGCTATATTCTTACAGCCAGTCTATGCGTAAGGAGCACACACCTCTCACTTGAACAGCACTAATAGTTTCTCTAAAATAAAAAATATTTGATCTGTTCTAATTTTATTTTATTTGTATTACTGTGTATACTGTCTTTTACTTGTGTTTTATAATTATTTATGTGCTGTCTATATCTTAAACTTTGTTTTATTTCCTGTAACATCAACCTGCCATGGCACTCTGGATGGAAATTAGCCTACAGATATAATCTGTCATACTTACATTAGTTTCTTAATATGCACTGTCCCTTTCTCAATAAAGTTAATTCCATCTGCAATTCTCATTGTTGAAAAAAATGAAATATCTGTACAATTTTGCCTGCATCTCACCTTTTTCACCCTTACTCACCTTTGTGTGTTTTTTAAAAGTTCGCTAAAACCTGCTGTCACTCGTAGAAAAGATATTCACAAACATTTTCACTGTACAGGCCCACCAAGTGGTCTTCGACTGTCATTTCACGTGCACCACCTCCGTACTCAATATAGATTTGCCCATTTTTCGCCACCGGTATCCGCCTATAAGTGCAGTTGTGACTTACTCCAGGCTCCCACAGCAAACATTGCAGCTCAGGTGCAACGTGGGAGCGGTCTAGCTACAGCAGATGACTCCCTTTGGCGACGGAATGGCTGCAGCCACAGGCTCTGCTGCTGACCTCGGGAAAGTCACGGAAAAGTTCACGCGATAACCCGCCATTTATTATGATCTAAGTCACAAATAACCTCAACTTCACAAGAAGTGCTGCACCTCAGATGCGGCATCCAGCAAAAATTTTAACATAACGAAACTAAGTCAGAGAGCCGGAGAGGCCAGATCGCAGAGGTGGGGTGTCTGATGATGGGAAAAAAGAGCTCTAATTAACCACGGGTGAGCAGACACGTCTGTCGACCATCACGGAAAAATTTGTGTCTGGTGTGAAAAGGAGGTTAAGTGGATACCACGCGCACTCCACCCGCACGGCTCTTCGCAGCTCTTTCGCGTCTGGCGTGAACCAGGCGTAAGGCTGTAATAAAGTCTCCATATTTTTTTCCCTTAGTTTTCCTCAAGAACTAATGGTTCTATTCTTGTTTTTTGATAGATTTTACTGGGTGAATGTCTCATATTAATGCAACTTTTCTGTCTTGTTCTTTACCTGTGACTATTCAAATGACTACTAGACTATTTCTTTATAGCATTGCAGGAATCTTTTATAAAATATTTATTTTAATAGCATTTCATTGTATTTCTTTGTTTTTGCAATTATCAGGTCATTACCCAAGTATCATTCATTGTTTGACTTTCCATCAGCTGAATTCTCATATCCGTGACATTTCTTTTATTGGTTATTTTGCAAACTAAGTGGTGGAGAAATATAAAGACAAAAATAGACTGTTTAAAGCTATAGAACCGTTTCCTAGAAACAATCTGTAATAGGTATCCAAAGAAAGGTTCTCTCTGTGAGGAATGACCTTCTGTGGACTGTGTGGTTGCTGCTAAAAGGGCACAGCTGTCCTCCTGGATACCATCCCTATGGCAACAATTATGCACTGCTAGCAGCTGGCCCTCTTAGATGATAGCCCTCATGATGAAATGAGCTGCCCCAATGCAAAGAGGAGCAACATCCAATCAATAAACCCTAATAGGTGTTTTGTCATTCCTGACCGTGTAATTTCCATTTTAAGTTCTTCTAATTAAAGGTCTTCAATTCAGTTCAAGGGTAATATTAGTTCAACATAACCCTAATAAATTAATTTAAGACATATAGACATGTAAACAGTGCACATGCTTTCAAATTCTACAGTTTAAAACAACAAATAGAATCACATGGAAGTATGTCAGATGACTGATAACATTTTGCATTTAATATATATGTGTGTGTGCATATCTATACATTGACAACAAATATACACATACAGACTTAACTGTATGTGAATTAATGACCACACCCCTACTTCTTAAATGAGTTTAGATGGTAAAAATAGTAAATAAAAGCCACATGTTGCTGATAACTTTATGTCATAGACTGGTTATCGGTAAGCATGGGAAGTAACAATTTAATGGCAGATTTTACTGTGTTTATACACTGTATTAGGATTAGGAATTATCTAATTTTGTTAACTAGTGTCTAGTTATTGAAAAAATAAAAAAGGTAGCTTAAAAAGTTTTTGTCCTCAAAAAAATGGAAATTCTTCTTTGGAAATTAGGTTCAAGGAAAATTATGTCAATTGACAGAAACATTTTTAGAACTAAGACTCTAAAACACTCAGCATGTTTAAAAATCTATATTTTTTTTACCCTTAAGTGCTGTTTGATGGGTTGGTAATCATAAAAGAGTCAGTTAAGGGTTGGCTGTGTGGTTTTTGGTTTCAGCGGTCACCTTCTGATCTGATCAAAAGATTGCAGGTTTGGTTCCCGCCTCACCATGCATGGAGGGTTCCATCCCAAATCCAGCACCCTGAGACTGTATACTATCCGCCAGGAAGGAGACCGAGGACTAGTGAGCGTAGAAACCACTATCCAGGATGAAACATCCAAGATGCATGAATATGTCAAGCTCAAGGCCCCAACTGACAGCATGCTCAGTGAATGTCTCAGGCAATTGAAGGCAGAGGATGTGATGCTGGAGAACAGAGCCTCAGAGGACAAGCCCGTACATGGGATGTTCCACCAGACAATAACTGAAGTGGCTGATATCAAGAAGTCCTACCAATGGCTAGAGAGGGCTGGCCTGCAGGACAGCACAGAAGTTTTGTTCCTGGCAGCACAGGAACAAGCCCTGAGCACCAGAGCGATAGAGACTCCTATCTACCAGACAAGATCCAAGGTGTAGGCTGTGCAAAGAGGTGCCGGAAACATTCCAGCACATAAGTGCAGGGTGCAAGATGCTGGCTGGGAAAGCATACATGGAACGCCACAACCAAGTGGCTGGAATAATATACAGCAACATGTATACAGACTATGGACTGGAAACCCCAAAGTCAAAATGGGAAACACCTCAGAAAGTGGTAGAGAATGAGAGAGCAAAGATCCTGTGGGACTTCTAGATATAGACGGACAGGATGGTAATGGAGAACCAACCAGACATTGTAGTGGTGGATAAAGAACAGAGGAAAGTCGTTGCGGTGGATGTGGCAGTACCAAGCGATGGTAACATCAAGAAGAAGGAATATGAGAAACTGGAGAAATACCAGAGACTCAGAGAGAAACTAGAGAAAGCTTGGAAGGTGAAAGTGACAGTGGTGCCTGTGGTAATTGGACCACCTCCAAACTGGAGGAGCGGCTACAGCAGATCCCTGGAAAGAACTCAGACATCTCAGTCCAGAAAAGCGCAGTTCTAAACAGCTAAGATACTGCAAAGGACTCTCAAGCTCCCAGGACCCGAGCTAAAAGAAGAAATCACCCGCGGAGGGTGAGAGGGGCGTGTTTATTTTATTTTTTTTTTTACATATATAGGCATCCACATTCAAAACTCTTGCAGTCAAGTGTAGCTATGAAAGTTTCTATGATTCTTTACTGGATAAAAACAAATGGAGTGGGCATTGAACGCACGTTGAAAGTTAAACCAGGTCAAACTTCAACCCCTTTGGGAGAGGGATATGGTGATGACGTATTGATAGATGGTGTCCGGAAGTGAAAACCATTAAAAAATTTAACATGGAGGAAATGAATAATTGCGGTTTGTGCCCAACTGGAATTCTATGACACCAAGTTGTTCATATATCAGAAAAAGACCTGGGAGCAAGATTTGCACCGCTTCGACATTTCGCACCAAACCCATTTCAATGTTATTTCAAAACCTTTTATATCTCCCTACATATCTCCTTGTTCTTACACTCCACATCTTTCTTATCGTTACTTATTCAAACAAAACAAAACCCTAAAAGAAAAAAAGAGGTTTTCCTCCTGCACCACAATGAATAATCTTCCACAATGACTATAAAGCTCTGCCCTCTCACATTAATGGTCTAATGTGAGTATAAATCCCTTTTAAACAGTTCTGTTAGCCAGCCTGGTGCCCACACCCAGGCAGAGTGGTTACCAGCAGCCCATGACCAGGCCTGTGCAGCTTCAACAAGCATTAATCTAAGATGATGTGATGTTTATCAGGAAGAGCCATGTCTGGTTTACATTAGAGACATTTTTGAGACCACAGCTGAACATCCAAACCCACAAGGCAAATGTCCAAAAAAAGAGAGAAACTTATAAATTCATCCTTTGAAGGTGCTGAATTGCATTTCTCTTAAAATCGTGTTGAAACTGAATGAGCCAAAAATAAAGCTCTGTCGAAATAGGGGCCTCTTGGATTAATTTAAAATCCCTTTAACCGGATTAAAGCATTTTAGAGGGGTAACTGTGGTATAACGAAATTCACACATACGGCAAAGGATACGCATGAGTCACTGCAAAGCTGATGTCAATTTCATATAATTATTCATTGTGGCATAGCGGTGTAGGAAGTGTGATAGCAAGAGTGTGCCTTGTTGTAGTTAAAGGCTACAATCTGTGAAATTGTTAGGATTATGCACAGAGTCAATCTGGAATAACTGCAAGATGTTGTTAATTTCTCTAATTTAATAGAACAAAGCATCAAATTGTGTTTGGGTTGGGTTTTATGGGGCTCCATATGCAAACTTTTTTAAAAACCACAATTAACTAATTTAGCAATATTCATTTTGATTTTTATTTTCCTTGTAAAATACAATTTAAATAAACCCTTCATCAGATCTTCTCTTTTTTTAGCCCAAATAAAAATACTCAAATTAGAGCAAATAACAATTTACCAATTTTTCTGCCTGTTTACATGCACTGAAATTTTTTCTAGTACTGCTTTAATTTACAGAACCAAAAACAAAGTTATGTCAATTTTTAGATTAAATTAACATTTTTACAAAAGTTTCACACATAGAAGACAGTCTTGTCTTAAACATGTGTTATATACCAAAGATTAATATAAAAGGGTGTAGGCCGGCCATTTTTTTTGTCTTCATAAGAACAAAATAAGTATGTGTGGAGGGAATGAAAGCAAATTTTTATTGTTTAGATGTCTGTGGTTGAATGGAATCAACTCTTAATGGCCATTTAAGTTTTTTATTGTTGTTTTCTGCAGCGTTGCTGCGCTTTCGGGCTGCAGTTGTGTTTTTGAGAGTTTTGAGGATTCCGTTTTTTTATTGTAGTTATTTAGTTGTTTTTTCTCAAGTTTGGCTTGGTAGCTTTTATGTTTGGTTTCTTATTAAATTGGATTGCAATTTCCTCTTCATACTTGTGTCATAATCCCACCTGATTAGTACTGTGGTCATCACAGCTGTTTCATCTGCGTTAATTGTTGTTGCTGTAGGTTTTGCTAGTTTAGTCACTTTTAACGTTTTCATTTTAGGTGCAAGTTCTGTGCTTTTAATTGTTTAATGTTTTTAGACGAGTTTGACTCTGGTTCTCCTGCGCATAGGTTCTGTCACAATTCTTTTTAATGAATATAATATTTCTTTACTTGGGCGAGGACAAAGAATTACTGAAACACATGAAGTTTTTTTTTTTTGCATTTGCATTTGAAAAAACTTAAAACGTCAAAACTCAAATGTCATCACCCAATTTTATTATATTTTTTTAGCATATCATTTTCATTTCTGGAAATTACATTTGTTTTCCAAAATTTTGTATTTTCATTTTGCTTATAATTTTTTGGGGTTTGTGTTTTGGTTTCTGACATTTTGTTTTGATTTCCGACAAATACTGCAGATTTTTCATTATTTTTGTTTTGCTTTGTTTATTGCCATTGAGATATTTTATTTATTTTACATTAAGATGTTAAGTGATTTGTTGGTAAGATTTGCACTTCAAGTCCACTGTATCAATTTGTCCATGATGCTACAGTGCAACTGGAAAGTCTAACAAAATAAAATGTTGAAGAAATGAGGCACTGTGAATACTTTCTGGGATGCACTGTATAAAAATTGCATTTGAGCACATGAAAAAAGACAAAGCAGTAAAAACGTTTTGCACACTTATAAAAATGTTTTCAGTCCTAAGCAATGAATGCAAAAACATGCACAACTGTTCTTCTACATCTGTGCTGACAAACGCTATACAATGACACTATAACTTAGTCTAAGCTAATCAACCAATACCAATTGGCCTATCTTTAGCCAATTAGATTGCAGAATGTTACACAGATTTAATTAAATACATTGTACCTTGGTTTGTTGTAGTTACTTTTCACTACTAAAACATGGGATTACATTCTATATCACATCATCATGAGAAAGCCGTTGCCATGACTGCAGGGAACTTAACTACAAGGTCTGTAAAGCCAGATGGCATTCAAAAAAATTAAGAGTGAATGTGGCTAACTGTTTGCGGTGTGGCTTCAAACGTGCTACTTAACTGAGGTTTATTCACACTTTATTGATGTGTCAACAAATGCATATAAATAGATCTGCTTTTTAGAAAGTGCAACAAACATTTACAAAAGCAAGAATGAAGCTCCCCGAGACAAATGCTAATATAGAGTTTGCTACGATTGAACTGGATTGGGATTAAAATGTAATTTAATTTAACGCATTGAGCTTCATACATACAGTCTTTACCCAGCAATACGCTTTAATATTAGCTGGTACCATCATGAAAGTCCCCCTCCAATGAAAATCATGTATTTTGAGTTTTAAACATGTACGTGTGGCATTTTTCTTATGAAAGAGAACAAACGTAATTAGAAAGAATTTTGTCTTTGTAGATCTGAGAATTTTAATTTTAAATGGCTTTCAATCAAACTGTTGCAGAAAGGCTCTGTTTGTATTGATGAGCCTTCTTTACATTTTAACATGCATTAAACCCCTCATCTGGTCCGGCTAGTGTGTCTAGCTCAAGTGCTGAAGAAGAGAAGATGGTATCCTCCCATTGACTGCAGTCATATGAGCCGCAGTTCACATTTCTGTGGTCAAATCAGCCGTCACTGGATTTTTTTGTGTGCGTTTCATACAATACTTACAGTAGCAGGACTGAGAACTCTGGAAAATCTCCACAAGACTCCACGGACCTTCTTGATGTGACCACGGAAATGTGAACGGTGGCTCATTTGACCGCAGCTGTAAAGGATTGTAAATCAATGAAAGACCATTTTGATGTTAGCTTTTATTATTTTCTCAAGGACTCTGCTCTGAGAAACAAATGGCTTGAATGTATTGGTCACAGCAATGTCAATAAACATTGGATAATTAGCTAAAAGAGTATTTGGTGAACTGGAAGGAGAAAGAATCAGGATTTTGGAGGAAATTCGGTCCATGAAGCTCTTCACTTCTTCCTCCGAGCTGACATCCGGCACAAAATGATACGGATGGACATTACTGCTATTGCTTGATATTTTTATGTAGCAGCGGTGAAGAAAGAGAATCAGAGCTACCATAATCAGACAGGGAGGAGTGTCAGGGGCGGGGCTGCTCTGCTCAGCTCCAAAAGCCACGCCCCTCAGAGGAGATTTTGGAAACGGCAGCTTCAGTTCAACATGAAAAATTCCTTTTTGAGACATTTAGGTTGTGTGATTTTGGTTGAAAACTTCATAATAATAATTAAAACACTACTGGGAACGTTTTTTTAAAAAATCAAAAAATAATTATAGGGACATTCTAAAGACAGACTCTAGTGAAAATCTTGTTTTTGGTGTTTTGAACATGTTCTTGTGGCATTTTTCTCATAAAGTGAAGAACTTATATAAAGGAAATGAAGTTTAAATTTGCTTTTCTGAGAATTTCTTTATTCAACCACTGTGAAGCAGGAGCAGACAACAAAATGCCATTGGAAAAAGCTTGTAAAACTAGTGTAGGCCATTATAGCAAGTCACAAGCTCTATGCTCTCCTCCATTCTAATGAATCCACTGGTAGGCGACTAGATCCATGCACGTCTTTGTTGTCCTCGTCTGAGCTGGTATCTACTCCAAACTGTATGGCTGGAGAACTCCACTATTTCTCAACATTTTTATTGCATGGGTTTGGTTTGGGGTGTGAGGGGCTGTAAGCGAGATGCCGCACAAATCACACATTTTTAAGAAATTTAGAATTAATTAAGAGCAGCCTTACTCCACGCTAACAGTCCCACCCTCAACGCTAAGGTGAATTTCTTCATCTCTCCAGAACTAATGTCCTAAAAAACAACAAAGTTTTTGATTTAGGCTAAAAATGTCATAATCATCAATTAAGAAAAGCTACGAATGCTTTTAGAATGATCGGAGTGAGACTTTTAAGCCTGAAAATATAAATTTAGGACTAATGGAGGCTGTTGAATTTGGTATCAACTCTTGAATGACTCATCCATGACATCTAGATTTTAAGATGTCTCTGAAACCGCTCCATCTCCCTCTGGTTCTCTGATGTTCGTAGCAGTTAAACTGGCTGATTAATTCAACAGAGTTGATTTCTGCAGCGCTTTGCACACCCATGAAGTTCAAGAGAGATAAGGGGAAGGGGGGGGGCACTGAGCGGATGTACAGATGAGATGCAGAGAAAGTAATGGAGGAGGAAGGGTGTTAAGGAGGAGGGTCTTCGGGGGTGGGGAGAGTGAGAGCAAAGGGAAGATGGGAAAGAGAGTGTGTGGCGTGGGGGCGGAGGAAACACAGGGAGAGAGAGAGTGAGAGAGAGATATAGGGAGAGACAGGCCCCTGGAGCAGCTACTGATGCTGCTGCTGCTGCTGCTGCTACTGCAGCCGTTTGACAATTCCCCACCCATACAGAGAGGCAGAGGAGAGGAGACCAGAGCAAAGGAGGAAGAAGGAGGTGGGCGCCACATCAGTAAAGATGCTCCAATGCTAGCCAGCGCACACGGTAAATGCAAATGCCTGATCATCACCCTGCTGTCTCTCATCTGCTACTGTTTGTCTGTATCCCTGGCACGAGTGTGTTTGATTTAGCTCTCCTATATATAGTGCACAGGGTTAGCATAGCAAAGCAGCTGGGGAAAACCTGTCTGTGTAGTCGCTGCAGGAGGAGACAGATGTGCACAAGGAAGTGGAAAGGAGAGCGGGATTTGTACATTTTGTTTCTTCTGGGATGGAGAGAGAAGAAAGCCACATCCAGCTTTGCTGTTTCTTGACCGAAGCCACCTGTTCAGAGATGTGTGGGTGTGTGGAAGGATGTGGGGTGGGGTTACGAGTCCTAATGGTTGGTTTATCTCTTGAAAAGGCACATGTGAGGATGTGTCTGACTGGAGTTCCCATGGAGTCTGGGTTGGTCGTTTTAGTCTAATCTTAAGGGATGGATCGTTAGCATTTCAATTTTTTTTTTGAAGTCTCGGAATACATTATGTTAGATCTTACATTTATGGGTGTATAGAAAGGAATACAAAAGTCTCGAGCTTTGTCAAACACATGGATTTAGTATGTGTGTGTGCGCTTCTACATCATCAAGTAACTTGAGCCTTTCCTGGTTTCTGGCTGTCAAAGGGTTGCCAGGTGCTCGTGGTGAATAATAACTCATCAGTGGCTGAGTAAAACCTCAACTGTATGAGTCATTGAGAGGCAAGGATTTTGTCTATATGCAGATGATACAGCACTGTACCTTACAGTTGTTAAATCTGTGATGCTGCACCCCAAAAATCCAACAAAAGGTCCTGATTTGATTCAAACTGTTTTAGACATCTGTTAATTAAGATTTAACCTCATGTTTTTAGGTTTTTGAGAGCAAATCATATACAAAAGTTAAACGCAAGTAGACACAAGCTGAAGTTAATTCAATGATCTGATGCTCAAAAAGGTGATCTTCTTCAAAGCTCAAAGTAAAATGTTCTGTTTTTGTCTGATATACTTTTCAGGTTTTGCAAATTCTTGGTGTTTGTGCACATACATGTCTCTGTGACAAAGATGTTTAAATATACAGCTGCGTGGGTGGATGAGGCGCCAAAGGAAAAACATTTTATGACAGGGATGGAGAGAATCGGCGCTGAGCTCGAACAGATAGCTTTGAGCAAGTCTTCTTTTGGAACATTCTGCCTTGAAGGATTCAGACAAAATTTTTTTAAATGTGTTGAACGTACTACTTTCTTTTTTTTTTTTTAGTGTTATATATTTCTCCTCTTCTTCTTCTTTTTTTGCCTTTTTTATTTTAACACTGGGCCAACTAATTTTTTGTTTGTATCTTGGGGGGAAAGCAGAGAGTAAAATGAAAGAAGACATTGGAAATGAAACATGTGTTTTCAGTCTCATGACTGATTTTCTCTCCTGCTAGATTAAAAAGGAGCCCTGCAGCCAACAGACACCCAAACATGCAGGCGCTGCAATAATCTTTAAGCTGACAATTTGGAAGGGGTGTGGCAGCACCTGTCATCCATGTGCAAGCTTAAGCAAAATGTGCAAAATCAAAAGATCCTTGCATATAAATAGATTTTTTTCTCTCTTATTCCTGCAATAAGCTGTCCAATAAAGCTTTGACTACCAGTGTTTGAGACTTCTCCAGATGTTTTTCTAGTTTATATAATTGGCAAAGATTTTTTAAAGAGGCATACAGACAGGAGCTTTCATCATTCAATATTAAATACAAAATAAATTGGATCTCTTTGGTTCCCAGTGCTTGATTGAGGCTTACAATCACACAGTTCAAAGGGTATCAGATATGTTACATGTGATACTTCACTGTTACTTTCTACCACCCCTGACTCATACCTGAAAGAGAGCTGTTTCTATAGCAACCCCGCTCTCCCCTCCCCTCGCCCCTGCAGCATTGTATACCCAGCGTGTACAGCTCCGAATGTGAACGCAGGCCTGAATATGAGTGAGCGCCGCATTGATTGCCAGCACACAGACCAAAGGCTTTGTCACTTAAGCCAGCTGGGAGAAGAGCAGACAGAAACAATAAGGGAACGTTTCCTTCACACGTTTGGCTGGCAGCATTTCAAGATACACAGAAGTTACGAGGTACTAGGAGACGGACACAAAACACTGCAGAGAGGAAAGGCAAAAGACGGAGGGCGGGGCCGAGCTGCAAAGTGTGAGGAGAAGAAATATCAGTGGAAGATGTTTTTCTCGTTGAGATCTGATACAGTCAGTCTACTGGTGGATAAATCCTGCTGTTTAGCCAGCAGTGTGTTTGCTTCTCTTTAAGTAGTAAACAGCCTTGAAGGGGTGTTTGATTAGGAACTTTTTCTTTTTTCTTTTCTGAGTAGCCTTATAGAAATAACCAGATCATAAGGCGCATAGTAAATGAATGGTCTATTTACAAACTGATGTCATCCATAAGGCTTATCTTAACTATTAGGCACATTAAGCAAGACAAAAGTCAGTTATAAGTTTCACATTCAGTCAGACTTAACTGCATTCACAATAACTTGTTTGTAATGGAACTTGTTTGTGACATGCTACATGTTAGCTGTGTTAGCATATTCACAATGGCTCTAAATCTAAACCTTGTTTAAAAAACTTTTAAAACAGACATTATTGTGTGTATGCTAACTTCCAACCTTGTTGCTAAAAGGTAAAAAGAAAAACACAGTCCAACACCACTACATATTAGCCATGTTAGTGTATTCACAAAAACACTAACTCCAAACCTTGTTTGCAATATGTAAAATAAATGACTGACAAAGCTAAAATAAAGGTTACTGTGACTTAGCGAACTGTCAAAGTTGTTAGTAACATGCAAAAAATGTTAGCTGCAAATGCATTATGTAAAAATAATGACTGATACTGCTAAAGTAAACATTACTATGACTGCCCAAACTCCCAATGTTGTTCGTCACACGTAAAACAACCTTACATACTGACAACGCTAATGTTATCCGTGTTAGTGTTTAACATGCAAAAAATAACAGTTTGACACCGCAACACGGTAGCAACATTAGCATATTCACAATACCTGTGACTCCCAGCCTTGTTTGAAACACATAAAACTGAGATCACTAAAATAAACATCACTATGACTATGCAAACTCCCAACGTTGTTAGGAACTCGAAAAAAAAAAACATAAAAAAACACACTGTCCAACACTGCTGATAGCCGCGCTTGCATTTTCAAACTAACTACCTCTAACCTTGATTTCAACTTGTAAAAAAATAGACTGATAATGCTAAAGCAAACGTTACTGTGATTATACAAACTCCCAAAGTTGTTAGTAGTATGTAAAAATAAATAAACACTCTGACGCCGTTTCATGTTAGCCGTGTTAGCATGGTCACAGTACCTATATCTCCTAATATTGTTTGAAACTCATAAAAAAACAGACTGATACTGCTAAAATAAACATTACTATGACTGCCCAAACTCCCAATGTTGTTA
This sequence comes from Oryzias javanicus, assembly GCA_003999625.1. Lineage (NCBI taxonomy): Eukaryota > Metazoa > Chordata > Actinopteri > Beloniformes > Adrianichthyidae > Oryzias > Oryzias javanicus. The sequence goes on along the minus strand of CM012448.1, from coordinate 13,085,843 downwards.
GTAACACATAAAAAAACCTTACACACTGACAAGGATAATGTTATCCGTGTTAACGTATTCACAATACTTGTAACGCCCAACCTCGTTTGAAACACATAAACAGACTGATAACACTAAAATAAATTATACTATGATCACGCAAACTCCCAATCTTGTTAGTAACCGATAAAAAAAACCCTGCAACACGTTAGCCAAATTAGCGTGTTCACAATAACACCCAACCAAACATTTTGACAAAGCACTGTGTAGCTTTCAAAATCACTCTAACATCAGTTAGCGCAACCATAACAAATAAATATATTAGGCACTATAAATTATAACAGGCACTGTTGTTTTTGAAAAAAAAAAAAACTTGATGTGTGCCCTATAGTCTGGAAAATATGGTCATGCTTTAATGTTGTCATTTTCTTTATGCCAATCATAAAAACGATTATTCAAACTGAATGCCAGTTTACATGTTTTATCCATTTCTTGGAACTTGTTTTTTTCATTTCTATTTGCCTTTAGTCATTATTTGAATCCTTTGGTTAAAGTGAATATGAATCTTTCTCTGGACCCAATGAAATAGTTTTATTCTTATGTCAGACATAAATAGAAGCTTTAAGTGTTTCATGTGCACCCTCCTCCTGAGCCCTTTGGCAAAGGAGCTCGCTGATAATAGCCTGTTAATTCCACACGGCTGAGTGTCTGCCAGTGTCCCCCGTAATTTTTTTTTTTTTTTTTTTTACACTGTTGTCACCTTTCTTCCTCTTTTTGAACCCCCTCTTTCCCGATCACACTTTTCAAGCAGTCACTCCCCCTTCTTTTTCTAAATAACTTTTTAATTCCATGCTCTTATCTAAATGGTTCTTTTTTTACGCCTTGATTAGTGGCTGCTTATTTCTTCACCCAGCCTTTCTCCTCCCTCATTCAGCTTTTAGTATTTGGAAGTCTGGAACGGCTCAGATTGTTAGGGCAGAGGTCCAGAGTGGGCCGAACACTGAGGATAACTTGAGGACGGAGGGGAAAGGGGGAGGGAAAGTAGAGCACACGATGTCAGGAAGGTAAGGCTGTTAAGAGGGAGACGACATGACAGGACCTGAGCTGCTGTAACTGTCACCTATTACCCTGTGATACTGAGGCGTGCCCAGAGGAGGCCTGCAGCTTGCTTTCAAGCACTTTGCTGGGTTACAGGAGATTCCATGGAGTCATGTACCACTCCATTTCCTGAAACTTAGTTTCATATACAGAAGATGTAAACTTAATTTTACATTTTTATCTCACAACAGTGCCTTCATAGAACATTTGTGATTATTAGAAAGTAAATATATTATGTTCTAAATTATTAACAAAATGTATTTTTTCTTATTTTTTATTTTGCAGTTTTTCTTACTTTATGTCACACATTTAAAGAACAGTGGCAGGAAAAATTCAAAAGATGATCAGGTTTCAATAATGCACACTGTTTTTACTATAATTACTGGTAATGTTCTTCACTGCTCTCTATAGTACATTATATAGAGCATTCGTAATTTTGTAGAGGTGTTCGATTCTACAATTCCAAAATCGAGTGCCATTAAAATTTCCCAGAAGTAAGCAAAAGTGCTCTCTAGATTAGCAAATATAGACTACAATGCATTGTGTTTAAACGATTTTTCAAAGGAAAAAAAAGGTGTTTTAGTTTTCTTTAATAAAGTTTTGATCTTCAAAACACTGGATTCATACATAGCCTTTGTAAAAAGTTATTGTTTATTTAGTTTTTATTTTGGGAAATAGGTGACATCATATTTACCATTTAAAAGAATAGTGAGCATGGTGTCCGAGTGGCTTTTAAATTCCAGGTCACTATAGTCCTGCTCTATGTAGTTTATTATTTAGGTAGTAGGGAGGGAATTAGGATATATCCACTGTTGGATATTCATAAAACTGTAACAGCACTTTAAAAATAAACATAGAAATTTCTTTTAAAAAAAAAAAAAAAGATTAGTTCTTTTACAAATCGGAAAATCACTTAGCTGTGTTGCATACATTTTTTGTCATGTCATTTTGAAATATACCCTTCCTTTTAGGATTAAATAATTAGTTGCTGTTTAAAAAAAAGAAGAAAGTTTGAGGAAACTAATTTAGATTTTTTTTGCAATTACTTTATTACTTCACCAGGTCATAACACAGCAAAGTAGTGGTTAGATTTACGATTCAGTATAATAGTGATGACTTTTTCCATGAAAATTATTCAATACTAGTTACTGATAATTACAGGTTAATTTTTTTCCCCTCAAGTACATTATTTGTTATTCCAAAAGCAAATATCATTGTCCAAACTGTCCAAAGAGGACCTAGAGGCCTTGACTTTGACACATTCACTAGAGTAATTCACCTTAACAAACTACAATATCAAGAAATGACACATGCACTTCTGTTTTCTTATTTATTGATCAGTACTTGATACTTAAAAATCAAGTCAATACTAAAATTGGTAATGTACGGATATCTATACTTTGATACTTTGGTGTCGATACTCCCAACACTATTGCAAAGAATGAAAATAATTATTCTTCTTCATTTTTTTGTTGCTTCAATTTGCATTTGTGTTTTAGCTTCTTCACAGAAGAACAATTCCCCAGGGAAACAACTTTGAAAGTAAAATGGCTTCAATCAATCAAATAATGCATTTTGTCAAAAGATGATGCAAAGATCAGGATATTCAGAATGAAAAACTTGTGTTGTAAAAGATATATAATTGCAAAGTTTTAGCTCTTTGAGTAATGGCGCTTCTGCTGACATTAGACTGTTTTTTTATTTATTTTTTTTTTACAAATGGATAATACCAGCTTCAATATTTCCTCAAAAGCCTCACCTGTAGTGCATTGTGGGTAAAATCTAAAATATTGTAATGGCTTGAGTTCTTCTTGCAATAGATATAATGCAATACAATTTCCCGCTGCTTTGTCTTCCTGTGCTTTGCAGCGTTATAGTCTGTACTTTCATGCTCTTGAGTCGTATATGTGGAATAAGGTGGAGAGTATTTTAATAATCCTCAACTGAAATGACTCGCACGAAGGAAACTTCCATTCAGTCTCTGCTTTAGCGTACTGATCATTTAACTGTGCAATGAGGTCACATATAAATTATTGAGTACTTGTGCAGTATGTTTTGCTGCAGATTGGGGTCATGTGACTGTGTATTTGATCCTGTACGTTTAAGTGTGTGAAAGAACACGCCGAGGGGATTGCACACGGATGCGGATGCACACGCTCCCCACTTTCCTGCCTTTTCTGTCCCCCACATTGTTTTTTTTTTTTTGGCTCCATGCATTTGACAGTGGGTGTACTCTGCAAACGAAGGTCCACCCCAGCTGCATGTGAACATGAATATCCAACAAAGCACATGTAATCCTTCACCAGCTCGTGGGCTCCTCACTTTCCCACCCTCGGAAATCCTTTGTTTGGCCCGAGGGAACGAGAGGTCCTCCTCGCATCAAATGCGTTGTGACATGCGTTTGACTTGAAGCTTCACTGCCCACTTTGTGGAGGCAAGACTCATTCTCACTGTCTGCTCCCGTAGACTGTACTTACAACACACACAGAGTCCAGTATGCACACTCCCATGGCCTAATAGTTGCCATGGGCATGTGTAATTCATGGGAAGCCTCTGTCTTTCCCTGGAGACGCCATCCAGCTGGAGCATTTCGTCATGGCACGCAGAGAACTTTTTTCTGGGTCCATACTTGCACCCTTGATTTGTGGGGGTGCAAATACTTACGAACATACATTTCTTTTAATGTGATGCATTTTAGTGCTTACAAAATTGTGAATTGAATCTGAAATCAGTGTAAAAAAAAACAAACCCATACTTACTTAAGAATCTAAAAATGTTAAAGATATTTAAGAAGTTCAAGAAAAACACAGTGAGAGGCACTAACCAAACTAACTAGTTTTTCTGAGATGTGACAAACATCTGTTTACAGTCTCCCTGCATTGGCTCTGACTTATAGATTTTAAATCATTTAGAAAAACTGGTCGGAAAGAGCTGCCCCGACCTTTGCTGCTCTATTTTTCTGATTTTTCTGAACACCAGTTGCAGACGTATGATCCACATCAGCCAATCAGCAAGAATGGGACCACAGTGCTTGGAATGAATTGGAATACACGGATTGTACCTAATTTAAGCAGGATGTGCAGTCAAGTTTGGAAAATCAATGTATTTTGAACATCATTTGAGAAAGCTTGTGAAAAAATGGTCAGGTGGGAGGAAGTTCTAAGTCATAACCAGGCAAATGATTGCTGCAATATATTTACGTCCAAAATCAAAAGCATAGTCGATAAGTTTATCAAGCAACGAAAAATACCAAGAAAACTGCAACTTCCATGGATATCTGCTAATATCCGCCAACTAATGAAAAAACGAGATCTTGCTTTAAAAACATTTTTAAAAAGTAAACATAACACTGACTGGCTGATCTTCAAAACTTTAAGGAATCTAGTTGTCAAAGAACTCCGTGTATCAAAATCTAAACACTACATCAGTGTTTTATCTGAGGCAAAAGGTAACGGGAAAGCAATCTGGAAACAACTACAAAATCTAATAAATCCCAATGCCACCACTGATTCAAAATATGAACTCACGGTGAAGAGAAAAGACTATTTCTGAACCTGATTGTGTTGCTTCGGTGTTCAACGATTATTTTACTACATCTGTTAAGGAATTCTCCCAGTTTCCAAAGGTAAAATCAGATCCAAGACCTGTAACAACAAATTATTTGTTCGAGATAAAGGAAGTTGATACTGCCACTGTTCTGAAGACAATTAATTGCTTAAATAACTCATCTGCCAAAGACATTTACAATTTAGATACATTATTTCTGAAAAAGAACAGTAACATCTTAGTTCAACCTCTCACACACATAATAATCTGTCCATCCGAAGTGGTCAATTCCCAGATGACTGGAAAACTGCCCTTGTGAACCAATTTTTAAATCGGGAGACACTCAAGAAGTTTCCAACTATAGGCCCATAAGCCTTTTACCGGTTATGTCCAAAGTCCTTGAGAAAATAGTTTCTGAGCAACTCCTAAACTATTTGGAAGATAAAAATCTTTTACATCCTCTTCAGTTTGGCTTTAGACCTAACCACTCAACTGAAACAGCCACTTGCTTTCTATTAGAACAGATTAAACAATCACTGGATAAAGGAAATGTTGTAGGGGCGGTATTTCTTGACTTGAAAAAGGCATTTGATACCGTAAACCACAATATCCTCATTTCAAGACTTTCATCTTTTCATTTTTCTAAACGATCTGTGTCTTGGTTTAAATCTTATCTGCAAAAACGGGAACAATGTGTTATCATCAGTAATTGCAAATCTACACTTCATGAAATAGAAACTGGAATTCCACAGGGCACCATTCTTGGCCCAATTCTTTTCAGCTTATACATCAACAGTCTTCCAGACGTCTGTCACGACCTTAACATACAGATGTATGCTGATGACACAGTAATCCATGCCTCCGTAAAAACTGTTGTACAGTTAGCCAAAGCTAACCAATGGCTTAAAAAATATATCCACCTGGTTGGGGGAATCTTGTTTGACACTCAATACTAAAAAATCAAAGTGCATCTGTTTCTCCATAAAAAAAGCTGCAACTAACTCCTTGCATGTTTTTGTAAATGGGAAACAGATTGATCAAGTGCCAGAAGAAAAAATATCTTGGAGTAATCTTAGATTCCAACTTAAACTTTAAAAGCCATATCAAGAAAACATGTAAAATCATCAGGCAAAACATTACTTGTTTCAAACTCATTAGAAAATGTCTGACTTCCGAATGTGCTTGGATCTTTCTGAACTCAATGATCTTTTCCCACTTGTCTTACGGAGTTACTGTATGGTCACAGGCACACCAAACCACACTCAAACCTGTGGAGAGACTTTACAATCGAGCTTTAAAGATTTTAGATTTGAAACCAATTCAATTTCATCACTGCCATATTTTATCAAAACACAAATTTTAACATTCTCAAATTTTATCCATTTCAATCTTTTAAAAAATATTTTTAAATGTGTTAATGAATTAGCACCTAAACCCTTAAGCACTTTAATTTATAAACTAGAGAGTTCCAGTAGATCCACTAGAGCAGCTTCAAGTGGAAACTGCAACGTTCCCTTTCGCAAAACTTCTTTTGCTCAGTCTGCTCTCTCTGGTGAAGGGAACAGGACTCTGGAATTCACTCCCTGCTGATTTGAAAAATCTATGACCAGCTTCAGTCTTTTTAAAAAACAGACAAAGTCCTGGCTGTACCAGCAGCAGCGTTGCACACATGTTTGAGTGGGGTTTGCTTGGGTGTATGTATGCATACATGTATATGTATATGTGTGTGTATGTATATGTACATATATATGTATATATTTATCTTCTTAACAAGTCTGTTTTTAAACAATTTTATCATTTTGTAATCAGTCACTTCATTTTATGTCTTATCACGATTATTTTATTGTATAAAAAGCCCATCTGGGGACAAATGCTGCAAATTAGCTCCTGCTATAAGCATGATGATATGGGCATGGGACTGCTGCTCTGCTGTATGTCTATGTTTTTATATCCGTCCCTACTAAATAAATAAATACAAATACAAATACAAAATTGATTTAATCGTCCGAGGAATCTGACTAAATAAAAGCAACACTAACTTGAGCAACATAATGCTTTTATATCATCACTGTTAGATTACTGCAATTCTCTTTTATGTCTTAACGTACAATCTGTGAAAAACCTCCAAATGGTTCAAAATTCTGCAGCAAGACTTGTAACAGGAGTCAATAAATGCTCTCATGCCAACCCCTCTCTTTAAATTGTTAGAGCAGCTTCCTATTAGTCTTAGAAAAGATTTCAAGATTTTAACATTAGTTTCTAGAGCTTTGGATGGACAGACCAAAAGCAATTTTTCTGACCTTCTAAAGCCCTGCATTCCTCCTCGTCCTAAAGCTTTAAACCTTTTAAGTGTTCCAAAAACTAGTTTTAAAACCAGAGGTGATCTTGAATTTCAAACAATTGCCCCGCGACTCGTGAATGCCCTCCCGTTGTCACTTCATCAGATTGACTCTGATGAATGTTTTAAAAGCCAACTGAAGACATTTCTTTTTAGTAAAGCTTTTAGTTAATATTTAAATTTTATTTTCCCCCACCTTTTTAGTTGCTATCTGTCATTAATATTTGACCATTTTCCAGCATTTATGTATATGCAAAGTTTTTATTGATTTGTCTTGTAATTTAACTTTTTTGAGAAGCGCTTTGTGAGTTTCCCTCTTTGATAAGTGCAATTTAAATAAAGATTTAGCCTACTTGCTTATGATTAATTTAAGGGGGGAATACGGTGGCCCTTGAGTCAAAATAAAACCAACAAATCATTCAATGCAAAAACATAAAACTACAAAAACTAAAAAAAGCAAAACAGAATTCTAAAAATCAAAACACATTTAATTTTTTTGTCTCATCTTTTTAACATTTCATTTTGATTTCTGTAAATCCCAGGTTATTTTTGAATTCCATTTTTATTTCTTCAGATAGATGACGTTTGTCCATCATGTCAGCTGAAAATTATCTAACATAAAGTAATCCTGCATGCTCCGTACTATTCATAAAACTTTCATTAGTATACGGACATTAAAACGCGTTTTAAAAACATCACAAATCAAACACCATCATCAAAAGAAGTCCCACCATTTCTGTTTTTTTTTAAAGAAACTGTGTTTCTTTTTCTAAAATATTTTACATTGATTTTCTGGAAATTAACTTTGTTTTCCAAAACGATTTATTTAGAATATTATTATATTATTATCTTATTATATTATAATATTTTTGGTTTTCTAGTACCTAATGCTATTTTTCATTTCTTGTTTTTCTTTTTTAATTGTGATATTTAAAATGTGTTTGAGTTGAGAGATTTGTTGGTGTGATTTGCTCTTCAGGAAGTTGTGAGTTAATTATTTTAACTTTGTAAATTGTCAAAAGCCCAACTTCACCATATGGACTTTCAATGTGTACCGAATATGTAAATGTAATGCTCTCTTCATGAATTGAACAAAATAATCAATCAATCAATCGCCATGTACTCAAAGAATTTGGCATATGCTTATTTTACTCCTACTCTTACATCTAATAATAACACACTGTCAGTTTGTCTATTAAAATTTGTTAAGGCAAGATTTAATCTTGAAACTTTCACACTGCAAGTTAATTAAAATGATCAATTCTAGATTAGAGACTACATAACAAAACACCTGGAATGGGACATGGTGAAGATGCAACCAAGCCATATTGAATCCTACTTTATTTAATGTAATTGAAAATAAAATACCAGAAAACAAGTTAATATCCATACTATACCAGAAATTGATGATGAGTATGTCAGATAACACACAACATATCAAAACTCAGTGGGAACTTGAAATGAACGTTATTTTAACAGACGAGATGTGGGACAGGGTGTGCACTGACGGCCATAAAAACATTGGAAGCCAAATCTGGAAGTTTGACTGGAAAACAAAAATTTAGATTTTTTAAAACCCCTTTAAAAACCCATATCTCTCAAAATGACTCCAGAGATACATGTTGGAGGGAATGTGGCATGGTTAGTGATCATACGCACATCTTTTGGGATTGCCCAAAAATAAGAACATATTGGGAGAACATAAAAAAGAAGATAGAGAAAATCATAAGCGAATCATAATTGTGTTATCGTTCTTGACCTGTACAACAAAGAATTTCTCACTAAGGAACAATGTTTTTTTTACATGTCTTATTGACAGTTGCAAGAAAGATTATGACTTTAAACTGGCTTAAACCAAATCCACCAACAATAACCCAATGGATACAAAAACTGAAACAAATTTATATGATGGGTACTTGACTGCCAAGATACAACTAAAAATAGATGTCTTTCTGAAAAGATGGACTGGAGTGACTATTATTTTTGAATAACATCTATTACATCCTAGGTATCAGCTGTCATGCTAATTCCCTTATTTTGACTGTTTATATTCCTGGTCGATATATGGATGTGTAAGTAAATGTGTATGGATGGATTTATGTGTGCCTCCACATAGGAAAACTTCAAATTGACTATATAATTGTTTTTTTTTCTTTGTTTTTTATATATATATATTTGTAATATGCCCAGTCTCAACGCGTGTTTGTGTTTACTATGATTTTGTTACTTGCCTGTATTTTTTTCATATTAAAGGCAATAAAATAAAAAAAAACATCAATTCCTACCGATCTTCCCTTTCATTTACATGTAACTTGAAGAGTAAAAATATGATATTACAAGTAAAAAAGCATTGCAAAAAATGTGCAATATAGCACGACAAAAACTTGAAGCAGACTTATTTTAAAGAGAAAAGCAGGAGGCCTGGTTACAAAGTGGAGGGAGAGAGTTTGTGTCCTGCGCTGCAGAGAAGGTAATCCCTCCTGATGGCAGTGCTGGCCTCTCACTGCCTCCTCTCTGTCTTCTCCCTCAGTACAATGAAAGTAGTCCCATGCTCTGTCACAGGCAGGCTGTGGAGGTCACACGTGTGTACAACACGCTTTCACGCCAAAGCGGCATGTGTATCAGCCAGGGCGCTGGAGCAAAAATGCTATGTCTTTGAATCATTCTTGAGGGTAGAGCAAACCCACAACTACACATCCCAGAAGGCTCTTTGATTACATAAAATGATGAACCACATTGTCGACTATGAAGTGGACATTGTGGATTTTAGCTGACGGTGTGTGTGGGGTCTGTGTTCTAGTTGTGGTTGATCCACGCCGTCACCGCCGCAGAACTGAGCTTCATCTTCATTCACAGCTCTGTACAGTGAAAACCTCATTAAGTGTTTGTTATTGCACACAGCACTCAGACACATTAATCATTGTTTAGGTGGGTTTAGTTAATTTCTGCTTAGTGATGCTAGTTATGCAACTTTCACACAGACACACACTCCTTTTTCCACGCTTCACTGTGTCGCACTGAACCACTGACATCTGTGTCCATAGTTTACACATTGTAGAATTGGCCCCGGGGGTCCCATGACTGTGCATCACACATGTGATCACACACATGATATTGGAGCGCACACACAGTCCATCACCTAGATTAACCGCGCATTTATGCTTTATGTATGAGGCACCTGTGGAGACACATTAATGGCATAGATCAACATTAGCTGCCAATGCTTTGCCCCTGCAAAAGGGAATAAATCAATAGGAATTTATGAGTAATAACATTATGGTAGCAGTTTGCGCACAACATTTTACATTTAATAAAAAATAAAAAAAAGAAGTGAAAAAAAGGTCAGGAAAAGGCAGTTTTCCTGGTGCGGTGTCTTGTCTGTTGTAAATCAGCTGTAGTGCACAGCATTAACAGCATTATAAACGATTGATCCCCCAAAATGCTCTGAAGACTCTGCACAGTCTGCCAAGGAAGAAGCAAATGTTTGGCCGATGATCAAGTGGGATTGAAGTCACACATTCCCGTGAAAAGACAAACGCCTGCTAAGCCCTTCAGAGGACAAACTCTGTGATGTATGCCATCTTTTATGCTGCAAAGCAGACCTATCGAATGCCACACAATTAATCCTCCTAAATGTTTGTCAGGTTCATAACAAACCATTCAAGTGAAGATTTATGGCATCAGTTTACAACCTTTTTAGAAGATACTAACCATTCAGAGTCTGTCCTACCTGCAAAATATTAATTTTCTTGAGTGGTTTGCAGAGTACATTTTATATATGTGTATATATATATGTATATAAAACATGCTTTTAGTTAAATTTGCTATATTTTAGTTGTCTTTTTGTTTTGCTTACTTTCTTTTAGAGAGTACTTAAGTATTTAAAAGTTTTTATTTATCTATTTTAAATTCACAAGTTACCCTTGTGTATTGACTGATGCCTGGTTCACACTGCACGCGGACGTATACCGCATAGTGGCGTGGAATGGAACGGAGGCTGCTTCCGTTCCTCGCCCTTGCTAAACCTATGGTGAGGTTCACACCAGACGTGAAGCGCTGCGGTCATGCATGGCCGGCCCGCAGCGTGCAGCGATGGTTTCGGTGTCAGATCTATTTTTTGTGCGATCAATACGCACTAATCCTGGTAGGAAGTTACCCCAGAATACACGAGAAAATCCAGTCAATTTTCAAAATACAACCAATTTTTTATAATCAAATAACACTATTGACAAAAGCGGTTATATTTTTGTAACTAAACAAACTGTAGGGATTGAAAATACAGTATTCCCGCCTTATTGCCATTGAACCATTATCTCTGTCTCGACCCCCAACCCCTCGCACTGGAAAAGTGTCCAAAACTTTTATACAAGCATCTTGAGTTTTCAATGTAGAAAGCAAGATAGGCGGAGAGCAGACGGCGACAAGTCAAGATGGACAATGTCAAATTAATTGTAAAAGTTGTAAACGACCACAGCTGAGAAGAAGAGCCTGTTGACCGTCGCAAAAAAATTATGTGTTTGGTGTGAACAAGCAGATTCTGCGCACACTCTACTTTGCGGCACTTTCGCGTGCAGTGTGAACCAAGTGTGAGGAGGTGGAACAGTTACATTTCTATAGGATTTTAATAATTTGTACTATAAAGAGGTGAACTTTCTTTACCCTTTTCTGGGTGTAGAATGTATTTTTTTATTTAAACTAAATGATTTATATTTTTAGGGTGACATTTATAGGTAAACGGAATAAGTTTCCTTCCAAACAAGCTCAGAAGTCTTGCTTGTTGTGTGACACACTGGTGCAGAGACTCAGCCGTCAGCCTCTGCACAAACTGCTGACATTCACAATGTTTTTTTTTTTTCATTAGCACTTCCTCCCACTGCTCAGCCACTTAATTGGGGAAAAATGTACCTTTTCCATCATGGCCTGAATCAAAATGTTGTGTATTTTTTTCCAATTATGTGATAGAAATGAGTTAAGCGGAGGATCTTTAGCATCTTTTTTGGGAGCTCTCCATGGTGCTGAATGTTGAAGCTGCTAGTAATGCAGAGAATGATTGACAGGTGGACACCGGCACTGGTGTTGCTTTTTTTTTTTTATGAAAGGAGTAATGTCTTCATCATCATCAACAACTTGTGGAGCAACATTTAGTCCAAAAGTTGTTGTAAAGGACCAGTTGTTCTTCTTATAAAAGCAAAAAGTTTTCAAATTTTGTCAAAAATTAAACAATAAAGCTGCCATTAAGAATGTTTTTTCCACAAACTTCATTTTAAATGTCACATGAAACCCTACAATTTAAGTGAAATAGTCATTTTTTCTGAGCTGTTTAAAACTTTAAATTAGTATTTATTTAATTAAAAGGGCTCCCAGTGATCTTTTAATTATGATTATGCTGTTTAAGCCAAAATCAAATACTTGTGTGTTTTTTACAACAGGAGTTTGCTAGAAAATTGCCTCTTAGTTGTGGTGTGGAGTTAGCCTGCCAAAACTTCCCATCATCCCTCTGTTTACACTCTTTCCTGCTAGCTTACACCACTTCATACTCCCAACCTAACGTTACTTGCAAAAATGGCAAACAATGTTGAAGCTATCCAGCCGTACAGTTTTGAGCCAGATTTCAGTTGAGGAAAACAAATACATAGAGCTATTTGTCTACAAGAATGGAGCGGAGTACGGATCTTGTGGCCTGACAGTCTTAGCGTCTGCTTCACAGCAAATTTTTTTCAAGCCGTATATTTTCATTTGCTCCAGATTAACAACAATTTGAATTAAAAAAAAAAAAAAAAAAAAATCAAAAATGCAACTTTACTCCTAAATTTCCTTAAATATGTTCTCCATCGTTTGAATAATACCACAAGAACATGTTAAAAACACCAAATACATGATTTCGATTGGAGTGGGTCTTTTAATAAGACTGGACTTTCAGTTATCCATTCACTGGTTCATACCTGTTCCCCGCTTCTCACGCCAAAGCCAACAGATGTTGTCAGTGTCTCTCCACCCACGGTTTAACTGGGACAAAATGTTTCCTACATGACATCTAATTAATGACAATCCTCCAGGGGAAACAGTCGCCGTCCTCTGCCCACCAGAGGCCCATTCACAGTCATCAGCAGGGAAGCAACAAATCTTTGCACAAATGAGATTCTTCTTTTATCAACTGTGGAATACGATATCATCTGCTGCAGGCTAATTCCATCAGATATCGCAATGATTAGTATTATCGTCACAATTCAGACTATATTTTGCTGTCATTCATAGAATAAAATCCCTTCAATGTAATCATATGATGGCACTGCAAGAGGAAAGCTGAGAACAAGTCCCACTAAAAAAAACCCCAAACATTAATTAAAAATGGTGAGATCCATAAAATCTGTCTTTCAAAAGCTAAAAACAGCAATTGACAGAATAACTAATTAAATGGAGCTTAAGATTTTTTCTGTTTTCAGAGTTATGAGTCTCTAACACAGTCAAACTTACCGCGTCACACAGACATAAATAACCTTCTCATATACAAAAACACCTAATTGGCCATTAGAGGCTTTAAGAAAGTAAAAGGAAAGAAAAAAAAGCCACTGTCCCCATGACGATGAAGATGTGACGCAGCAACACAATTGTCCAGTGATGCGTGACATTATAATAGCCAGACTCATTGCATAAACATTTGTAATTGTTTTATTTATGGTGCTTGTGGAGCCTTTCAGTGATTAGTTTGATGTCAGATCAAAAGGATTATGCAGTGGCAAGATGATTAGAACCTTTCACAAAATGAGCGTACCTCACACAGCCTGCTGCTTTTGGGTCAAATGGTCCCTCGGTCTGATTGGACTTTTAAAAGTTGTTCATTTTTGCACCTTTTTCCAGAAAATTATTGCATAAATCTATAAAAAAATATATGCGTTTTCTGTAAAGACATATGGGTTTGCAGTGAGCTGCAAATACATTTTCCCCCTTTTTTTATTTTTTTATTTAGAACATTAATCTCTGTTGGGTAAAGGTCTCCCTAATGAAAACACAGTGTAGCGGTGCATTGTATCTTTGACAAATTGCATGGATGTTCCAGCAAAAAAGCCAGGGTGAAAGCAGCATATGCTGCTATCAAATCTCGCCAGCCTTTTCTGCTGTTGTGCTGCCTTCACAGCAGCATTAATGAGCTTTGTCAGCTGGATTTTTGACTAATCACTGTGCGAAAGCTCGTTTTTCTCTTTGGTTTAGATCACAAGGCCCCTATAAGGTACTGTTTTACTCCCTTCTCTGAATTCCAGGCAAAGATCTTTGATAAATTTGGTAAATAGTGTTTAAGGAGATTTTAAAGGTTTTTTGTTAATTGTTGGAATTGATAGGACTTTATGTTGTCACGTGATCTCTGATAAAGCATTATTTCTATAATCTTAACAGTATTTAAAGTCCCACTTTGATCATCTTTTGATCTATTGTACACGTGTTCCCAGTAGTCTTTTAAATGTTTGAATCTATATTGATTCTCCTATCAATTTCCGCACATGTTTTGGCTCATAAAAATTCAATCATACTTTCAGAGATTTCAGTGACAAATACAAACATTCAAATTGTTCAGGAAATTACTGCTTATACTTTTGGTATTTACAAACTTTTCTAGTTTTTGAAACATTGGGCAAAATATGCCCCATACAAAATGAACGAGAAATTGCTCAAATCTTTCAAAAAGTTTGTGCATTTTGAAACTTCTGAACTTCCACATATTTTCCGATAGAGACATCAATCAAACTTACTCAATTCTGGGTATTTTTAGGGTAATTTGGAATATTTTACCAACATGCTAACAGTTTTTGATTAATCTAGACATTTTACCAGCTTTTTAGGTCAACTTGGAGTTTAGTTAGCTAATATTTTAGCATTATGCTAGCTGTTTTGGATAAATTAGACATTTTTGCATTTTCTTTGCCAAATTTGGCATTTAACTACTATTTTGGCAAGCTTACAGGTTGAGCATTTTAGTTATCTGTTTCAGCATTTTCAGCCATCAGCTCTGGCATCTTCAGTGGCCACATTCAGCTTACAGCATTCACACTTGCATTATCGCAGGTAATGCCACAAATCTAGTTATGATTATGATGATTATGATGCCAAAATGTAAAAAAAATCCAAAACAATTAAACAGGCCTCCCCGGTTTCTGTCCAAGTCTGTGACGTTTGTATGCAATTGGAGGAAAAAAATGGAAAGTAAAAAACCCATGCGATAATCCATTCACAGAAAGGAGCAAAAAAGTAATCCGATGGTGAAAAGTAGGTAACAACAGAATGTCTCTGGACGTAGGGAGGAGAATCCTCAGGCCTTCTCCTCTTCCTCCTCCAGACTCTGTTCTCTGAGCTAAACCTGGCTTCCTTTTGCTACCCCGCCCCTTCCTCAACAGTCTTTTCCTGTTCCAGGTGTCCATGCCCCGTTTTCCTATAAAAGCACCTTTTTTACTTGTTTTAAACAAACTCTGACCACTTTTACTTCTAACAGTATACAGAAAACATGTTGCCCTTTCAAGGTTTTATTTTTTACAACATGGTTACATATATTTTTCAGTATACTTTTAATGTGGTGACAGTGTCACACTGTAAGAGACTTTTAGGCTCTGTGGGGTTGAGGTATTTCCCCTTTAGCGTTATGACACTTTCTGCACACACATATGCATCTTCGATTTCAGAATAAGTCAAAGCCAAACCTCCTAAATTTTCCTTGTGATGGTCAGAATGTGCCAAATTCCTCTCAGTTTGACAAACACAACCAGATTTCTTTGTTGATTTTCCCATATTGAAGGTCTAAATTGGCTGAGAAATGTGTCTTTCCCTTGGCTTCGCGGCATAACACTTTGTTTACAAGATGTTAGAGTGCTAAGCAGAGCTGTGAATGTGTGATTTGCTGGAAGTGAGAGGAAGCAGACATCATTCCTGAGGCCCACAAAAAAGGAAAAAATGTAAAAGGTCATTCTTTTCTTCCTCATTTCTTTATTTTTTTTATTTTTTTCTTATTCTAACAGCTTCTGTCAAGCTTTTCTACCCTGACAGGGAGGTAAGTTGAGTTGAAAAGAGATGCAGCAGACTGAGAAACCCTGGCAGTGCTGTGTGTCAGTTCTCTTTTCATGGCTTCTGTTTTCTCAGTTATCCTTACGTCCTTTCCACCCCAATTCCATGGGGTGTCAAATAAAAAAATTAAAAAAAAAATGGTACACATATAAAAAGCCATGAAGTGATGTGTCAAAACAGGAAATGACGGCAGCTGACACTTTGTCGTGTCTCTTTATTTGGGAGTTAACGTCATGAGGACGAAAACCACTTGTGGCTTCTGCAATAGCAGAGGGAGCTTCTGTCCACTGCAGATCTGTAATCTGCCCTGATTCAATGAGGCAAAAGTGGACTTACTCACCACTCTATGTCTTCCCGGCTTCGTGCACTGTCTGTCTTTGACTCGGATGCGTCTTTCTCCATCTCTGGCCACGTCTCTGCCATCACGCAGGCAGATGAATGAGTTTGGCTGGCCCCGCTCCTGGCCTGTTGTTCTCTCTTGGCTGGGGTTTATGGAGTTCCTACAATATAATGATAAACTGCAGCAGCTCAGAAGGTCATGGTTCATCTCTTTTTGGCCAAAATTTAACATGTATGTTTGTATTTTCTTATTTCAGTTGGAAGAGTTCAGGATATTAAAATGAGTGTCAACACAATTTGTTTACATTTTTTAATATTAGATTCCAAATTTTTATTGTTTTGGACTATAAGGCAGGGGTCGGCAACCTAGGGCACGCGTGCCACAGCTGGCATTGTTGTCACGCCGGGGTGTGACAACAATTAGCACTTTTGTTGTCAGTTTATATTTTTTTGGAATTGTAAAGAGTGATCTCGTCTCTTAATGATCTTTGGTACTCTATGGCGTCAAAAAGAAAAGGTCCATTCACGCAGCGCTGTGACGTATCGGTATTTGCTGGTTTAGTCGTGTTTATATTCGCGGGGTTCGCTGTTTTTGGAGTGGTTCCGGTCCAGCATTCAGTCTGGCGGCTGTAGTGGACCTGTAGCTGTCTGGTTCCGGTGGGCTCTGTGGTGATGATCTATGGTTGATTTTCTTTTTTGCAATATTATCATGAAAGTTCAGTTTTGAGCTAATATGTCCAAAAAAAGGTCTTTGACCTCCTGTTTGTGAATTACGTTTTTCCCAGATATATTGAATTTCTTTGTATTTCTTTGCATTAAAGTTCCCATTATAGTTGAGGTGACTGGACAGCTCAGTTGACTGCTGTAGGACCTGGGGTCAGTTTCCAGACCGAGCAATCAGCTTGTAACGACTACTTGCAGTTTTTAAAAGAATGAAAATCTGTTGACAATTAATTCTTTATAAATCAGTTACACCATGATTCAAAATGTGTGGATCCCCATAAGACTCAATAATATTTGTTTCATCTTAAAATATTATGAGCAAAATTGAACCAAATCACCCAGCGTATCATAATTTAAACAATCTATATCTCATAAAAATGACTTTTTTTTTCATTAGAGTTTTAAAAAATGTAAATGTTCTGTCGTTTTTTTTGTGGATGTAGTAGGCTTTAAAGGGTTAATTTTTTACACGCTTAAAACACTAAACTATTATTAAAAAAAAATTAAAAAACTGAATGAATTTGTTTCATAATTGTCCTTTATAAAGCCTGGATGTTTTGGTGCCAAATAAAATTACGTATAATAACCATGAGTCATTTACCCCCTACGATATTTGAATGAACATCCCTTGGGAGTGGTGATTCCACGCTTTTGTTTTGCCAGCGGTTGTAAAAACAAGTAATTTACTCACATCTTAATGTTGCAAATGTCAGTAAGGCGAGTGACGTAGCTTTTACTGCAGGTTATGGTCAGTCGGAGTGAAATCACTCCTGCATACTCAGGGTAATGGGAGAAGGACAGCACTGCCCTACTTTTAGACTGGCATAATTATGTAATGTGTGTGTACCTGCAGCACCAGCAGCACGTCAACTCCTGCCTGCGAGCGTTGACTGTGAACGGAGGAGACAGCACCTACACACCTCTTTTTCAGTCATTTCACATATCCCGTCTTGACCTAATGGGCTTTTACCCTCAAAATTTGCCCATTTGCTTAAGTAAAGTCAGATTGTCCCATTTGTTGCTCTCACCTTTTCTCATTTCCCTCTCCTCTATTTTCAGCTCGTTTCTGTTTTCGGTGCCACATTTCAAATGGAGGGTGACAGTATCCAGCTGTGGATTTCTGTCCTCAAGACAGCATTTTAGAGAACGGCTTATCCACACAAGCACACACACATTTGCCTGGAGACACACACATGCATGCAGACAGACAGAGAAGAGCTTTTTCTCTCCATCTCCCACAGAACGGCTTGGAGATAAAGTTAGCTAGCAAACACAATGAAGGCAAACAGAAAGCCTCCGCAGTAAAGATGCATCTTGATATAACGAGGTAATCATTTTTCCTCTCTCTTTTTTTTTTTTTCTCTCAGAAAGCGAAGCTTCATGCTGCCTTGCAGGAGAAAAATCGTCTGAACCTTGAGGTGATCAAGCACCAGCAGAAGGCGTCCAAGTATGACCAGGTGAAGCCTTCGCGTGTTTTCGTGAAAAAAAGATCACAAATAGCAAGGACACAAACACACACAGAGGGATGATCGATGGCTGACCAGAGCTGGCATTGATCTAAACCTCATGGATGCAGCACATCACAAGCTCTGAAGCCTTATAACTGTCTCAGTGATATGTTGGACATGAGCTCCCCTCCATCCGTCAAAGAGGCTCTCTTAGCACATGTAACTTTCTCTCAATTACTTTTTGTGCCATTTTTGACACACAACTGCTATAATCCGATTTATCTCTTGAAACCCAAAGGCGGTCCAAAACTTTAAGACTCACTTCAATGAAAATCATGTTTTTTGGTGTTTTTACTTGTTCTTGTGGCTTTTGTCTCACGATAGAGGACATATAAAAAGGAAATTAACCTTAAAATTGCATTTCTGAATATTTCTTTATTCAAATCATTGTGAATCAGGATCAGACAAAAAACGCCTTCCGAAAAAGTTTGTATTTTTGATGTTTAAACTACAGTCAGTAGGCCACAGGCTCTCTAATCTGATGCATCCACTTGCAGACAAATAGATCCATGTACGTCTTTGTCTCTCACCTGACTGTACAGATGCCTCCAATATTGCTCGCCATATTTGTTTCATTGTTAAAGTTGGGTTGATGTGTATGAGGGGCTGAAAACTAGAGGGAGAGAATAAACAACAGTGTTATGGGATGTGTAGACAGACTTACACAGTACTAATGCAAATTTTTATAAACTCCTGCTGCTTTGCAGAAACTGATGTTTTTTTATTTGGCAAAAAAAAATGCATAATCATAATTAAAAGACCACTGGGAATGCTTTTATAAGAGATCAAAAGATTATTAGAATGAGACTTTAGCTTTGTTTCCACTGAGCAGTTCAGTACAGTCAGTTATTTTGAGCTTTTACAATTAAATGGACCCATTGAACAGTTCCGTTACATTCCTCTTCAGAGCCCCCATCTGTTGAAGGTCCATAGAAAAATAGAACGGGACAGATGGGGTGGAGTTTCCGCTGCCACCCGTTGATTGGCAGAAAGTGATGACGACATCAGAAAGCATCAGTATAGCGGCTAAGCTCGCCTTTCCGTTTTCCTCTTTACAGCAGTATTCTTCCTAGCCGCAAGTAATCTTCTTTCAAACAACATTAAATTCTTGTTATAGACAATGTAGCAGGAATGAAGCAAGGAGAAGATGAGCTGCTGGATGAACTCCATTGTTAGCAATTTTCTAGTTGTCATCACTACAACAACACAATGACACGCTAGCGATCTACACCACGCATGCGCTCACAAACCGCTCAGTGGAAATGAGGCTTATGATTCACCACTGCATAGGTACCAGCAGATAAGTTTGTTCTCACTGTCAGTTTGAAGACATTAATGGATTTACCAGTTCATCTAATCTTTCCTCTATACCTAAAACATTATTTAGTGCCACTTAACTCACAACGCAATTTCCGTTATACTGATCAGATTTATTTTTACATCCCATATTTGATAGGGGAAAAAAAACAATTTTAGCATTTGTGTTTTCCAGAGAATGGAACAACCTTCCCACTGTGATCATCTGATCATGTTTAGATCTATCAAACCATCCTCAGGAGTCTTTTAATTGTGACTATGCTGTTTTTTTTTTTTTTTTTATAGCCAAAATCTAAAACCTTTGTAGTTTTCTAGGACATAGTTTCTCCAGAGAGAATTCATTAGAAATTTGCCTCTGAGTTGTGGGTGGAACTGTTGGCAGGGTTAATCCCACCCCACTTCCCATCATTCATATTTTTACATGCTGTCACGCTAGCTTACAACATTACCAGTACAACAATGATGGTGAGCAATATTTGAGTTCTCCTGCTGTACAGTTTGGCGTGTGTGTCTATATGCTTTGTGTTGGTCATATACTTTACTTTATATCATTATTTGCATTTTGCTTTCGTCTGTTTCTCTTGGTTTAATTGTTACATAACTTTACTTTGTTTTTCTTTTGTTATTAACATAACAGTAGGAACCCCTCGAAAACAAAACCTCATGGGACTAAATATCCCCTCCTTATTGGTGTGTGTTTTCCATCGTCCAGACCCATGAGGGAGGGGGGACAGTGACCGTCTGTGATTGTAGGCGATTAGCTGTTCTGGCACTAAAAGGGACTTTCACAGAGGGGGCTGATTTAACACGTGTCCAGGCTCTTGCTCCACAAAAACGATGCCATCTGTGCGCCGACAAGGTGGGCACGAGATGAAAAGAAAGCGGGACCATAAGCATGTTCAGTCCCACCAGACATCGTCTGTGAATGAAAGCGTCCGGCTTGTAAGGGCAAAACATGGGAAAAATGGGCAGAATACAAAGGAATTTGCAAAGAGGACAGAAGATGGGGGGAAAAAGAGAGGGACGAGCTCTGGGAGTGTGAAATGCAGGGACAAGGGAGTGGTGATATAATTAGAGAAAGTAATCATGGTTTTTGCTTTGAAGAATCGTTCTAAGCATCGAGGAGAATTATTGCATAAAACTAGATTTTTCTGACAGCTATAATAGAAAATTAACACCCTTAAATTCCACTGTGTAAGATTAAGGCCAATCTATTTGCAGAAATCCAATCTTATATTGATAACTACAGTACGTTCCTATCATTTTTCAGTGGCACTTTAATTATTTTTGACAAGGAGTCGTATTCTCTTAGTTAAAGTCCCACTCCAATCATTTTTGATCCATTGTATAAGGGTTCCCAGTGTTCTTTTAATTATGATTAAGCCATTTTTAGCCAAAACAATTAAATCTGTGTCATTTTATAGGACATAGTTTCCACAGAGCGGCGTGAGTTCATTAGAAATTCATCTCAGAGTTGTGACTGTATTTGTGGAGTAATCCCAACCACATTTCCCATCATTACTTTGCATACACTCCCCTGCTTGCGACTGTCACAACCCCAACCTATCATTAGGGGTGCAACAAAAATTCCAAGCAATATCGGCGCTATCCAGCTGTACAGATTTGAGCCAGCTCAGAGGTGAAAACGTTCATGGATCGATTGTTTCCAAGTGAATGCATTAGAATGGGGCGGTGCAGTGGGTTTGCGGCCTGCCGAATGTAGCACCTTTGTCACAGCTACATGCTTTTTCAAATAGTACTTATTCACATCAATTTGAATAAAGTGATACTGAGAAACGTAGTTTTAATTTTCTTTAGATATCTCCTTCAACATGAAAACAATGCAATGCCTTCTCACTCCTAACTTGTCATATATGGATGAATGATTCGGGCCCCCTCCGAGTCACTTTTTGACGTTTTTGGTGTCCCAAACTCATCATTTTTTGACGTGCTGGCTGTTTCTCATTAAATCAGGGGTCATTGAGCTATGGGGTGCGAATCAGTGCTGGTCCAAGGGACGCTTGGTACCGGGCCACAGACCGGGAAAAACATACCCTAATCAGGGCTCCCCAACCCTCGGGTCGTGTTTCGGTACCGGTACCCTAACTTGATACCCTAACCCTAACCTGGAAACCCAGAGCCTAAGAAAAGATTACTTACTGTGCAACAGTTAGAAACAATCTGAAATATTTCTTTGTGACAAGAAAGACAGGAGAGATATTGGTCAGAACCAGTTTTTTGGTCTGTTACTGCGTCCAGTTCCACGTCCGGTACCGTGTCTGATACAGCATCTGGTATTTGCGTCCTGTACCACGTCCTGTACCGCATCCTGTACCATGTCCCGTACTGTGTTTGGTACTGCGTTCTTTACTGCATCCGTTACTGCATCAGGTACCGAATCCAGCGCTGCATTTACCCAGAGGATTGGGGGTCCCTGATTTAATAGGAGCGCAGCCAGCGCATCAAAAATGACGACTTAGGGGACACCCAGAATGTTTAAAAGTGAGTGAGGTAGAGGGTGCCCAAATCATAAGTCAATATATAGCGAGTTGGGAGTGCAAATACTACAAGAACATGTCAAACACGCACACACAAAAAAAAGATTTTCATTTAAATGTTTCCTGGAAAGTAACCTAAACTTGTGGATATATCTCTGTCAAAGAAGTAGCATTAAAATACAAGTTTATAAACGATGTCTGAAATGGATGTGCCGTGTTTCTGCTCAGGGTCTTGCCTATTCTTTCTTAATTAATGAGCAGAAGTTGCGTGGCTGAGGGACGGCTCTGTTGAGTTTTTGTTTTGCAGAACCGACTCACAGCTCTGTAGCTGATGTCAGAAAATAAGACAGGCTGCTCAAGTCAGCAGCTCTGTCACACGGAAGGCTTAAATGAAAATGTGCTGATTAATTTATCTCCAGATTTCAAACTCTTCATCAACCCTCCAGCCAACGAGGGACAACAACTGCCTCTGTTCATAAATGTAAAAAGTAGGTCGAAATCAAACCCTATTAAAACTACACAGCGACTTTATTATAATTGGAAACGACAACCCTGAACGCAACAATTGAAAATTCATACAAGTGTTTATTTTCTTTGACAGTTAACAATTGTTTTTTATGCTGCTATTCTTTGCTGACTCCTTACTCATATCTACCTTTTGTCTGGGATTGAAACACCTGTAGGTCCAGTCTGACTATGACCAGCTAAGACAAACCTTCAGTGCAGTGAGTCGAGAAAGAGACACAGCCCAGCAGCAGAAAGCCAGCATGCTCCATGTTCTAAAGTGAGGAAGTTGAACCTCGGAACATGTTCTAAAAGGTGAGGAAGTGAGTTTCACATCCTTCTTAAAGTTTTATTCTGTCCTAAGCCTCCCTTCTTCGAGTTTTTGGTAAAGGCCTGTCATGAGATTTTATTTCGTAAACGGGTTGTAGAAAAATGTCAACACTGGAGCTAAAGCTGTGGAGTTACAGAGTCAAAGAGTGCAGACTCATCGGTCTGTTCTCTGCTGCTTATTGGGGGTTCTGGTTAGTGAGCAGCAGTCTTACCAAGGAGAACTAGACCTCCCTGTCCTTGAACGCCTCCTCCTGCTCTCGTTTCCAGGCCAGCTGAGGGATGCTTTCAGGGTCTGTCACAAGGCCTTCTGTCATTTAGACATGTCCATAATGCTTCATTAGGAATGAGTCTGGATGCAATCACCGCACCTGAATTGACACCATATGAAGGAGGGAGGAGTTTGTCTGCCCGAATGACTCCAAGTGCCTTGTCGTCAGGGGCAACTACCCCCTGTCAGGCAGGGTCACTCAAGGCATGCTGGTCTAGGAGCACCAGCCAGACAAGGGGTAGTTCATCTGACAACATTTATAAATGTAGCGTCCCAGATGAGAGTTGGCACGCCCTGACTCTGAAACCAGGCAAGAGGGAAGGCGTTTTACATAGGGTGACTGTGGTGTAGAGCTGTCGACCTCTGACCCAAGGGTTTGATTCCCGCCTAAGCCGCCCATATGTTTAAATATCCTTGGGAAGGACACTAAACCCTACATTGCTTCCTGTGGTCATAGGTTGGCGCCAATGTTGATGGAACCACCATCAGTGTATGAATGTGTGTGTGAAGGGGGCTATAAAGTAAAGCACTTTGGGCCTCCAAAGAAGCTAGTCTTTTATTTATGAGTATACTGTTTATAGCAAAAATCATAATGCCTGTGTTGTTTTTTAAGGTATATTTTGCAGACATGTTTTTTGCAGACCAGCAAAGCCTCAATAGAAATTTGCCTCGGACTGGTGGCGCAGAAGTAACTTTACAATGATATCTTAGCATTTCTTTGTTTACACTCTCTCCCGCTAGCTTACGGCCCCTCACAACCCAAAGCTAAATTTAGCATAAAAAAAAAAAAACAGGCAAAATTGGGGCTATGAAGTTCTGAGACAGATGCCTTCTCAGGCAAGAAAAAACAAAGACAGACATGAATCCATTTGTCTGCAAGTGGATGCATCAGAATTGCAGCGAAGCAGCGAAACTTTGGCCCTTCCATGGCAGCTCCTGCATCACAAACTTGAGATTTTTCAGGTTTCATTTCGTCCTGATCCATCATAATTTGAATATTCCTAAAGGCTTTATTATCTGTTCTCTGTTATGAGAAAAATGCACAAGAAAATGTTAAAAAATCCAAAACGTAATTTTCCCCAGGGTGGCTCTTTTAAGAGGACTTAAAATGAACATTTTGTGCAAGTTCCATGCAGGTATTAAGAAAACAGAACCATTTATGAAAACACTTTGAAACTCTCAGTTTTACCCAAAAATCTTTTTGTTTTCTTCAAAATCAAGTCTTTTAAGTTTGGCATATTGTAGTGCTGACTGGCAACTTGAATAGACCATAAAGCCTTTCTGAGATAATTTAATAACTTCAGAAGGCAGCTTGCAGTGATTCGCAAATCCTGGAACTGAATTTATAAACTGCCGTTGAAAGAGAAATGCAGAAACCAAAGATTTGATTATTTCTTTGAAGTTTTTGAAACCCGTTCTGTTCGTTTATCTTTAACTGATACAAGATTCAACATTGTTTGAAAAAACACCTTTGACACATCTTGTCCTGCTGGGTAAGGAAACTATGAAACTGATCAAATCAGGCAACATATGAAGCCAAGCATCTCTTGTTTCACAAAGAATTTCTTTTTTTTTTTTTGTTGCTGTTTGCCAATAGCAATCAGACACAGTATCACCACGCTGAGAGACACTTTCATTACAAATCTTCACCGCCCCACATCTCTTATCGATTGTTTGTCAGGGCATCTGAGAAGGAAATTTACGTATATGAGAAAACCCGACCGGTTCTCTGATACGTTATAGAAATGTTTGTCACTTTCTTATTCAGAATTAATTTGAGGATGTTCAGAAAAGTGTTGTGGGCTGTAAAATTCAGAAAAAAATATGAAAAAACAAAAAATTATCTTTTTTTAAAAGGACTTTCCCTGTTGGAATATCAACTTTAGCCTCTGTGTAAAGCTGGCACGCTCTTTCTCTGGTTGTGTGGGTTTCCACTGGGTTTTCCTCCCACAGACCAAAAGCATAGATATCAAGCTAATTGGCTGCACAGACTGAAAACGTAGGCTGCAATTACTTTATCAGACCATCACTGTTTTCCAGTTCATTTAAACCAATACTGTTTAAAGGCTTTAAAATTAATTTATTCTTTATTAAAAAATAGTTTGGATTTGAGTTCAAATAAAACTCTTTTTCTTGTCTCACATTTTTCATCTCCGTTCATAATTATTCAAGGGAAGCTAATCCTTCCAGCCTTTTTATTTAAAGATCCAGTGTTAGATACTTTCTCTCCGAGCCAAGTCTTCTTCTGGTATTTGCTAAAAAGCTGTAGGTGTCATCATCAGGGTCACGTGTAAACATGCAAGGCTTAATAAAGCTGTTTACAGGCTTCAGTGACAAGCTGTAAGCCACTGCAGTCCTGCGCAGCCTAAAATCTCTTTTGATTAAGCAAAGCAGGGGCTTCGGAGGAGCTACTCTTTATTTCAAAGTTTTTTCTTTTTAATCGGCTTTGTCTTCCTAAGCTCACAGAACCCAAGCCAGGTTTTGAAGAATTCTTTAACTGGCAAAGAAATATGAAATGAGAGAAAATGAGAAATAACTTAAGATGAGGGGCACAAGGACAGATCAACTTAAAAAAGATCGTAATCAAATGTTAAATTAACTTTTGTATTTTTCAGATTATGCGTCATTCCGTAGTATAAGTTGCAAAAGCAAAAAAAAGTATAATGCCTGGTTAACACCGGACGCGGAAGTGCGTTAAAGTGGTGTGTGAGCGTAGTGCGCGTGGTATCCGCTTAAGTTCCATTACTAGCCAAGTCGAAGCTTGGCTAGTGATCTGTTTGGATCCCAAATTATAAATAAAACAGTTGTTGCATGCCATGAGCCAGCTGTGGAGGTCCGCGGCACATCCTGTCTGGTGTGAACTATACCATAAGATAACAAGGGGCCTTCGTCCGCGCCGCTTTGGGGTGCTTCTGCGTCTGGTGTGAACCAGGCATAATAACAAAAAAATAAAATCATATATAAGTTGCACTGGACAAGTTGTACTTTTGGGAGAAATGTGAGAACAAGAATGGACATTTAATCTTTAAAGGCAAAAGATAACAGAATAGATTGAGAAAGGACATGCTAATAAGTCAACTAAACTTTTTGTGTCATTTCAAATCACTAAATCACTAAATGTATTGAATTCTTCATCCTCTGTGTCACTTTTGAACCAAAAAAAAAAGCCCACGTAAAGTGAAAAAATCCATAGACACCGCTCCATGTAGCAATCAGGCTAAAAACATTAGCAGCTAGCTCCTCTTACAAGCTGTCAAGCTATTAACACATTTTCGGACATGCGGCGAGCAGTGACGTGAATTTGACATGCAAATCGCGTTAGCTTTAGACTGAGTGGCGCCTCTTCTTCTGCGTAGATGCCAGTAGCAAACACTGATACGCATAACTACATCGCCCTCTAGTGGTTGTGGCTATTTTTTTTATTAAATCACATAAAAGTCGCACTTGAGTACAAGTTGTACTCCAGGCCAAACTATCCAAAATATTAAGCAGAAGCATAAAAACACAACTTATATTACAAAAACACAGTAGTCTGTACAAGGTTGTTGGTCTCAGTATCAGGAATTGATGTAGCAATACATTTTTAGGATATGTGTCAATTTCAAAGTATTAAAACAGATTGACTTTTATTTTCCCAGATGGAGAAATTTTGCTTTTTTCCTGTCTGACTCTTAAAGGTTTGAAGCTAAATCATGTGATTTCTCTTGGAGTGCTGCTAAAGCTCCAGCAGTGTCAGTTCCTTCATCTAAAACCTGCACATATTTCACTATGAATCCTGCGACTTCTTCCAATCAAGCAGATGCACCTGGGCTTTTCTTACTTTTAATAACTGCCATCATTAGCATAAAGAGTCGCTAACTGAAAGTCGCGTCTCTGGAGGGCTGCTACTTGATAACCTGCCCGTAGTAGAAAGCACCCACCATTCTGTGTCAGGAACAGGAGCACTCTGACAAATGTAGCAAAGTCTTGCTATCTGTCACCATCAGTAAAGTAATACTGTGGTTGGCCAATTCTTTGGATATACTGTCAGAGAGCTTCTCTAATATCATCCTTCATCTTTCTTTCCTTGCAGCTTATGCACGAGGCAGTGGAGCTGAAGCAGCAGCTGCAGACAGAGTATGAGCAAACCTTTGTGGCCCTTCACACCAAGCAGAAGGAGATCAATCAGCTGCAAAAGGTTTGGCATCAAGTTACGAGGGAAGACATAAAAAATGCTTTGAAAGAGTTTATTATTTTGTAGACTGGTCATTTTTCTGGCAGAAAAGAGCGTTGGAGTTGTTCAGGGCATATGAGAGCTGGAAGACCGCGGTGAGATGTGCTGTGTTTAGAAGTTTAAGGTGGAGGTGGGACTGCACCAATATTCTCTTTGAGCTCCTTCTTGTTTCTACAGACTGACAGATGAGGTAAGACAAGAATCTCAGTGGGTCGAGATGTTTGCAGATGACACTGTAGTGAGAGCAAGAATCACGTGGAAGAACATTTACAGAGGTGGAGGAATTAGGGTAGCTGTCTCTTTGTGAGTAACAGGAATCAGGAATGAATCAGCTCATCTTAAGATGTTTTGGAGATAAATTCAGAGAAGCAGATTGAGATGATTTGCACATGTTGAAAGGACTGATAGACATAAGGATGTTGAGGTTGGAGTGACTTGGGACATGTGGGTGGTTGGTGTCAGAAAGGAAGATGTAGGAGATAAGGTTATAGGTGGAGGAGGATTTGCCCTAATGCCCGGTCTATTCTTAATGGATGGAACAGTTTATTTTAACAACAATTTGATTTGATTTGATATTTGTGGTTGACAATTTGATTCACTTTCAATTTTGGTTCATTTTGAACGACTTGATTCATTGACTACGATCGATCCAGGACATCTTTAGCAAAAAATTCAACCAGTGTGACTCAGAGATGAACACCAGGACACTGAACAGAGCAAGATTCCTGTATTTCTTTTCAATATAATCAAATAAGTAAACAAGAATTAGTGGTAAATCCATTCACATTTTAGTTTCATAAAGCTCAGCCCAGAGTTGTTTTTCCACATCAAACTGATAGAAACAGAACATTATTTAAAATTCTACCACACTGTTTGGTCATATGTCTTTAAAATGTGTTTCGACACATTGGACTTTAGTGATGGTTGATCATTTTTTGCTGCCATCACATTTGTTTTCACCTGTGATGCCACGTGGTCATTTTTACGTTAAAGTGATTGATGTCTCAATCCAAATTGTGTTTTACACTATTTATTCGATTATTGATTTATTTAATTTTAAAATTATTTTTTAATGGCGTAGGTTGATTTGATTCTGCCTCAGATAGATCGATCTGTTGTATCGTAGAAATAGATATTGACTCATCGATTCATCATTAAACCCCTACTTCATAGTGATCCTCCATTTCATCAATTGCATTGTGCTCCTACAGCATTCGTGTGGTCTAGTTCATACTAATGTTAGCCGGTTTTACTTATGACTGTTTGCAATAACTGCAAGAAACCTCTGATAGCGTTAATACATCTGAAGCCTGATGATGGAATTGTTTCCAGCATTTTAATTGTTTGGGGTTTTTCATGTCTGAATCTTTGAGATTCTGTTTTTTTTTTTTTTTTTTTGTACAAACAAAATTGTATTTCTGTATAAAAAGTTGTTCTGAAAATACGTGCATTCATAAAATAATTTTGTGGTTAATTGATAGTGCATTAGGCGGTACATCAATACAATTTCCTAGATCGAGTTTGCACCTTCTAAACGCTTGAAATAAGTGTAGGGTATGTGAACGCGATTGTAATATGAGTGTAAAATTCTAATTGTGGTTGATGTCATCAGCTTTTGTCTGGTTCACAGTGGACACGGAAACGCTACAAAGTGGTGTGGAACGTCAGCCACGTTAGGTCGTCTTCTTCTTCTTAGCGTCTTTGAGTATCTTTTAAAAGCGCTATATAAATAAAATGTATTATTATTATTATTATTATTATTATTATTATTATTATTCTGCGGAGGCTTGCGCTGTGGAGCAATCCTTTCAACTTCTGGTCTATGTTTTCCACAAGAAATCTGCGTTGATCATGGCAGGAAGTTACGCTAAGACGCATGAAAAAATACAGTCAACTTTCAAAATATAAATATAACCAATTTTTCACAATAAAATACCGTTATTGATAAATGAGACACACATGTACACACACAGATTGACAAGTGGCAACAAGTCAACATGGGTGATCTTGAAGCTGTAAATAACTACAGCTGAGTAGAAGCGCCTGTAAAATACAAGTATAAAAGTCTGGTGTGAACTCTAGGTGAGATGGATACCATTTGCACTGATTCGTAGCGTCTCCGTGTCCGGTGTGAACCCGGTGTTACAGCTCATGTTGCACAGTGATGGGGTAATTCCCCAATTATGCAACTCATGCAACCAGAGCAATTAGAAATCGCTAATAAATAAATTAAAGAATAAATTGTGACTAAAAAGTGCAGATGAAAGATATAGAATGGAAATTTATTTTTATATTACGTCAAAAACCCTAACATACTTATACCTGATAAACATCAAATAATGAATAAACATAAATACAGTAGAATTTTAAAATGCAAGTTTATAATTCTTGAAAGTTTTGCCAAGTAGGAGTTCTGGAAAAATAATTTTGTCCAACTATAATTATTGTCAATGACATTGAGAAACAAAGGAAGTACCATTATCTTTTGTCTGGGGTTTCATTTTATGCTCCATATTGTCTGTTTGCCTGATGCTGACAGAAAATTATTTAACCCAGAATTTCCATAGATTATACTTTATATTACCTAAAAAAATTCTCCTGTAATCCTCTTGTTTTATTGAACTGGAAAAAAGGATTATTGTCATGTAAGGGTTTGCTTAACATGGCATTTTTCTAGCCGTTCCAACCCGTACACATCCTAAAATAGATCAGGTACTTGTCATCAGTGCTGTGCTGTCAGAAGAAGGCATCACTTCAAGTAGCAGTTCTGTGATGAAGCCGGTGAGCCTCTTCCAGGCTCTGTGTTGACAGTTTGTCTGCTGTCTGCTATCTTTTTCCATGTCTTGGAGCGTGGTCACAGTGTCAGCTGTCACAATTGGTTTGTGCATGTTCTCTGCAGGCTTGGGTTCAAACTGACCAGGAGCATGAAGAAGCATTACACCTGTTAAAGGTACAGTCACCTTTACATGTTCACTGCTACACTTCTCAAATGTACCAAACCTCATTCTACCAGGAGTAAAGATAAAAAAGTTGTATTTGCAGGCAAATTTACAAAATGTACACCTTTATTTGGTATTTGTTAACATTTATTTCATAAACTGAATAAAACATGTTTTAGACACTAAAATAAAATGAGAAAACTTAAACATTTCAATTTTCTTGTATATTACAATAGTTTGAATATTTTAAATTGATCACTGTCTTTAAAAACACAAATTCCAGATGTTTCGCTGTTTTGCATCATAGGTATCTAACTCAGAACATAACCAATAATCGGGGACTCTACTTGATTTAGCATAACCATAAAATAAACAATTATTAAAGAATTGTTAAAGAAATTGACCATTGAAGCCTTTCAGTCCTTGTCCTTGTTTGGTGATTAGCAGCCATATGAACATGAATATATATATATATAAATATATATATATATATACCCATAAATATCAGCATGGCTGATAATCAATATGATAGCCATATATGGGTGTTTGTATATGACATCTTTTTAGATAGGTTTGATTTAAATTCCGATAGGCTGTAGGCCAAAAGTAAGGGATATAAAACCCTTATCATTCCTTTCAGCAAATATTAGGTTGACGGTAGATGTCAAATCAAACAAAAAAAAAGAACCCTCAGAAACAAACACATTTTCATCACAGCATCTTTACTTTTACCAGAGAAACCGCTGTATAAATTAAAGTTTTTACCAGGTTGCTACTCTTCAAGAGTCCAGGAGTCATTAAAGTGAAAGCTGAAAATGTTCCGAAATTTAATGAGCTGTTTTAATCTGACCGGCGCCGCCATCGCTGGAGTCCTGCTGCAACCAGGGTCGAAGCAATTCTTGCTCCTTATTAGTAAAGAAAAGGCATGTCTAATTGCAGTCTGCACACCTATAGGGGTTTAATAATTTAAGCGTAAGGCGTCTCTCGTCATGCTGAAAATGTTGGCGAAAACAATTCCCCTCCCTTACTGCCTATGTGTAACAGTAGGAATGCAACAATTTCTAATTACCTTCTACAAACTGGGATAATAGGAGCAGAACATTGGGTCAAATGTTTGAAAGTGGCCACCCACACTGCCAATGTCAGTTTTAATGAGACTAATGTTTAGCAACAGAGGCGACAATGTTTACTTTGAATTTGTGTCTGGATGACTCATGCCTCAGAAAGTGTGAGATAACGTGATTCAGTTCTGCCCTTTTTATTTTTTTATTCTGTTTTATCTATCATCAGAAACATCTCTGGCTGACTTTGCAGTGCATTTGCATAACCTCTTACAGTGCACCTGCATTTATCTCAGATCAAAACATGCACAAACCATGTTTCATTGCAGTTGGTAAAGATGCTTGTTACTGCCTCATGTACTGCAAATTGTTTTCTTATTTTGCACTGAACCCCTCAGTGACAGAGAAGCAAGTATAACAAAAATTAGACTTTTTTTCCTTGTCAGTAACATCTAAATGTCATCTTTTTTCACTAGAACATTAATTTCAGCAAAGCTTATAAAATGTAAAATGTTTTACTGTAATTTCCTTATATTTTGTATTCCTAAAATAAATTCCTATTTTTGTCCAAATACAATAAATATTTCCATTTTTTTGTATTTAATTTCCCTCTTTACTTCTTAATTCAAGCTTTTAATACTTTGTAGTCATAAAAAATACATGTTTTTGTTAAATCTAGTCCAGGGGTGTCAAACTCATTTTGGTTCGGGGGCCGCATTCCACCCGTCTGATCTCAAGTGGGCCGGGCCAGAAACATAACAGCAAAATAACCTTTGTTCAACGTGTTATCTTCAGCTTTATTTTTGTGTTATTTCTTAGTTGCAAAAACAACCCAATAGTCTAATCATTTATTATTACATTTTCATTCACTAAGTCCAAAGTATTTCAAATAAAATGGATTTCACTAAGTAAAAAAAAAAGGTTTATTTAATTTTACACAGACTGAATGTTTTACATCTGACATTAAAGTATCCCGATAGTAAACTAAAGAGGGGCTACGGAAAAAAAATAAATGTTTTATCAATGAGAAATCAAACTAAAATGAACCCTCCGAACACCCGACGGACGCCCTGAACTAGACGTCCTGCTGTGGGCAGCTGTGAGATCGACGTGATAAATAAAACGTTTTTATTAGTCATAACTGATATTTTATTGAATTAAAGGCAAAATATGGCTTTATTTGTAGTCTTTGGACAAAACAATCTTTGATTTTAATAAATAAGGCGGAAGACGAACTTTGATCAGACGGCTGCAATGCAGGTCTCACCTGCAGTGGGGGGCGGAGCCAACCAGAGCTGTCTGCTATAAGAAACCCCACGAGGAAGAATGTGATCTTAATTTTGCTTTGGCTTTGAGTTTCTACAACATCAACAACCACCTGTGTTGTCAAAAAAATCACGAAAATTCTGTTTATCTCCGAAAGTCCCGCCCGCCGCTGTTACGAGAGGCGAGGAACAGAGCAGACAGACACGCCCTCACCTGAGAGCAGATTCCAGCTGCTCTCAGGTGGAATCTGCTCTCAGGTGGGGGCGTGAGAGCAGATTCCACCTGAGAGCAGATTCCAGCTGAACCGATCTGAAGTCCAGCTGATCAAACTTCTCCCTAAAACCTTTTTATTATTCCTCACAAAATCAACAGGCAAAGCTTATGATGAAAAAAAAGTAAAAGAAAAGAGAAAAAATAGATTTCCATGAACATCAAATGGACAGCTGAGCTCTTAGGAGAGAAATTCTTATTTTTTGTCTGCCTGGAAGCTGAAGCCACACAGACAGACTGAAGTATTATTACTGTCTGTATGACCACATATAAAGGTCACATCATAGAGCTGTGAGGTCTGTCATGTTCCTCTACCAACACAAACTCTTCAGTTTTTGGCCCAAAAAAGGAATCTTTTTTTTTTGTATTTTCAGTCAAAAATGTGTTGATTAGTTTGTTGACTAAATTTAGTTTAGTTGTTTTTATGAAATTACACCCAAAACTGTCATTTTATGTTGTAAAAGCAGTTTGTTAAACATTTTGGTTTCCACAGCAAAATGAATCTTATTTTTCCAGATGGAATTTTCTGTTTTTTGCTGATTTTATGTTTATGTATGAATAGAACATGGAAAATTACTTTAAAAACGCAGTGTCACATAGATGGGTTGTCCTGATTAAAATTATATCAAATGTTTAATTAAAATACGGAGGTAAATTCAAAAGTAAACAAAAACAGAGCTTTAGGTCCTTGGTTCCATTGGGTTAAACTTGCAAACATTTTGGTCCCTTTGTCTCCCAAAACTAGGGAAGTTTCTTTATTTCTTTATCTCTTGAGTTGTCTTTGCTCCCCCTAGTGGTTAAATCGCGCATTGCATCCATTTCTTAAAAGAACCATAACTCGCCACAGGAGTGGGCTAGAAACTCACTTTCTTTTTTGAAAATTCTTATATATTTTTTTCTTCATAACTGGGCCGGATTAAATCATCTAGCGGGCCGGAAACGGCCCGCGGGCCGTATGTTTGACACCCCTGATCTAGTCGTTAATTGTTGATTTCGGCTGACATGTGCAAATGAAATATGACCTACTTTTGTTTAAATAATAGTTTTTATGTTTCTAATAAAAAGTCTATGTAAATGGTCCTTCTGGGCTACCATGTTCAAAACTCTCGTGATCACACGTTGCTGTGAACGTTTTTAAGACTGTTTTTAGACTTTAACTAGAACTGGGGACTAGGCATGCGAAGCGCATTCAACACACTGGTGTTCACATTCAAAGCATTCTTGTTCCCAACTCGTCATATATGGACTTATGTGCCACTTTTTGACATTTTGGGTCTTCCCAACTTGCAGTCTTTTGACGTGCTGGCTGTTCCCATTAAATCAGGGGTCCCCAAACCTTTTATTATCAATATCTCATCTATGATCAGTTTTTAAACTATTGGCACTTTTATGAAACCAAATCAGAGTCCTTGATTTGTTAAAGCTCAACTGGTTTAACTTTTAACACGCCTTCAATAGATGCATGTTTTGCACATCGAGCACAAAAACAGACTTAAAAACTTGTTTAACAGTATGTGACAGCGAGAGTTTTGACGCTGAAGCCTGAAATGTGGCTGTCTGGGCTAACATGGACTTTTCACTGGAAGTGAATCCGTGTTGAGGGAGCCGTGAACATGACATAAAACTTAAATTTGTGTTACTTACAGCCTTATACACTTAAATAATTTCATGGATTACTGCAGGATTCCTTCTGCTGCATTCAGTTAAATTAGACACTTCAACTACCAGTTTTGGAGAACCACATTTGTCTTTTTCCCACTGACTTCATCCTCGTTTCCATTCTGATTGCACTTTTGTTCATCTCTTAAAGGTCAAAGTTCGCGACCTGGAACTGATATGCAGGTCATACGGTGAAAACTTCAACCACCTTCCCAAAGAGTTGCTGGACTTTTATCTGCAATCAGCACCTGTGGAGATAAAAACCGATCCCAGCTTCAAGAACCAGATCCAGTCCACACAAGGAGAAAAGCTCCCACCCATCACCACTGGATTTGAAGCTCAATCAAAGAAAGGTGAAGTTATGTATTTTAATTGTTTTTGGTAAAGCAAAAAAACTATTTGATTTTAGTTTGCAGTAACAGCTGGATCAAATGATCAGGACCATTTAGAACATGTGCTTTGTCCTGATGGAAATCTTAGGATCTTGAAGATTTTAGGATTTTAAAAGTTTAGTTGTAGCTGAACCTGTACAGTGTTTATAAATGTGCTTTTATTTCCTCTGTTTTGAGTTATCTCTTGCGGTTTGATGTTATTGCTCAATAGTATGTGCATGCAATCTTGATTTCTATCAACTGAGAAAGTAAGGTGTTTTTGGACCACATTCCTGCATTTTAAACAGGAGTTCTAAAAAGTCTTAAAAGCATCACATCTATGAATTTGAAAATAATACTTAAAAAAAACTTTATTAAGCCTTACATTTTGAAAACTGAGCCTAAAAAATGGTGCTGCTGGAAACTTCTCCATTTCACATTTCGTATCAAAACTTACATTTTTAAACCACTCTGATTAAATCATGTCAATAATCAGCAGGAGAACCTGTTGTAATTCACCAACATGCTGAATACCCAGAAGCTAGTTTTTAAAAAAGACCACAAAAGCATCACAAACAACAAGATAAGAAGGTAAATTTTTAGTAATAAATGATAAATTATAAATTAAAACAGTTGGAAATAAAGTGTATAAAATTGAAAATAGACTGAGAAATTGATCATAATTTTTGACATGCATTACCTTAAGAAGGTCTTAAAAAGTGTGAAATTTAAAATGAAGACTCCTATAGGAACTTTGTTAAAGTATTTATTTAACTATTGACTTGTAACCAATGCAACTTATGTAAAGATTATAGCAAAAATGTTGTCATTTGGCTCTTGGATACAAAAAAGTGTGATAATCATCATTCCTTCAAGATACAAAAAACTTGGGTTTTTGGTGTTTTTAACCTCTTTCTGTGGCCTTTTTCTGATGATGGAGGACATATATAACAAAAATTAAGATCTAAATTGCATGTTTGATTATTTTTTTTTATTTAAATAATTGTCGATCAGGAGCAGATGAGAATATATAGCCTAATCAGAAATGAAAAAAAACCAAAAAGAAACATTGGAAACGACTTTATAAAATGACTTAAAAA
Organism: Oryzias javanicus; assembly: GCA_003999625.1. Taxonomy (NCBI): domain Eukaryota; kingdom Metazoa; phylum Chordata; class Actinopteri; order Beloniformes; family Adrianichthyidae; genus Oryzias; species Oryzias javanicus. The sequence goes on along the minus strand of CM012448.1, from coordinate 13,049,468 downwards.
AATGATTGGAGTGGTCCTTTGAGCAATCTTAGGAATATTATCCTGACATTTGGCAGTATCCTTGTAAACAGTCTGAAAATATCACTGAAAGTACTGATTGTGGCATTAATACATCCAGAATTGCACCAAATCCTGCAGTAAGACAATCTGAAAGACTCCCTGACGACAAGAAGTCACACAATCCAGCTACAGGTTTGATCAATCACCCTACATCTGCAAAAGTAGGGCTTATTTGCCAAAATGAATTGGGGCATGCAACTCTGCCTGCTTAGCATCTGTTAGTAAATCATTTGCAACTTGCATTGTCAAGCTTGCATACATTTTTGAGCATGTAAAACTTCAGTATATCTGGCCTTAATATCATCAAGTATATGATAGAATTTGAATTCAATCATGAGAGCAGAAAATGAAGTGATGCTCTGTTGAGCTCAGTTGGTACCACACCAAGATGAGAAATTGGGCAGCAGATGGTGGAACCAAAGCAGAGCTTGGAGGCATAAATAAAATAACATCTTTGAGACACATCCCACAGAGATGTTTCTTTGTCTCCTTGTTCCACTCACTCAAGATTGAGACACCTGTTGGCCCATTTCCTGCTTTTGGAGTGCTTGTGGAAGAGGCAGAAGGGCTGAGGATTTCCACACGACTAGGCGCACAAGTTCCTGAGGGGTGTTGGGACGCTCCCTTCTGGAATGAAATTTTGGTTGATGAGAAGGAAAGACAGGGAATTTTGCCCTCTCCTAAAAGTCACTAAAAAAGACCAGGAGGTGTTGCAGTGATGCATAAGTGATGTCCATTCGCTCTAGTGGACGCTAAGTTTAAGCGACATTTTTATTACATATGGATATAACTGATGAGATGAGAGTATCTTCAGTCACTGAAGGTTTTAAACGTACTGTAGTTTGATCATGAAATCAATAGATGTGCAATGAGCAGAAAATGGTCGCAAAGGAAATGACGGTTCATCTTTATTTGCTTTTTCAATCCATGTCTCTCAGGCAATGGGAGCGTGACACAGACCCCGCTCCTGATTTCCCAATTATTCAGCTGCGTTCTACCCACAGGACACATCAAACCCCCAGAACTGCGGTCTACTACATCCAGCCCTGTGATAACGGAGCGCCCCAACAGCTCTTCACAGCTTTCTCCATCAGAGGTGATTTTTAGGTGACATTTTAGAGGCACATGTCATTCCATTTAATGTCAATCCAACTATACAATACGGATTATTTCTATTTCTAAATATGATACTGAGTGATGCTTCTGATCAATCTTTAGATGGAGGATGAGGCCAGTCCATCACCAAGGTCCAAACCTCGCTACACCGGCCAGGTCCGCCTCTGCACTGCCCGTTACAGGTAAACAAGAACATCCCTTCATGCAACAATTAAGCTGAAGTTCACATGGTATTATGTAGAGTGTCATAGTGGTGCATGTACAAAAAGTGTTTTTTCTTTTAAGTTACAACCCTTACGATGGACCAAATGAGCATCCAGAAGCAGAGCTACCTCTTGTGGCTGGAAAGTATCTGTACGTGTACGGGGAAATGGATGATGATGGCTTTTATGAAGGTACATCAGCTACAATCTTGTTTTTGCTATATTGTGTGAATAGGGATGCTAGTCCCGCTCCTTTATGTATGTTTCTTGGTGCATAAAAACTCAACCACTCTTTCAGTGATTTCTGCAATGTATCAAAATGTTCAACTCATTCTGGAAAATACTGCTTGTACTTTTGGTATTTATAAATATCAAGCAAAATATTGAGCAAAAATTCATTAAATGAATGAGTAATTGCTCAAATCCTTTAAAAAAAGCTTCAAATTTACTTACAGCTAGAGACACCGCAATGTTTATGAACTGTTTTTTTTTTTTTTTAGGGTAATTTAGAATTTAACTTTTGTTTTAGCAACATGCTAGCTTTTTTATTTGGCTAATATTTTTGCATTATGCTAGTGGTTTTGGCAAAATTAGACATTTTTAAAGTTTTTAAGGCAAATTTAGCATTTAACTAATATTTCAGCAGATTCTGCCAATTGTTTTGGCAGAATCAGACTTTTTCCAATTTTTGGTTGGCATTTAGCTTACATTTTGGCAAGCTTCAGAGTTTTCAGCTCTCAGTTTCAGCATTTTCCGCCATTAGCACTAGCTTTTTCAGCTCACAGCATTCGCACTTGCGTTGTAGCAGGTATCTTGTTCACCTTTATAATGCGTTAATACTTCCTTTCGTACTACATGGGAGATTTTTTGTGAAGTCCCACTCTGATCATCTTTTGATCCAAGTTAAATGTGTTTCCAAGTGTATTTTAATTATGATTATGCTGTTTTTAGCCATTAAAAAAAAATGTTGTTTCTAGGACGTTATGTATCCAGAGTTCATTAGAAATTTACCTCTAGGTTGTGGGCGGGACTGTTGACAGGGAGTAAACCTGCCTCCAATTCCCATCATACCTTTGTTTAACTCACAACCCCTCACACCCCCAATTTAACATTACCGGCGCAACAAAAATGCCAAGCAATTATAGAGGAATCCAGCTGCACAGATTCCAGCTCAGACGGCGGAAACAAAGACGTACATGATCGTCTACAAGTGGAAGCTTGTGCCTTGCAGTTATAGGTCCTACGGAACACCTACCAGCTTTTTCCAACAACGTTTTTCATTTGCCCCTGATTCCAAACAATTTGACTAAGAAATACTCACAAGCGCAATTGTAAGCGTAATTTTCATTATTTTTTTTTACGTTAAAAATATCCACAATGCTGTTTTAAATCGGCGTGGGTCTTGAAGCTCTTCCAAATTCCAAACTTATCACTAAATAGTGAAAATGATGCCAAGCCTAGGGCTCAGCATCTCAAACTCTCCTGCTAAAGAAAAGCTAGTAACTACAGGGGGGAAATTAAAGACAAAATCCTGCAGTGGATGTTTTCTTCACTGCTTTGCCAGATGTAGGCGAGAACTCTTGAGAGGAAAACAACAAAAAAACAGAAAAGCATTCATGCACCAATAGGCTTTGTTATGCAATGACAAAGTCGTCAAAATATGTGTGACAGCTCACGCTGACAATTTGGAAGCGCATGCATCAAAAACCTCAACACATCCATTATAATGCCACTGGAAGAGGAGTACAATATGAAATAGTGTTTATAACAAAAACATTTATGTTGTGAGATTATTTATGTACAATATATGTAATCGTATGCAGAAGTAAAAGAAAAAATATGCTGATGCTATCAGTAAAGACAGCTGTGAATGACATGTTCCTGTCATTCTGACATTGCCCATCATATGCCTCGTGGCATGTTGTGACCTTGTCACTGCTTGAAAAAAATAACATTCACTTTCTTTCTCTTTTTGATCAGAGTGGGATTGTTTAGGCTTTTTTCCTGAATGATATTGTCTTTTATTGTCAGAAGCCCACCTGACCACACTATCCAGCAAAAGTAACAGTGCAGTGATTCATTAGCGGTGGGCGCTCAGAAGCCTCTGTATTTACCACACAGGAGGGAGACTTGGGCCCCAACACCAAGCTGTTGACAAGATGGGACTTTGGTCCCTTTTAGTATGATGACTAATCCAGCAGGGCTCAGCTTAATCATCAGCACACACACAAAGACAAACACTCACTCACTCACCCTTATAAAACACACAGGCAGAAACAGATGGTCTTAAGGTTTCTCAGGCCCTCGTGGAAAAGGGGATTGAAGGACAAGATGATAGGGAGCTTTGTTAAAGAGACACTTCTTGGGTAAAATTGCGATGCTAATCTGTTTTTTTTCTTCTTGCAAAATAAATCCTCTGGGATATTCCTGGAACTGCTCAAAAGCACTAACTGAAGTTTGTTGTGTTGCTTGTTTACTGGGAGGAATTGGAAGGTAGCATTCAGAAATCAATTATAAATCCTACATGTTGGAGAATAACATGCAGGTGTTTCTCACACCTTGCCTTGCTGGGAAAATTTCCACCAACAAAATAGGTCTTCATTTTTGTAAACAAAGTTTTTCCTGCATTGTGTTGAAATGCATTTGAAGAGTATCTGTGGAACAAAGACAGTAATGTTGGCCCATACAGTGCCACCTGTTCCAAGGATTGACTGTATACTCTTTGGACAGCTCACTCCCTCCCCTCTCGTGTCCCAAACAGGAAGTACCTTCTGGTTCCAAGGTCAAAATCCCATAGATTTCTATTGAGAAATATACAAGTATTTCTCTGTCATTTGCCAGAATAACCATTCTTGTTCTTAAACATTATTTTTACATATTCTTTTTAATCCTAATTTTTTTTAATTGTATATTTTTTATCGCAAGCTATTCAAGTTATGAACTGACCAATCAGATGCATCAGTAAAAGCATGTGGTACCTGCTGGCCCCGCCTCGAATGTTTGATTGACAGATTCTCCCGAGCCCGCTTTCAGTGGGAAGGTTGCGTGGCCTTCGAACAAACTCCCCCATGATTGGTGACAGTAGTTCCTCCAAAAACGCGACTCAGACCGACACGGACCAATCAATGTCGACGTGTTTCAAAATGGTACCAATATCAGGAAGCCACGATGATGGCTTTGGCCTCATTTCATGATGGCTGGAGGTAAGGCATTTTCTATGGGTGACATCAACACCTTGCTTTGTCCAGTGAATTAATGTGTCAATGGTACAATTCACTGTATATGAGAACTGGACCGGGAGTGTGACGTCACCCACAAAATGACTTGTATCTGGTTCCAACCAAATGAAGTCAATTTAGTTGTACAGCTGGCGCCATATTTAAACTAGAGCTCACCAGTAAGCAGTGAATGATTCCTACTCCACCAGAGTCTACCTTTCTCTTGCAAACCGCTCGCACCAATCAGGAGTGAGCTTGTTTGTAATACATTCAGGTCAATTTCTTACTGACAATCCAGAAGGAGCCACAAACACTCCTTTGAGAAAAATAGGATACTAATTTATTTCTATGCGACTGCAGTTATTATGATAAACATACTTTTTTTTTGGTGTAACCTAAACATAAATATAAAGAAAAAAATAACAGTTGAAAAAAAGGAAATAGTTTATAATTTTGTTGGAGGTTTGCATGACATCCTTTCAAAATAAAAGACACTTTGTACCGTATTTGATGATCTCAATGCAGCAAAGGTAGATAGTGTCATGTCAGCAGGGAAAAAAATAACACATTTTGTTTTACAATTGTTGATGCATGTTGGCCAGAAATTCACAAATCAGACCTATACTGTATTTTTTAGACCATGAGGAACACTTAACATCCTTTAATTTTTCGACAGTAGGAAAATTTGCCTTATAGATGTTACTATGAATTCTGGCCGTACACTAATCTTCAACTGATTTTTGGTGGTAGAAGACTCTGAAAAATCTGTCAAAATGGTTTAATGCGACTTTGATAAAGCTGAACCGCTATTTTAATTTAAAATAGAAAATCATCTTTTTTTTTCTTTAACCACGAGAGCCACAATGGAGCGCCAAAGAGCCACATGTGGCTCCGGAGCCACAGGTTGCAGACCCCTCCCCCAAAGGAAAGCGAGCTGCAGGAGAAACTGTCAACCAAATGGTTTGAACTTACAACATGAGACCTCAAACTTTTGTTGAATAATTTGCAATTAAGAAAAAATATTATTGAAAAAAATATGAGTATCAAGAAAATTTCAAGAAGAAGGTTTTAGAGTAAGAATGGTTATTCTGACAAAGGACTCTCACTCCAACTAGTCATATATGGACGTATGGTTCGGGCCTCCTCCGTGTCCCTTTCTGAAGTTTTAGATGTCCTTAACTCATCATTTTTTGATGTACTGGCTGTTCCCATTAAATCAGGGGTCCCAACCTCCAAGCCACAAACTGGTACCAGTCTGAAGAGCGCTTGGTGCTGGGCCACAGACACCAATGGCGTCCCCAATTCTCGGGACACGGACTGATAGTCTAACCCGGTACCAGTTCTGCATCCGTTACCCCGTCCGGAGAGAAGGGGACCTGTGATTTAATGGGAACAGATGGCACGTCATAAAGCGACAAGTTGGGGCCACCTAAAACGTCGAGGCCTAATCCATACATCCATACATGAATCGTTGGGAGTGAGAATGTGTAGGAGTGACATGATGAAGGGCAGATTCAATATAGTGGCCTAGAGGGACAAAAGTTAATTCTCCACATGATTGACATAATTGGAGGGGGTAAATGTTTGAGCCTCACTTCTCTTTTATCCAGTTTAGCCATGAAGGCAATAGATTGTTCTAAGTGGCCTTAAAAGGTATCATAAATGGTCTTAAGCTTGATCTGATCTTCTATCTTGCACTATTGAATTTTTCTCCTCTAAGTTATAATAAAATCTGTGATTTTTCAGGTGAGCTGCTGGATGGTCAAAGAGGACTGGTCCCGTCCAACTTCGTGGAGTTTGTCCAGGATAAAGAAAAGCCAACTGAGAGGGAGGAGATGACCTGGGCCCTCTGGACCACCAACTCCTGGCATTGGTGCCAGTGGATGGTGGCACCTCCCAGGATGGCCTTCTAGGCTCCAGTAACGCCCTGGTACCGTACAGCAACGGGACAGGGGGAACCTTGGATCCCGAGGACCTCGCTGAAGATGTTGTGCCTTACCCCCGGAAGATCAACCTAATCAAGCAGCTGGCACGAAGTGTCATTGTGGCATGGGAGCCTCCAGTAGTGCCTTTGGGCTGGGGAAACATCACCGGGTACAACGTGTTGGTAGATGGCGAGATACGCGCCAGCATGCAGTACGGCAGTCGGACCAAGTGCTTGTTGGAAAAGCTGGATCTGGACGCCTGCGTCTATCGCGTTTCAGTGCAGAGCGCCACCGACCGCGGCTTGTCAGACGAGCTGCGCTGCACTTTGCTGGTAGGGGCCAACGTGGTGGTGGCGCCATACGGCCTACGGGTGGATGACATCCAGCGGGACACTGCCGAGCTCTCGTGGTTGCCCAGCAACAGTAACTATGCTCACACTGTGTTCTTAGATGGGGTGGAACATGCTGTGGTAAAGTCGGGAAGGTATAGACTGCGCTTCCATAACCTGAAGCCTCTGACAGTGTACAAAGTGACGGTGGTGGCACAGCCCCACCAGATGCCATGGCAACTGCCTCTGGAGCAGCGAGAGAGGAAGGAAGCTGGAGTGGAATTTTGCACACAGGCAGCAGGTTAGTCATGTTCATTTGATTTATTAAAACTCAAATAATTAACTTTTACAATAATATTTGTAATTTTTTTTTTTTAATATTTGTAATTATTCTGGGATTCCAATACCTTACTCTGTTATTGTTGTGTAATATATTCTGTCCAGGTCCAACACCTTTTTTCATACAAGGTCAGAATTAAACATCAGTTCATTTTTGGATGTTTTAGCACTATACGTGCATGGACTGATGTCACTAGTTTTTCACTTTATCAAAGCACTATCACTACTGTTTTTTTCTGTTTTTTTAAGAATGGGCAGGCACTTAATGCATGCGGGCAAAAAGGCATTTGGTTATGGTTCCACTATATTGAACATTTGCCATTAAGTGCTCTTATTTTGAAATCTAAATGAGGTCTAGGAGATAAAAAAAGGTCATTTTGTCCAGTGTATCAGGGTAAATATCATAAAATATATCCTGTTGAGTCAGACTTGTGTCTCTTCTATGTAATATATACCAGTTTATATTTTTTAAAGATTTTTTAGAAATTATTAAATCTAATTTTTGCTATTTTTTTCTTGTATATCGGTGCCAGAAAACAAACACGAATTTAATTTACTAATTTTGGGTTTTTCAACCGCCTTGTCTTAATAGTTTCATTTAAACACTTAATTAGAAAAAATGCAACTTATTCATAGGAAATGTATTTAAAAGACGTAGGTTTCTTTCTACAGCTGAGAGTAGGTATGAAGTTAAGCCTAAAAACTCATCCCTCAGATCAAATCACTCTGTCTTGTGAATGTTCTCCACCACTGAAGTCAGGTATTTGCATGTATTTCCACAAAGTAAATAGAACGAGCTTCTCCTCAAACACAGAAAGGTTTTCAATGAGATCACATTCTACATTTGTTTTTCCACTCCCTTTGGCGTTTTTGTGCATGGTTCGTCTGTGTGTATCCTCCCCGTGCATTGAACAATGCCCCACATCTTTTCGACTCCTGCTGATAACAAAAGTGTAAATTATTCATTCTGATTTCTTACAAGAGCTCTCTCTCTCTTCCTTCTAGGCCCACCGTTGCCTCCACAGGATGTTCAGGTGCTCTGTGGGCAAGCCCAGGGGGTCCTACAGGTTCGCTGGAAGCCTCCCATGCTCTCTCCTACAGGCACGTCTAACGGGGCAAATGTCATTGGCTACGCAGTCTGCACTAAAGGAAAGAGAGTAAGTTAGCATCTGTGCAATGTCACACCAAGCAGACATGTTTACATGCTTCAACACATCATTTTTCCTACATAGTAATTTAGTTTCTCATTATTATGAACACTGTAAGACTAGTACATTTTTTTCCCTATTGTGATTAAAACAACATTTACTTAATTTGTATTTGTGAGTTCAAGCATTCAACATATTTTGAGTTATTTAATCACCTTTAATTTTGTTGAAACAAGAATGAATTGGACAGATGGGACGCTATCAGCCCCTTTCTGATTGAAGCATTATGTCATCAGTGGCTTTGCTGCGCGCAGCACTGCCACCTGCTGGTGGCGAGTGTTTGGTGCACAACTGTTCAAGTCTTAGACTTGTCAATTTCTCAGAAAGACCTCTCACTCCCTCTGGTGACTGAACCATTAACTGTTCAGAACCCGAAAGTTAATCAAATGCTGAAAAATAAAGCATAAACACTAAAATAAAATAACCTTTTTTTCACAGTATGAAAAGTTGGCATGACTTCCTTTCAAAATAAAAGACAAAATGTGTCACAAAAGACCATCTTAATGCAGCAGTTAAAGTGAAATAGTGTAATAATGTCAGGAGTGGTTTAAAAAAATGTTTATTTTACCATTTGTGATGTATCTCAGCTATAAATAATAATATTAAAAAACTATATAAAATAAATCAAGCTTAGATTTTTTTTCAACCCAAATATCTGCAAATTGTTGTAAAATTAACGATTTTGGCAACAAAAACAATGAGGAAAACAGTGTAAGAGACTTGCATTATAATAAAAGACTTTATATACTTCCTATAAATTGTTTCTTGCAGTTTTAGTGGATTTACAGGTAGTTAATACATTTAAAGTCCCCCATGACCAAAATTCAAAAACCTAAATGTCTTAAAAAAAACAATTTTCATGTTGATCTGAAGCCTCTGTTTCCAAAATCTCCTCTGAGCCCCCCTTCTGACTATGATAACTCTTTTTCTCGCTTCTCTCCTTCAGAATCTGTTGGAATTATGTTGTTATTGTTAATGGTTGAAAAGTTATAATATTTTAAAGATTTTGAGTCTAAGCATCACCGGCGACGCCTCAGGTGTTAAAAGAGTTTAAAAAAATGATCTAATTGTAAAACTTTTTTAAAGCAATTTGGTAGAGCACAAGCCCAATCGGTCACTAACAATTCATCATCTTTTTTTTCCAATTCCAGATAGCGGAAGTGCTGTTCCCCATGGCAGATTACGTTACTGTTGAACTGTCGAGGATTCAGTGCATGGAGGCCAGAGAGGTCATCGTCAGGACGCTGTCACTGCAGGGAGAATCCCAGGACTCACAAGTCGCCGTCATTCCAAACAACCTGCTTGTGCCTCTACCACCAATTGCCCTGCCTCCACCGATGCACCCTCATGCGGGCCCCCCTCCCCACCCCACCCCAACCTCACCTCCCATCCCCTCACCTTCCCCACCCGACCCCGCAACTCCCTGCCCTACCCCACCCACAGCCGCTCCCGCCCAACCCCCCAAATCCTCAAACCCACCCCCGACTTCCACACCCGTGCGGACCCTCGCAGCCTCAACTGCACCCCAACCCCCAGCCGCCCCACCCAGGTCCCAGACCCCACCACCAACTCCCTCTTTTGCCACACCCCCACCCCCACCCTGTACCTCAAAGACCAATAAGTGCCAGAGACCTAAACGCCAAAGAGCACACAGTCCACCACGGAGGAGCTCTCCCGCCGGGACAACCTGGCTGGGACCCAACGCGCTCTCCTTCACAGCCTCCTGTGCCCATGCAAGGCCACACCCTCGAAGCTCCGCCCCAAGCCAATTTGCGATCCCCCTCCCCCCAAAGAATCCTCCCTCAGCCGAGAGGGACGCTCATTCCGGACACAGTGGCAAAAGCCATCGCTCGAGAAGCAGCGCAGAGAGTGGCTGCAGAAGGTGGCAAGGTCAATACATGCTTTTGATTTTGAGGAAGATTGCTGTAACTAATTAATAAAACACACACTTTTGTGCATTTCCCATAAAAATATTCACTTCCAATCCTTCTTTTCCATTTTAAGGGTAACAGAAAACATGAAAGGTTTGGGGAGCAGGGTCATTCCTTTCACCAGCATCATTCTGATGAGGAAGAGGAAGATGAGGAAGGTTTTGCACGAGGTCGTAGGAGAGGACCGTCGGTCGATGAGTTCCTCAGAGGCTCCGAGCTGGGGAGGCCGGTAAGATCCTTTGTGAAAAATCTGAAGCTCTTTTTATTTTTAAGAACACCAACGTTATCTTGAGTGAAATGTCTCACCACTTTCACAAAGTGCGGATGCATGTGTGTTGGGGTGGCTGCATGCACACACACACTCATTTCGCCAGCGTCTCTGTGCGTGTCCATGCGTGTGCATTCCCTCATCTTTTCGTGCTTTGGTACGTTTGTTTGTGGACTTAAACAACTGTGTCTGTGTGTTTGTGTTTGTGTCTTTGTGACCACCAAAAGCTTCACTATAGTCACAATGAAGATTATCACAGCGAAAGCAGCCGGGGCTCTGACCTGTCTGACATCATGGAAGAGGATGAGGAGGAGCTTTACTCTGAGATGCAGCTGGAAGAGGGACGGCGACGCAACTCACACAACACACCCAAGGTGCAGTTCTTTGCACTTATTCTGAAAACCCAAGAGTCAACCACCTGTGGCTTTTGTTGAACTCCCTGAACTGCACAGGCACAGATACTTCCAATGAGACTGCTGCCTTGACTTGCATATAGTATATGTTGTTGGTGTGTGTGCTGAGCTCCAATGAAATCATCCAGTTTTATTTAACTGAAGAGCAGTAACCTGCCAGATGTTTCATTGATCAGTAAATCCTCCCACATTTGTAGAATGTAAATACTCCAAAAAAACAACTTCCAATACATTTGAGCTGCCCGTGTTGATTTTTCTAACGCCCACTTGTAGCTACCAGGTTGCAGATTGGTCAGAAATTTCGTATTCTGTCTAAAATAAACAGGATTGAGCAGATTTTAATTCAACTGTCCTTATTCAAAAGTCTTACAAGAATCCAGCTGCTTCATCAGGTAAGGGTAGGAGAAGACCAAAAAGACCCGAGCGAGAACAAAGACAGCTGTAAACTCAAACTTGTGTCCATTTCATGAATGCAAATATATATGTCTTCCACTGTGTGCTAATCTAATTTTAATTCCTATTTCTTTAATTAAAGAAGCAGCCGAAGATATAAAAAATATGGAGAAGCTTAATTTTGTCTCATGTTTTGCAATATAGTTTCACACTCACCTCCTACTATAGTCCCTCACATATTATAAAGAAACCTCCACACACTTCAAAAAACACAAAAAATCATAAATTACATTTTTTCAGCTTTCATTTATAATTTTAAAAGAAAACAAACAAAAAAACAAACCAAAAAAAACAAAAATCCCTCATTTTTTGAGTCATATAGTAGTAATCTAATTGACAAACATTAAGAAATCATTAATACTTGCTTATTTTTTTTAAATAGTTTAAAATACGCATTTTTGATCCTTTGATTTCCAGTCTGCTACTGCTCATTTGCCACCCTCCCAAAGTTTACTGCCCCCCTCCTGCCCCACCACATGACACGTTTCAGCTCCGCCACTGACCGGAGGTTCCCCGGTCTATCCGGCTCATTGTTGACACCTGTCAAGTTGCTCCGTCATTTATCAAAAAATGTGTCCACTGCCTTTATTAAAGCTGCTGCGCCAACTGCTAAATTCAAAACCTCATGGTGGCAAAGTTAACCAAAAAACTCTTTGGAAAGCTTTTGTTTGCAATAAAAAGCTGGTGAAAAAAACAAAAGAAGAGTCCTTGACTTCAAAATAAAAGCTGCCTTAAAAGAATAAAGCCAGGAGTTTTCTCTAAATGTAGATTTTCGCTACTGGTTGTTCCCAAACACCATAATAAGAATAATGCAAAATATTCAGCAACTGACTGTTTAGTGTTTAAGTGCATACTGCTAATAAAGTTGCTCAAACAGTAAATTCACATTTATATATATTATATTAAAAAATGCAAGTTTCCTTTATTTTATTTAATTTCTTTGTATTTATCCATCACACCTAAAAGTAGGACGAGGCTGAAGTTGGCGTCTGATTTTTTTTTTTAGCTTCCACTCTAACAGTTATGGGTTACGTGAAAATCTTTCATATTTTAATTAATGGTTCCTACGTAAAATCTAGTGTAAAAATTAAGTTTAAACCACCGGGTGTAGATGACCATTATCCTAAGGGAATCCGGAAGCTTAAAAAATAATATTCAGACACAGTACTTCAGTTTCGTACAAGTCGTTCCATGAAAATATTTTCTGACATTTAAATCGTTTTTGGCCAGAAAAAGGTTGAAGACCACTGCTATCTAAACACTAACATACTGGCTTGCACACACTTGCACGAATGTTCTTACACTACTACAAACGCACATAGACAAATGCTTGCAAACATGATGAAAAAAATGTATACTGGTATATACACTCACAAAATACAACAAATTCTCCTTTGCACTTGTACAAATGTTCTTAAACACTAGTACAAAAGCTTGCAAGTGGAATACATGTACAAATGCTAACACACTATTAGAAATGTTTGCACACAACTAATAACACTAAAGCATGTAAATATACTTGCACATACAACTGCAAATGTTGGCACACACTATTATAAGTACTTTTAAATGCTGCTGCAAAAAGTCATAGATACACAACTATGAATGCTCGGACACACAAACACATGTAAGCTTTACTATATAGACGCTAATAGTATGAACACTCACACTCTACTACAAAGGGTCTGACAATCACAGATGCTCGTTTAGCTACAGACACTTATGTACATAACTACTTGCATGAATAAAATACACCTTTGCAATATTTAAGAATGCTAGCACAGACTACAAATGTTTGCACACTACAACAATCGCTCACACACTAGTTTACATGCCATTAAAAAGTACTAAAAATGACGCTTTTCACTTTTACGAATGTTTGCGCACACTACTACAAACCCTCTCACACATGACTAAAAATACTCCTGTGCCCTTGTACAAATGCTCGCACACTACACACGCTCATAAATACAACAACATATGCTCTTATACGACAGCAAACACTTACACAAACAAATGATTGTACACATCAATAAAAACATGCTCTCACATTAGTGAAATGCTTACACATACCACTTCAAATTGTCCCACACACTACTACAAACACTTAGACATCACTGGTATAAATTTTATTATGCTCTTGTACAAATGCTCCTAGAAATGCTCCTTTTCACAAGTACAGATGCTTACAAGCATTTTCACAAACACTTCTATTACAAACATTTGATAGTACTAGTACAAATTCTTGCATGCACCAGTAAAAACTTTTTCTGACCCTAGTAGAAATGCTTGAGAGTAAGAAGTAACTTTACCAGAGTGCCAATCCTAACAGCAGGGGGTCCAACTACCAGAGGGTTACCTTGAACGATGGTGGGTCAAATTTGGTGATGGATATTACAAGTTTTGCCAGTTCTCTAATCCTCGTTGGAGTGTTTGTTCTTCAAATTAGGGTTGTATTAGTAACACAAAGTAGTAGTTAGTATAGCCATGAGTACTTACAAATAGTAGTGAGTCAGGTCTCTAGTAGCATATTTACATCAAAACTTTATGTTTTTAATTGGTTTTCTAATGAAGCAGTACGTAATTCCGAGTTTATTTATTTTCGGTTCATTTTTTTAAAGTTGTTTTCTGTATTAAGACTTTCACATTTACACCATGCTCAGAGAAACCCAACGTTTTTCAGAAGCTTTGCAAAAAATATCTTGTAGCTTACTCTCCACATTATTACACAGCCAAAGAGAACATTCTCCTCAACTAAATCTTTAGTGGATGCATTATTGATCCTGAAAGTCCAAATCTATTCATTTGCAGCCAAGACTCAGTCGGGATTCTTGAACTAGACCCCTGGTTGTCACCACTCACCCACTGTAGCATCAAGTCTCTTCCACTACAATTCTGCAGACTATTGGCTTTGCAATTGAAATTGAATTAGCAAACAGTAATGAATGCATGCAACTTGTACAAAACAGTTGAAGCTCCCTCTCTTTAGCTGCAGGAGTGGCTTCATTTTCAGGCAGGGCTACATCTGCAGTTAGAAGAAAAATATCACTTGCTGTGTTTGAATGTGAGTCCATGTGTCTGTGTTTCAATGCCTGCTTGTTGGTTCTGCATGAGTTTGTTAACAGAAATTATGTTCAAGTTTTTTTTTTTTTAGCTTGGAGTGTTGCCATGTCTGCAAGGCACATCATGGTTTTGTGATATCTGTGAATGTTTTTTTGTGTTTGTTTCAGACTAACACTTCGGGCGGAGGTCATCATGACCGAGAAGGTGGAAGACAAATTCATCATGGTGGACCCCATCCTCAAAGGAGACCTTTAATGGTCCCCTCTATCGGTCAGTAAAGTCAAGTGGCTGAAAAGAATGTTTTTTTTTTAAATTATTATTTTTCCTGTGCCGTTCTGCGTATGTGTTTAAAACTCTGATAAAACTTTCTCAAGCTTTTTGTTTCTCCAGATCATCCCAGTGTCTTTAACCATGCTCATTCCTTTCAATGTAGACTTTGAAACTATTGCAATATAGCTATTTTCTATCCCAATACACAGCGATGCATCGTTCTTCTCTAACACTGATACATATGTTATATATTTTATACTTCAGAAGCTAAAGGGCAAATCTTCAGTCCCTCTTTTGGGGGTAGGACAATTGACATTTTGCCTTGTAACCCCATCACCTTCTAACTGGTATTTTTCATAGAAGTAACCTCTGAGAATAATAGTGAGCGAAACCACTCCCCCACCATCGAGGATGTTAACTATGGCAGAGTAGCTCGGCACAGGAAGTGGGCATCCCGCAGGCACACTGGCTGCACCAGGCCTCGCCATGGTATGTGCCTGCACTGCTGTTTTTACCGACACAGCATGGCAGCAGAAAGGTCACCAGCACCTGGCCAATGACAATAAGTAGCTCTTTTCCACCTGCAACTGGCTGTTTGTTTGTCTTTAAGAAATCCTAGTTAGTCTACTGCTTACAGTTGAACAGCATGACTGCACTGCACTGGAATGGTGAACACGCTGGCAAGAACCAAGGTTGAAAAGAAACGTTTCCATGCTTGCAGATGATTGATATTTAGTTCTCTGATCTGAGAATGCCATGCACACACTGCACTGAACTCTGAACGCCCAACTCACTCTCTTGAAACAACTACATGAGTTACACATTTTAACCAGTAAATAAACACTTTTCTGACTTGTAGTATTATCAACCTTCTTATTTCTGTTGTACTTCAGTTCTTGTAGACTTTTCATGCTTTGCAGTGGACTAATGGTTACCTTTCAGGAATTCTTTAACAAGATTAGTTACTGATATTTTCTAACTTCAAACACTATCTTAACGTTATCCCTCTTTGAAGACTTTTGATCGACCTGGACTGCAAGGAACACTTTGCTTTCACAATTCTTCTTTCTTACTGCGCCTTTGAGCAAAAAGTTCAACCCCGTAGCATCCCCAAAAACCCACCAAAATTTGCACACACTATTAAACACACCTAGTACCCAGTAAAAATGACTTTTGGACTGGGTGAACGACCAATCCCCGCCCGAGAAAATTAATAAAAAAAAGATGGCATCACAGTGAGCTAAACCATCAACAAAATGAATGGGGCTCAAAAACTATATATTTAAAACCCACCAATGAAACCAACAACAGACTTATTGGGATATCAAAATTATTATGGGATGGCTTTTGGCCTATAGTCTAGTGGCCAGTGTGAAATTTATTAACTTTCACACATTACAACATTTTGGAAAAAGAAAACCTTTTTTTTTTACCCGATCTTCCCAAAAGAATTCCCATTCAGCATCAATGGGTTTATAAACACAACCAGAGTTTATTTGACCTTTGACCTCAGGAAGAAATTAAATTTTCCAAAAAAAAAAAAAAGGAAAAAAGAATCGCCTTCAGTACCACCACCTAAATTTACACTCTTCCAAGGGATTTCCACGTCACCTCCTAAACTCTCGAGCATCATTCAGAATGTAAAAATGTTAGAAACAAAATTATAGATTTTAAATGGCATTGGCGTAGCAAACTTACAAAAGCGGCATTCTCCCAGTTGCTCACAGTTTTTACTGGATTACTGTGAAATTTAAAAACATTAATTCCTTGCTCGAGCTAAACAAAATGATATAACATATGAAATGAATATATTATAAATGTGGGCATGTTTAACAAATAGCTCTGTTGCTATGAAAATCCAAAAATGTACTTTTGCCGATTCTTCTAAAAATTAGACAGACTTGTTCGTCACACCCAGACAACCAAAAATTGAAATGGTTGCTATGGAGATAAAACCAGCAGAGAGCAGCCATTTTGAAAAAAATGTTTTCATCAGTTTGAGAGTGAGAAGAAAGGGGGCTGTGAAGGTGGGGGAGAGTAGGATCTGCAGGCTGTACAACGCCACCCTCGGATTCATTTCTACATTTTTAAATTGCTTACTATATGGAGTACTAAACGCAAAGTTTTAGATTTAAATTAGCACCAGCTTTATGGGAAAAGGCCATTCTAAAATACACAACCAAACTCTGTTTAATGTTGCCCCATGTCCATTAAATCACTTTCTGTTTGTGTATTGTACCATACAGTGATCCCCATGTATTTTAAATAAAATCAGAAAAGAAAAAAAAAAAAAAACCCTCCAAACATGACTTGGACCCAGTACGTCTGCCTGTAGTTGTGGGTGCATGTTTGTGTGTTGTTAAAATGTTCCAAATAAAGTTCAGAGGTTCTTTCTGCATGCTCACAGGCACAAGTATGACAAGAGTCAAATCACTCGTGTGGTGCATGAATGAATCAGAGTTCTGAAGTCAGAGAATCTTACTGAGTTCTTCTGACTGAAGCATGGCTGAAACATAATACTCGATAAACACTGATTGTGTAGTCTTAGATCTTAGTTAGTGCTCTACAATCTTCTCCATATGTTTACTGTGTTTTACCAAGCATCTCAAACTCAGCCTCTTTAAACAAAAAAGTGTCCAACAATTCGTATATTTTGTGTGTTTAATCGCATTTGTCAACGTATTAAGTTAACCTTATTGGATTATATGATCTGTCGTTTTGTTTTTCTTTCTGGTGTTTAAGATGGCTACAGGGATCGGGACCGCCGATCTCCCACGTACTATGAGGAGTCTGAGCCCGAGGAGCCCTTTAGGATCTTTGTGGCTCTCTTTGACTACGATCCTCTGTCCATGTCCCCCAACCCAGATGCAGCTGACGAAGAGCTCCCATTCAAAGAGGGGCAGATTATTAGGGTGAGGTTCTCATTATTTGATCATAAAAGAGGGAAATCCAAGTAAACATCCTCACATGAGCTACAAAATCTCCAGAAAAATGTAAGCTTGTTTAAAAAAAAAAAAAAAAAAAAAATCAAATTTAGAAGCTAAATATTCTTATTCTTTGTGTGTTTTGAGACTAGACGGCATTCTCTACATCAGGGGTGTCAAACTCAATCGCACAGGGGGCCAAAATGCAAAACACACTGTTGGTCACGGGACGAACAAAATAAAACATAACTTTTTAATATTAAGATGAATAAAAACAGGCAGGAAGATAATGCCAGAATTAATCAACTTAAATGACTTTCAATATTTTACTCTCCGTAAAAATATATTTTGTCAAAATTGTACAAGTTAGAAAAATTAGTGCATTGGGGCATTAATAAAATAATCTGGGGAGCCAGATAGAATTAACTGGCGGATCAGATCCAGACCCCAGGCCTTGATGTCAGGGATTGTGGTGGAGGACCCAAATGCAGGAGACCAGACTTGATGGCAGAAACATAAACGTTTACTAACTCAACTTAAACAAGACAAACCAGTGACATGACAGAACAGACAACAGATGAGCAGATGACCTGACAATGAGAACTGAAAAACCAGACACTTAAATACACTGAGGTTGATTAACTAAATGAAAACACCTGTGGATGATTAACCTGAACATGGTGAGACTGACAGGAAAACAGAACATGACAAACCCAAGCACTGAAACATGACACTTGACTTTGACACATGTGCTCTCCATGAAAGTTCAAACCAAAACCTAGAAAATCTCTTAATGTTGTAAAGTTTTAAAAGGGAGAAGTTAACTAGGAGCTTTAATAGTCCTATACTGTAAAAGGTGAAACATTGGATCAAATAATAAAAGTTCTGTAATTTGTTACACTTAAAAAATATTAGTTCTTATCAACTTACATTTTTAAGTTGAGTAAACTTTCATGTCAAAACAGTAATTTTATGAATACTAATAATTTAAATGTAACAAATTACAGAACTTTTGTTATTTGATCCAATGTTTTACATTTTATAGTGTAGATAGACACTTAAGGATCAATTAAAGTAAAAGTAAAATGAGCTCCACCCGCTCATTTAGGTGTCATAAAGACAGTTTATACATTGGTATAATTTATCAGAAATCAGCATAACCCAGAAAAAAAAATCATTCCCTAGGGGAGTAATACAAACAATGTTTTTAGTATTATGTGTTCTAAATGTGCTGTACTATTTGCTTGAGCAGACAGTTAAGCGTCCTCAGAAAGCATGCAGGTAACACAAAATCGAAAAGATTCCGTCTCTTATCTTGAAATGACACTCTGAGGCAACAGGAAGTCCTATTCTGACTGATATGATTTGAAACAATCCGCTCAATAGTCATATTTCTCCAATTGAAAGCTGAAAGCAAATTTTAAACAAACAAATGGTACAAAAGAGAAGTTTAAATCTCCTGGTGTCGGCTGTACTCACACCCCAAAGCTTGTTTCAGTAAGGAATATTTCAGTGGGTTTTTTTGCATCTAAAAATGAAGACATAGTTTTATAAATATCCATGGAACTAAACTTACGTCAGCAAAGGCAGGAGCTTGACGACACTCTAATGTTGCTTTCTTTCTCTCTCTCACTTGTCAGGTTTATGGTGATAAAGACACTGACGGGTTTTACAGAGGAGAAGTAAGAGGCAGGATGGGTCTGATTCCTTGTAACATGGTGTCAGAGATCCGAGCCGATGATGACGAGACCATGGAGGAGCTCATCAAACAGGGCTTTCTGCCTCTTAGCACCCCAGTGGACAGAATAGGTACTGCTCATGAATGCTCATTAATATTTACATGCATACAAGTTGTGTTTATTGGAATCAGGCAGAAAGAAAGAAAAAAAATCTAAAATATTTGAAGAAAAAGTACGTTCTAAAGTTGTGTCACCTGAAAAGTTGCAATAAAAACTCAAACGTATTCATGAATAAACAGGCTTTTTGCTAAATCATGCTTATATTTTTTGGGATTCCAAAACAAAATTAACCTATTTTACAAAAAATAAATATTGTTCTTACATACTATTAATCTATGCAAAAAAAAAAAATCGTGTTCTACTGGATTCGGAAATCCAAATGGAGAATTCTGCGCACTGTATAGCTTGATTAAAAGGCAACTTTACATTTTTTTTTTTCTCAAGTAAGATTTTTTCTTTTGTGTGTAGTGTTAAAAAATCATTTTCCTGCATGTCTCAGTCATGGCTATTTTATTTTAATTTTATTTTAAATATCTTAAGATTTAATGCTAAGATTAATTTTAATTTAATTTGATTTAATTTGAGATCTTAAAACCCTCTGCAGTGAAAATGTGGGTACCTTCTTAATGACAGAGTGAACCTAGCATGTGCTGATTTATTTATTTTGATATTCAAATACAGAAACAGTATACAAACAGTATAGAAAGAGCAAACAAGCTACCGTAATTCAGGGTGTGTAGCAAATATTCAAACATGCAGTAAAGTGAACACATATTGATGGTTTTTAAAAGCCTTTTTACTGGAATCACTTAAGGGTTTCATTACCAAACAACATCATTATAAAAGTGCTTAAAAATTGTTTTTAGTTGACTTTGCATGTGTGGATGTGAAATTTTGCCATTAAGATTAATACCTTTTTTTTAAAAAAAGCATCTTCTTTTGGGCATGTACTGAAATACCTCTTATTATAAATGACCACTTACAGAGCAAAACAGACGAGGTCTTCGTCGGGATCAAGCCTCGAGGAGGATGGTGGCTCTGTATGACTATGACCCCAGAGAGAGCTCCCCCAACGTTGATGTTGAGGTATCACCTGCTGGGAAGGAATCAAACAATCTTATTACTGTTACCATTAAAAGTATTTACCCTTTAAGAATGCTAACTATTTGTTTAAATGAAATCTAACCTCAAAAGATCCCTTTGACTTTATCAAAAAAATAACACTTGTGGAAATGCTTTCACATGTGATGACATTTCTAGTCCATCCATCTCTGAATCTGTTTTCTGGCAGGCTGAGCTGACGTTCTGTGCTGGTGACATCATTGCTGTGTTTGGAGACATTGATGAAGACGGCTTTTATTACGTGAGTGCCCTTCGCCATCTCATCAAACTAACTGATCTTAAAATTTTGTGTTGGCTACCCTTCCCTCCTTATATTCCATCATTTAAGAAGCTTCATCTGAAAGAAAATTTATAATCAGGATTGGATCATTTTTACCCAAGATTCCAGCATTAAGCCAAAAAAAAAAGGGAAAAAAAGGAAAGCAAGGAGAATTGAAACTAGAGTGACAAAGTCATTAAAAGTCTAAGATATTACAGTGCATGAAAAGATGACTAATACTTATAGATGTGTATCAGCATGTCTGATAACATCCACATTAAAAACACAACTTCAGACCTGTTCAGAAAAAAATATTAATAGAAATAGAATATCTTAGTTTAAAGTGTCTTACTGTAAATGTATCAATGACATAAGATAGACCTGAGTTGCACTTGTGTTTGAGGAAAACTGTGTTAAAAGCAGACATCAACACAATTTGGCCTGGATGCATCAGATCACTCACTTCTTCAAATTTTCTTTTGTCCTCATTTTGCTTTTGCCTCACAAAAAAAAAAAGACAAAGACAAGAACCCCATACTGAATGTTGAAAAAAACTTTTCTGGACAGTTTTCCGATCTTGGGACCATTATTCACCAGCTAGCCTTATCAAAAGTTACCTGTAGAAATCTGGTCTTTTAACATAAGTTCCCCAATGTATAAGGGGGTTGAAATAAATGCCAGACTTAATGCTTAAAACTTGAACTGTGAGACTATTTTATTTGAAAATTTTCCGCAAGTGTTTATCATTGTTGCATCTAACAAAGCCTGTTTTCCAAAAATGGGCTTTGAGTTAATGAAAAAAGGGGTTTGACACTTTAGACAGAAATCCAAAGCTGATACTCACCATGCAAGTACAGTACATGTATGTTCCTAACTATGAAGTGCACTAAAAAACCTTCATTTTTTAAAACCCTTTAAAAAAACAAAAACACAAATTGCGTTATAATTTGGAGCGTCTTATATGGACTTATTCTAGCAGTGTTTACTGATATAGAAGCAATTTTAAGAGTCGCGCTGTGCTCTGTCAAAATGTCACTCTGTTTTGTTGTTTGTTACAAACAAGGTTTGGTGTTACTGTGAATATGCTAATGCGGCTAACATGTAGCAAAGTTGCTGGACTGTTTTTTTTTTTTTTTTTACATGTTACTCACAAGGTTATTACTTACTAGCATAGTCACAGTAACGTTTTTTCTAGCGGCATCAGTCTTGTACGAGTTACAAACAGGTTTGGGCGTTATTTTTATACGCTAGCATGGCTAACGTGACTAACTTGGCTAACATGTAGCAGTCCTATACAGTGTTTTTTTTGTGTCTAATGAAGTTGGCTGATAGAATACTCATATTAATTTTTAGTTTAGCTGCATCAGTCTGTTTTCTTCATACTGGTAATAGGTTGGGAGTCAAAAGTGTTGTGAATTTTCTAAAATGTAGTGTGTTACAAGCAAGTTCTAGAATTCCTGTGAATGCAGTTAATAAAGTCTGTCTGACGTCAGATTTATCTCTGACTCTTTTGTCTTGCTTAATGTACCTTTTAGTTTGGTGTACCTTGTATGCTGTATGACACAAATAAAAAAAAAAGACCATTCATTGATAGTGTGCCTTACTGTGGGGAAATAGGGTAAATCTTTGATCGTGAGGAGATATTTGTTTTCATTCTATGATACTGGACTGATTTTTCTACAAAGGTTTGAAAGTTTAAGAGTAAAGGGTGAAAATGTTCATGTTTGTCTGAGAAACGTGTTTTGGTGTGTAGTGAGAGGTTTACAGCAAATCCTACCTGTGATAAACAAGGGAACACTAATTATTTTTGTGGTTTTGCGTTTTCTCTGATGTATGAGTCACGTTGGCTGTCCTCTGCTCTCCTTACATCTGTCATCAGGGGGAACTCAACGGCCATCGCGGATTGGTTCCCTCTAACTTTTTGGAAGAAGTGCCTGACGACGTGGAAGTGTATCTGACTGATACACCATCCCAACACCCCCAGGAAGGGTCCGCCAACCGCTCCAACACCAACTCTGCCACCACTGTACCAGAGGGAAAACGGGTACATCATCATCGCCGCTCTCAGCGCTAGACCCTGTGTTCATCCATCCTCCGTCCTCTCTCTTGATTTCTGTTTCTCGCTTCCTCCACTTGCAGTCTATGTGCTGTTCATTGTGTGTGTTTGTCCATGTGGTGACAGTGGTGACTCTATACAGACTAACAACCCCCTCACCCTTTGGAAAAAAAAACAGAAAAGGGGACGAAATCCTGTGTTAGGACCTTTCTTAGTCTCAGAGAAAGGAAGAAGCAAAGCCTGACATGGACAAAGAGGATAAACTGTGGGAGCTCTGCAGGAGGTTCATGCATGTAGCACCAGTTAAGGAGGACTTGTAAAAAGGCTCATTCTTTACACAAAGTAATTTGGTACCTCTTTGCACTGAAACACAAACTTTAATCATGCTTATTGTGTATAAATAAAAAAAGACTTTATGAACACATGAAAAACTGCTATCCAATAGCACTGAAAAAAAATCTTTGAGATGAAGAGTTAAAGAAGCATGTTTTTTTCTATCTTGATACATTTTATAATTATGTATTTACTTAAGGAGGCTTTGTTTCTTTGTGTATACTACCCAAACACAAGATCTATTTCCAGCCCCGCTGACAGAGGATGTGTCGTTTGCTCCGAATCCCAACGACAACACTAACCTCAGCAGTGAAACATCCATTCTGTAATGTTACGATGCAACAATAAAGAATCAGAAGAAACCATATTGGATTAAAAAAAAAGAAAAAAAACATTCTTCTTTGTGTTCATGTGTGTTGTTGGTGTTTTCAGTTGTCATAGTGGTGTGGGTTTTCTCTGCGGTGACGGTGCTGCCACATCTGATTTCCTTTTTTTTTTTTTTTTGTTTTTCCTCACCCGCTTGGCAAAACAAAAACAAACAAACAGAAGGAGATTGTTCATTTCACACCATAAATGGCTCTGTCTGCCTTGTACAGTAAGTTGGCAACTTGAGATACCAGACTCGCAGCTCTAAAGCGCTCAGCGTGTGGTCACCAGAAAAGGCTCCTCGTGCCGCTTAATACAAAAACTTGTTTTCTGATTCTGATCTGTCAAATCTGCCACAATCCCCGCTTCGGTTTTGCCAAACTCTCGATTTTATGACCATTTTTTTTTTTTTTTTGATCTGGACTAAACTTTTCTATGAAAACCAAGAGATCAGATGAGTGCTGCTTTAGAAAAGAAGCCTGGAATCTGCAGTTGTATCCCTGGGTGTTGTACTGCATATGATTGTACTGAGTCTATGTTCCCTCGTGGCCTCCTGACAGTGGATTTCTTTGCTTCTGTGGTGTTCCCACTTGATGGCTTTCTACTCTTTTGTGATTCTTTTCTATGCAATCTGTGTCTGACTGTGTAAACAAAACAAAAAGAAAACATTGAAATCATATATTTAAAGTTACACGGATGTTATTATTTTTGTTACTTCAATTAAAACCTATTTTCCAGTTTGTCAAAAAAAAATCTGTAGGGGTTTAAACTTGTGTTGTTTTGCCTTTGATAAACAGTGTCCTTAAAAAACATGCAGACAAAAACAACAATTACACCAACAGATGAACTCAACTAACATCTAAAATTGTAACCTGAATCTGAAAATGTAATCTAGAATAATATTCAATTTAAAAAGAGATTTTAGCATCATTTTTATGCTATCTCATCTTTTTTTGAATCAGTCATCGTAAAACAAACTTTAGAAATTAACCTCTAATCAATTCTTTCTTGCTGTTTTTCTTTTCCTTTTTTAATAAAAAAAAATTAAAATTTGCCTCTTTAAGAATAAATCGCCAAATATGTTTTAATGGTTTCAAAAAATGAAAAAGGTTGATTCTAATAATTGGATGGCAGAAAAAAAAAATTCTATAAGCTGTTTTCAAAGTAAAATGCTCCTTACAAAAATGATGTTCTGGAAAAGGTTTTTGGGGCTTGTAGTTTAATGTTTTCATCAAATTAAAATTTTTTGTTTTATTTAAAAATTTACTTTGACAAAATAAGTCATGTTAAGTTACAGAGCTTTTGTTAATTGATCCAATATTTCACTTTTTACAGTGTGAGGAGGACTTAGGTGATGGGCGAAAAACTTTAAATTAAAACTGATCTTAGGGCATTTGTTACCTCGTCTTGTCTGGATTATCTTCTTTAAAAGTAAATGTCAAAGTTGTTGATCTACCTTGATATCAGAACAAAAACCGGTGTAGGGGATGAGAAGTTTGCACATCTGACAAGAGAAATTGTGCAGAATTTAATGGTTGTATTCTTCCAAATAATGCATATTTGTTTCTGATAAGGTCTAAGTAAAAGGTGTCACATTATGCTTATTATTTGCACAAGAGATGAAACCGAGAAAACCTACTAGACCTTGTTTGCACCATGAAATTGACCATGTTGAGCCCACTACAGAATTGACAAACATTCATATTTTTTGGAATTATTTGATAAAATATACAAAAAAATGTATTTTTTTTATTATATTGTTTCAGTTGTTGTTTTGCTCAAAACAATAATAGTCTAAGGAACAAAAAATATCAACATGAGCGTTCAGGAAAATAGGACTTTATTTACCCACAGTGTCAGATTTGATCCCCACATTTTTAAAATGGTGCTACTGACAGTAACTTTATTATAAAGAATTATTATCAACAAATGTATCCTCTTTCGACACAGCAAGTAGGTATTTGAAAAGTGCATAGCAATAGATGAGTTATTCTAACTATAAAGTTATGAAAGTTAGCTTACCTTTCTCCTGCCAAAAGTGTTTTGAAGACAAGGGCAGCCATTTTGAAAGGAGCAGGAAAAGCCCTTCTACTGCCCCTACTGGAATGATGATGAACTACAGGGCAGAAAACATGGATCAAGATGCTTTTTAAGGAAAGTTTGGATCATTCTAATGAGATAGGGGTCTCAGAAATGCTTCAAATATGAGTTGAATGCTTATCTCGTTATTTTTAACTATGGTTTAGAATTTTTTTCTAAATTCCCTAAAGCTTAATGCTGAAAAAAATGATCAATGCAACACAGCAGTAAACAAGCTTCAAGCCAGAATCCAGAACGAACGGATAAACTGAAAAATATATCTTTACTTTCTTTTTATTTACATTTCCACATCACAAATTCTGTCTTGATCGATCAGAGGTTACACAGAGACCCTTTTGGGGCTCTTACTTGTCCGTCTGGTGACTTGTAGGAGGAACGTTGAAAGTCTTGCTTCCTTTGTAATGTGCTTCCTCCTGCCTGCATGCCTCCCCGTCATTTTTCTTCCCAGGCCGCCACGGAACCCACCGACACAGCCAACAACATCTCCACCCCCGTCCGGGCACCGTCTCCCATCATTCGCCCTCTCCTGCCAGGGACCATGAGACCCCTCAGCCCTTCGAGGAGTCCCCACATCCCTCTGGACCCCAGGGACTCCCAAGATTTGGCCAACAAGAAGAAGAAGGGACTTCTTTCTAAGGGAAAGAAACTGCTGAAGAGGCTATCCCCAGTCAAATAAAAACTTACAAGAAGATACAAAAATGCACATTAGTTGTACATTCAGTTCTGATTTAACAACCCCTGATAGAGGACCGGAGCTGTGTCTCCTGGATTTGGTGAGTCCAACACGTCCAGGTAAAGATCAGCCCGCTCTCAGTCAGATATCTGGTTTTGGGGATACACAGGCTGGAAACTGGCTGGAACTGATCACATACGTTTTGTATAGTGCTGTGCCAAAATCAAAACATATATATTACTGTGACATATTTTAAATAAAGTTATTTTAAATGAAAAAAAAAAACAAATCAAAAACTAGGATTTTCATGACAGGATTTTTTCAGTTTTTTTATTATTAGGAAAAAAAATAGATGAATATTTCTGTTTTTATTTTTTCCCTGCGTTTTCACGTGATCCTCTGCAAAATCCCAACTATAGGCTACACTGTTATGTTGCATTCTATAAAGCAACGCTTGGCTGCTACAAAACTCTTTTTCAGTGCAATATTATGGGGTTGATGGTAGCATCTGTGAGGAGAATATACAGAAAAAAATTGTAGATGCTACAGTCAAAAAGCCAAGAGTTTTACTAATCCGGATTGGCACAAGGGCATTAAAGCTTTGCAGATTCAGTGGCCTTTATGAATTTGAACAAGCAGTTTGAAGAATCGAGTCATTTGTTGTGTTTGCTGTCATGAAACGCCTAGTTTGAGCCAAAATTTTGTCTATCTTCCTGTTGCACAAAAGTGGATGTTTTGTCTGATGACTGATTTAAAAGAAAAAAAATCTATTAAAAAAAGAAGAAGTTTGCGTGCCTGTGTAAATGTACGGCAGAGTGTGGTGCATTATTGATTTGCAATTTATTTTTTTCCACTTTTATTTTGCGCGTACTGTAAAAAGTGAACCACTGGATCAATTAACAAAATTTCTATAATATGTTTTATTTAAAAATATGAGCTTTTATCCAATACAATTTTTGATTTCAACACAAAATTGTAATTTTAAGAAATAAAAATTTAGATATAACAAATTACAGATTTTTTCGTAATTGATCAAATAGTTCACTTTTTACAGTGTAAGAGAGAGGTCATATAAATAACGGTCTAGTGATCTGTAGTGACGTGCTGCTACTTCCATTCCAATGTTTTGGTTTTTTTGGCCTTGTGCATTTATGGGACACAACGAAGCCTCATAAAAATCTCTCAATCAAAGTGTCAACGCCTGCATTGTCGTCTGATTTTTGTTTCAATGACTGTCTGTGGAGAATTTATTGCTTAAGTTTGAGTTCTGCTTGCACTTAAAAAGTACACAAGGACTACTATATACACATTTAGTGAGTGTAAAGCTGTTGATGTGTGATCATTACGTAGGACTCTGATACCTGACCTCATTTTATGTTGCACTTTTGTCATTTGATGAAATGAGCTGAAAAGCTCTAACTGACATTTTATGGTTTCACTTGGGTTTATTTTGTGTTTTTATGGGGGGAAAAATAATCAGAATCACTGAAAACTTAAAACGAAGACGTGAAATCAAGATATTTTCTTCTTTACTTTTTTTAGGGAAATAATCCTGACTCATTTTCCTCCACAGCTTCTTTTAAGATGGAGTCGTCCTAAATAAAGAAGGTTCTAGAAATTGTGGTTTATATATGAACTGAAGTAGCCTGAAGAGTGACTTTGTAAAGTGAGACTATTGGAAGTAATTAGAGCTAAAATATCTGCATCTAACATAGCTTTAATACATTTTATTTCAGTTTCTTTTGAGTATCAAATGTTTGTTTTTTAAAGTTCATTTGCTCTTTTTGTAAAGTTGCACTTGAAAGAGGATCGAACTGTTTTTCGGTGTGAAACAGGGTTCCCTCCCCTTTTTGAATCCATATGTTTGACATCATGTGTTTGCTCATAAACAATGGAAAACAAGTAAACATGTTTCTATTTCTATGTTTATCACACAACCGGTGTCCTCAAAACCAAATCCTTCACCTGTAATAGTGTCTCCCCCTCTCGCTCTTTTGTACTTTGATCCATTTGTAGGCATTTTCTAAATGTTTCTACTTGACTTTATGAACGCCTTTTGGTTTTAGTGCACTGAGATTTCCTCTCCCCGAGCATTCATGGTGTCCTTTCAGATCAGCTGTATCAGTCCACCACATGTGCTTCCTTTCTGAATCAAGGATTAAGAAAAGGAAAAACAAACAAACAAAAAAAAAGACACCATTGTATGATCATTTATGACGTTTACTGTAATTATGTGTGGGTGTGCATGTGAAAATATTGAACTTTTATAATCAAATTAAATTTGATATTTTTTAGAAAAATCTCAGCACACGTTTTTATTTTTCTTCTTTCATCAAAGCTAATTCAAAAGAACGATGACGATGGGATGAGAAAAGAAACTTCACACCTTGTGAGCAAAATCTGAAAAGGTTTTATCTATAGGAAGTCAATAACATATCACTTTTTATTTTACTGCTATGGAAAGTCATCAAATGAGCAGAAAAAGAGCAGCTTTAATGGGAATGAAACCAGATATTTATATTCTTTTAGTATTTTTTAAATTGTAAATTATATGATGTAAACTATTGTATTTGGTTCAGAAAAAAGGCTGTTCAGTGCACCATGAAAAACAACCCTTCCTTATTACAACAACAAATGTATGAAACAATTTGAATTAATCTATTTGAGAACATTTTTCTCAACATTTTGAGCAAAAATACATTAACTGAACAGATAGAAAAAAAATCTGAGTTAAGTGAGTTTGAGTTAAAGGTAAATATTATCCCACTTTTTTGTTTGCAAAAAAAAAGATTTTGAAAAATTCGCAAAATAGTAGGTTTTGAATTTCAGCTATGGATACTTCGCAAAACTAAAGATAAAAAAAAGATACATTTAATTTTTTAAAAAATTATTTAGGTTTTTCAATTCAAGCTATATAATAATAAAACTATTGGCTATTATCTCATTTATTTTTACTTTTCAATATTTTTGTACAAAATTCGAAAATGTTTGCGTGGTTTACTTTTTTTTTTTGGTTTACTTTTTTTCATTTCTATTGATCTAAGGGTAGAATATTTACCCATAATAATTACGTAATTATATATATATATATGGAACAGAAGCCGGATGAAAAAACACTGAAATTAAGTTTCCATATAAGTGCTATTTTATTTTAATGCCACTAGAGGGCGCTTTAAACACGAAATGTCAAACCTAATGAACAGAAAGACTTTTTCCAGTATAGAACCAGGACGTTAATTAGACATTTTATATATTTTTTTTAAAACATCAAACCAGAACAAAAAAAGAACTGAAGTTGTACTGAGACTGATCTGAAGTGATAGTATGCGTCATTGTTGGATTAAACATTTATTGGCTCCCCGTGGGCTGCAGTGGCGCAGTGGTTAGCACAGCCAGAGGGCCCGAGTTGAAATCCCAGCTGAGACCTTCCTGTGTTGAGTTTACATGTTCTCCTCATGCATACACGGCTTTTCCTGCAACCTCCCAAGATCTAAAAAACATGCTCCACAGGTTATTCGGTGACTCCAAGTTACTCCTGGGTTGTACCCTCACCTCTGCCCAACAGTAGCTTGGATAGGCTCCAGCAGCCCCACAACCCTGAAAGGGAAACAGCAGGTTAGGAAAATAGTTGACTGCATATATAACAGGATAAATTTATCAGATTCATGAACAGGAAGGAATTAGTCACTCTCTGGTATGTTGTTTCATTTTTAAATAAAACATGATAAAAATTCAAATTTTTAACCCTACTTTTAGATATATTTACAGCGAAGTGATAAAATCAGTTGTTAAAACGTAAAAAAAAAAGGTGCTAAACTTTTTTCTTTTTAACTTCAAGTGTGTCTTGCAGTTCGATTATCATCCTCAGGGGGGCAGCAGTGAATCACGTCTGATGTTGACAGGGTAAGTAGACACTGGTGTTCCAGTCAGGTAAATCAGGCAGTGGCAAAAGTAAAGGTCTCTCAGCTTTATATTTACCAAGTCTTGATGAAGATGAGCTTTTAATAAAATGAAAAAAAAAAAAAAGAAAATCAAAGTCTGCCTGTGACTTCCCTCATCTGTTTTCATTATTTTCCGCATTTCCCCACATGCAGTGAACATTTGTTTTGAGTCTTTTGTTTAGACTGAATGTTGATTGAAACAGCTTCAATGACCAGGGGAGAAAATGCTGCAGCCTCTCAGCAGGACTCAAACACTCATTCTAGTCACAGTGAGGTAAAGAGGACGGGAAATTGAATTGGTGAAGAAAATGAATCTTTGTTTTGTTGCCCTTTTTTCTTGTCCAACCTCTCTCCGGTTTGTTTTTATCCTCCTTCCATCCACCTCTCCGTTCTCTTCATCTGCCTGGCGTCTTCATTCTCCCTCAGCTCCCGACAGATCTATATTGAGCTATAAGTCTCGGGCGTCCCTGAGCGCCGGCAGATGTTTAAAATTCTCACTAGTTTTTACCTCTCTGTCACTCGCTTTTGTCCTGCTTGCCACACCACCAGAGGGAGGCACATTCATCTCCTACTATTATTTTTTTTTTATGATCCACAAATCCTCCAGTTGAACACTTTTCATCCATTTGACCCACCAAAAAAAAAAAAAAAAATCACAGCAGGGAACTTTCACATCAAATATTCTAATTTGTCTTCTGATGCGTTCAGGGACCTTTTCGCACAATTTGAGGTTTCCTTTAATTTTTTTTTTACCATTCCTTCAGCATTTGGTCTTTATTTAGCAGGTGTGCTGAACGCCCTTGTCTGCATCACAAAGAGTTTAATTAACCAACTTTGAGCCTCCTGGGCCAACGCAAGTCAGCTGAACCCTCTTCCCTTCCACTGCGTGAGCATGTGAACTGTACCTGCCCTCCAGTTAATTAACCATGTCTGAATATTCTGAAAATATGGGCTTTTCGCAGCTGGAGCACCATTACCATATTTTATGGGGAACTAATGTGGTTTTAAACATTTGCACAAGAGATGTGACCCATTGATTTAGCATCGAATAAACTCCAGGAATGGTAATTGACACGTGCTTTTCATGCATGCAAAGAGTTGGAGGAAGTTTTGTGGAGCTTTTTGGCACGGAGTGGGATTAATGTGACTGAGTGGCTCATCCCCTCCAACTGTAATGTGTTTCGCAGCGGGAGGTGAAGGCCCAAACATCTTACCTGTTCCACCAAACACCCGGAGGGGAGAGTCTGCCGGTGGGAGGGAGGAAACATCACATGGGCCGCTGTTTCCCCCGGGGGGACATCCCACAGGGCTCGGAAACGGATGTTGTGCAACCAGCTTTCATTTGTCACCATCAGAGAAAAGGGAGAAGGAAAAAAAAGGCCTCACCCCGGTGATCCATCTTTGGCTGGAGTGGGGAGATGTTCACTAAACTTAAGAGCAAGTGTTCCAAAAGATCGACCTCGGCTTTGGAGGGAAGACTTGTTATAGATGTTCAATGACAGCTTTATGAGCAGAGAGCAGACTCAAGCACTCTCTTGACATTAGAGAACAAAGAGGCAGTTTGCTGTGATTTCTACGACTGACTTAGGCACTCCTGGGTTGCTGATTGTGTTATTAATCTGCTCAAGCGATCCCTGCTGTCCACAGGACAACGGCGAGCTGATCCTCGTTTGATGGATTGATAAAAATTAATTTATTACAATCCAGCTGAGGGGGAGTAATAAGAGGTATTAAGGAATTATTAAGATGGAGCGCTACTGCAGTTCACAATCCATCACTGAGCTGGATTACAGTCAGTAAAGGTTAATAGATCTACTAATCACGGGATGACCTCAGCGAGCAAAGGAGGGTAACAAGCTAGTTATATTTCATGTTGATGTCATCCTTCAGGTGAGCTGTTCTGCAGGTCAGATCCCATATGACCTGGTACACTTTTCAGTCATTTGTGTTTTTTTTTTTATTTACGATTATCTTCCACTGCAGAGTCAATGTTGTTTTTGAAATTAGGACTTAACTATTGATTTATTTTTTTTTAGCTTTTTTTCAATTTTTCCATTTATTCTATTGATTTATCTTAAAACTGTTATTTTGTGTTGATATTCAAGTTTTTTTTTAAATATACAGGCTCACGTCATTCTTTAGAAAAATAAGATTTGTTTTTATGTTAATGTTACCATTATGGTGAAAAAGAATTAACTTATTTCGCATTAATAAAAGATAAATAGCGAGAAAATACCCTTATTTTTTTTTTCAAAATATGACAGTTTGTAACTTTTGTGCCCAACTTTTGGTTCACATGATTCCCTTTCAAAATAAAAGACACCTCGTCTCACATAAAATCGGCCTAATGCTGCCAGTGTAGTACCAGGTAGCGTAATGTCAACAGTTTTTTTTTTTTTTAAGTTTATTTTACCATTTGTGGTAGATCTCTACTAAAAACACATGAATCCAACTCAAACAATAAATCAGAGCAAATTGTGACCCTCACTGCATTTCTCAACCCATTAGGTCTGAAGGGCTGATGTGAATTTCTTTAATCTGCTGAACCGTGCAGGTGTCGGGGGGTTCTGGGTGTCACTGCTGCCTCGGTGGGGATCCTTTTACATTCCATCAACCATCTCAGCAGAACAGAAACCACTCACCTAAGCACAGGTGTCACCTTAAGACAAATAGTATGCGTGACTGAATGAAAAGCTATACATGTGTAAAGGTTGTATGCTTTTGTGTGAACAGTTGTTGTATTGTGTACTTGTTGACATGTTTGTATTTGAAGTTTTTTGGAGCCAACAGGTATGTTTGCAACATTTAAATGTGTGTGGGAAGGCCCCGCCCCTTTCAGACTAACATTTACACCTGACATTAATGATGATAAACTTCCAGCACCTTGTTGCTTGATTCAGATTGTGTTCCAAACTCACTTTAATTTAGTATCTACCTGAAAGCAAAAACAAAAGGGATTAATTTTTGAAGGCCGGCTTCAAAGTGCTCCTCAAAGTCAGTCAGGAGTTCCAAAGGAACAAGTGACATTCAAAATCCTGTCAGTGAAATACCAAAGCAGATAATGGACAGATTGTGTGAAAAACTAAATTTAAAACTCTTTTATTCTCTTCTAAACCTTAAAGAATAACAGTCTACACTCTGGAGAAGCGTGCACAACACTGTAATCATCTTAATTTGCAACGGGCTGACATGAACACGCTCTCATTAAAATGCCTAACAAATATGCTATTTATAGCCCTCATTGCATTACTTTATACTAAATAAAAAAAAACACAATTTCCATTTCAATCTCAGCTTTTCTGTCTGTTTCTATAATTGTCTTTTTTGCGTGATCAATATTCTTCAAAATGTAGAAAATGTGAAGGAAAATAAAAAATGTCGCTTTCTGCAGAAAAAACCTGTCCTCGTTGAGCCGCCGTCATTCTTCTCACTGATACTGGCTGTGCAAACACTGAGCGAGCTGATGCTGCATAGTTAAGTAAATGAAAGCCGCATTATTGCTAATGGTTTTGTGCTCTGATATGACAATGAACACTCGTTTACACTCTCCAACTACCCATCAAATGAAGAATGATGGGATGGTGTAGTGGCTAGCACTGTCTCCTCACAGCAAGAAGGACCCGATCCAAACCCCAGCTCTGAGCTTTGCTCCCTGTCATGCCTGCGTGGGAACTCCGGCTTCCTCCCACTGTCCAAAAACATGCTTCAAGGTTAAAGGTCATTGCAAAATGTTCTTTAGGTGTGAATGTGTAATAGTTTGCATTGGTGTGGAGAGTCGTCCGACTTGGCACCTTCAAGGGCATAAACTGGGTGTAGAAAACAAATGAATGAGCAGTGCACGTGATTACTTAAGACGTTTAATAAACTCAGAAATGGCTACAGATAAAAACTGATATTTTAATTCACCTCAAAAGAGGCAGCTTTGGGGCCTCCACACCACTAGGGGCCCTAAAGTTCACCTGTTGGAAGAAATGGGCCTAAAGCTGGCTCGGAGCTTCTTCTGGCAGGTTACAAAAGGAACGGCTAATCATGTCAAAACAGTTCAAGTCTCCGTCGGGTTCCTTTTGCCAATGCTTGAGTTTCAGTTAGCTACAGGTAGCCCTTCTAGCAAAGTAACATCGTAAGAGAAGAGACAGAAAAAAGATCATCATATCTGATTCTGTGGTGGAAGATATCCGATTATTATATCTTTAGGTCTCTGAGTCTCCATTTAAGGTCGCAAAACAAAACTAAAGGATCTTTTCCCTTTGTTTGAAGACAAATTATGAGGTGAGAAGTGGAACAGCCTTCAAAATAAGACTCCTAGCAAACTACTTCCGGGTGACCGCATGTCTCAAAGGAAATCGCAAACAACAAAATTGAAAGTTGGTTATCCGTTCGCTCCGTTTTTGATTTAGGACCCGAATCTGAATATAAAAGATTTTTTTTTTTTAATTTAAGGGGTACCCAAACCATAAATCAACTTTTTTTGGCCGTTGACCTCTATAGATGAGACTTTAAAAGTGCTGTATCATTGTCAACTTCTTGACAAATTAAAATAAACTTGTTTAATTTTTCAAAACCGCCTGTGTGCTTCCCCCTACAGGTTGAATCGAGGTATTAAATTTGAATTTAATGATGGGTTAAACCATTATAATACCATGTCATGATCTGCAGTACCAGTGATGATGACAGTCCTGGTCCCAAGCCCCACCCCTCTGATGTTCCGCTCATGTTCTACAACCGTTTTCTGTCTTTTCATGCAAAACAAGAAGCCACTGAACGCACGTTGAAAGTTAAATTAGGCTGAACTTTGACCAATTACGACTCAAATTTATTAGTGATGTATTGTGTCCCTTTTCATTCATGGAAATGCCAACTGTTTAAAAATGGATGATAGAGCAGAAATGAATTATTGCAGTTTTTGCTGGCTGGAAATTTGAAGTTTTTCATATATCGGAATAGAGCTGTGAAAGAAAAATCCTGGAGCAAGATTTGCACCACATCCACATTTTGCACCGAGCTTCTTCTAACTGTAGGTGGTGGACATGCGCTAAGAAACAGTAGAAAAAGAAGAAGATAACGACGAAGAAGAAGAAGCCCTTCCCTGCTTGTCCAATGTGAGCACCATATCTCTTTCTTCTTAAACACGCACCACATGCCAGGTGTGAACGTTGCATTGGAGCCATCTCCTTTTGGAACGACTTGGAAATTAATTAATACATTTTCTAAACCTACTCCACTGTGGACCCCTGCAAAGACAGGGAACACCTTGAACATCTCATCCGTCCACTGCAGGGGAACACTGAGACAAACAACCGTATATACTCACACTATCACCTCGACAATTTACAATCACCAATTGACCTATGAAGCATGTTTTTGGACTGTGAGAGGAAGCAGGAGCAAGAATATGCAAACCACGCAAAGGATGATCTCAGATGGGATTTGAACCGGGAGTCTCAGGAGGGATCCTTGAAAATCTAAAAATATCTCTTCCAATTGTTGTGAACTTAATACGACAAAGTAATTTTCTGACAAACAAGAGAAATTGATAAAAACTGTTAAAGTTTGGAATGAACAAAAACATAAAATATGTTTAGTCGAACATAATTTGTGTTTAAACCCAACAAAATATAATGTGACCCTTAGCTGTGTTGAAAAAAGATTTTTATACTTAGTTTACATCCCTGATGATCACGACATATATTAGACAAGATCTTTTGAAACTAAATTAAGAAAATGAATAAACACAACATTTTTTCTGGTGCAGACAATTGACTAAAAAATTCATATCAAAATTATGCAGCACATTTTCTAAACCTCTGATTGAGCTTTGGCTCTGCCCGGCGGACACAGAGGTAATTTATCCTGCTGTTAATCTGTTAATCTGGCACAGCTTTCAATTCAATTTCAGAAATATTTACAGGATTTAAGCTCTTGAGCAATGTGGCTGTGCACAAAATGACCTCTGAAAAAAACCCCTGAGCCACCTGCTAGCAGTCGGAGCCACATTAAGAGAATCCAAGCACCCCTCTGTCATGTCGAACACCGGCAGCAGGTTGCCTGTCTGGAGCAGCAACTGAGATCTGGAGACGTTCCCAGACACAGTTGTCAGTGGCTTCTGCCACTGTCAGCTTTAATAGTCACTTCTAGCCAAAAAACACAGAAAAACT
The DNA here is from genome assembly GCA_003999625.1 of Oryzias javanicus. NCBI lineage: Eukaryota > Metazoa > Chordata > Actinopteri > Beloniformes > Adrianichthyidae > Oryzias > Oryzias javanicus. Next base: position 13,013,004 of record CM012448.1, on the reverse strand, counting down.
GTTTAAATTAAAACTCAGTGGCTTAAAAAAAAGCAGGCCATGTAGTACTTTGGCACAGAGCGCTACAGTACCATAAGCTAGCCTGAAATGAAGCAGAGGGTCTACTTTATTGACTTGTTAAAGACTTTTTTCCATTTAGCTTTTGCAGTCACGTGTAATTTTTTAGGAGCAGCAACATCTTTAATTTTAGCACTTGAAATGAAAGAGGCAGTCGCCACGTTAAATTAGGAAATTATGTAAATAGGTTATACTTTAAAAAAAAAGTATTGTGGGGGCTGAAAAAAATCTGCCCAACTCTATTATATTTTGCAGTGCAAATCCCAGAACAGTCCTCAGTTTGATGTTTCTGTGCAGAAGCAGACGGACTGAATCATCCCATAAGCAGAAGTGCGCGCTACAGCGGCTCATCGCTTGTGGGATTCACGTCGGCGAGCCGCCTCACCGTTTCAGGTCACGCTTTGAACTCACAATAGTGTTAAAATGTCTGCTCATTAAAATGAGTGTCTGGCAGATGTGGCAAAACATATCAAACGATAGGAGGAGGGTGGAAAAATATATTGAAATTAGCCAGAGTGATGAGAAATTTAATATGGCCTTGCAGCCGCAGCACAGGGAAACATTTCCACTAATTTGCTTTGAGTCGAGTAACCTCAGATAAAGTTAATTTGGACATGCAGTGTGCGTTTGGTAGTGTCAAGCTGTTTAAAATGATGGACCTTTATGTAATCCATCACAACTTGTGCAACTTGACTGTTGCTTTTAGTTGGGCACTTTATGATGCGTTTGGCCCTGGGGCCAAATGTTTACATGCTGTGCACTGCAACGCTCCGGTGACAGAAAGCATCTGCTTCATCAGGAAATATGACTTGACACTGTCCAGGAGCTCGAAGCTGGAAAAACAAACTCAAGCATATGCTGCCTGCTTCAAAATGAAGTTACTCAAGTCATTCATCCAAGTGATAAAAAAGGTTTAATTTAGCTAAATAAATGAACACATAAAAATGATCAAACGAAGCTAAAAGAACCCCCAAAACATTGCTTTATTTTTTGTGTATTTTACAAAATAATGTCTTCAACTATTGCAATAGTTCAAGTCAAACTCATTTTGGGGCCACAGTCAACCTGTCTGATCTCACGTGGGCCGGACCATTACCATAATAGCAAGTTAACCCATCCAACGTGTTATCTGTGGCTTTGTTTTTTTTTTTTTTTTTTTTTTTTTTTTCTCAGTTGAAAAAAATACCTCAAACAACCTAGTAGCCTAATCATATATTAATAGAACTATAGTATCTTTTTCCTAGTGACATTTTAGTAATTGTGGTGTCAAACTTGATCATTTTTATAAACTTAACAGCAGTGAGGCTGGCGGGAAACCTAACTGAATTTTACCCAGATATAGCACGCCATTGCAAAGAAATGCTATTTATTTCTTGATCTCTTGTTATACCGGTTTGTCTTTTCCTTTGCTTCCCTAGTGGCGGAATTGCGCATTGCAGTCATTTCTTTAACCCTTCCGCTCTCCCAGGCTTGATTACATAAAACTGGGGTCATCTGGACCCCACAAGACAGTTTGCTGAACTTTTTTTTTTCAGTGATTGTCGATCTTTACTGGTGTCCAATGAAGACATGAAGTCTTGTCCACTTTGTCCAACTTTGTCATGGAAGGGTTAACGCCTCAATGTAAGGGTGGGGTTATCTGGACCCCATAAGAGACAACGAGGGTTAAATAATCATAACTCGCCAAAGGAAAGGGCTGGAAACCTGCTGCTGTTTTTTACATCCTTACATTTTCTTGTCGTCATGACGGGGCTGGATTAAACCATCTGGTGGGATGGGTGCGGCCCGCATGGTGTATGTTCGACACCCTTGCTTTAGAAAAATGTTCACTCTAAAAACTATATAGTCAAAAATAACACAAGTTGTTATAATACCCAACCACTACCCAGACCCCTCCCCCCATTAAAAAAGAAAAAAGAGAAAAATTGTATTTCTCCAAAAAGTTACCTAAAAAAATACATCCCATACATAAACAGGATGGAAATCATAACAAAAACTCTGTAAAAATATTAGTTTTATCAAATTAAATGTTTAAGTTGAGTAAGCCATTGACTCAAAATTTTAATTTTAAAGAAAACTAATCATTTTACATGTAACAAATTACAGACTTTTTGTTAATTGATAAAATGTTTCATTTTTTTACAGTGAACCACAGAGAAACCATTTTGGCAAACTCCGATAGATTATTACACAGACTATCAGAAGTATAATTTTTGCATGCTTTTGGGCCTTAATACAAGATTTTTTTGTTGTTGTTGTTTAAGAGATATAGAATCAGCAGATTTGAATCATTCTGCAGTTTTTTTAATTTATATAATTTTTTTAATTTTTTAATATTTTTTAAATGTTTTTGTTTTTTAATATTTTTATTTTTTATTATACATGTTTTTTAAATTATTTTATTTATTTTATTTATTTTTTATATATTTTTATTTACTTGGTTATTATTATTACTATTTTATTATCATTAATTTTTTGTTTGATTCAGTTAAACATTTCGTTCTATAGTGGAAAAATTTAAGATAAAGTTTAAAAATGCCATTTAAAAATTGTGTTTTCAAAAAGTGTGAAATTGTTTCTACATATAGAGGTTATATATGATCTTTAACCTTCAGTGCATTTAATTTCCTGCAGGCTCTCCCCCTGTACCGGCGATTATACCCACGTGGGTTCGTCTAATCTGTTCGACGCACATGTTTACTGAGTTCTGTCATGGGAAGAGTCTGATGCTGGAAACAGCTGGACTCCCACAGGACAAAAACACAAAGATCATCCGGAAGAATCGGGACGCCACATGTAGAACTGTTGCACGTGCCGCAGGTGGAATATTTCTTTCTTTTTTTTTCTTCTGCTTTTTCTTCTGCATTCAGGAAAAGTCACTTTTAGCGGAGCCAGTGATGGAATGACGCGCGCGCTCTGACAGGCTTGCGCGCACGGAGTTCGGTGCGCATGGAGAGCAGAACGCACAACTCTGCAAAAATGATGCTCAACTTTTTCCTCCGTTCTCTGTTTCCAGTCGCTGCTCTTCTAACAGTTTTCAAAGGTGAGGACTGTGGCAAATAAAGATGTTTTTTTTCCTTTTCTGTCAGAAGAGAGAATTGCCATAAAAAAAAAAACTAAAATGTTTTATTTCATTCATGCAGAAACTATTGCAATAGGACACATTTGTGCTTTAAAATGATATTCACATGATTTTTAAATTGTAAAATGTTACTGAAGAAAACTCAGAAAGCCTTTTATTCAAGTGCTTCCCAACTGCAATGATAGGAATTCCTATATTGTATGGATTTGTGGTTACAAGCCACAGCCTCATCCCATTTTGTTCTCCTCCGATTCAAATGAAAGAGACATCAGGCTCTCCAGTGTGCATCAGGAGGCTTCATCTGAGGGATTAAACAGGCCTGAAGCTGAGGTCGTGCAGCTGTTTCTCTGGTTGTTTAAAGATAACCTGCATCGGGGAGCTCTGAAGCCACTGTGAGCGGGGCTGTCTGTGTGTGATAGTGCTATCGTGCAGAAGACCACTCTCTGAGATTGGCTGGGTTTATATCTATGCATGATATCTGCGTGGCCATTTTTCATCATGCACTTGTGTGTGTTTATATGTGTGTGTGTGTGTGTAGGACTCAGCTGGGCTCCCAGTGCGTGTCTAAGTAATAGGGCTCAGCCTTTGATATGCTCTCTTCTTAAGGACCATGAATATGCATGAAAGCCTTATCGTCCATCCCAGTCACAGATGTGTCGTCTGCCACATGTGTCAAAAAAAAAAAAAGTCTTTTCTCAAGTTCCCGTCCTTCTCCTGTTCAGATCCCATCAAAGTTGTTTCATTTTACTTTGTGTAGCTCGCAAAATTACCATCTGATCAATACACCTGCATCCACTGACAGACAGAGGCGCTCGGAATCATTTGGAGCCTCAGGTCAGAGGCAGCATTGAACTAATGTTCTTGTCATGTTATGTTTACTCCAGGTTAGTGAAATACCTTTTTGTGCTTTTTCAGAACAAAACAATAAAGAATCAAGCTGAATTTGGTGTAAAATAAGCATCAAAATGTCTCTTTGGTGATTAATATCCAAATAATCTGTTGCTAACATTCATAAAGCATTCTAATTTTTGGCTAAGTTGTATACTTTTTGTTATTATTGGGGTTTAGTTTGTTCTTGTTGGGTACGTTTGCCCCTAAAGCTCAATCTGATGTCTTTTCATGAATCTGTTAAGGAGAGATAAGCTGTAAGAGAGAGCAATTGTGTTCCAAATGATATAGAAGTTTCCATCAGGGGCGGAGCTACATTCTACATGGGGCAGGGACAGAGGTCTTTGGACGGGTGGCAAAGAAGAACAGCAGAGTGGAAAGCCGTTACAAATGAATTACAAGCAGTTTTTTTTTATTATTATTGTTTTTATTTTGTTTAAAAATGTTGCTTTTGTTATTTTTGATCAAATCAAACTTTATTTATTTAAGTGCTTCTCATGCTTTGCAAGACACTTTACATAAAAAAAAAGTTAATGCATAAAATTGTATATTTTTAAAGCAATGGAATAAATAAGAAGATAAAATCATCTAAAAGCGACATTAGAGGAGGGTCTTTTCAAAATTTCTACACTGATACGCTCAAAGACACTCATATTGAGGAATTCTTGATCTTTGTCAATAATCAACCAATATTGACTGAAAAATTACAAGATCGAGATGCTTTTCTCCTTCAGAATCTGCTGGAATTACGTTGATTGTGTTAACGGCTGAAAAGTTACAGTAAATCAAAGAACATTAACACTGGAGCTCCACTGAAATTTTCCCCAAATGCAAAAAAAAAAAAAAAAATCACTTATAGTTTTGCTTTTAAGTAGATGCAAAATTAAGGCAATTTTTTGGACAGGAAGTGTTTTGATGGATCAACTGGCATCAAGAGGCTACTTTACTTTTTAAAATGAACTTTGACATCTGTTCCTGTTTTGCTTCTTCCTCATCCGGGAGGAAATTTGATTTCCATATAGATGCACTTGTGAAATGGGGACTGGAAATCAGAAAAGAATGATAAATCACATCTCAGACCATTTGGGAGAAAGTGAGATTTAGCTTTGGTTAACGTTTCCACCCTGCAGATGGGTTATTTCCTCTGAGGTGCAGCAAAGCCACATTCACACATTAATACTGATGCACTTCAACGGCAAGGAGGGAAAATTACCAGGTTCCTTTTGGCAGCAGGAAGAGGGATCTGTTAAATCCTGCATTTGGCTGGGAGGGTCATTTTGAAGAGTTTTGCAGCACTCAGGTGCCGCGTTTACTATTTCTGCCATTAGAGTTCGTATAACTGAAGCCAAAGCAGGACTTCTGTGGGACGGACCAAATGTAAAATGTTCCATTTGACTTGAAAAAAAATAAATAAATACTGCAACGTACAAAAGGTATAAAATAAGAAAAGAAGGACTATCATCAACAAACATAAGAATGATAAAATAAGCAAATCTTTAAAGCAGGGATGTCAAACTCATTTTGGTTCAGGGGCCACATTCAACCCGCCTGATCTCAAATAAATATTAACATAATAGCAAAATAACCTGTGGTCAACTTGTCATCTGTAGTTTTGTTCATGTTTTTTTCAAGCAACCAAGTAGCTTAATAACTTAATAACTATTCGTATTAGAGCTAAACACGGCTGTTAGTTATTATCTTTTTCCAACAACATTTTGGTAATTGTGTTGTCAAACTTGATCATTTTTATTGTCACTTAACATCAGTGAGGCTGGCAGGAAACCTAACCTAATTTTACCCAGATGTGGGACGTGGTTACAAAGAAATGCTGTTTATTTCTTCATCTCTTGTTATGTCTCTATTTCTTTTCCTGTACTTCCCCTAGTGGCCGAATCACACATTGCGGCCATTTCTTTAAATTCAAATTCAAATTCAACTTTATTTATATAGCACTTCTCCTACTTCCAAGCATCTCAAAGTGCTTTCCACAGAAACATAAGTAACAGTAAAACAAGTAAGATAAAACAAAATAAGTATACATCAAAACACCTTAACCCTTCCGTTCTCCTTAGCTTGTTTACATTAAAAGTGGGGTCATCTGGACACCACAGGACAGTGCGCTGAACTTTTTTTTTTCACTGATTTCGGAGTTTCACTAATGTCCATGGCAGACATAAAATCCTGTCCCCCTTCGTCCACATTTGTCATGGAAGAAATCGCATAACAATATGTGGTTGGAGCCATCTGGACCCCAAGGAGAGCGGAAGGGTTAAAAATCCAGCAACGTACACACACACAAAAAAATGTATATATACATGCATACATAAAATCAAAATAAAAACATGTGGGCATGTAAAAACTAGGTAAAAGCTATACTAAAAAGATGAGTTTTAAGCTCCACAGTGGACGAAGCCCTCACATCCTCAGGCAGGCTGTTCCACAGGCGAGGTCCACAGTGCTTAAATGTGGCCTCACCGTGGGTTTTAGTTCTAACTTTTGGGACCACCGCAGACCTGCACCTGAGGACCTGAGGGTTCTGGGAGGGTCATAAACTAAAAGTAAATCTGATAAAAATGAAGGTCCAATACCATGTAAGGCCTTGTAAACCAATAAAAGAACCTTAAAATCGATCCTGCATGACCATGACTCGCCACAGGAATGGACTAGAAACTTACATTTTTTCAAAATCCTTATATTTTGTTTCTTTTCATGACTGGGCCGGACTAAACATTCTTTAAAATGTTCTTGTGGCATTTCTCTCAGAATATAAGACACACTAATCTTAAAATTACATTCCAGAATATTCAAAACCGTTGAGAAAAGCTTGTAGCGGCGAATTCTGTGCTTTACTCATCAGACCACACTCTCACTGCTCCTCTCCATTCTGATGCATCCACTTGTGGACGACTTGATCCAAGCACATCTTTGTTTTCCTCATCTGCACTGGCATCTGGCTCAGCTGCATGATAGCTTCGATATTGCTCGCCACATTTGTAACACCAGTGAAAACTAGATTGGGGATCTGAGGGTCTGTAAGTGTTTTAAGTGTAATCCAGGGGATGATGGGAAATGAGAGGAGGCTTGCAGTCGTGCCAAATTTCTAATGAACTCCTGCTGCTCTGCAGAAACTTTCCTAGAAAAAAACAAGATTATTCTTGATTATGGCTAAAAATATCATATTTACCAATTAAAATACCAATGGGAAGGATATTTTAAGATCTTTTCTTTGTATTTTTTTCTGTTTCAGCTGCTGAGAGCCAGAAACATCCAGGTGACTCTGGGATCTTCTCCGTTCCATCTCCAGTTTATCCCGTCATCAACTTCCAGGTCCTCAATGCGGATCATGTTTTCCTCAGACAGGACGGTGCAGAGTTGTCTGGAAACTCCACTCTAAAAGCACAAACTCAGACTTTTCTCATCACCAGCCCGCAAGCCAAAGCCCTCCAACCATCCATCAAGGCTTCTTACGGCCCTCTTGCCGTAGATGCATCCATCCCCACGGAGTTGCTCCTGAGCGGACGCAGGATCATTCCTGTCATTTTAGCCCGCCAGGTTCGCTCCTCATCCCCTCTTGTCAAGATTCTCTTCCACATGCCCTCAGAGAGCAATATCTCTGTTGGGGAAGGAGCAGCAGGCTCCAAAGGAGAGGATGAGATGAAAAACGGTGGGGCCAGCGCCAAGGAGAGAGCCCACTGTGTGACAGCCTACGCTTTCTGGGAGACGAGGGAGGTCCGCGGGGCTTGCCTGCTATCTCCAGGTGGATTCTGCGTGGCGCAGCTGAAGCTGGAGCCCTCCTGGTTCAGCTCAGCCAGCAGGTCTGGAAGCTCCAGCAGGGAAGCGGGGCGAGCTGAGGGGATCAAGGGTCTTCAGGAGACTCTGGTTGAAGTCTACTTTCAGAGCAGAAGAGACCCAACGGGTCAGTGCGCGCCCCAGGACAGCCTGCAGCGGGTCGGAGTGGGAAGGAGCAGAGACTCTGGCGGGTCAGGGACGCCCATGAGGCGGATTGGAAGCGTCACTCTGCTCAAGGCTCCAGCGGGAAACCCCACTTTTCTCCGACTGAGACTGGGAGGTTCTGTTGTGATCCAAACAACCTCCAAGCCTCTGAAAGCCACAGATGTGGCAACTTTCTACATTTTCTTGGCCAGTACATCTACGCTGGAAAACTTTACACTCAGGTGAGCAGTTTTCTCCTATTTTTAAGTAATTCTTACTAGGGAGGGGTGTCGTCAATAATTTTCAGAATTGATTTGATTAGATTTACCAGAGCATGGATCACTTTGATTCTGATTTTTTAAAATTCTCTTAATCCACTCAATTCAATTTGATTTAATTCAATTCTCAGTTTTCAGGGTTTACACATGTACACAAATCTGTTTAAAAATACATTAATAATCTATATATTTGTTTTGAAGATATTCATATTACTCTGAAACAGTTCACATACTGTAAATTTATTAGTGAGATTATAATCAGATTGTTAATACCATGTAGTGTTAGATGGATTCTCAAATGGAGAAGCTCCAACAATTGTTCCGCCTCTCCTGGAAGGCGTTTTAATTTGGCCACTAGGTGGCGAACGCGCAATTGCATTACACCTTATTCCAGAAGAAGAAGAAAGAATGAGTAAAAAAACTGTGCCGTAGACCACAAATGGCTATTTCAAAAAATATTTAGACAGTAACGTGTGCTTAGGTCAACCGAGCGTTAGCATTAGCCGTCCAATGAAAAATCCCATTATACGTTAGATCAATCTCTGCTTTTGGATTAATTTTTGATCTATTAAGCTTAGATTAATTAATCGATTTGATTAACCCAGCTCTAATTCTTACACGTTCATTTCTAAACTGCATATAGACGAAGAATAAAACAAAATTGAACATATTATTTTTTAAAAACCATAATAGAATTGATAAACCTGAATATAAATCTAAAGTGTTTTGTAAAGTAACTTTAAAAAAGCGTCAGTATGTATTTGCATAAAGACTGTTCAGTCCATATCCAGGCACTTTTCCTTCAATATTCTAGTTTGCACCAATTTATTTTAGATAATGTTTGCACATTTCCGATTAATCTTGCTGGTGGAGCACACTTACATTGTGAATGCAAACAGACTATTCAGTGAGCTAAAAGGGGTCATTGAAAGAAATTGTGTGCATGTCAGATATAAAAAGGCCCAAACCATTAATATGATAAAGGACAAAATGGTTGTAAAAAAAATTCATAGGCAAATGAGAAATACAAAGGAGGAGGTGCCTTTCTATAAATGGTCAAACTCTGGATGCAGTGGTAATAGTTATTTTGTTTTTAGTGCCTAATTGGATGTAACTAGTTTACATTGCTCAGGCATATTGATTTGTTTGCAAAAGTGCAACATTAAAATCAAGAAAATGAAATGAGATCCAATGAAAATCCTTCATTTGGTGTTTTTAACATGTGCTTGAGGGATTTTTTTCTGATGTTGGAGGGCGTTTATAAAGTAAGTTAAGCTCAAAATTTCATTATTGAGTATTTTTTCATTCAAATCACTGTGAATTGGGAGAGGATGGGACAAAAAGCTTCTTAAAAAAGCAAATAGTGATGTAGAAGCTACAAGCGGCTGGCAGTCTGTAGTTTGTGTTGTGTTTTAGGTTTTAAAAAAGTCAAGCTAGTTTGATCTCCTTAGGCAATTTTCTTTGCAAAGAAGTCAAAATTATGTTTTTTCTCCTCCTTTTTCAAAGTACCTTTGCATTTTGCCTTGCTAAAAGCAGATTAGAACATTTTTGAATTACTAATTGTGATTTCAGGCACCATGTAGATATGTTTGTGGAGCTGGAAATACTGAAGGAAACATTCAAAGAGGGTTTTTACAATTTTTCAGCAAGCGTAATAATTTTTGGTGTCTGTAGCTAAGCTTGCAGAGACAAACGTTTAACTGGAATTACATGAAAATTGATTGTTTCTGGAACATGTGACGTATAAGTAACCAAGCATAGCATATTTTAACATATTCATGAGGGATAAGCTCCATGCATTTAAACGATTACTTAAGGCACTTGAATACTGATGGGGCTCACCATCAAGGCCGTGCAATAAAATGCATGAGTGCCAAATGACTTGTGTTGTCTGCCAGTTCCACTGGCTTAATAAATTTCTGACATTTCCTGTCTGCTTCAGCCTTGCTGTTGGTTGGGAAGTTATGGAGAGCACTCTTCCATAAACAGGGAAATAATTGGCAAATGATTCACTGGTTTTCATATCTCAACATCCCACGAACATTTCAACAGGGTTCTGTGGTTATTTGACTTCATAAATAATGCATCTGTTTAATGGAGCAGGAAAACAAATAACTAATCTTCCTAACTCCTCTGGGTAAAAGTGAACTCAATATAAAAGCAGTCCTGTCACAGTAAAACAAACAGTTCCATCTGTTTTTTTTCTGGTGCTGTTTTTTCCCACACATCACTCGGTAGTTTTAGATAAAATTGAATAATAAAAACATTTGAATACTGAGAGTGAAATCATCATGAAATAATTTTTAAATAGTTCAAGTTAAATTCAAAATATAAACTTTCTAAAAGAGTCAAATCGATAAATGTTTAATTAAATTTAAAAGGCACTTTTTATTTAATTTATTGAAACTTTGAAGTTGACCTAATTTAAGGATAGGGTTTTAAAAAGTAAAAACAAAGTCAATGGAAATCATTATGTTTCATGAGGAAATTTTATTTATTTTATTTTATTTTTTTAGAAAACAACTTTTCCTATTCAGAGACCCCATGTTGTCCAAAGTTTTGTTAAGAATAATGAATCTGGCCTAGCTCTTTGATTGTGTTTTAATTGCAGCATTAATGATATTTAATACAGAACCTCAGGAAGGGTTCAAAGAACTTGTTACATCACTTTTCTCCTATAGGATGAGTCAAAAAAAAGCTTTTCGTTAATAATCTCCAAACCTGATTATAAATTCTTACATCGAACAATTTTATTGAAATCGTCTCACCAAATTCACTAAACACCACAGAGAAAATGGTAAAAAAATCATATAAATCAGGTAATGAGGTAGGAGATCATCAGGTTTTTGGCTCTTATTTGTTCAATTTTCCACTTCCCTTGAACTCTCTAGGTTTGATTTGTTCATGTTTTATAGATGTTTTTTGTTTTACATATTTTAAGGTGAGAAATATTTGAATTTGCTTCACATTGTCTCCTTCTCATGCAGTTATTATGTTTTAGATTGTGAAGTTTCTGATCATTGCTCTGTCTCAGTGTAAGAAGAACTAAATCTTATCAACTCATTTTTTATGGCCTCCTGTAGAAAAAACTCAAATGTAAACAATAGCTTAGGGACAGTTGCTCCAGTCAGTTTTCTGCATTGACTGTAGAAGAGAACTGGACAGAGTGAGTGGAATGTTTTAGTAATTCAATGACAACAGTTTTCAGAATTATCCTAAAAAGGATTCTTAACTCATGTTCAAGCAACCGCTTTTAATTAAAAGTTTATGTAAACATGTTACATATTTCCACACTCAACCTAAAGTTTATACGACCATTTTTGGGCTATATGTGTAAAAAACACACATTCATGGAAATCTGTTGAAAGTTGGTTGAATTTTAACAAATCAAGGACTTGGATTTGGTAGTGATATATAGATCCATTTAATTCACAGAAGTACTAACTGTTTGAAAATCGATCATGAAGGAGAAATGTATATTTGCAGTTTTTGGCCTGGTGGAATTAAATGACACCATGTCTTTTATTTATCAAAATAGAGCTGTGAAAGAATTGGAGCAAGATTTGTTAGATTTGTTCAGCTTTGACATTTCACACCAATCCTCTTTTAGCTGTAGGTGATGGACAAGTGCTAAAAAACAATAGAAAAAAGAAAAAGAAGAAGACACCATTCTCTGCTTGTCCAGTGTGAACACCAACGATTGTATAAGACAAATGAACTGAGTGACCCAAACAGGAAGTACCTGCTGGTTCCAAGGAGCCAAAATCCCATAGAATTCAATTGGGGAAAAAAAAATCAGTTAATTTATTTGTCAGAATGACCATTCTTGATCTGCAACCTTTTTTAACATCTTCTTTCTAACTTTTTTTTTTAATATATTTTTTTCTTTATAACAAGTTATTCAAGTTATAATCTGACCAATCAGTGAAAGCATGTGGTGCGCGCTGGCCCCCACCTCAAACATTTCAGGTGTTTAACAGATTCCTACGGTGGCCAGGAAGTGCAAAACAATAATACATTTACCCAAACACTTTTACAAGTTTATCAAAACACTTTTACAAATTTCTAAAAACACATTTACAAGTTTATTAAAACACTTTTGCAAATTTATAAAAACAAATTGACAAGTTGACCGAAACACTTTTACAAATTTATAAGTTTATTAAAACACTTTTACAAATTTATAAAAACACATTTACAAATGTACCTCAAACGTTTCAGGTGTTTAACAGATTCCACCAAGCCCACATTTGGTGGTACGGGTGTGGACTTCCAACAATCTCACTCCTGATTGGTGACTGTAGCTGCCATAGAAACATCAAACCAATCACTGGTTACTGTCATCATCTGGCTCCAAATGGCGGCATCCGTGATGTGGAAAAAGAGGGAGTGGAAATTTTTCTGGAGCCGGAAGTAATACAGTTTCAATGGTGACATCACACTCACTCAGTCCACTTCTCTTATGCAGTCAATGGTGAACACCACGGGCTCAAGAATCTTTGTTTAAAACATTCTTAAGCGTGTCAAATATTCCAAGTGTGAAGTAGCATTAAATGAAATTAAGGTATTTTTTTAATGGATTTGTGTTATTTTGTTCTGTCTAAAACATACAGATTCAGATTTTGTTCTTCTCAACACTGGGCGTCTGATAGTTAATATTGCTCTGGAACAATCTGCCGCAAGGTCATTGAGAAATATGGATAAATTAGTAAAGGAGGCACAGAGTTTCCTTAATCATTTTAGAGCTGGCCTTTCATAACACTGTAGACTAAAGTTACAAAATCTCCTGCACACAAACAAGGACAGGCCCCCACTGACCTGGATGTCGATCTGGGAAAACAGTAAGGGAATAGGATTTGGTGGAGATGCTGACCCTGCAGCATCTGCTGCTGTTTTGGCTATCGGTACGGATTTACTGCATGTTTACCTGAAGTTACCCACATTCTTTCTCACTGACTGCAACTCAAAGGGCTCCTCCAGTCGGGTCAGTTCTTTCAGTTCTCCGGATTTCTGACCTACTGCTGTAAGATTGGACGAAGAGGAGGCGAATGAGTGCAGCAATTAGGTTGGAGTGAAGGGGTAGCTCTGGAGGGCTCAGCAGAATGACTTATTCCTCCTCTGAGAAATCCCAGATTTACTTCCCCTTTTTTTGGCCCATCTCTGAGTCCACTGCAGCGAGGTTAGGCCAGATAATCCGTGGCCTTGACGGAACATGAATCAAAAGGTTAATCCTGTAAATGTTTTGTGTGTTTAGGCGTGTGTTTGGGCTTTTAGAATCCAATACAAAAGCCAACAGCTACTTCTGTTTGAGTTACAATTAGAATGATCACATTTATGAACTTGGATTGGTAAAAGCAGAGAGGAGTTGTTTAGTTTAAGGGTCACTCCCCCTTCATGGTCATGAACTCTGCATGGTGACTGACAAAGACAAAGAGCTTTACAGAAGTGGCCGGAATGAGGTTTCACTGCAGGACAAAAAGCTCAGTGATCCAGGAAGATCCTGGCATCGAGTCACTGCATCACAACAGTCGATAGTGAGCCGCGGAGGTGACCTGCGCCGCTGGGAGGAAGGGTCATCGGGTTCAGCCGTCACCGTGATGCTGTGGACATGATTTATCGGAACATCTTTGGTTATAAAACAAAAAAAAAAAAAGATGATTTATTTTTCTAAACGGTGATTCGTATTCCAATCCAGGATTTCTTCTGTTTTGATATTGATGGCTTCAAGCATTTTTTTAAACTGCTAAATAAAACATGCCAAGATTTTGCCTTTGGCAATAAGAGGCTTGATCAAGAGGTTTCAGCTCAAGCACACATCTCCATCCTGTCAGTTTTCTTCAAAGACAAAACTGAAGCTGAGTCAATTCTCACATCGTAGACGTCGGATTTGTAATAGTGACCTCAGTCTCAGAGGTAATCAATTATTCAGAATGAAATTTGATTGCAAATCAGAACTTTTTCTTTATTAAAGATTTTTGATTTGATGTAATGACATGCAAAACGCTGCTGGCCATTAATCCAGCATGAATGGATGTGTGCTCATATGCGTTTCTTTCTTTCGATCTGGATGTTCTTCAGCTGTCTGATAGATTCACGACTGCACCGACAGACAGGATGTTGTCAAAACTGACAGATTGTTCGCTCTGTTACTCCAGGTTGTTTTCTCTGACATTTTTTTTTTTAACCCAGGAGATCCTAATGCTCTTCATGAGGATCCTAACAACAATAGAGTTAAGTTTAAATTAAATTCCCCCTAAGACCATTTTTTTATTTAAAAAAAACATTCCCAGTAGTGTTTTAATTATGATCATGAAGCTTTTAACCAAAATCCCACAAGCTAAAAGTCTTAAAAAGCCATTTTTCTGTTAATTGATGTTGCTGTGACCAATACATTCAGTCGATTAGTTTCTCAGAGCAGTCTTTGGGGAAATAATGAAAGCTAACATCAAAATGCTCTTTCATTGATTCACAATTCTTTTACAATTGCGGTCAAATGAGCCGCCGTTCACATTTTTGTGGTCACATCAAGAAGCTCTGTGGAGTCTGGTAGAGATTTTCCAGCATTTTCAGTCCTGCTACCATAAGTATTGTATAAAACTCACACAAAATAGCCAGTGTGCAACATAGCTGTTGTGATGTGTAGAAGGCTCATTATTTCACTGTCTGCGACAGTTTGATTGACAGCAATTTAAAAGGAGAAATACTCAGATATCCATAAATGAATTGATTTCTTATAACATTTGTTCTCTTTCATACAAAATATGCCACACGTACATGTTTAAAACTTAACATGATTTTAATCGGAGGGGGACTTTAATGAACCTTACTACATGAAAACTAGCATATATTTTTGGGTTCACTTTTACCACAAGTGAGAAATCTACCTCCTGTAAGTTCAAATGTTTTCTCCTTGATCTGTTCGCTGTGGTGAGATTCCTCTTGAAGAGGCGGTTAAAGTCTGAGATATGATGTCTGCTTCAATCACATTAGGTCTAATTGGTGACCTATCTTTGCTGTCAGTTAAATGGGTGTCTGGGATCTGATTACCTGATTTCCTGCCCTCCCCATTGCTAATGTAAATTAAATACTGCTGCTGAATCTCAGATGGCAAACAACCTGTGCTGCATCTGGCTGTCTGGCCTCTTGTGTAACCGTGGAAAAGCCCTCTCAGGCAGTCTACGTCCACCAACGCAGGATGGAAAGGACACGTTTTCTTTTTTTTTTAAATGATTGAATTCTCTCTCAAACACAAATTGAACCAAAAAAGCACAGAAATTAACCAAAACAGATGTTATTTTTTTAACTTTTGTGTCCGGCAGGGCGGCGGTAAAAAGTGGGCTGTCCTTCAGTGCAGCTCGGCCCAGTGACCCGTCGTTGTGGGACGTCGTGGTGGAGCCTGGCAGAGGAGCCACCCCCAACAACGTCTCTGTTGTTTGTCACAGGAAAGCGTCAGTCACTGCAAAAAGGTACGTGCACTGCAGATACCAAACATCTGCACAACGTGCTGAAAAAGATGTTCACTTTACCTCATATGAGGCTGATTTGAATTGGTTTTATTTCCTTTCTTGACACAGCCGTGTATTTTATCCGGGTTGGGGACCAGCACAGGGAAATCAAGACTTGGGCTTCTTTGTGGCTTTATATTTTAGGCGGTAGTATGAAGGGATTAGTCCTGCAAAAGAGTTCCATTAGCTCAATTTTTGCTCTTTTTTAACCCTTTCACACCGCAGTTCCAGTGTTTATAATCTTTGATTTACTGTAATTTTTAAATTATTAATTATATTAATTAACCATCAATATGTTAATGGTTGAAAAGTTACAATATGTTATAGATTTTGTGTTTAAGCGTCACAGGCGACGCCTCAGGGTTAACCGTTCCCTAATTCATCAAATTTTTGAGAAAAAAGTCCTAACTGGTCAATTACGAGAATAAAGTCGTATATTTATGACTTTAAAAGTCATTGGCTAAATGTAAACATTTTTTATACTGTAAATTTACATGATTTAATACCCAAATTTAATTACTTTAAAAGTTGTAAATTTACTGGAAAAAAGTACCGAAACCGAAACCGATTACTGAGCGTTTCTGCATGGTGCATTCACTGAGCTCCTGACATCTACGGCAAAACAAAGCACTCCATCAGAGAAATGTTAAACACAAGAAGTGATCCATTGAAAATTTATTGATTTAAAAATATTAATTTCTTTCTGAAAAACTGCTTTTTTTGCTGTGAATTACATAAAAATGACAAAAATAATGTAGCAGACTGAGCTAGGTTGAATGGCTGTTTGTGTTCACTAATGTTCACATTATGAGATTTAAAGCTGTAAATTTACAACTTTAAAGTCGTAATATTCCTTTTTTTTGGTGGCCCTCGTATTCTGTTGTAATTTTAAGTCTATGAATAAAATGTTAAATGCATATTCTGTAAAATGTCTAAATGTCAAGACTAATTTGATGTTATGATCTGAGTATTTGATTATTACAAAACACATTTTAATACAAATGCTTTAAAAATGCTTTAAGTATCGTAAAGCAACCCCTTTAGATTATCTAATGAAAACAATTACAATTCTCAGCATTGATCAGAATTTAGGTGAGCAAAGCCAAATATTTATTTTGTTCAAACTCCCTTTCAAAATTTTTTTGTTTCTCTACAATTGAGGCAAATGGATTAATGCAGGATTAGACCAAAATGAACCCAAACAAACTGTCCAATCAAATCTAAAAGCATTTTTTTCTGTATTCCTGCAAACTTCCATCTATGTGGAGACACATTGGCAGCTTTGATTTGCAGATATTCTGCTTTACTCGTCTACTGTTAAGTGCAAGAGAGAAACAAAAGGCACAACTGGTATTGTGAGTAGATTAAAACCATTTTTCAAGAGTGCCGATAAAAAAAAAGGGGAAAGACAAAAAAGTAAAAGTTTGTGTCCGAATTACCCCCCAATCACAATATAGTGCACTATATGTTTGCCATTTTGTGGTGCTGTCCAAATTTACTAATTCCAAAATTCAGTGCACTAGAAATTTCCAGAAGTCTTTGCGAAAAACTAGCGTGCATGGATGCTCACTAGATTAGCGAATATAGGCCACAATGCATTTTGAACAAAAAATGTGTTTAAATGTAATTCTTGAATAAACCATCCACATTTTCTCCATCATAACACAGTAGAGTAATAAATATTCAATTTTCACTTCATGATAGTCCTGCACTATATAGTTTTTTAGTAGTTAGGGGTTTGGGGGGAATTCGGCCACAACATAGAGTAGTGTGGAGTAGTGCTGGGCAATATGGAAAAAACTGCATATTACGATATAAATTATTTTATATCACAACGATATATAACACAATATACCACAATAGAGTAGATTTTCAGTTATTTTTTTAAAAATGTACAAAGATCATTACTTAGTCTTCTCTGAGTTAATTTTTTCAAGTAACTGAATCACAAATGAGTACAAAAAACCTTTTTTTAAGTGCACAACAGTTACTTTTGCATTAAAGTTCAGCAATAAAAATAAACAAATAGAAACAATAGAAGAGAAAGGACATGATACACTTTTCTGTTGCCCACACAATATGTCATCATCATGTCGCCCAGCACTGGTGTGGGGTGGAGTATTTTTTTTTTTTTTTGTGGGGTTATATGTATTATCTTGTTCAGGTAATACCCGACAAAGGATTTAGAACTGCTTGATTTAAATTGTTGAATGTCTGCAGGCTACTGTGTGCGGGAGGAAACAAAATCAGAGCCAATCAATTCACGATGTTTTATCAACGTTTTATACTAAACTTTTCAGGTTATTTTCAGGATTTGTCTCTCTCTAAGATTGTTTTTTAAGCTAATTATTTGCATTAGTTTTACATTTAAGGATATATTTTTTTGCTTTTTTAAAAATCTAAAAAAATTTGTTAGCCTGACCTCCATCAATTTACCACAAAAAACTTCCTAAAACTGAAACGCAACGGATTCATGTGCTTTGCCTTCTTTAAAAATGTTATTTTTCTCATCAATTGTGTGTAAAAAAAAAAAAGAGAATAAAGCAGTCAGTAATTTGTAAAATACAGTAAATCGAGCTTGTCTAACAATCTATTGCATGACTAGATTATATCTGTTCACAAAATATCACTTCTCTCTTGAAATTAAATAAACATTCGGGCCTAAAAAGGCCTGTGACAAAAGCATCATGCAAACTGGATTATAATAATCCCGCTTTTGTTGGTAATTTATAATTACCCGCTGCATCTTATGGTGTAATGGCCAATCACAGCAGCAAAGCAGCCTTCTTTTTCCCACAGCAGAATGCCCCAATTATCCCTTTTGTTTGTGTGTTTTATCTTGTTATAAATGAATGCCTCCTTTTGTTCATGATCCCTTATGTAAAATCATACTTACATGGGATATTTTATGCAATAAGTGGAAAATAAGTAAATAAATAATGTTGAATTAACACATTTAAGAAATGCAAAAGCTGTCAGATCATTTCAGTTTTTTTGGAAGAGTTTCAGCATAAAAACGGAGATATGGTAATTTACTGGAGTACCACTCCACTACATCATTTGTTTTACGAAATATTAATTTTCCTTACACATCCTCTGTCTGTTTGAACAGAAACTCATTACATCAGTAATGCCTGATGCGGATGCTGACGGCGCACAACAGCAGCCGCCTCCGCCCAGCAACCTCCCACCCACACAGAGATGCGCACCACCCGCTGTCCATCCGACCCACATAGCTGTAATCATCCATAATCAGGACCACGTTATCCAGGCTTAAGAGCTTGCACATTCAGAAATGCCGATTAGGAGCCAAAGATATTCCAAGTTGTGTTCATTTTTTTTGTTTTTTTTTTACTTCGTTTCCACAAGGGGTCACACAAGCAAAATATGAGACCAGCAGGATCATGTACACACACACACGTGATCAGACATACACACTCGCATCACTGTCCTTTAATGTGATAATGGATGAATTTCCAGGAAAAGAGGCATTAGTGTTTATCATCCTTTACTTTATTTCAGTCTGAGGGATTTTGATTCATTTTAAACCTGTTTAGGATTTTTATGAGTAATAGATTAAAGAAAAGCACTATAAAAATAGTTTTATTAGACTCTATTATTTTCCTTTTGGCTTCTCTCTTTAGGAATCATTCACCTCCCTATAACCTTCTCCCCAGGATCCGTCTCATTCATCCATAAACCTCCTCCCCCTCTTTGGTGTTACTCTTGGCTTAATTCCTGGTAACTCCAACCTCATCATCCTTTCACCAACACCATCACTGTCAACATCATCTCCATTTGCTTCCCTAAATGTATCTCCAGCATACCTACCAAGAGCTGTTCCTCTGATGGATTTATTCCCGATCATATCCATCCTCATGATTCCCAAAGAGAACCTCAACATCTTCTTTTCTGCTACCTCTGCCACACGGTGCTCTTACCACAGTCTTTTACACTATTCCTTTCATTCTTGATGATGCTCACACATCGCCTTCCTTCATCTGTTCCAAACCTGCTTGCTCACGTCTTTCCAACACTTCCTCATCCCACCTTTCCCACCTTCTCCCTCTCTGCTCCCAGTAACCTCACCGGTTCACTTCCTCTCATTTACACACTCTGTCTTGCTGCGGTTGGTTCCTCACCTTTCCAGAGCAGGTCTCCACCTCTCTAGATGTTCCTCCACTCTGCTTTT
The DNA here is from genome assembly GCA_003999625.1 of Oryzias javanicus. Classification (NCBI taxonomy): domain Eukaryota; kingdom Metazoa; phylum Chordata; class Actinopteri; order Beloniformes; family Adrianichthyidae; genus Oryzias; species Oryzias javanicus. Next base: position 12,993,069 of record CM012448.1, on the reverse strand, counting down.
GTATCATCACAACATCATCTGCAAACATCCTAATCCACAGAGATTTTTGTCTAACCTCGTGTGCCTGTCCTTCACCACAGAAACAAGAAGAAAGCTCAAAGCTGATCCTTGGTGCAGTCCCACCTCCACCTTAAACTCTTTTGTCACACCTACACAACATTTCATCTCTATCTCCAGACTTCCTCATCCAAACCCAGTGAATAATTAAGCAGACCTTCCAATCCATTGCTATTGCCATCTTGTCTGGTAGTCTTCCCTGCAGCACTGTTTATTAGCTGAGTCAGCTGATTATTATGATGGCTCAAACTTAACTGATCAGCAAAAAGTTCTTCAAGCAAAGCTAAAAAACCACGGCAAATTAATTTATAGATCAGCTGGATGTCAGGATTATAAATTGATCAGCCTTAATTCCTTTTTTTATTCCTCTGCTCTTTATGCAATTATCTCTTTCTTCATTCATAGATTGAGCGTTGCTCTCCAGATACACACCTTTCTCTAGTAGTTAGCAGGTTAGTTTCCATGGTAATCAGATGATGTTTGTTAACAAGCTCAATGATTTTGTGACAAAGAACTGACACCAGGAGATCATGGCTTCAAATACGTGTTTGGGTTATAAAAAATGAGACCCAGTGTCTTCCTGCTTGACACTCAGTATTAAAAGTTGGATTTTTTTTATTTTATTTTTTTGGTGGTGGGGATGTTAAGCTACCAAATGGTTTCAGATCGTGGCTGTGACGGCAGCTCACCTCTCCCCCGGGGATGGATCACATGCAGAGAATGAATTTCACACACCAAGATGCTGCTGGTGAAACTACTTTTATTTTTTAAAGGAAAAAAAGTAAAGGCATGAAAACTATAAGTAGAAACTATTCTGCTTTTTTAACCTCCATAGGAAGTCAGAAAAAAAATAAATTGAAGTCTAAAGTTGGGTTTATTAGTTAATTTGTCATGACTAAGCTTCGGTGGAGACAGACCTGGAGACCCGGAAGGAAAACTGTAGACGATGTAGTAGAAGATATATTGTCCGGAGAGGAGTAGAGATGAAGCCAGGACTTGAAGCGGCAGGCTGGAGTTGAGAGCGAAGAGAGGAGATCAGAGTCGGCACGTGGATGGATGGAGATCTGGTGACAGAGGGGAACGAGGTGAGTGGAGGCAAGGTTCAAAATACTATTAACTATCAAACTAGAGGCCAGGGTACTGCACCAGGAAAGGCAACGAACTGGCGAAGAATGCTGGGGAAGGCTGCTGTTAAGTAGACTGATGAGAGGTGATGAGTGCCGACAGCTGGTTCCAATCAGGAGGTGGAGCAGGAAGACAGGTGCACCATGACATAATTGAGACAATAAAACTTTTAAAGTCACAGTAGAGTTTTCAACCTACTTCAAGCTATTCATTTTTTAATAAATAAATAGAAATAAAGTCATTTTTTTCTTTTTACATTTCCTTGACAGGAAGCTTCTGTATTGGCGAGATCTGTAATATTTATTTTCTGGTGACAGAACTGCAGTGTGTGAAAATCTCAAACAAATCTGGTCCTCTGTGACTCAAAAATATATCAAATCCGATTTTTATTCAAATGGTGTTTGCAAAACCTAAAATGTATCATTGAACTCTGAATAGTGTGTCAATTTATGATGCTTTGAATCCTGCATGAATGCCCTGTATACTGAAACAGCATCAAATGCCTCTGTAAAGGCGGAAGTCCTTGGCCATTTTCTAAAGAGAGCAGATACATTCATAAACATGAATGTTTTATGTCTTGTTGCAAACTTCATTGGCATTTGTGGAGACTCAGTCTTTGGTTTTTATTTTTGCAAAGTTTCCTCTTCAAAGGGTATCAGCTCCATTTAAATCCTGCTGCATTTTTCCCTTTGATCTGTTCTTACAGACAGGTATGCTTATGCACGATCCAGCTTCAAATAACATCACATGCCCGTTCGGTGACATTCCCTTGACCGGAATTCTTGACTGGTGTTTTTCCTTTTACGATTTATTCATTCACAGATCTGTGGGAAAATGTTCAGCATTGTCTTCCTTAGCAGACGTTTTTTTTTTTTTTTCTTAAAAAATCCAAGTAATTTATTTGTCAATGCATTTAAATTAACATTTTAAACATTTAGATCATGTTTAAAAAAATCATCTGTTTCATTCTGTATGACAAGGTTATGAATTCTCATAAATGGAAATATGTTTTATTATTTCAGATGATAATGAGTACTAACACAAAGAAGCCTCTAGTTAGTGTTTGGATAAATAAAATCTATCCAGAACTAAGCTCAAATTCAGTTGGAACTCATTTTACTTGTAAACTCATGTTAATTTGTGTCCTTTGCTTCCAAACAGGGGTCTCCTGGAGGTTTTACAGCTGGACTTTGCACCAAAGGATATTTCAGAGCAGGCGGAGAGTCAGAGCATCTCTTGGCGCCTGGAGTTGCCAGAGAATGTCAAAGATGTCGGCATCATGAGGATCTATACCACCCAGAGAGATTACATGGGGCTGGCACCCTTGGTGATGGTGAGACGCAAACATTTACCGTTATTTCTTTATTATTTTATCTAATTTGTCACTAACTTTGTGACTTTGTGACATCGAAGTAAAAAAAAAAAAGAAGAAAAAAAACGCTGCTATTAAGTGTGCATAAGGTAGTAAATGGAGTGCATGAGATAACTGGTGAACACGAGATTGTAACTGGTGCACACAAGATAATATCTGGTGCACACGAGATAGTATCTTGTACACACAAGATAATAACTGTTACACAAAATATATACTCTGATGTACACAAGATAGTAACTGGTGCACACAAGGTAGTAACTGGTGCACACAAGGTAGTAACTAGTGCACACAAGGTAGTAACTGGGGTACACAAGATAGTAACTAGTGCACACAAGATGGTAACTGGGGTACACAAGATAGTAACTGGTGCACACAAGGTAGTAACTGGTGCACACAAGGTAGTAACTGGGGTACACAAGATAGTAACTGGTGCACACAAGGTAGTAACTGGTGCACACAAGGTAGTAACTGGGTAACAAGACAAGATAGTAACTGGGGGGTACACAAGATAGTAACTGGTGCACACAAGGTAGTAACTGGTGCACACAAGATAGTAACTGGTGCACACAAGGTAGTAACTGGGGTACACAAGATAGTAACTGGTGCACACAAGGTAGTAACTGGTGCACACAAGATAGTAACTGGTGCACACAAGGTAGTAACTGGGGTACACAAGATAGTAACTGGTGCACACAAGGTAGTAACTGGTGCACACAAGGTAGTAACTGGTGCACACAAGGTAGTAACTGGTGCACACAAGATAGTAACTGGTGCACACAAGGTAGTAACTGGGTACACAAGATAGTAACTGGTGCACACAAGGTAGTAACTGGGGTACACAAGATAGTAACTGGTGCACACAAGGTAGTAACTGGTGCACACAAGGTAGTAACTGGGGTACACAAGGTAGACTTTGGTGTGCACAATATAGGCTCTTGGGGACACAAGATTGGAACTGGTGTGCAGGAGATAATAGCTGGTTCACATGAGACTGTACCCAGTCTGTAACTGGAAACAGGAGATAGTTGCTGGTGGACACGAGACATGGACTGGTAAATGTTCATGTCTGTCTGAGACAAGTGTATGAAGTTTGAGATCAGGAGTTGTATAGCCTTAAAACATCTGCAATCCTACTTAACAGATTTTATCTATGCTGCTTTTTTAAAGAACGTAACTCCTGCGATGGACGAGAGAAACATTTGTGCCTAAAAATGGCTTGTTGATGACTTGTTGGGTCAACAGATGACTCTGTTTTTGTCCTAGTTTCTTATAAAATGATGCCAAGAGCCAAGTGCTCACCTTCAAGTCCTCAGAATTTCCACGCACGGCGTCACAGGAGCCCAGAATTCACACAATAGAAACACACCCCATCGCAATTTTTAGAGCTTATTGAGTTTCATTTTACGTTGCAGAAGTATTTGTCCTTGTGCTGTTATGTTGTCAAGTCATGCAAAACCATTATTTTTGTTAACTTTCAAGGTCTCTTTAGGGCTTCCATATTCATATACTTTTTAGATTACATTTTAATAAAACTAAAAAGTAAAGGGAGCTTCAAAAAGAGAGTCCTGTCACCTACCATTGTTACATAAGAGCATCAAAGAACATTACCTCACTTGCTCCCATCAAACTTAAATTCCATCCTCTTAGGAAAATACAGTAACACATATATTTGAAATGCTTTTACAAATGAATCCACATTCATCAGATTCAAGTCTGAAAAAAAAAAAAAAAAAAGAATTGGCACTAAAAGATAAAAAAAGAAAGTGTTCAGAGGAAGGATTAGAGTCTTAAAATGGAATGTGCTCAGCTGGAAGGGCAGTCAGATTATGTGTGTGGCTTTACCTCGTTATGAGCAGACAGAAATCCCACACTTCAGGCTTAATGTCCCCACCAAGACCTCTGGTGAATAAACAAATGACGGAGTCCGGATCCCAAACAGGCAATTGTTATAAATACTTAAAAAAATGACACTTTTGTCAGAACTGCATGCACTCATTTATTTAAAGCTCCTTTTCTGATATCTCAAAAGTGACTACAATCGTTAGTGAAATGGGCTTTGTTCTGACAGTAATTAGCATTTGGTGTGAGTGGACTCAAACGATACTTCAGTGGCATGAAAAAGTCTAAACTTAGTAAAAAAATAAACAGGAAAAAGGGATTTTGGTTTAAAAAAATAAAGTGTCTTTCTACTATCTGTCAAAAATAATAAGCTCACATCTGCAGTAAAATATTAATCACGCCCTGCATGCTGTAATTACCGTCTGTTTTGTACACTGTTGTCGGGTTACTTCAGACCAAAAAAATAAAAATAAAATGATCTGCTTGAAATCTTTAATTCATGACGTGACGGTCAATCTGCCAGCAGATGCGTTTTATCTCAGTTACTTATTGATTTTAACATAAAAAGTGACAATTTTTCACTAAAAAGGAATGGTATCCTGTCAAAAATTACACAAAAATCATGTTTTTGTGCGCAGTAAGACACAAAACCATCCAGTGTTACAGCCAGTCAGAAAATATAAAAGAACAAGAAGACGCTTTAATGTTCTGACCTTCTCTGACTTCTATAATGTTTTTCTCAGAATGTGCAAATCAAGCAGTTTTATTAGGAAAATAAAAGCCCAAAGAGTGACTACTTGAGCTGAACGGGATTACTGTGAACTAGATTACTGCCGAATTTGCAGAAACATGGGATGGGAACTTCTCCCAGTGTGGTACTAGCATGGCTGCAGAGAAATGCAATTGCTTTCTGATTTTCTGCTACCCCCTGATCCAGTGGCTTATGCTTGGGTCAGTGTTGCTGCCTGAACTAGAGCATGTCCTTTTGGAATTGCGGTCAGCAGCTGTCTCGCCAACAGAGTTCAAAACGTGATGCTGCCAGAGAACATCTGCCATGCACGACCTGGTACTTTAATATCAGAACGGAAGGCAAAAAAATAAAAAAAAGGAGGGTGAAAGCTTCTTATACAGTCAGTACTTCTGAAAACTGAATTTTTAAAAAGTGGACAATGTTTGTAAAGTAGAAAGTAGGATGAGTTAGGGTTCAGGTTTGACAAAAAATATATGATGAAGTTGGAAAGGACTTGAAAGATCGGAAACATAATCAGGTTTCTTGTAGGTGCGACCCAGTACGGAAATAAGGATTTATTTTTATTCACGTATCTCCAAGTGTTTGGGAAAGAACGTCTGCAGAGAGATTTTTATTTTTAGCCCATCTGTCTATGCAAGGTGACAGCGTTGTTTCAACAGGATTTATGTGAATGAAAATTGTCAGCCTGCATTTTAATCAGGGTGAGCCTCGCCAACACTCCATCTTTGCTCCTCGTCTGGATACAGTGAGCGTTTTTTTTTTTTTTTTGAATGTCAGTTGGCTTTGTTATTGCAACCCAGCGTCATGTGTCAAAACTATATTTCTTCTCTATTCTTTGCCCTCTAAATGACTACTCCTGAAAAAAAAAATTTATGTAAATGTGTGTATCCATGTTTAGAAAATGTGCAAAATTTTCAAAGTTAATTAGCATTTAAATTGCTGCTGTTATTATCTCACCTGATAAACACGAAAAGGGCAAAACGGCTTTTGCAATTATTATATTAACTTGATTGATTTTTAACATTTTTTTTTTTGTGAACAAATGTATTTTTCTGAATGAAAGAGAAAAGATACATTTGGTTTTTGTTTTATGTTTTGTCCCTAAAGCTATGTATTCCAATTAAGTGAAATCTTCTTAATAAAAATGTATCCGCACGGTAAAAATAATCATCTATAAATAAATGTACGTACACATCAGGCATGTCCAGTATGTACAAAAGAACATGGGTTCTTTCACATTTAATTCCAGCTGAGCACAAACAACAATTATTTCTCTTTTGTGATCAATTTTTAATTGGTCGGCACTTTTGAAAAGAACTGCCATCCATTTGTTACTACCAAACCAGAGTCCCTGATTCGTCAAAGTTCAACTGGTTTAACTTTCAGTGTGACTGCAAATTTTATATGTAGAGCTCTGAAACTGACTTAAAAACGTGCGAAGCAACGTGTGAACGTGAGAGTTTGAATGCAAAAGCTTGAAATGCACGATTACACTGACTTTTTTTTATTGAAAGTGGTCACTTGAATGCACTTCTTCAAGCCTGGTGTGAACACAGCATCAGATGAATTTTAGATTCCAGAGGCGAAGACATGAAAAAACATTGCTGCTTGTTGATGGACGGCCGTGTCTCTGTCCTTGGTGCTGATTTGGCTTGGTACTGGTTTGATATCTGCCTGGGTGGTAATGTCATCAGACTGAAACTAAAACAGAAAGTACAAAGTTTGTGATTTTGGCAGTAAAAGTAACCTAAAATTGGAAGTCTGAATACCCCCAAGTCACTCAACAAACACTTTAACAATTTACTGTTTTCTTTCTTTCTTTTTTTTTTTTTAAACTTAAATATATAGGTTTTTTTTTTTGTAAATCTGAACACTTTTGGATTAGAATAAATTGGGGGTAAATGTGGAGGCAGAAACTAATCAGGCTTTTACTGAGTAAGCTGCCAGGATCACCAAGACATCCACTTATTTGAAGTATTTTTCTGGGAGTCCAACTTAAATGTTCTAAACTGGAAAAAAAAAAAAAAAACTTTACAATACACTAAGAACATCCAAAACCCTTATACCAACAGACACCAGCTGGGAATTTGATCAGCACAAACATTGCAAAGTTTATTTTACTACGAAATACCTGAGCTGATTTACAACAAAACATATGGTTCTATATCTACAAATCTTTCTGTTGGAACTAGTTTTTTCATGAAAATTCATAGCATTAACAAATCAAACATTCAGCTTATTGTAAAGACCGAGCTGTTTTCACTCAACCATTTCCTCTACATGGTTTAAACTACTTTAGTATTTGAGTTGTGCCCTTAAGGAAATGCTTTTGCTTCAGATGGCCTCCCTCCACACATCCCCAAATCTTTGATAGAATAACGGCTTAAAAGGAGGAATTTCTTGTGGCCTATTTAGAAGCAAAACCATATATATCTTCAGAGGGATTTCATGTGTCAATCACAAGTTTTTCACAACATGTTTTCCTTTTTTTATATTATTTTTCTTCAAATGACTCTTTGTACTTTTGTTTTGCTTCATCTTCTTCTGATGTTTTCTTACACTAGATTGTAAAACTCTCTTTGGAATCATAGGATATATTAATATATTGCTATAGGATGGTATACTTATTAGTAGTATTGCTAACAGGATTCATCATTTGTGAACAATTAATACTCCATTTTATCAATTCGGCATTGAGTGGTTGAACTTCCTAATAAAGTGAATACACTAAAGGACCAGGAAACCAATGGCTCCCTCTTTCCTCTGTCTGCTCAGACTACAGATATCCTGAACACGGCCGTGCTGACGGGCAAAATGGTCTCAGTTCCAGTGAAAACTCTGGCTGTAGACGTGGACGGATCTGTCAGTGATGTGACAAACTACACCAGCTGTAAGTCTACAGAAGAGGATGTGATCAAGGTATGTGATTCCACTAGAATTCACTAATCCTTAGTGTCAATTTTTTTGGTTTGTTTTGTTTAATCTCAGTTGTGTGAAACAACTAAATAGAAGTCATGCCAGTGTGTTTTTTTTAGTGTTTGGATAAACTTCAGGTCTCATTTCAAACTGTTTTTCTCTGTGATGCCAATGGATGAGGGCAGCCAGAGTGACAAACTGTGGCGTTTGCCTCCAACACATCCCCTGTAGCCGTGCCATCACTCTGCTGCACGCTCCCATGTGTTTGTCTGTGTGCGTGCCAGAACATATTATGGACTAAAGCTGCTTCACACAATATGGCACTTGACATTGAGCTCATAATGCTAGTAGGGTTTGCACAGAAAGAAAGCGCAGCGACTTTTGCGGAATGGTTTAAACATTGAAAAAGGGAAAACAGAATTTAAAGATTTTTCTATGAACCATAAACTAGCTGCTGGAGTAGGTTAGCTTGTTTAGAGTTTTTTTTTTTTGTTTGTTTTGATAAATTGTTGGGGAATGACAAAGTTATTAAGTAAATGTCTATTTATTTTGCATTTTTTGACACTCACAAAGTGCTTCTTAAACTAAAAACAAGATAGAACCTAAAAACAAATATAAGCCACACATAGATAAACTGAATTAAACATAATAAAACAAGCTCTAACAAAGTGAAACAACGTAAAGTACAGTCAAAGAAAAGAAACATCACCTAAAAGCTCTTCTAAATAAAAATGTTTTAACTCGACTTTTAAAACATTCAATAGCAAGTAAATGGAAATCAAAAAAGTCATTGAAAAACATGTAAAGGAAAATTAAGTAGATAAAAAGCTGTAGTTAAATGCAAATTTGCAAAAAAAAAGGAATATGTAGGAACAAATTTGATAAAAAAATATATAATATTTTTTATTAAAATATATGACATTTTTATGATAATAAAAATATGGGGTTCTTCGTTGAAAAGTCACTACTAAAGTGACTGTTTTTGGGCTCGACATACAAAATGTTGAGACAAAATACCAAAACCAGGGCAGATGTGTGCTGGTATCGGTTGAGAACAGTCCAGTGTGAATGTCACATCCTAAAAACACGTTCAAGACTGTTCATTTATCGTGTTCTTGAACACGCGCACAATGAAAGCTGCATGATGCAATATATAACCAGCTACTTTTTTGATTCCTTTTAAAATCAATCAAATAACTTTTTGATTTGCTGAAATGAAATTAAGATGAACATAAAAGAGGTATAATCCTGAAAACTTTTAGGACATACTGTAAGTTTTTCTTAAAAATCTATCACCAAAAGCTTAAAGAAAGGAAAACGTCAAAAATTAAATCAAGAAAATGAGAATTTGATCGTTTTTCTGTCTAAACTGCAAATATTTCTCTGTAGACACAATTTAATTACATAAATTACATTTTGAATACATTCCAAATCACTATAAAATCAATTGTATTATCTTCTCAGCACGGGGACTGTTTGAACATTGTCTCAGAGAATAAGCAGTGAAAATATTTCACAGTTTTACAAATAAGCCACAATTCCAAAGCTTTCATGACGACGTGAGCTATTCAAAGAAAAGTACACAGATCCATCACACATAGCTGGAGGTTCCACTAGAAAGCATAAAAGAGAAATGCAATAAAGGTGAATTTAGAGAAACACAAACGTATTTGGAGCAATATCAGAAAAGAAGCTAATTTTATGAATTATTTTAGCACTTGTGGCAAAATCAATAATGTTAGAGCTTATCGACATGTCAGCTCTGAGTTTTCCTTTTCCTGGGGCTCACCTGGATCACTGATACTCTGCAGTGGAGACAGAAAAAAAACCCTTTTCAGGTTTCATGGGGTTCTCATATTTAAACGGTTTTAACCTATTACACACATTTTCAAAAACCCAATTTTAATTTATTTTTCTCCACAGAAACTTAGAATCTGGCTTAAAAAAATAAACAAACAAAAAAACTTTTTTATCTGTGTAATTAATCCAAATCCTAATTTTACAAATAGATACACGTTTGCTTGTAGGTGTTCTCTTTCATAAAAATAAGATTACTCAAAAATAATTTAATTTTTTTATATACAAATTCTGTAACTAATTACAATACATTGGGTAGAAGAACAAACAGATACTTTGTAAATATAATATTTCAGCTATAAATATGCAAAAGATCCAAAGTTGAAGCTGATTGTTTCAAGTTTCATGAAAACAAGCAACAACATAACCGTCTAAACCTGAGGGTTTGTACTAAATCATCACTTGGTTTTTGGCAAGGAAAACACACATAGATCAATGCTGGCCTTTAAAAATCCTCTGGACACAAAACTCTAAAGTGAAATGCCTTAAATGTTACAAAGTGCACTGCAAAAGAAAGGTAACTGTTACTCGGCTGTGGAGAAAAAAAACGTGCAGAAGTCAGCAGAAAGAGAGTTTGACATAAATCCTCTTAAAATGACAAAAACAAGATAGCAGGTATGTAAAAAGGCATCTAGAAATACAGGAAAGACTAACAGAAAGTTGCTATTTTTATGGAGTTATTTGTAAATCTGGATGGGAGAAGGAAGTTATGAAACTAGGTTTTAGTGCTGGTCCAGTAGCTGGAGGTAAAAACTACAGACAACTGTATTAAGCATCTGATTAGTCATACATTTAATAAGAAACACCTCTTAAAACATGTACATAAAGTTTTTGAATAAACAACTAATTAAAAAAAAGTTTAATCTTTGTTCTGATAATTTAGCCAAAAGAAAGCTGGTGTAAAATTAAACACAGAAAAATGCTCACTGGGACCCCAAATTAAATCTGTTGACTGCAATGCACAAAGTAACAGGTGCTGAAGGTTAGGGCTGCAATCTAGTCAGAAATTGCAACATCCAAGATCGCTAATTCACAATCTTTATAAATATAGTAGGTTGTAGTAAATAAAATAATTTGGGAACTATGTATTTATTACACTGAAATGCAGAATAATGTTGGATTTTAAGTTTATTAACAAAGCCAAATGAGTAGCGCTACTGTCACTGGGAGTGAACAAATCTTTGACGTAAAATGTCAGTGAAGCTTCCTGTTTTCAAAGTAAAACTAGCGAGTGCTTCTTTTTCCTTAAAAAAATTAGATTGAAGTTCCGCTCACTGACATAAGATCTGAAAAAAAGGAATTAGCTTTAATTCTAGAGGAGAACCAGCCCCGGCCCGGGGTTGCATGGCACCCTATAGGCGAAACGTGATTATTGTCATTTTCTAATAAATCATCCAGATTAGATGCGGTGAAATGTTCATAATGATTCGATTTTTACTTTGTGAAATCTGTGACGTCATATCTGACGTTTAGAAAAACAAAAGAAAAGTAGTGAGCGTTGTGTCCACATTACTCCACTAAATAGTCCTGCTCTATATAGTTTTTTAGCAGTTGGGGATTAGGGTGGGAATTCAAACAAACATTATAATAAAAAGTAAGAATTGTGGATCAATTTGGGAATTGAATGGTCTACAGCCCCACTGATGGTAACTATAACGCTTTGCTGCCTTAGAAGGCCCAAAGGGTTTTATAGTAACAGTCCTATTTACCCACACACATACATTCACATAGTGATGGCAGCTCCACTACACTGGCGTCAACCTATAACCACCAGAAGCAATGTGGAGTTCAGTGAACAAAGTACAAAAGAAAACTCCAAACATGTTGTAATATGTTGTCATTTTTAGAGGTATGCCTTAGAAAACCAACATGTTTTAAGCATTGATTGAAAATATTTTAGCACTGCAACTTTTTTAAAAGGAACATTCTCCACAGCTTGGTTCCAATCTTAATTCCAATTCCAACCAAAGTTGAAAAAGTTGTTTTAGACAGCGCTTCCCTGGAAAAAAAAACAACAGCTTTGAAAATATTAGCTTTCAAAAAATACTTTTTAGCACTCAATTGCTATGTTTCTGTTTTAAGCTTTGCTCATGACATTGGCATAAATGTGTGCAGTTTGTTTTGTTTCATTGCTTTTAATTTGACAACTCTGTTCAAATGTTTACAGCAATTACCCTGTAGGAAATATATCACAAAAACAAGCAAACATATCTGAAGCTTAGTTTTACCTCCATAGATGTAGACGCTCTGGCTTTGCAGAAAATGATTTGTGAACAAAGTTAACGTAGTATGCAGTCGCAGTGAAAAGCTGAAACAATTCAAAGTGCTTCGATATGAGACCTTAAGGTGTGGGCAAGTCAGCGGGATCCACTTTAGATAGTTGCCCTTGTTTAAATTTGCATAAAAGTACAAAATGATGATTCCTCAGTCATCCCTTCGCCTCCCTTTTTCTTGCTCCCCCTTTTATTTTTCCCCGCACTCTCTCCGGAGCTACAAACCAGTCCGGTGCTCTCCAATTATTCTGGTGGAACCAGCGGTTTAAGATAAGTGAGGCAGCCGTGTGGATAGGCCTCCAATCTGAAATAAAACTCACTAACTGCTGCGTCTTGCCTCATTGCTCTCGCTGGTGGAGACTTCTCCCGCCAACAACTGAGCACTGCAGGGACGACCGTGTAACAGGGCTAATCTGCATCTGTAAACAGCCGCAAATCTACACCGTTCAAACGGGAACCACACAATGAAATAAGAGTGACTTTTCAATTTTTTTACTTTGACTTTGAAAAAGTTGGGCACAAGAAAAAGCTATATATATTTGATAGCCCAATGAGGCAATTGTTTTTGTGATATTGGGCTATATATAAATAAAATTGAATTGAATTTGATAGCAGGGGTGGACTTAAAAGTTTGAGGGCCCCAGGCGACAATACCATGGGGCCCTCTGAAGCAGTTGTGGTAATCCTTTATTTAAAATAAATATATAGCTAAAAGATAAAACGTTTGTTGAATAACATCTTCAATGGTTATCTTTTAATTTTTTTATGTCAAGAATCCAAATATTTTCATAAAATGAAATCACATTTAAATGTTAAAAACATTTTTAAATAGCTTTTATTTTGAAAAATATATATATATATTTTTTATCAAGACTTTTATTAATCGCTTATCTTCTAGTAAGAACAAAGGAGAATCTTCTGTTTTTTCTTAGACGTTTTTCATGTGGCGTCAGACAAAATGACGACATTAGGATTAGTGTGTAAAGTGACGTCCAGTTTTGAGTATAGACCAAACAAATCAGACACTTGTTTAATACGATTTTACGTAAAAAGTAAAAGGTAACCTCACCATTTGAAACAGAAAATCAAACAATATTTATTTTATAAATGTCCTGCCAAATTGTTCTCTTTTTCCTTTCTTAAATCCTGCACAAATCAAAATACAAATGTCAGTAATCCAGCTCAGCTGCTCCCCAAATTCTTATGGACAATATTAAATGAGTTGTAATCAAAGTTAGACAAAGATTACAAGTACTTCATTGAATGCTGCTTTCTTGATTATGAAGGTGATTGTAACGAAGGAGCTGAGGCGAGTGGATCCATGTGCAACTTGAGATTTAATAGCAACAGAAACAAGGGCAAGGCAGGACGTAGTCAAGAAACAGGCCAGGGTCAAACACAGGAGCGAGGCGGGAGACGAAGAACAGGCGAGAGTCAAAACACAGGAAGGCAACAGAAGGAATGCTCAGACTTAAGGAATGCACAGAAATAAACCAAGACTTCGCAGGGAGTAGAGTGTGGAGCAGGAATATATACAGCACTGATGATGATGATGATCAGCTGGTGGTGACAGGAAAATGGCGGCTGATGCATGATGGGAATTGGAGTCCAGGAAGATGACATGCAGTTAGTACTCTGGTGATGGCTCCCTCTGGTGGTTGGAGAAAGGCATAACAGGCTGGGTCCTGACAGAGCCCCCCCCTGCGAGCGGCTCCGGAAGCGAGAGGCAACCCGACGCCGGGTCGACCCCGCGACCGAGGTGCGGGTCTGTCAGGATGAGCACGATGAAACTCAGAGACCAGAGAGGGGTCGAGGATGTCTTCAGGGGCAACCCAGGAGCGTTCCTCAGGCCCATACCCCTCCCAGTCAACCAGGTACTGGAGGCGACCACCTCGACGTCGAGAATCCAGGAGTTCGCGCACCAGGTAGGCTTCCTCTCCATCCACCATGAGAGGGGGCATTCCGCCGTCAGGGGGTGTAGGTCGCGCATCCCCATCCTGGGGTGCTGCGGCAGGCTTCAGAGAGATGTGGAAGGTGGGTGACACACGATAACTGGCAGGTAATTGTAGGCGAAACGATACTGGAGTGATCTGTCTGATTATCTGGAAGGGACCCACAAACCTAGGACTGAGTTTCTTACAAGGTAACCTCAGCCGGAGATCTCTTGTAGATAGCCAAACCCACTGTCCAGGTGTAAATCTGGGACCCTCTCGACGACCTCTGTCCGATTGTACTTGATATCTGCGGACGGCATGTCCCAGTTGGACATGGGCGGTCTCCCAAGTCTCCTCACAGCGTTGAAACCAGTCATTGACAGCGGGCAAGTCTGTGGGCTCCCCAGACCAGGGGAAGAAGGGAGGCTGGAAACCCAGAACACACTGAAAAGGTGACAGTCCCGTGGCAGCTTTCTTCAAGGAGTTCTGGGCATACTCTGCCCAGACCAGGTACCGACTCCAGTCCTCCTGATGATTGCAGCAATAGGTCCTCAGGAACCGAGTAACCTCTTGATTCAGACGTTCAACCTGACCATTAGATTGTGGATGATAACCTGAGGTAAGACTCACATTGATGTCCAAGCCCTTGCACATCGCTTTCCAGACCCGTGAGGTGAATTGGGAGCCACGATCTGACACAATGTCCTCTGGAAGTCCATAATGTCGAAAGACGTGCGTCACCAGCTGTTCCGCGGTCTCCAGAGCGGTGGGGAGCTTGGGCAAAGGGATGAGACGACAGGACTTAGAAAAACGATCAATGACAGACAAAATGACAGTGTTGCCTTGGGATTGGGGTAAGTCAGTGATGAAGTCAATTGCAATGTGTGACCATGGACGTTGCGGCGTGGGTAGAGGTTGTAGTAATCCGGCGGGAAGTTGACGCGGAGTCTTGGCCATTTGACATGAGATGCAGCTGGTCACAAACTGAGCCACGTCTGCTGGCATGGTTGGCCACCAAAAGGTGTTTCGCATCAGTGATTGTGTGGTGGCCATACCTGGATGTCCTGCGTGGTGAGTCGTGACCACCAGATGAAGAATACGTTGCCGGTGAGAGGGAGGAACGTAAGTTCGGTCGGCCGGACAGGACGGTGGTGGTGGATTGGTGTTATTTAGTTCATCCAGCTCCGTCATGATGTCCCACTGCAGAGGTGCTAGAATCAATGACTCCGGGATGATGGCTTCTGGCTCCCCAGTTCCTTCTGTCGATGTCTCATGCAGGCGGGAGAGAGCGTCGGCCTTGCCATTTTTGGAACCGGGTCGGTAGGTGATCTGAAAATGAAACCGGAAAAGAACAGAGACCATCGAGCCTGACGAGGGTTTAACCTTTTGGCTGACTTGATATACTCTAGGTTTTTGTGGTCTGTCAGGACTATGAATGGATGAGAAGCCCCCTCCAACCAGTGTCTCCACTCAGAGAAGGCGTCCTTCATTGCGAGCAACTCTCGTCTCCCACGTCGTAATTCCGCTCAGCCTCCGTCAGCTTCCGTGAAAAGTAGGCACAGGGGAACATTTTTGGTGGTTGACCGTGACGCTGGGACAACACAGCACCCACCCTGAACTGGATGCATCACTTCGACTACAAATTGGAGAGATGGGTCTGGATGGTGGAGGATGGGTGCCTGGGAGAAGCGGTGTTGAAGCGACTTGAAAGCAGCTGTAGCCTCAGGAGTCCAATGCAGATGCTTAGGAGATTTTTTCAGCAGAGAGGTGAGGGGCGCTGCCACAGAACTGAATCCTCGGATGAAACGTCTGTAGAAGTTGGCGAAACCAAAAAACGTTGCAATTCTTTTACTGTAGCAGGTTGAGGCCATTGTAGTACTGCGTCCACTTTACCTTGATCCATGGCCACACCTTGGGCGCTAATGACATAGCCCAAAAAGGAGATCATGGTTTTGTGGAATTCACATTTCTCTCGTTTGGCAGGTTGCTATCAATCAAACGCTGGAGAACCTGACGGACATGTGAGACGTGTTCTTCAAGAGTGTTGGAATAAATCAAAATGTCGTCAATGTAAACTATGACATGTTTTTGAAGCATGTCACGAAACACATCATTAACATACGCCTGAAACACGGAGGGGGCGTTGCAAAGACCAAATGGCATAACGAGATATTCATAATGTCCGGTTGTGGTAGAGAAAGCAGTCTTCCATTCGTCACCTTCACGGATGCGTATGAGGTTGTATGCACTGCGGAGATCTAATTTAGTGAAGTAGTTAGCCTTCCGTAACTGTTCTAAGGCTGGTGGAACCAGTGGCAGGGGATAGCGGTATTTGACTGTGATCTCGTTAAGGCTACGAAAGTCAATACATGGACGGAGTCCACCATCCTTTTTCTTTACAAAAAAGAAACCCGCCGAGGCGGGGGATGTGGAAGGCCTAATGAAGCCCTTATGTAGCTCCTCCTGGATGTAGGCCTGCATAGCCTCCGTCTCTGGTTGAGACAGGGGAAACACCCGGCCCGTGTTGGTGTGGCTCCAGGCAACAAGTCTATGGCACAATCACAGGGTCTATGAGGAGGAAGTCGAGTAGCATTTTGTTTATTGAAGGCTTCCTGCAGGTCCTGGTATTGAGGAGGCAGAGAGTCTGATGAAGAGTCAGGATCGCACATGGTGATGCTGGTTGACGCTATCTGGCCGTGCCGAGGAACCCAGGGAGATACAGTCTGATGTAGGCTGTTCTGGAGACAACGATGAAGGCAGGAGGTGGATTTGAAGGAGAGTTCTTTAGATGACCAGATGATCGTGGGATCATGAGTCTCTAGCCATGGGAGCCCCAAAATGACAGCACATCGTGGGGAATTGATGGTGAAGAGACGAATGGTTTCAAAATGGTCCTTCTGGATACAGAGCTGAATGTCCGGGGTCAAGAACTTGATTCGACAGATCCTACGGGCCGCCCATCTACGGCAGAAACTGCCACCTGCGACATGCAGGGAAGCAGAGGAATCTGGTTAGCACGAGCAAAATCCAAATCAATAAAATTCCCCGCTGCCCCGAATCAATCATAGCCTTGGTTTTGATTTTTCTACCCTGAATGACAATCGACACAGGAATTTCAAAGGAGAGTAAATTATCACTCACCAGCCTGCCCGACCGTCTAGGTGGACGATCGGGGCAGGAGGTCCGTAGGTGGCCAGGCCGACCACAGTAGAGACAGAGGTTCTCTCGCATGCGTCTGCTTCTTTCGTCAGGGGTTAGGCGTGTAGAACCCAGCTGCATGGATTCACAGAGGGTACTCTGATCTTGACTGATCGAGGAAGCTGAAGCTAGTTGAGTTCTCATGACTGTGGGATTTCTGGCCCTGAGGAGGTTGTCCAATCTGATGGTCAGAGCAATTAACTGATCCAAGTCCAGACCATCATCACGGCAGGCAATTTCACGCTGGAGTTCCAGGGAAAGACCTCTGCGATAAACAGTCTTTAAACACACAGAGACCATTTGGTTTGAGCAGCCAGAGTTCGAAACCGGATGGAGTAAGCAGCGGCTGTGTCCTTGCCTTGCTTAATGTCCATGAGCTGGTCCCAGGATCTTTACCGTCAATGGCATGGTGAAAAACGTCACGTAGCAACCGGGTGAAGGCCTCATAAGAGTGGAAAGGTAAAGAGCCCCCTGACCAGATTGCTGCAAGCCACTCCAAGGCCTCACCAGACAGCAGGGAGCAGAGGAAGGACACCTTGGCTTCTTCAGTGGGATACAAGTGGGCCTGTTGAAGGAGGTACAGCTGGCATTGCATTAGAAACCCATTACAGTGTTCCGGTCTGCCATTAAACTTATCTGGTAAGGAAAGGCTCGGCCCAGTCATAGGTGTGGATGACATGGAGGAGTCTTCAAGCCTGCTTGGCAGTTTGGTAGGAGATGGCTGTGTAGGTGTGGGGTTAGCTACCGGGATGGCTAGCAGTTGTTCCATGATAGCCTCAGTAACTGCCGTCAGGTGATGAAGCTGTCTCCCATGTTCCAGCAATGTGGCTGTAAAACCGGCAGGACTTGACAGAGTGGGAATACCCGTTGCTGGATCCGAGTCTGGCGAAGTCTTCTGTAACGAAGGAGCTGAGGCGAGTGGATCCATGTGCAACTTGAGATTTAATAGCAACAGAAACAAGGGCAAGGCAGGACGTAGTCAAGATACAGGCCAGGGTCAAACACAGGAGCGAGGCGGGAGACGAAGAACAGGCGAGAGTCAAAACACAGGAAGGCAACAGAAGGAATGCTCAGACTTAAGGAATGCACAGAAATAAACCAAGACTTCGCAGGGAGTAGAGTGTGGAGCAGGAATATATACAGCACTGATGATGATGATGATGATCAGCTGGTGGTGACAGGAAAATGGCGGCTGATGCATGATGGGAATTGGAGTCCAGGAAGATGACATGCAGTTAGTACTCTGGTGATGGCTCCCTCTGGTGGTTGGAGAAAGGCATAACAGGCTGGGTCCTGACAGTGATTAAGGTTTTTATTCTCTTTGGTTTACGAGGCGTGAAGCTGCAAATGATCTTTTCTGAGCATTTGAAGGTGGTTAAATGTCTATGTTCACAAATTATTGTAAACAGAGCAAAACGTTAAAGAGAAACATATTACTGTTGCAATGTTTTCTATACTCTGGTCAGTGAGCCGCTGTTCCCTCAGCCGTGGTTCTAACGTCGCTCCCTTTTACTTTTGTCTGTGTCCGATCTGCTGGAAAATAAAGCTAAAAAAATGATCAAATTAATTGAAAACTGTCGCCAACTGTTCCCACATAATGTTATAAAATACGTTTCGCCCAGAGATGATTTTTTTTACTTGGCCGCTCTTATTCTGAAAGCGGAAATTACATGGTTCAATTTCTGCTCTTAACATTTGCACTGAGCCAAACCATTCCTGTTTTTACAATTATCCCCAAAAATATCCCGTAGAACAACATGTACATTTATCCCGGGAAGCGGTTGAAATCCGTACGAACAATGCAGCGATGTGCGTCTTTGTATTAAATGTGGCCAACATGAATTTTTATCATCTTTTGTGCTTAATTGCAGTAAAAATACATGCAAATAATATCAGCAAAATAATAGAACCCATGAGAATAATATCTGCTCAAATAAAAGATTGATATTTTCAATAGAACCTCCAATATTGGAAAATATCTTAAATTAGTATTTTGATTTGTGAGTGATCTAATAGAGGAAATTGTAACATGTTTTCGTTTCAGTTGGTAAGGGTACCATTATTATTTATGAAAACTTGTGTTACGAGTGTTCAGTTGTCAGCTTTACAGTAAACGAAAGTCACTTTAGACAGTGACGGCGTGTGTGACGCAACAATAAAAAGGTCTATTGATCAGGTTTTTAATAAAGAAAGAAAACAAATCAAGACAGTACCCTATGGAAGCATTATTTTCACTGCCGCTCAGATATATATGCTTCATCTTATTGCATTTTAAAATATCTTAAAATAGTTTTTCTCTCCTTCCTCAGGGATGGAGAAAATGAAACTTTCATTTGAGTATTTCAGGGATTTGGATTTTTTTCTATTTTTGGACAAATGTTCAAAAATATTATATATCTTTGAATATTTTAGATATAAATATCTAAAATAATGTTTAGATATTTTTAAGTGTTCAGCTCAGGGCCCCCAAGTTGTTATAGGGACCCCCAGGTGATCGCCCATTTGCCTAATGGTAAATCTGTTTGACATCTGGAAAGGATTCAATCCTGATTTTGAGAGTTTTGCATTGTGATTTTTTTGTAAATATCAGTATCTTTCGCCTGTTCTTTTCAGGTGTCAGAGCGGTGCAACTTCATCTACGTAAATGGCAAGGAGGCGAGAGGAAGCAGCAGGGTGATGGTCAACTTTACTTACGCTTTTCTGAGCGCGCAGCTGGAAATGAGTGTATGGATGCCCCGCCTGCCCTTACTTATTGACGTGGCCGACCCTGAGCTTAGCCAGATCAAAGGCTGGAGGGTTCCTGTTACCACTGGCAACCGGAGGTAAGCTCCGACCAACTGCTTTGCATTTGTTGTTGTTGGAAGCTTGATAATAAGAAACTCCCATGAGAGAAATTTTTTACTTTGAGCTCCAAAAGCTAAACAAGCCGGTGGTACTCCTCTTACAAGCAGCGGCCTAACATTTAATTTGTGTGATAGAGGAGCTGCCAAACAGGCTGTGAGGTTTTGGTGGAAAACTTCCATGAAAAATGGATTTAATTTGTCAATATTTCTTGAAGCTACCCCATCAAATATGTGGAGGATGCTTGCTCTCCTAATTATTCCTGGAAAGTTTTCAAAAAAATTCACAAATATCCTTCTCTGTAATTCAGGTGGAATACTGAACCTTTGAACAGGCTGCTTCTCTGACAAATGCAAACATGCAAAAAAAAAAAAGTTTTTTCTTAACTTTCTCACAAAGCTTCATAAAGCCTGACATAGCAACGGCACGCCTGGCTTTGGTACATTAGATGCCGGGTGAGTGAAAAAGCAGCACACTTGCCCTGCAGATAAAGGTTAGTGGGATTCACTCAATAAGTACAGTGAAGTCATTAATTTCTCACTCAATACTGCTTGATAATGGGTGACTGGCCTGTCATTTCCGATAAAAATCGATACCCAGCTGCAGATACAAATAGATAATAGGTCACGGGTGTCATATTTTTTGCAGCGCCACCATTAGATGAAAACCAATGAATGGAAAGTGCTTTCAAAGTTAAAATTAAAGTGGTTAAAAATCTGCTTATTCACATTTCTTTATTTGCAGTTTCATGTATTTGCAGATTTTTTTTCGATCACTTGACTCTTCCGGTTCGTCACAAACACTCGCACAACTCAGGGCGCTTGTATGAAATGTTTGCATCTGAAGGAGGTGCTGCGGTGTATCTCTGCACAGTGGAGCCCCCTTTCCGCGAGAGGAGCGTCCCCTTTTCTCTCCATAACCCTGCATGGAGAAATGGTATTGGCTGACTCAAAAGAATTCTGATATGTGCATTTTTACAGGTGCATCATTTTTTTCTATGGTCACAAAATTATTTTACAGTTGCAAAACTTTTTTAGAGACAAACAAAACAATTTTACAGTCGGAGACATTTTTTTACAGTTAGAAAACTTTTTTTACAAATGCACAATTTTTTTCTACAGTTGCTAAGTTTTTTTGCAGTTTCAAAACTTTTTACAGATGCTCAAGTGATTGATTACAAGCACAAACATTTTTTACAGACACTCACATTATTTCTACAGCTACAATTTCTTTTACAGATGTATATATTTTTTTCAGTTACATAACTTTTATACAAACAATTTTTTTAGATGATAAAACTTTTTTTACAGATGCACAAATGTTCGATTACCAGTAAAAAATTTATTATAGATGTACATATTTTTTTCTACGGTTGCAATTTTTTGCTTACAGTCACACAATACTTTTGTCAGTAATAAAACTTTATACACATGGATCTAGTCTTCTATAAGTGGATGCATCAGAGAGGAGAGGAGTCAGGATCCAGCTGTAGTAGCTTATTAATAACTCTTACAAGCTTTTTCCGATTGCATTCAACACCTACTCTTGATTTAGAATGATTTGAATTTATTTTTTTTTCTACTTAGAAATGTAAGCTACAGGATTTATTTTCTCCATGAGAAAAATGCTACAAGAACATGTTAAAAACACGTTAAGAAACATTTTTTTGCTTACCTTTTCAAAACCAACTTCTGAAAACCTGAAAAACTTCAAAAATATTCTAAAACTGTTCTGTAATTACAGAGCAAGTACACCACTAAATAACTAACCAGCTTTGAAAGTCACTTCAGATCAGATACAAGAATGAAAATGAGAGTTGTTCATTTAGTGAAAACATTGAGCCGCGTCTTTAACCTCGAGTCGGACAGCGAGCTTTAGCAGAGCTACTTTAATGTCTGGTGTTGAGTCACACTGATTTAATTCAAGAAGCATTCCCATCACATCTTAAGCTCTGACCTCAGGCTGTATAATAATGATGTTTATTTGACAGTAACTCTTGACAGGAGCTTTCTGCCTGCAGTACGAAAACATTTCCAGCAGCCCCGCGGCACACCTGGGGTGCACTGTTTGACAGATCAGCTTTGCGTATGATAATTATATGATCATAGCTGAGGGGTTCACAGCTTAACCTCCATCACCCACAAACAAACCTCTCCGCCACAGGATCTCGGTTAATTTAACTTAAATGCGTTTGAAAGAAAAGGTCACTCTGCATGTGTTACGCCTCTATAGGAGCAATAACAACTCCGCCAGCTCTGTACTGTTTGCCTTTCAGAAGTTTCAAAGAAAATCGTCCTTTTCCTTTTTTTTTTATATAAAAGAAATATAACTGAAATAGAAAAAAACATGTTAATGAATTATGTCTCAGAGTGAAGAGCTGAAAGCCGTGTTTGAAATGGATGGTTTTCTGTTGCAGGTCTACATGGGACAGTGAGGAGGATGAGGAGATGAGGAAGGGTAGAGGTTGCATGTTGCAGTATCAGCACTCCACGTTGAGGGTGTTCACTCCCTTCATAGTTCAGCCTGACCCTGAGGTGTTGCTGGACGCACTTAACGGAATGGATGCCGTTGAGTATTTCCTGGGTTCGGACTGGCAGGTATAAACATTACAAGCCTTATATTTATACTTTAAAAAATAAGAAACTACATTTTTCACTTTTAAGGTTGAGATATAATCATGAAAAAAACCTACTTATCATATATATAAGTCGTACTATATAAGTCTTAATCAGTCTCTGATTACCCAGCATTTAAACATATCATTCATGGAACAAATCTTTTCTTTCAAGGGGACGTGAAGAGTCTCACGACAGATTTGTGCGTAAATGTGGTCTGTTGTATGTAACAATAGACTTGTGCATAATTTTTAAAGATTAGTGTGTGTAGTTAGTTTCAACCTGTTGCAATTCTTATTTGCACGTGTAAATTATATGTTTTTTTTTTTTTACTTTTGAACTCATCCACGAAATGTATCGCTTAAGTTACAAATCACGTACAAATCCAAAACTACGCACAAATCAAGAATAGACCCTTTTCACGTGACGTCAAGCTATTTTTGGTTTATGTGTGTAGCCTGGGAAAAGGATAGAAATAAATGCTGTTTAACACAATGTTATTTAAATATTAAAACACAACCTTACCAACTAAAATGTAAAATCTAATAATAAATATTCTATACATTTCCCACCTAACAGTTTTTTGATTTCTTCTCTTAAATCTAAAGAATTATGCACACACAAATCGGGGTGATTCTATTTTCTCTTCATAATAATGCTTGTTCAATAATGTTTTAATAAACTAGTTGCTTCTGTGGTGTGTGGGAGAAACTACTGTCAAGTTTAGAGTCTTTTTAAAAAATTTTTTACACTATATTTTTTTGAAAACTGCATATATAAGTCCCGAGTATAGATTGTATTCAAAATATGCAAAAAAATACTCCAGAAAATATGGTACATGTATTTGAAGGAACCCTGACATACGAAGGCAGTTGATATTTCAGTTGTTTTCCCATCCTGCTTTTGACGTACTCCTCCATGCTAATTCAACAGGTGGACGTGACTTATCTTGTTCGGGATTCTCTAAAAGCAGCGGATCCTGATGTGGCCAGAGTGCTTGATGGGGTGGTCCTGCAAGGACGAGGGGTGGGCACTACTGTGGTGCAGGTCTGTTAAGCTGCTTTGCCACTCTGCTTGTTTTGCCCCTGCCCCCTGCATGGTTTACCAGTTGTCCCTTGTTGCCAGGTGGTGTCTCCCCTGACGTCGTCAGTCTTAGCGGAGAGAAGCATCAGGGTCCTGGATGACAAAGTGAGCGTGACAGAACTCGGGGTGCAGTTGGTTTCCGGGCTGTCTCTGTCCCTTCAGCTCAGTCCCGGGAGCAACAGGGCAGTGATTGCCACGGCGGCCACACGCGAGACGATCACACAGATCAAGCAAGTAAGTAGCTGGAAAATTGTGATACGTAATGCATAAAGGTATAGGAAACTGCTCAGTCGGTCTCGCTGGCGCTTTTCCCATTTTATGCCTGCCAGTTTTATAGTTTTTATATGCACCACATAACATTTGGAAACCAACGATTTGTTTTAGTGTTTTGTTAATCCTGCTTTAAACTGGTTTCAGTTCTTCACTGTCAAATCCTTTCATCTTTTGTTGGATCCAAGTGCCTATTGGTTTTCCTGAATTCAGACACTTTAAGAAACATCAGGCCTCCCAAAAATGCATCTAACCCCTTTGGATGTAGCAGGATAAAATGTATGGTGACTAACCTGACTTGATGAGATTCCATGCCTAAATATGATTTATTTCTGCTACCAGATGCCACTGCAACCCAAGAGTTCTTGGTACTGATCCTACATGTTTTGCCATGTTTGGTCCAGATTCATGTGGAGATAGCTGCAAGCTCTGAAGGAATCCTCGTGAAGCATTATCTGCGAATGCTTACCCAGACGACAGTTTTGAATTTGGACCAATTTTTTGATTGATTGATGGGTAAAAATTGCTGATTTTTCAAAGTCATTACATAAATAATGAAATGTGTTGATTAAGAAAAAAACAAACACAAAAACAAAGACTCGCGTCACATTTGATTAATTAAATATAGTAGTCAAGTAGAGTTTGATTGATTGCTTGAAAAGGACTGGGGAAGTGAGTTACCTTCACACTTGTTTTCCCATTTTTGTGAAACGCTCAGATTTAGCGAGCCTTCACATTTCAAATTGTTTTCTGATCCGGGGTAAGTTCAAGACATACCTCCTGATTGTTCTAGTTTGTATTTGCTCTGTTCTGAGGCATTGCAGCTTGCTGATGTTGCATCTATAAACTTATTGGGCACTCATGGGAATTAAAGAGTGTGGTGCCAAGTATCTGATTTGGTAACGTAAGACTAAGCTTAAGCTTAGCAAGGTGACTTATTATTAGTGTTTCCTTATTTATCGCAGGAGTTACGTTCTAAAAATAACCCGCAATAGGTGAAATCCTGAAGTAGGATTATAGATGTTTTAAAGCTCTAAAACCCTTTACTACACACTTTATACCCTTTTCTCAGACAGACATGAACATTTCACACTTTATTTTTTTACTTAAGATTTATGTGGAATTGGCAAACTGAACGCTTTTTGTTCAGGAGACTCAGCACAGAGGATATTGATTGACAAGATCTACAGCCAATCAGAACACTGTAAAAAATGTAAAAATAAAAGCATGAAAAATTGCAAAAAAAAGAAAAAAAAATGTGTGAAACAGCAAGACTGCAAAAATGAACTGCACTAAAACTCAATTTCTTAAAATTGTTGCTGGCAAACCTAAATTGCAGGAGACCAAAGTTTAATAAATGAACATTAACTTGAAATGATAAATAAAATCATTTAAATTAACACAAATATTACATCTAAAAATATAACTAACACACACGAGTGCAGAGGTACAGTGGTAAACCTCTGATTGAAAGTTTTGTGTCTTGCTTTGTCACCCTCAGGTTAAAGTGTCTAAAGTGAGTAAAGAAAGTAAATCACTTTAGGGCTTAATGAACGTATAACGGCAACAGATACAACACTTACCAGTTACCAAGCACACCCAAACTTTATGTATGACAAAACTGTGACACAAAGGAGAAACAAAAACAGTGAAAACAGTTGGCCTGGCAAAGATAACAAGAAAAAAACAGCTGACTGATTGGAAATATGAACAAACTGTGCAGGGGTAAGACAGAAAAACGAGAAACAAAACTCATGAAAACTCAACCAAAAGACATCAACCTCTCACTCTGTTATTCTTATTGGTGAAAGTGATGGTGGAGTATAGGGCTGTTCAATGTGATGAAAACTTGCAATACTATTGATCAATATCGCAATGACGAAATGACTTGTGATACATGAACAAATAGCAAAACAAAAAAACAAAACGTAATACATAATTTTTTTTTTAATTGTAACAGTTTTAATTAATAACAGTAATCATAAAATTACACTCCAAATGACCCTCGTCTACTACTGATTTGGTTAACGACCAGACGGGGGTTAATCCGATTGGTCAAATGTGTAACAGGGTATGTTTGATGTGCTAAATAATTCAATCTGTCATGATTTTTTTTTTTGTAAACATTTATGGTAACCATTTATTGCAGTTTACGCCATCTTTTGCTATTTGCACACAGCACAGACTGATATCGCTATAACATTAAATTAGTGATTTATTGTGCCGCCATACATGATTAACAGGGGACCTTTTTAGATTTTTATGGAAATTTTCCAATAACTCTGTGTGTGGTTATCATTTGTTCCTGTATTTGTGGAACAGGAACTGGAAGTGTAAGAAAAAAAAAAAAAAAAACTTTTAATGATCTCTGTTGCGTGTTGAGGATTAAATTTTGCACATTTAAACACAGATGATAACTTAAAGTTAGACATGTCAGAGCAATTAAGGATCAATGTTTGGATAAACAACATGGTGAATTCTTCTTTTTTTCCACATTGTCCAGACTTTTGTAATCATGAAATGCCCATTTTTTGTTTGGGTTGTCTTTCAGTCTTTCAACACATTCTCATTCCCAAGTCGTCATATATTGATGTTTGGTTTACCCCGGGCTCACACTGCTAGCGTTAAAGCTCTGACGCGAGCGCGGCACTCTATGTAAATTTAAAAGTGCGAGAGGAAATCTCACTGCAGGCGTTCACGTCCTGCGTTTGCGGTCAGGCCTTTGCATCGCTGCGAATCCGTTTCGTTTGGTTCAAATTTTTACTGGATGACGCAGCTGAACCGCAGCAAACAAAGGGGGGATTAGTGTGTACATATGTGAGTTTAGATTTTTGAGAGGTCAGCAGCAGAGCCCCTGGCTGCAGCCAACCTGTAGCTAATATGAGCCATCGGTTGTAGCTAGAATAGAACACTCCCGCATTGTACCTGAGCTGTAACGCTAGAGATGTGAGACGGGGTTGGGCTCCTTCCGCATCACTTTTTGATATTTTGGGTGTTCAAAACTTGTCATCTTTTGATGTGCTGGCTGTTCGTAAAATCAAGGGTCTGCAACACTCGATACGTGATACCGGATACCCACCCGGTACTGGTTCGTGCCTGGTACCGCGTCTGGTTCCGTATCTGGTCCAGTTAGGGTTAGGGTGCCGGTACGGGTACTGGTGCACTACGGGTTGTAGTACTGGACCGGTTGTGGTTCACTGCCCGGAGGTTGGGGACCCATGATTTAATTTAAAAATGATGGCAACACTTTTGCCATCACTCATTTCAGTCATAGAAGAAATATTATAAACTGCTCTGGCTTCTTAATTTAGTACAAAAACATTTTGAAAAAAAACAGTCAAAAAAGTTTACAGATGAATAAATATCAGAAATTACCTTTATGCTGAACACTTTTCACTTTATTTTCAAATATTATCAGCGACCAAAAAAAAAAACTATAAAAACCTATTAAATTCAGAGTTGTTGGGGGTTTGGATCTTTGTAGTTTCATTTGTATTTGGAGAGCCAACCTGTGAAATGATAATCATAGAAAGCAAACACACACACACAATAGGATTTGAGTAATATGAGGATTTGACAATATTTACACTTTGTCCTCCCTTCTCTAAAAATGAACACACTGTGTTTTGCTGCCCCAACCATTTTCGCCAGCTGCCACACTGTGTGGGGAAAAAAAAAAAAAAAATCAAGATGAGACCGACAGAGCACACAGATGATCATTTTAAAAGCTCACTCTCACATTTAGAAATGGCAGCTTGCCCACTTAAAACCATGCACCCTGTTGTGTGGATGGAACAGCAATTAGGTGGCCCATAGCTGCTGGAGCAACAGCTCGCCTTACATCCTGTACACTGTCAGTGCTGGTATTCCCCTGTCAATAAACTGCAGCCGGCATGCCAGCGCTGATCAGCAGCCAGTGGTGTGTGCGATGGCGAGTTGTTAATGTTGCGTTCAGAGCGAGTCTGGATGTATTCAAATGCAAAATATATGCTGGGTCTGTAGCAACCCAGTATCTTTCATTAGCCATAGGAAATGGGTCATTGTGTATTAATGGGATCTGACTGACTAATTCCGGTCTTATTATAACTTCAATTGCACCACTTTCTGATCCTTTAATGAAAGACCTCTATTATGCGTTTTATAATTCATTTTTAGAAAAAAAAAACACCAGTTAAAGCAAAGTGAATGTCTTTTTACACTATGAAAAGTCAGCCGATTTGGTCTTATTAGAGGTCGTGGGAATACAGAACAGTGTGAAGCCAGACTGAATATTGATTGTGACATGTTTTCTGACCTGTTTTTCATCTTGCGAGCTTTATATTGTTCTGTAATGACTCTTCCTCTCCCTATTTCCTCCCACAGGAAGCTCTGATCAGCTGCTGGGTGCAGTTCAGCGACGGGGCCGTTACTCCGCTGGAGCTGTTTGACAGAAGCGTCTACTCTCTCACGGTCTCTACCTCAGATGAGAGGGTGGCCACAGTGCGCCGAACCCCCCAGTCCACGTTTGTGGTAGCTCAAAGTGAGAGCGAAGGTCGGGGGAGGCAAGTGAGGGTGGAGCTGAGAATCTGTGAGGAGTGTCAGAAGTCTAAGAGGAAGAGTAAGCTGGCGGTTGGTGCAGGGCTTCTAAAGACCAGTTTCCAGAGGGAAGGAGGCTCTCAAAAGCAGAAAAATGTGGATGGCAATACACCAAGAGTGTTCAACGGTGGCATCAAGACAACAGTGGTGTCCCAAAATGCTGCCAAGGATAAGAGACTGCTCAGAGGTACAGCTTTGGACCAGCTGTCTAGTGGGACAGAGAGTACGACTTCAACAATCTTCTCGACCAGTTATGTACAGCCACATGCAGTTTGGATTGGTACCAGTAAGGCTACAAGAGGATCCTCCTTTGGGGACATGAGCAGGGCTACCCCAACAACTATGAACAAACTAGGTCTAAATACGCAATTGGACTCTGCCAAACCAACAGTGAATGTATTTGATCAAGCCGAAGGGAAGAAAAATAACTACGGAAACATGTTTGACAACATCAATTCATCTCCTAACAATGACAACGCCAATGCAGAAATACCTAAGAAGGACCCACCCAAATCAAAACCCCCGAAACTGTTTGAAGGAGACCTCATTAGAACATTCAAAGCCATGTCAGACATGGAGATTGGGATGTATGCCTTGGTGGGGGTCTCCTGCTTAGCCATCTTGGCTTTTTTGCTGAACTGTGCTTCGTATAATCTCTGTTTTCGCACTAGTAAGACTCCCATACAGACCACTCCGACTCCCAGTACAGACCCAAAAGAACACAAGCACGACTGGGTTTGGTTGGGGGGCGGCAGTCAGAGGAGCAGCAGTCCAGCACAAGACGTACCCACCCAAACGTCCACGCTAAAACGCGAGCCTCCTTGTCCTTTAGAGTCGCGCCATTCCATCGATTCCATGGGCCATTGCAGCATAGAGAACACCCTGCCTACTGTGAGTGCCCCAGCGGTCCCGGAGAGGACCGCGACACTGGGTCGCAGCCGGACTAGCTCCCAGCAACACCAGTATCAAGGGAAGCCAGTCAACCCCATGGCAATCCGCTCTGCCACCTTGCTTGCGAGGCCGCACCGCAGTGAGCCGCTCCATTCCCCCACCAGCAAGAGAAACCAGGTGCAGTTCACCACCTTCACCACGCTGGACATCAAGCACCTGAATGCGCTGAAGAAGAACGGCGTGGACTTAAACTGGGCCAATCAGCAAGCGCAGCAGCAACCAGCCACCGCCGAGCCCAAGACGCCTTTACCCGACATGCCGTGGCCTGTGGTGAAACCGCTAGGAGAGCCCCAGTGAGTCACTGAGGTGTCAGCTTGTGTCTATATGTAATTGAGACAGAAAGGATTTTCATGACTATGGGCATTCTGCTGATGAATGTTTAAAGGAAAATAAGCAATTTTGATACGTTAGGAAACACTGTAAATGTTAGAAGGATAATTTATATATCTAATAAAATGTGCTATCAGTACAAATTTTAAAGTTTTAATTTAAAAACTTAATTTATAATCATCTATTTTAAGTTCTTTGCTACATTATTCATTTTAAGGGGAAAAAAGTTTCATATTGTTCTACTTTTGTATTTTTCCTGTAGGACTTACTCAACATTTTGCTAGTCGTTATTATTTTGATCATTTCTTTGGATTTTTGTTTGACCTTTTATGTTTTAGGAGAAAATACCTGAGGACTCTTTACAGTTTTTCCAGACAATTTCTACTTATTAACAAGCCTTCTTGAAAAAGTCCATAGTCACTGTCATCACCATACACCTCAAACCCAATCCATGGTATGTAAATATGCTTTTGTGCAGAAGTTGAGATGAACGTTTCATTTAAGGTTCCTGGATTTTTTCCTTTCAGGAACAATATGTATGATATCAAAAAAAGTGTATATTGACACGGTGCAATACATGTTCATCTGCAAAATATGAGACTCTATGAGACATTTTCTATGCAATACATTGCCATGTCTAAACCAAATGTTATGTCTATTTCCTATTTGTGTCTACCAATAAAGATAAATATATATGCATTTGAAAACACTTTTGGTTCGATTCTGATTTTTTTTTTAAATAAAACAGTTTCCCAGGAATACATGGTGAACTTGGATTACAGAGTAAATCTCCATTCAGAATCAGCAGGATTAAATAATGTTTAAGCACTGCTGACTGTAATTTATATCATATCATTCAGCAAAATCTCTGGACTTGTTGTGTCTGCCAATACTACTTTATTATTTATTTATATTTCCAAATCTATCTCTTCTGTTCATCCGGGACCGGGTCGACCCAGAGCTCATGACCATTGGTGAGTTTTGGAAGGAAGACCAATTGGTAAATTAAGAGCTTTGCTTTTTGGCTCAGCTCCCTCTTCAGCACAACGGACCAGTACAGCGACTACAAAATGATGGACGCCGCTCCAATCCGCCTGTCAAGCTCACGCTCCGATCTCCCCTCACTCGTAAAGCAATAAAGCCAACAGAACAACATCATCTACAAAGACGAGAGAGGCTATGCGATTCAGGTTCTTATTCTGGTCTTACAGAGACCTGACAGCCCTATTTCCAAATCAGAAAAAGAAGATTAGATTTAGGCAGAGTTTGAAGTGAGTTTCTTTTTTCTTCGTTCATGCAAACTGCTCCTCTGAAGCTTTTGCTTTAGACAAGCTGCGCTACAACCATCATTAAACCATTTGGGAAAAGAAAAAAAAATTATTAAAAAATACAACTAAATGTTGGTAATTTAATCTTTTTTTGCATTGTATTTTTATTTGCAATGGACAACAGATTAAAAAAAAAACAAATACATCCTTTGCTATGTTAATTAACATTATTACATTAATATTAAAGTGAGTTTCAAATGAGTAAAGTCAGAAATGACTGATTTCTACACCAACAGAAATAATGACAACTTATTTCTTTCTTTTTCATTTCCTGCTTTTGTATACTCAAAACCTAAGGACCCTTGCATGTTTTTCAAAATAATTTGCCCATAATTCCTTTTTGCCCTAGTCTACACTACGGATGCTGTTTTGAAGACAGGGTGGTGGTCACTCTAAATTCTGATTCCTTTTTGTTTATTCACTACATTTTAATGGTTGATGAAAATGAAAAATTAGCACTTCCACTTTTGAAACATTATTTATTCACAGCGTGTTTTCCGATTTGACACACATCTCCTCCTAACCAATCAACCAATCAGCTCCTCTCTCCTGTTGGCAGAAAACGACTATTGCAAAATGTTGCACTGATCAATTTACACGTATATTTTCCGAGTCAATTTGTGTCACTAAAACTTGAGATTACTTTCTATCTTGAGTCTATCATTTCACCATTCAAAACACTCTGCCATGACTGCAGTGAACTGAGTCGTGAAACAAGGACTGTCAAACCAGTCACCCGTCAAAATCACTCGCAGCAGAGTTTTGATGTGAGCGCGAAAACATTCATTAATGTTCTGTCAGACACAGCGACTTCCACTGTGATTTAACTCTATTTCTATATTATCTTTTTATTTGATATAAGCAATGTTTGTAAATGTATCCTTATTTGATCAACACTTATTCCCAATAAACAAATAGCAACATAAATGATTTGGTTATCAATGTTAGATTCCCATCTACATGGGCAGTCCTAGAAACACAACTAAACAGACTTTTACAGTTATAAAACATGTTTATACGATTTTGGAATTCAATTAAAGAAAAATAATAATTTCTAAGGAGCAAATTTTTGTCCAATTTGGTCATTAGGTTGGTAACTCAGTGTTCCAACATCTTCAAGAAGCAACTGCTCTCCCAACTGGAGAAGACATACAGCAGAAACACTAACAGGAAGACAGGGCATCAGGTCAGATGAACCCAGGTCAAGCTCTGAGATTGGGGACCAAGCCCCAGAAACAAGCCTGAGCAGGCTTTACACAAGACTGTCTGACCTCAGATTGACGATCAGAACCAACATGAGCACCAAGAACCCATGGAGCCGACTACCACGTTTCCAAGAACACCATCAGAGATCGCTGTTTTGTTGCGCTACAAACAGCCAAGATACTTCGCAATACCCGCAAGCTCACAGATCTGAAGTACAAAACCCACCAAAGAAAAACCAATAAAAAAAAAAAAACTAAAGGTCATAATAATTAATAAAACAAAATAAATATTAATAAAAAGCACATTATATTTTAGAAATGAAAAAAAATGAAACAATAAAAATGTTTTTTTTAATGCGTCTTTAATTACATACTTTACATACATTACATAACAGTTTATTAACACAGAGCATGTAATGTATGTATATAATATATATATATATATATTATATATATATATATATATATATATATATATATATATATATATTATACATACATATATATATATAGTATCACTTCATGTCAAATAGTTTCAGTTACAATGATGGACAAACGTCATCATCCAATAAGTGATTTCCCTTAGTACCGTACCTATTTTTTACAGTTTATATATATAAAAAATATTTTGAAAAACTAAAGTAATTTGTCGAAATTCAAATAAAATGGTAAGAACAAAATACAATAACAATCTGTAAATTACTTTTGTTTTTTTATGTTTTATTTGTATTTTATTTCATTTTTTTAATTATATTTTGGTTTCTGGAATTTCCTTTTTAATTTCTAAATGTACTGTTTTTTTATTCTTATTTATGTTTTGCTCTGCTGTTTTTAAATTCATCTTGTATTCATCTTCATTCTTCTATGTTTTTTTGAATTCAGTAATTTGTTGGTGTGATTTGTACTTCAGGGCCACCATAACGGCCTGTGATATGGAACCCAAGTTGACAGAGAATCAAATAGCTCAAAGGATGA
Source organism: Oryzias javanicus (assembly GCA_003999625.1). Lineage (NCBI taxonomy): Eukaryota > Metazoa > Chordata > Actinopteri > Beloniformes > Adrianichthyidae > Oryzias > Oryzias javanicus. The sequence continues at coordinate 12,959,571 of CM012448.1, read as the reverse complement.
GTAGGGAATTTTATACAACAACACTTCGGTCTTCCAGCAGTCATAAAAGAAAATCTGCTGAAACATTCTATTGTGTCCTCCCTGGTTTTTTCAACTACCGTAATGACAGTGAAATCTGAGAAGTGCGTCCTCAGCTGAGAAAAGCTGAATATGTGTTCTACATGCTGTGACAAAACAACAGCCTCTGCATCTTATAAAAGCGCGAACAAAGCTAGTGGTGACCATACAGCACCCAAAAGCATTAAACAACTTGAAATTGGTAAAACATTGCTGTACTTATGCTGCTTTACCATTCAAAATTAGTGTTCTCATTTGAAAATACATATAAATGTTCAGAATTCTGAAATATTTAATGTCCCAAGGAGCTTTTCGACTATAATATTACAACTTTTTCACATATTTTAATTTTCCAGTTCATCCTTTCAACTCTACCCACTGAAACTAAACATTAGAACAACAAATCTGCATGAACCTGTTGACTCTATCACCTCTGAGGGTAATCTCTTGAGTATTTACATTTTCCAGGGAAGCAAGGGGTTTGTCTGGTGGCTTTAGGCTTTACATTTTCTCCTAAATCCATTTATATTTGGAAATAATCCATAGAAAACAATTAATACTCTTCCCAGGAATGCATGTGAATTTTAAACATTTTTTGTCACATTTAGAATAAAAAATAAATAAATAAATAAAAAAACGAAAGTCCCACAGTATCATTTCAGTAGATTCCCTAAGCTGGAGCATCAGCTTCCCTGTTGACAGATTTAAAGGATTGAGGTCATTGTGTTGGAGGATTAGAGTGCATTAGTGGAGCGTCTCAGTGGTACAGTCCTTATAATGTGGGACAAAAGAGCCAAGGACACTTACGTTCAAGTTTTCTTACTCACAGATCAGATCCAAGACTGCAGGACATTATAGGTACAGATACACTGCTGACAACAAGGTATTATGGGAATGTTGGAGAAACTGGCTCAACTTTTATTGTTTTTTTTTGCTTTTGAAGAGCTCCTTAATTTACCTTTATTCCAAAATGCTTAAACGACAACCTGCACAGAAGTGACAAACCTCATTTGTTGAGTGTGCCAGAACAGATCCAGAATCGGGGGTCGTGGAATGTCACCAGTCTATATTCCATGTCAGTAATGGTAAACCCTCCCCCACCGTCATGTTAAAAATAGACCCTTTATGATGCCTTAAAACACAAGCAAGCTCACTCTGCCATCTAGCTGTGTGTTCTACAATGCGCTTGGTACCTGATTTGCTAAAATCACCAAACCTATTTTATTGTTAAAGTTGGTTCCATAAATTGCAGCAAATATTGGCAAAAACTGAATTGAGTTCGTACTGTGCAAACGAAATTTTGATTTGAGAAATACAGACAGTTTTGCCCACACTAAGTTTTGTAAAGTTTCTGCAGGAACAGATGTTATTAACAATTCATCACACACTGACCTTCCCTCACCAACAAGCTACCAGAGAAACAATGTTAAGCTGCATCAATCAAAGGTGTCACAACAATCTATTATGATAGATACAGCACTGCTGTTACCTTAGTTAAGCAGTATTTAATGTTTGATTTAGTGATTCCACCTTTGAGCTAAGTTTTAAAAAGAAAAGAGGGATTGAGAGCTCTCCTGACAGTGTCCTCAATGTTTGCAGAGATCTGTCAATCATGTCTTCAGTAGACATGTCCCGATCACTCAGAGCAGAAACGCTGTTTTTTTTTTTTGTGTCATTGTCTGTGGTCAGCCTCCACTGCATTGTTGAAGGAGTGAAACACTGGCATTGAAACTTTGCTGTTCTTGTCAAGTTGGAAAAAAGAGGGAACAATATACGGTAAATATATATGTGTGTGTGTGTGTGTGTCTATAAAAATAAACAAGAAGACTAAATGAAAAATGTTGCACATATAAGTTGAGAAGACAAGAGCCTATGAGCCACACTTGGATACGTGAGCAGGCAAGACCGCAACCAATCTTCAAATCGACCAAAGATCAACTGCCCTAGCTCTACAAACGGGTGTAGAGGTCATTGTGTCATGTGTCAGTCGTTCTTTATTTTCTGGCCTTCTGCTGTGCTCTGAAGAAAAAGAGTGGAGATCTTTGTATGACAGTATGAGTAACCTCTGAGTTGCTTTAGACTGTTAACTATGGTTTATTGTAGCTAAACTTCTTAAACTGCGTCTTAGATTCTCAAACCTCAGCATTTCAAAAAATAATATGGAAGTATAGCATATAAAATAATGACTAAAAGAGATCAACTTTTGACTGACCACAACCCAGTATAGGAGCTTTAAAGTCTAACTTCCCCTTTAAAAAAAACACAACGCTGAGTTGTATTTGTTTATTTTACTGTTATGATAAATATAAATACAGTTTTTTGCATCAATAAAACAAAAATTGATATTTTTTTTGTGTATGAAATAGTTTATATATATTTATAAAACTTTACACACTAATTGTTGTTGTTGTCGGTATATGTTAGCCAGAAATATCTAAATCTGTCGTGCTGAAATTGTTTTTTAGAACCTTAAGCCATATAGACCGTCCACCTTAATATCAAGAGCACCTTAAGAATAATTTATGGTTGTACATTGACCTTTACATTAATTTTTGATGCTACTCAATGCTCAAAATTATCTATCAACATGAATGATTGTTGGAGCATTATGGGTACTGTAGTCAATAGCATGGTAGAATGATATGAGCTTAAACTGTGATGAGTTGAACAAAGCTTGACTTTTTGCTGAATGTTTTGCTTTGCTTGATGCATAGTATAGTCAGATTTTTTTTCTTTTCTTTTTAAAACATGTCAATCAAAGAGGAAGGATAAAAAAAACCCATGTGGCTTCAGTGTCCAGCTTCTACAGCCCTGATCTACAACGACCTTCAAAAGATAAAACTGCAAAATCTTTCTAAAGATCTGTGTTGTAAGGGTGAAAAGGCAAGCTGTCTAAAGTGAGAAATAGAGATGAAAAGAAATATATTTGATATTTACACAAGCCACCAATACATCAACTAAAATAACAAAATTCACTGTTCAAAAGCAGTTTCAGCACTTTGACATAGTTTATTCAAGCAACAATATATGGTCTTCTGTATGTTACTTTGAATCTGATGTTTTTAATTTCCTTAGAGGTTAACATTTGGTTAAAAATCTTTTCTGAAAAGAAAAATAAAATAGAAAAATGTGTTTTTGTTTAAAACATATTCACAGACTCAACAAAGATGCAGCATCCCTCAAGAATCTTTCTACTGACAATTGATATGTTGACGAACTGTGACACTTCATATCAAGTTAGGAAAACTTTTTGACTTGTAGGCCCTGAAGGGTTTCACAATTATCCAGAATCAGATGTGTGTAATACAAAATAACTTTCTGCACCTAAACATAATTCAATTTATTTGTGATGAATTATCTATTAGGAGACACAAGAATTACAGGGAAAATTAAACTATTATGAAGGATTATCATTATAATTTGTTCCAGTTAGGCATGCTAGATTAAATAGTTTTATGGACCGTAGTTTGTCCACCCCTGCTTTAGACACAAAGCTAATGACATAATGTAAATTAGTCACTGTATACTGACATTTACACACCTAAACCAGCATTCATGTTTGAAGATTTGGAAAAAAAAGAGTATTTTTTTTTTTTCTAACTGGATCTTAAAAAAGGAGACATTATTTAATTTTTAAAGCCAATTAGGAAACTTTTATTTTGGAAAAAGTTTTTATGTCAGTTACAACTTTGACATGTGAATTTTCTATGAATCTTAAGAATAACCTTCATAAAAAAGAGTGCTGTCATCACCCTCACATCTGTGCGGTATCTTTTCTCAGCTGTTCCTCTTTCACACACTTCATTCATAATTATCCTCATCTGCCTGATTCACTTGGTTCTTGTCAGTCTTTCTCAAAGCCAATTAGCCTCCTCTCTTTATTTCAGATTTTCCCATTGTCTGGATCTTTTTTGGGGTCTGTTATTGGGAAAACTCTCTCTCTTCCTACAGTATCGTCACCTCCACCCAAAGTTCTCTGAAACCATTTTTGGCTTCATGACCACCAACATCCAGACTGGTCTTTTTCCAGGTGCACACAGGTCAGAGTTTCAATTTCTATCAAGCTATGAAGTATGTTTTTGAACTGTGGGAGGAGGCTAGAGTGTCTGGAGAAAACCCACACATGCACAGGAAGAACATGTGTACTCCACACCGAGGGACTTAACCAGAAATCTAACCGTGCTGTACATATACATACACATAGAGACATAAACGTGCATAAATACATTTTGAATAATCATTTGTGAAGATGAATAGTCTGTGAAGACACCTGTCATCTTTTCAATAATGATTAGTATTAAAACCTTAAAAATTCTGCAAGATATTACAAGCACGTCAATAAAGGGGATGCAAATTCTTTTAATAATTAATCTCTTTATTTGGACATTTTGAGGTCAAGAAAACAAGGAGCAAAAACTGAACAATGAATTTCTAATATTTCACACTTTAGCAGTAGACTTACTACACCAAAGGGGAAGGGTGCAATTCCTGGTTTTATGTCGGAACTCCTTGTTAAAGATTCAATCGCAGCTAAGAGGCTTGAAACAAGAACCGTAAAAGCTGACAAACTATGTGCCGACAAACAGTTCTTTATTTCTTTTCAAAGGGCTCATAAGCTGACAAAAATACAGTGGATAAAAAATGACAGCCACACGTAAGATGAATGGAAGATGAGAGAGATATCATACAGTCATCTCGCAGGTGGAAAGCAGCTCAAACTGTGTGGCAGCTCATTAGGACAAAGTACCCTCTGCTTTCCTGCCACACTTATTGCCGTCATTGCTTGTCAGCAGTGTCTGTGCTCAGTGTGCATCATAAGATAGTGTCAGCAGTCGTACAAAGATGGAAGATTAAACCAAAAAGAAGCTGTTTTTTGTTAATGAGGCGGATTGCTAAATAAAAGGGAAAAAAATAAAACCTTTTGTTAGAGGAAACAGGAGTTCTGTTAGAACAGGACAACAGGTGAGTGGGTTGGACATGAAGACATGACACCCACAGTACATTTTAAGATAACATCCTGAAATTAACTGCCAAGTACTCAAGTATTATAATGAAAAAGGAGGAGTGGGACAAATTCAAAGATAGAATGACTCATCACCTCACAGCTTTCTGTTCTTTTAACCCAGTGAAAATTGTGCTTTTAGCATGTTAAAGGCCTATACCATGAAAAAAAACAACGTTTTGACCTTTTAAATGTAATATAATGATCATTCCTTACTGTAAACGACTCCAAAAATAGTATATATACCACATTTCAGGAAGAGTGCACTGCCAGAAACACCCCCCCCAGGCTAACACAAACACCCAATTTTTCTGCAAAGTTAGAGATGATCAGCTGCTAGCTTTGTCGCTCAGCTAGCTCAGCCACTACTAAAGGCAGATATATGGTATGCCATCCATCTTTGTATTGGCACCCACAAGCAGCAAAAGGCGGAGCCTCAGAGATCGAAGTGTCTTACTTCTGGGTAGAAAAAAAAAAAAAAAAAAAAAAAAAAAATCAAGAAAATAAGTATAAGTAAGTTGTTCTTTAGTGAGGGCAGACATTAAGAAAATTAAGCTTAAAATTGTATTTCTGAGTATTTCTTCAAATCTTGAATGAGCAGCATACAAAGAAATGCTGTTTGAAAAAGATCGTACTTGTGATGTAGAAGCTACAATCAACAGGTCACAAACTTCCAGCTCTGGTCCATTCAAGGGTATTAATATTCTGATGCAAAGTCTAAATAACTTTTTTATATCCTTTTTCTTTTTTTTTGTTTCATAGTTTTGTCAAGAAAATTAGATTTAGCTAATAATAGGAACTTGTGCATTCCAGAATGTATCGTCTGCACCTGCTAATATGCTTGACGAATCCAGGGGAGACTTTGTGAGCTCCCCCATTATGCAGAAATATTGCTTGGTTGATGTTTGTCCTTTCCGCATGCTACTGAGTTGCAGCCAGATAGGGCTCTGTTGCTACCCTGCAGAAAAATGAAACGGTCAGGGAGCTGAGCAAGTCAGATGCGCCGTAGCAACATTAAAGTTGTTTGTAATGGAATTGTCATATTCATCCTTGAGATTGCTGCAGGCGCCTGTCTGGCTTCATAGTTACTTTTCCGCCTCATTTCAGATCTGAAAAGCAGCTGTGTGTGGGGAAGATGAATATACTTGTGCAGTGTTGAGGTTGACTTTCACTGTAATTTCTAGTGGATGTGCGAGTTGAAGATGAACTGGGTTTCTGTCAGACAAAAGCTAGGAAGAAAATATAACATAATCTGTGCACTATGTGTTAGATGATTTGCATTGTTTACTTTTGTTTAGATGGAGCAACATTTGTAATCACAGTGAATTTTGATAGAAAAACACTTTTACAATCAACATCCTCTCTGATGGTTGCAAGTGCTGTTCTTGCAAAACCCCAAATTACTGAATTTCTGTCAGAAAAGGATATTTGAGGACCAAAAAGCAGGAAAGTGGGAAATTAAGGGAAAAAAAACTGAAGATTTAAAAAAAATTAACCAAAACACTGTTTGAATGAACTGATTTGAATATAATCAAACCTAACTTGAAAATGGTGATTTATAGGATTCAGGCTATTCCAGAGAAAGAATAATGAAAAAAAAATAAAATCGACAATTACCAATCTGATCATTGGCCATCAAAGCCGGTAGGAAAATGGGAAACAGCAGAAACAAACATGATGAAATACAACAATATGTAAATATAACTAACTAAACATCTAAGTATTAAACACTTAAATAAATAAACACACATGATTCTTACATGTTTTAACAAAATGAATTGAATTGTTTTTGAAGATTGAAATGTTTTTTTTTCTTACCTCGATGCACTAAACAAAAATATAAACGCAACCCTTTGTTTTTTTCTCTCATATGTCATGAGATGAACTCAAAGATTGGAAGTATATTTTTCAAAAAGTCAACTTCTTTCAAATATTGTTTACAAATCTGTAAGCACTTTTTTGCTAAGATAATTAATTGCACCCATGTGCCCATGTGAAGGTGCTGATCAGTCAGCACGATTATTGCATGGGCGTGCCTTAGATAAAAGACGTAGATAAAAATGTGCTATTTTCTTTTTTTGGAGAATGCAGAGCCTTGAATGGCTCAGTGAAGTTGCTGGATATTAGCAGAAACTGGAACACGCTGTCATATATGCCATCCGAAACGTGCCAGACATGATGGGTGACATGTCTGGTTGAGCATGCTGGTCAGGCCAGAACTGGGATGTTTTCAGCTTCCAAGAATTCAGAATGCAACATGGGGCAGAGTATTGTCGTGCTTCAACATGAGTTGATGTTCTTGGATGTGTGGCATAACAATGGACCACAGGATCCAATCACTGTAACTCTATTATTATTCAAAATGCCATCATAAACGATAAAACTAAACGTTTTGTACCAGAGTGGCCTTTTATTGTGGGCAGTAAAAGACACACCTGTGCAATAGTCGTGCTATCTAATCAGCATCTTGATATGGTACACCTGTATGGAGGGATGGATTCTCTCTGCAAAGGGATATTGCTCACCATCACAGATTTAGATAGATTCGTGAACATTCCCTGAGAGAAATGTTTTTTTTGTAGAAAATTATTCTGATCTTGACTTCATCTCATGACAAATAGGAGTAAAAACGAAAGTTGTTGTGTTTAATTTTTTTTTTCAGTGTGGAAAATTCTCTCTAAACCAATGTTTTTAAAAACAGTGTTTAAATTAAAACTTAGTTTATTCTATTTTGACTGGAAGGGTGTTTGGTAAGAGTGGTCCATTCTAATTTTCTAATTAATTAAATGTCATTAATTTGAGCACTGCAACCGGCTGGGGATCTGTGCGTGGTTTACCCCGCATTCGCCCAACAGAAGCCAGGTTACGCTCCGGCATCCCCGTGACCACAAAAGGGATAAAGCAGATTAGGAGAATCGATGGACGGATAAATGGGTCATCAGTCGTGCTAAGTAATATCAATAACATGCAAAAAAATTTATTTTTTAATCCAAAAAATACTCACTTCCATCAAGAATGTGGTTAAATACATGAGGTGAATGATAAAAAATACATTGTAAATATATTATTACAATAGAAAACATGGAAAATAAGTTGTCCCATTTCATTTCTAATACATTTTAGCTGTAGGTGTTGCTATTCTGAGATTTTGACAAGATAACTTAAAAATGTAAGCAATCTTTTTGTCAGTTTGTCAAAAGACAGCATACATAATCCATTATAAGAGCATGTTTTAATCATAGTTTCATCAAAAGTTTAAGCAGAAAATTCTGATGGCTTTTTAATGGCCTTTTTTTTGTCTTTTCCTCTGTTTATGACCTAAAATGTGTAAATAGTTAATCTCAAATATCAGACTCCATGATTTGTAAATCCTGTTTGAATTTAAACCTCAATTAAAGGTACAAACTGACTGTTTCCCTTTTTTGTACTGTTGTATGCATGTGCTCTGATAGATTCCTCTTTCTTTACTACATAATAAAGCATTTGTTGATGTTGGAGGTCATAGTAAGATGTAATAGTTGTCTCTGGGGTGACAGCATTACTGAACATTTGCTTTTATGAAGCTGCCAGCAAATTCTTATATAAACACAGTTCATGTGGGTTGGAAGTTGAAAAGTGAATGACACCAAACCAAGTTTAAAGCATTTCCAGGAAAGGAAAAAGTCGCAAAAGTTGGAATATCATTATGCCTTCAGTTAAACTGAGCAGAAAAAACATGGAGCAAAATTCAAAACTATCATTGAAGAATAAAACAACTTTGTAGTATTCTGTGTTTAGTTTGTATTTAGTTTGTGGTTCGGGTTTAGTTCAACGTGTTGTAAGGCTTCCAAGGTTGCCATCACAACCAAAAAAAGGAAAAACGCAAAGAAAATAGTAGAATTTTTATCTGCATCATTTTCTTCACCATGCTGCTTTATAGTGTCAGTGTAGTTTAATCATTTCAGATTAGAATTTAAAAAGATGTGTTATGTTTTATCTGGAGACACTGTACCAAAAGGTTTCCTATATTTGCACAAGGTAAATATCCCCTTTTAGTGCAACACCAATAGAATATGTTTAGATAGAATTGATTGATGTGATAATGATCATAACAGAGACCCTTTCTTTCAAACGTTTTATTACAGATTGGTGCTTTGATGTATGTCAACGAATCCCACATAAGTGACTGAAACTATAGATTAAAATTCTGTCTTATTAGTTAGTTAACCAACGTTAAGAAGCCAGAAATTCTAATTTCCTTTTGGTAAATCATGAAAGACCTTAAAATGCTAGAATGAATTTCTGCAGATTTTGACAGACACACAATGAGATCACCCCTGCCTGCCACTTTCTATTGGCTTCCAATCAATTTTTGAATACTTCTGGATTTTTATTTGAAACTTTTACTGGTCTCGGAGCCTCATGCTATGTTCAGACCGGGCATGAGTTGTATGCTCTAGACCTGGTTTCATGAACACGCATTCAGCCTGTGGTGTTCACACCGGACAAGCAAGTTAGCAGCAGAGAGCGGGGCTTCTTCTTTTTCAGCTGTTTACTAGCATGTGTCCGCCACCCACAGTTGGGAGAGGCGATGCAAATCTCATGAATTTAACTCAAGGCTTTTGCTTTCACAGCTCTATTCTGATACATGAAAGACTTGGTGTCATATAATTCTGGTCGGAAACAAACTTCAATCATTCATTTATTTTTTTCTCTATGATCTGTATTTTGAAAGGGACACTGTCTATCCACATATTATTACCAAATCTGAGCTCTTGATTGGTTTAAGTTTAGCTGTTTGACAATGAAGCAGTTGGATATTCAGCCGATAGATCTCTCAACGCGTGTTCAATGAACGCCCGGTTTGTAGATAGAGCCAGAGAACGGACTTAAAAACTTGTGTTGCCACACATGAACGCGAGAGATCTAAACGCAAAAACCTGAAACGCAGGTTTATAGGCAATTACATTGACTTTCTCTTGAAAGTTCCTGTGTCAGCGCTCCATCTCCCAATCTGGTCAGCATCTCCAGAGTACTGACTGCACTACATCATCCAGCAACCCCAGCTCAAAGTTCCTGGAAACTCCTCAGGTGACTCTTATTTTCCAATCACCCACAGGACACTTGAGCACTGCAGAGAGCCTCACTCAGTGCGAAGTATTGTTTGTGCCACCTTCCCTGCATTACTGAGCATTTCTATTTGGACCTGATCTTCTTTTCTGACCCTGCTTCATCTCTGATTGCCTGCCCTGACCCTTGTCTGGACCCTGACAACTCTAGTCTCTTCTTTGATGCCCCCATGCTAGTGACTGAACCCTATTTAGTTTGGTGGACTTTTAGCTGTGCCTAGTTCCCGTCTGAACTAATAAACCTGCTACATGTGGAGCCACCTGTCTTCCCATGTGTGACAGGCTTCTTGAACTTGAGTTGCCAAGGTGGTGTTTGTGAATGTAGCTTTAAAATGTTCCAATATATTCCTATATAAGTATAATCTCCACAAGCTCTGCGATCAATGACTCCCTACCGTCCCTAAAACAGACTGATGACATAGCCTGCAGTTGCTGCCTTGATACAGTTGAATACCTTTTCTGTCCAAATTGCTCAGTTAAATGAGTGTTTAAACCTAAACAAAAAATCTAAAACCTACAACTACTTGATTACTTGTGTGTTCATATTGTATGCTTGCTGTGACTGCATCCATCCATCCATTTCTTTAGGGCACTAGTCAGTTGAAGATATCTACATTTACCTATGCACAGGTGATGCACTTTGCTTGACATCCCTTGTTTTTAACATGTTCTATACATAAATATGACTTGATAAAATGCTGCAAACAATCCATTTCTTTGTTACTGCTAGCCAACAGGCAAAATATTCATGTGTTGCTTCTATTTCACAGAAATTTGTTGATGTAAAAGTGTGAAGTTTGATATTTCTGAGTACAACTGAACAGCAACTACTCCATTTCCTGATCTTATCCAGAATTCAAAGAGGATTTAAAAAAATGTTTTAGTGTAGTTTTTCTTAACATTGACAGACAGTTGAAATAAAGACTAAAAGCACCGTCTGAAAAAACACATTTTGAAACATTATTACTGTAATACTACCAAGTTTATTTATTTTTAATTTGAATGTGATACCAAGTAAACCTCCCCATTTTACTTTTTGGGGCATGTTTCTTTATCAACATTAAGAGTTAAAGTAGCAAATGAATTCATACAACATAAAATCTAAGAGCATAAACATGGTTTAAATATAAAAGTGAGCAGGTTTGTATGCATGACGGAGCTTTGTAAATGCAAGGGCAGAGCTTTTAGAGAACGGAATACAGTAACCGAGCATGAAAAGAAACATTTGTTCCACTGAAAAGGAAAAAAAAAGGAAAAAGCAACAGTTTTTGCAGCCGTTCGGTCAGAAGCGCCCTCCACTCTTTTCCAAGCCGACGTCAGTAGCTAATGTGCCTCCTCACGGTACCGCGGCTCAACCCCTTTCAGATTCCTACAAAAGCTGTCAAAGCTCGTTATCTTCAATGCTTCGAGTTCTCTGAGGCACCTGGATGGCAGTTAGTGTTTCTTGTCAGGGATGGAGTGAGGAGCACTCTGTTGTTTTTACAATGTTTCGCCACCTTTGGTCTGCTCACCTTCAGTGTCTCAGAAGCAAGCAGCAACTGGAAAGACAGCACCATGCTGCCCTCACAGCAGGTCATCCATTTCAGCAACATATTGGAACCAGTGTGGTTTCCCTCTGTGCTTTTGTTATTGCCTTGTTCTTTTTTTTTTCAGGGATCTTTGAATTCGTTCTGTTTTATTCCTACTTTGCGGGGGAAAAAAGACTAACTTTTGCGCAGTACCTTTTATTCAGGGATGCGTTCCATTGACCTTAGCAGTTCTAAGAAGAGTATTAAAGTCTTATAACGTTCTGGGAAAATTACTTTCAATGCTGCCTTGTCGGTTCCATTAGAGACAGTTTGATCTCTGCTTAAGCCTCCTTTGACAGCCATTGTTGATCTTAAAGCACCATGTGTTTCAGCCGTTTTCTTCTTTCTTCCAAAGCAGATGTAAGACCTTATTAGCATACAGCACCTCAATCAAGAAGGTAGCTTCATTTGTATAGTTGCTTTCATACACAGATGAATTCTGAATTGTTTTATCATGATGCAGAGCCAACAGAATACAGTTCAGCTGAAAAGTCACCAATTCTGAAAGTTGTCCTACTTAGAAAGAAGAGTTTGATCTGTAATGATCATCATGGATACTTAGTCCAATTGTATGTAGACTGCTAGTCGCACAGCTTACGCATAAAACATTTTGAATCTTTTCTGCATCTGAATTCTTTTTTTTGCAAACATCTGGAGATTTCCATAGGGGTGTGTTCACCCATCAACAGATTGCAGCTCATTTTGTAGCACTACTTTGAAAATGATGAAACTTACTAGTGAAGTCTGAACAGACTGCAGTCCAAACCAACACAAAAGAAGTACGACAGGCTTTTTTTCATCCCATAAAAAGAAATGAAAACATTGTCTACTAATATAGCAATAATGCTGCAAGAATATGTTGCAATTAAATAACATTTATTGAAGCAGCAAAATTTAGATTGTGTTTGTGCTTTAGAAACGTATCAATTACATTTTTAATTTACCAATTATCTTTTTGAATATGAAAAATGCTGGAAACAAACAGAATGACAGTGAAGTAATTTAGTTTCAACACATTCTGAGAAGTTAAGAGAAAATATGACGGAAAAACGTAAAAAAGAAAAAAGTTTTTTGTGCTTTTAACGAGCTGTCATGTATTAAATCACACTAGTGTCATTGGGTTTGTATCAAAGCTGAAATATTTGCACAAATAGAACAAATAGTAGAGAAATACATTTTCAAGCCCACATGTTCAGTCGATGTTTCCATCTGGCAGATCTGCATCAGTGCACTTGTCACCAGAGCTGATGAGTCCACTGTCCATGACAGCTTTTAGATCATTTAGAAGATATGTCATCCTGAGACATGGGAGTTTGTTTTTCAGCATTCCTCTTTGTCGGGCACAGCATTGTTTTTTTTTTTTTTCCCTGATAAAGTGATAGCGTGCGGGGGTTTTTCACAACAGGTGGTTGACTTTTCCCTCTTCCTGATGTCTTGACATCCAGCCCACAGGAGGATGTCTGTGGGCCGGGTGTTTCACTATCAAACGTTGCCTCGCTGTTCACTCGCAGAGAAATGTAATTACATTGTGTTGCATGAAAAATAAAATGAAAGAGACAAAGAGGAGGAGGAACGAGCACACAGGTAGGCTGAGTAATAGAAAGTTATTACTTTCACGGTGACAATTCACCTGCAAAGATGGAGTGCCTTTGATGGTGGGCTCAGTCTGTCTCTTTTTGATGTCAAATTGGAGATGTGAAGATCATTTATTCATGACTCTACATTTCCAAAGCTCGCTACCTGGCTAAGTTGTTTATAATGCTTGCCTCGAGCTTGCACAGTGGCTTGATTGCTTCTGAATAATTTGTAAGTTTGCATTGTTTCAGGTTTATTTAGCTGCAGAGGATAACACTGTCATATTAATTTTCTCTTTCTCCATCTCTTTTAGTTTCTCTTGCAGTTTAACATTTTTTTTTCCCCCAGTTCAGATTGAATCACGGAGCACTTCTGTTCACATGTACACCAACATAAGCACTGGGCTGCTAACAGCGTGTCAGTAATTGTCGGATTTCTCGAGGGTCTCATTTGGGAGCTTGTTAGGTTAGAAATAAAATGGACTGAGAATTAAGGCTGTCCAGCATCACAGGAAGAAGACTACCAAAGGTGTGTACAGGGAAATCACAACCACACATTTGATAAGATGGTAGATCATAGAATTTTCAGACTTCCATTGTTGAGGTCTTAAAAATAGAAAAAAAAAAAAAAATCACCAACTTTTTTTTTCAACCAAAATGTAAAGGTTGGGGGGAGGGTTAATTTCAGCTATTGATGTAAATAAAACAGACAAACCGCTTTGAGTCAGTTTTTCTTGCTTTCCTTTTTTGACCATAAAGTTGCCTTTAAAGCGTATTTTGCTGCTTTTATATCTTTAAAGTTTTGAAAAAGCAGCAACAGAAATAACTAGCCTGCCTACACCCACCTAGCTTAGACAGCGGGAGCACCAGGAGGGGTGCAGCACTATGAAAATGATTGATTATGTCAAATCTTTGAGTTGTTTTATTAATATTCGTAATTATCACCTTTTGTAATTTACAAAAAATGAGTGGTGTCAAATGGAAAAAAAACAAACAAAAAAACCCCCAATTTATTATATGTAGCCTAATCATTGTAATTTGGCGACCCTCCAGCAGATAATGTAGGTCACCTATGCCCAGCCCTTCTACTTTCCTTGTTTGCTACATAAAAAAAAAACAAAAAACAACAAGCTGAAAGCAGCTAAAACACACGTTACTGTGACTACGCCAACACCCAACATTCTTAGTTGCTCTTATAAAAAAAAAAATCATAGTCCAACACTGCTACAAGTTAGCGTATGTCACAACACCAGTAACTCCCCACCTTGTTTGCAACAGGTAAAAAAAAAAAGGACTGATACAGCAAAAACACAATACTGTGACTACGCTTACTGCCAACTTTTTTAGTTGTATTTAAGAAAAAAAGAAAAAAAAAAAAAAAATTCACAATGTCTCATGGGAAAATCTCATCCTTATATGTAAAAACATGGACTGATAACGCTGGCATAAACATTACTGTGACTCTGCTAACTTTCAACTTTGTTTATAACACACACACACAGCCCAACATGTTATACTTGAGCCATGTTAGTAATTTCTCAACAACACTCAATCTTGTTTACAATTTGTAAGCAAAAAAGTTTGACATTTTGACAGAGCGCCGTGTTCCCCTCAAAAATTCCTTCATCGTTAGTAAACACAACCGGAAATGATTCATAAATAAGGTGTTCCAGATTAGGCGATATAAAGCGCACTGTTACTTTGTTCATATACTGTATATATATTTTAAGTATTAAGGCTTTGAAGTGAGCCTTATAGTGCAGAAAATAATCTACTCTGTTAGGTTTGTCACATCAAACCGTAAATTTTTGTGTTTACAATATAAATGCAGAAAAGACTTTGGGATCAGATGAAGTTTGGAAATGACCAGTGTGATTGATTTGATCATTTTAAAA
This sequence comes from Oryzias javanicus, assembly GCA_003999625.1. Taxonomy (NCBI): domain Eukaryota; kingdom Metazoa; phylum Chordata; class Actinopteri; order Beloniformes; family Adrianichthyidae; genus Oryzias; species Oryzias javanicus. The sequence continues at coordinate 12,944,367 of CM012448.1, read as the reverse complement.
AAACTGGAGTTTTTGAGGAGTGTTCTCAGTCTGCAGCTGCCAGGATCCATAAAGATTAGACCAATAAAAGGACTATGAGGAGCCAGTGGACCATAAAGACTCTTAACAAGAGAAAAGGATGGCTGAGATAGTCTGAATCAACAATTGAGTAATTTTTGCGCAAATTCTAGGTAGATTTTCCTACTAGTTTTTATAAAACAGCATCAGAACACGGTGTTTGCCAATGTTTTTTGGGTTTGCAGTAATGAATACATGTACCTCTAATCAGAATTGGACCACAGTCATCTAAAATCCAAAAATAAATGGAAAACCCAGTGAATAAAATAATACATCATGGATAAAATAAGTGGACACCCCTGCTGCCCAGCAATTTCCGTCGATGGAAATGCTGTTTCAATGAGAAATGGCAATTTTAGCCTGCGGTGGTGGTAATTTGCCAAAAAAGAGAAAAAAAAATGAATTCAAAAAAGAAACAGGGGGAAGCTGAACATGGTACACATTTGATTTCTGCAACTTTAATAATTAAAAAAAGACATTTGGTCATTTTTTTTAAATTCAATTTGAGACACGGATTTCAACTATTCAAAAGGGGAAAAAAAGCTACATTTTCACTAAATTAAGTAAATAAATAAATAAAAAACACTGAGAAATGAGCAACACTTTTTAAACATTTTCTGGGAATTAAAAAAAAAAATAAAATCATTGGAGCACCCATGTTTATTTGCCCATTTATGGACTTTACTTTTGTATCTTTATGGCTTGTGATGTAAATCATTTGAAACACTAAAAGAATTGTTTCTACTCTACCAGTCAGTCAGTAAAGAAGTCTTTATTCATAAAGCACTTTACATATGAGGTAGCTCAAAGGTAGAGAAAAAAAAACATTGATCAAACCTGTCATTACGGGGCTTTGAAGATATTTTGATTTCTTTTTTGTCACCAGAGAAAGCCAAAACAAACCTTTAAATGAATCAACCAAGTGTTTGCTTTACTTGTACATCACTTCAAAACATGACAAACATCAGAAGATCATAAGAAGACACAAAAAAGAACATACTCTTAACAGAAGAAAAAAAAAAACAGTGACATGAAAATCTGGAAGAGATTAAATAAATGACTGAGGTAATGACTAAAGGAGGGACAGGTGTGGCAATCAACAAAGACCAGGTGTGAGCAATTACATTTAAGCATCGTCAAACTTCAAGTGGCTGCATGTGAGAATGGAACAACTTCAAAAGGATGATGAAGAATGCACAGTAAAAAGTTGTGCCAGACCAGAATGTAATAACCAACTTGTGAAAACAAAAAAACAAAACATGGATCCAGATGAAAAGCAGCTCTCACTCTGAAATAAAGAAAAGTATATATTTTTTGTTTTTCAGTAATTTACTTCAACACTTTTTTTTGTTAGGTAAGGGGGAGATCATGCATAAAACAATGACAAGCATTTCATGTCTTGATTTGAGTGATAGAATGATCACTTCTCAACTAATTAACTTGTAAAAATTGGTTTATAGTTAATTTCACTGAGGGAATTTTTTTTTTTTTTTTGCATAACTTTTGTAAAATATATTTAATAAAATTGCACAAATGCGATGCGACATTATACATACGAAATAAAAGTTTGATATTTACTTAAAAAAATTAAAATAAATGTTGACATTTTTGGTTTACTGATGTTTCACGTGTTTTTTCTTTTTAATAAAAACGTATTATCAATGTAAAATCGTATAGCAGATAACAGAAGATCAGACAATTCAACTCTTTATTGAAAAAATAACATTTACATTTTTTTCTTAATTTAGACAAAAGTGACAGGAAACCATTGTGTACAATTCTTCTCTTGTGAACCAGTCAGAAAGATGTCACACTTACTTGATGTGTCAGCATCTTTCTTTAATCCCTTTGGGACTCATAATGAAACACAGCAGATGGAAGCTGCTTTCTTTGTGACAAGTGTCAAAGCGCTTCTTGATTTTTCCTCTTCTGTAGGCAATGTCGACATTTCATGAAAAGAGAATGTTATGTTTCAGAGTTCAGACAGTTTTCTGATCATTTTTTACAGCACCATTTTTTAAAAGTACTGCAGTTTTCCTCCAACTAAAATAAAGATGTGTTCTAATTACATTGCTGTAAAGACAATAAAGATAATAAATAGTTAAAGTAATTCTAACCATTTACATCTGGGTTGTTTTGAACTAAAATATTTATAAAACAATTGAAAATAATAGAAATACATATGCAATATTCTAACATGTTAAGAAGTATTTTAATTTTTTAAACTTTATCAGTTATTTTAATTCATTTTTTTACTTAGATTTCCATTTTTTTTGTCTTTAATCATTTAAGGATTATTTTCTTGATGTTTAAAGATCTTGCAACATTAAAGGAATGTTTTTTTTGGATCTGGGTAAAATGTTTTTGATAACATTCTCTATTTGACACAGACCATTTATATCATTAAAAAGGTATATAACATTTTTTTCCTAACTTAGATCACCTATTACCAGACAATAAAAGACTCATGTTTGATGCTCTATAAAAAAAATAAAATGACATTTTAAAATAATACTGTGTGTTTCAGAGAAAACAAATACATAATTTTGCTTTTAAAAACAAAACACTGTCCTTTTCTGGTATGACTTTTTAATTTCTCAAAATAATTAAATATTTTTTATTTTCTTTAAAGCCTATTTTAGAACTGGTATATATTTGCAAACATTTCATTTTAGACAACTATGTTTGTGATTACAGATCCAAATTATCAAACTTTTAAAATAATACAACAGAGAGTTGGCTCGCCAAGCATCCTCCTTCATCCTATTTTACAGTTTTGTTTTTCATGATGAATCTTTTATTGTTTTGGAAATTAAGAGACACTTTTCCATTAAAGTTGTTGTTTTATAATGTTGTTTGTGTGTCAGCAATGACAAGATTTCTTCTTGATGTAAAACCAAACATTCTGCTTAGCTCACTGTGGTTAGTGTCTCTTGAATATAATAGATTCATGAGAAACATGAACAAATTGAACGACAAAAGCACAATACAAGAGCAAGACAGGAAAACAATACGTTTGTAAGTGTTAATTTACAAAATTTAGGCAAAAATAGATCAGGTTTTCTCAATTATTTCTCCTCTCAGTGCGAATCTTGACACAAAAAATTGAACCAGGGAAATAGTTGTGTATATTATTTTGTTTAGTTGGAACAAATAAGGCTCTGTGGTGAACACAAAATCATAATTTTAAAACATTAGAATATTTAAAATATTTACACAATTATACATTACAACATATAGCATTCAGAAATTATTTATTAGACTAGAACTAATTTATAAGTGATTCAAAACAAGGTGCTCATCACAGTTGCGTTATCTAAAAAACAAAATCCCAGACTTCCAACTTTTTAAAAAGTCTTTATCTTTTTATTTGATATTTCTAATTTCTTTAAAACAAATATTTTGTACAAAATTTGGACACGCTTTTAGTTTATAATGTAGATCGTCCCTAAAATCATTCCTCCACTGACGCCATCTAACCATTTGAAGACCGTCAGCAAAGAAACACTCAAGGTTCTGTAAAACTGATGAAAAGAAGTTGAAGCGAAGATCATGAATGCAAAAAGGAACATATTTTCTAACAGCTCATCAAGGACTCAAATGCGGCAGTAAGTAACAAGTCAATCCTCCATTTGAATTAAATCATTTCCATTTCAAGGATTGGAAATTATTTTTTTCTGTACAAATCAGGTTTCATTTGAAAGCTAACTATGACTAAATTATTTCTATTACTGAATTGAAAAAGTGTTTGTTCTCTCCAAAATAAAAAAGTGGACAGCATTAAAAACCTTCTGGATCCGTATGACAAAACATATATTACTGTTTTTGTCGGATTCTCTTTTAAATATGTGCATTTATCCAGACTAATGTACTAACCTTCATGCTGTGGCACTTCGTTTTTATTGTAAAAAAAAAAATACTGTGTCAGCAGCCTATAGGTCTCATTTAGTCCATTTCAGGAAGAAAGTTTGTGGAGGTAACAACCTCAGAATATAAGTGAAAAGAGGACATTTCTCAGTTAGAAGATGTCTGCCTGGTTGAGGTCACAAACTAGAGCTCATTCTGTTTTCAGGGGAGCATTAAAAAATAATGCTCCGAGGACATTTAATTTTTGCAGTGGCCATTAAATTGATATTTCACTTTCTAATCTAAAGACCACACTTGAATTATTTATTGTGTAAATGTATTTATTATTTTTTTATTACAAACAGTTAACAGTTGTGTCAATAAACTAAATGAATGAGGTTCAATAACTTTTATTTGCACAGATTTTTAAACATTAAAACAAAACTTTCAACATTGCTTCGTAGATCGGCACGTACGTTTTGAAATTTATTTGCAATATAACAAGCTGAGAGGGACTTCTATTGACACCCAAGTCAATAAAATTGGGCATGCACCCCACAAGACTATTTTAATGCACCTTGACTGTAACAACCTGAATATAACCAAGCTGGGAAATATTCCATCTAAAGGTTTGCATGGAGAACATTATGACCCCTCAGAAAAGAATGTCTGGACTCATTTCTGTCTTTCTGTAGAGGCAACGCTTTTTCGCATGCAGGGCCTGAGGTTTGTGTTTGTGTTGCATCCTCTTTCAGAGCCTCTAAACATCCTGCAGAGCGTGTCCCTGACTCTGAATTTCCCTGGTGGTTGAGATGGGGAAGCGAGCAGACACTGCTGAGATAAGAATCAAAGAACCACATGCAAGAGCACATCAACATCATGTGTTTTCTTTTTACTATTTCATACTGGCAATGCATTATTTTCATCCGAGTACTGAAAGTGTGTTTACTTTGAAGATAGTTGCTGGACGTACTTATCCGGCAATAAAAGTTTGCAGTGACAGTGCACAACTTGAGGAGATCTGGCATTTAGAAGAATAAGGGATAGAAGGGAGAGGAGGAACAAAGAGAATTTACTGCACTAATGGATGTGCTCTGTCCCTGAATGCTCTTTTCCTTCTCTCTGGTCACTGCAGAATGCATGTGTTGCGCTTGGAGACAGATGGTTGATAGCAGTTTTCCTTTCTTTTTTTCCCAGGAGGAGGATGGAGGGAGGGTTGCAAGAAAGGAGCAAACCGAGAAAGAAGACAGTATAAAAAAAAAAAAGATTAGCTTGTGAATCCAAAGAAAGTATATGGAAATCCTTCAAATAAATACATAGTATTTGAATCAGAAACATTACTTGATAAGAATTTTGCCCTGAACGTTATTTGCCAACCATTTCTTATATTTACAAACTTTTTTTAAGGAATAATGATACATTAACAGCATCCTTTGCAACATGAGTTCAAGCAACCATTTTCAATGAAAAGTCTATGTAGATATGCATATATTCACGTTTTGGGCTTCTGTGTTCAAAATCCTTGTGTTCACGCATGACTACGCACATTTTTAAGTCAGTTTTTGAGCTATACATCAAAAACGTGTGGCTGTTGAACACTGAAAGTCAAACCAGTTGAATTTTGACCAATTGGCGGTAACTTATGATAGCGTTCTTTTCAATTCACGGAAGTGCCAGCCATTTTAGACGTGATACAAAAGAGTCATAAATAACTGCGATTTGCGTCTGGCCAGAAATACATGACAGCGGGTCGGTCATTTATTGGAGTAGAGCAAGATTCACAAGATTTCATGGCTTGGACATTATAAACCAAGCCTCTTCCAGGTGTTGGTGCCAGGCATGCACTAGTATCGAGTAGCATAGTGTGAACACCACATCCTAAAAGTGAGTTCATGATCGTGCATTCAATATGTTCTTGAACTCGATAATAGTTTTGGTGAATTGTGAATGGGCAGTTTACAGTCAGAGTACACAAAAGATCACAAATGAGATCCTCTTGTATGAAATGAACATCTATTCCTCCATTTTCTCCCATTTATCCAAAGCTATGGGTCATGGGGTAGCAGTTTAACCAAAGATTCTTAGACTTTCCTTTCCACTGAAATCTCCTAAATAGTAGCTTACAAAAAACATTGAGATATTTTTTAATCTGGACCGAAGAAGCAGGCAAATAAATTACCTTTAGTGGTGTGAACATGCTGAGAAGGAGAGAGGCAGTTGTGTCAACAATGAAGCTGAAAAAAGTCTGAGTTCCTTTAGCATCAAACGGTCACCCGCATGATGAAGGTTTATGCAGCAATAACAAATTCAGACAAAAGACAAATGAAAAAAAAGTTAAAGAAAAACTCGTGTTCTCTGAGATCTTTTACAAGCTTGCATTTTATCAACTGCCTTGTACCTGAAGATCCCAAAACACTTTACTGCTGCGTGCCATCTTCTTTTCCCCAGAAGAGATCTGTTTGTTTTTCCTTTTATAAAGACATTGTCTTTGATGGCAAGTTGAAACACTGAGCTTCTCACCTGCTGACAGTTCTGCCTGTTTTATTTTGTACATTGTGACTGTGCGTTAACACGACAAGAGCTAGTCATCCTCCCTATTGCATTTTGTGCATTTGTGAGTGGAAAAAAAAATTCAAAGGAAACTCATGGAGCAGTGATGACTTTGCACGAAGAAGGCCTTTAATCTTGAGAAGAATCTAGCGCTGGGGGAATTGAGTTGAGTCAAGCAGACTGGGACTCTCGCAGCACACCAAGTTCTCTCGGTTCCTCTGATTGGCCACGTGTCTTGAAAACTTTCCAATTAACTGCAATACAGGTTATCACTAAGGGACCATTTTAAGAAGCAGGTTTAACAAATTAAATCAGAGTGCACTGACTCAAAATTCACAAACTTTGAGTTTTCCGTTTCGTAACAGCTGAAAGAGTTGATTCAATCGCGACCATAAAAGGCTCTGATCAATGGAACAAAGTCAGCACAATTCACAATGGCAACGGGAACAAACACCTTCAGGGCTTCATACGCATATGCCTACTACAAGCACATTTTCCACAAAAAGAGCAACACAGATGAGTTAATACATTTGAATCATTTCAATTTAGGATAAGTACTAAATGATGTCAGGAAGGTTTTGTCACTTGTCAAGTAAGGAATGGTATTTGATCTGTCAATAATTTAATGAGTAATTGTGATTGAATGAATGACAGTTTTTCGTAAACCCCCCCGCAACCACTGTCACAGACAGACACACAAATATCACTGCACGTAAAAACGAGACAGCTGCGTTTTCATTACACATTTGCGCAAAACTAGGTGATTTTATTATGGAGTACCTGTATGAATCTGTATGACACGCGACTTATGATGAGCTGTGATGCTGTATGGCAAGCCATTTTATCATTTAATAGATATCCTTGATATCAGGCTGTTTTAAGCCCAACTAGTAATGTCAAAAGTTCAACTAGTTTACTAGTGAAACATGTTTTTACTTACTAGTTGACTAGTAATGTGTAAAAATGTGCACTAGTTTACTAGTGGACCATATTTTTGCTCACTGTGGGATCTCTCACTATGCCACTATGCGCCCACTGAGCCACTTCATACCAAGAAGCACATTTATTTCAAACGAAGTGTTTATATTACAGTTAGACAAGAAAATGTCTATTTTGATACACCCCAAATACCACCTCCTCTAAAAGCAAAAATCTTTTTTCAAAAAATGTAAGTTTTTGTGAAATTGTGGTGTTTCCATCAGGAGAATTTATTATCAAAATTCCAATTTTCGAAATTTCAGAGTTAACGGAAACAGAGCTACTGTAGCTGGAATATGTTAAAATAGGTATTTATTCAATTTTAATTCTCAAGAATTAAATTATATTCACTGAAAAGTTGTTTTTAGAATAATAAAACTTCTCAATTGAATGGCCTTCACCATCCCCTGACCTAAACCCAATAGAACATCTCTGGGACATTATGTTTCGGTCCATTAGGCGCCGCCAGGTTTCTCCTCAGACTGTACAACAGCTCAGGGATGCCCTAACACAGATCTGGGAGGAAATGCCACAAGACACAATTCGTTGTCTCCTTTGGAGCATGCCGCAACGTTGTCAAGCATGCATACAAGCTCGTGGGGGCCACACAAGATACTGAAAAGCATTTTGAGCTGCAGAAATTAAGTTTTGGAGAAAATGAACTAGCCTGCCACATCTTTATTTCATTCTGATTTTATGGTGTCTACACAATTGAGGATTTCAGTTTTTTTTTTGCTCAATATGTAACGGACATATAACGAGCAAATAGTATTGTTGCATCCTAATATATATATATATATATATATATATATATATATATATATATATATATATATATATATATATATATATGAGTTGAAAGACAGATATGTTGAAAAGCAGGTGAAAACTAAAATAACAACCAATTTGGATTGCATTAGATGTGCAGTCTCAAATGTGAATGTGAATGTGACTGTGAATGTTCTCAAAATGTTAATGAGGAAGTCCTATGTGAACATCCTTCACTTTAAAAAAGGGCGGAGACCGCAGGGAACTAAGTATCCTGAAGGAAACCTGCTCCAGACCAGGTTCACAGAGTCAGTTGCCATAGCGATTGAGTCTGAGTTTAGCTTAGCTCGCTTTGTGAAACAGATTTGGTTTCACCCACTTTCATGGGTTTAAATTATCTCCGTTTCTGAAACCAAAAACTCAGAGTTTCCTGAATTTGGAGTTTATAAACTCAAAGTTTCAACAAAACCTGCTTCTTGGAACGTGCCCCAGGAGTGAGATTGCATGTTGTTGGAAACACTATAACAGAATGTTGTTGTGGTGCATCCTGGCAGTAGCTCCATCACAGTACAATTCCTGTTGTTCACCAGGTACTGGGTACATCAGACACTCAGCCCCACCAGTTACCAGATCAACTCTTGATGTGACATTTATTTTGACCTTGCAACAGTATTCTAATCATCCAAACATTGCGACGAGGTATTATGACAAATCTGACGTCTTACTTCAAATTACACACTTCTGTAATAACTATTTTCACTTTTAGCTCAACATACTCTAATTTTCATTTGCATGGGTAGAAGTACCCAACTTGGAGCAGTGTCTGCGGTGCTTTAAGAACCAAGGTCAATTTCTCATGTGACCTTTTATCTGCTTAGTTGAGAAACATGTTTGATGCCACAGACACATCTGGAAAGACATCCAAGATTGTGAGAGTCAAGATGCTGACTGCCGCTGGATAGATATTTTGTCATTCACACTGAATCCCCACTCCCACATGTCCGCGAGAGCAATAATCTAAGATGTAAGCCTGACTTTGGAAGTACTTGGCAAATCATTGAGCAAAACATTTTTTATCTATTGTCCAAAGGCATTGTTTAATTGTCAGAAGCTTTAAGTAGGGGTGGCCGCAGTGGAGGATCTGAAGTAGAGTGTTTTATATGCAAGCTTAACAGTGTCTTCCAACCTTGATAGACAAAATATTATCACCTCATCACCATCATATAGACTATCCTCTTTTTTGTATCTTCTCAATAAGTGATCTAAAACACCATTATGTGCTATTTTGTTTCTTCAACTTACTTACCTTAACAAATGTAACATTTTCAAAGATGGGCAGAAACTTATAATGACGAAAGTTTTGAACCAGAGATTCTTGTGAAGTATGAAATGTTCCAACAAGAAAAAACATTGTTTTTTCACCTGCCACCTACGGAAAACAAACACATTTTTCATGCAGAGGCCTTAAGTGCCTACAATCTTTTGCATCTTTGTGAAAGCTCTGTAGTTTCTTTTTCTAGTCTCCAGGGTCACGTCTTGGTTTTTCTATTCTACAGCTGAGGTGGCTTGAGAGATGGCACTAATAAGTACTTTCCATAGATACGGTGAGGTAAGAGAGGATTTGTCAGTCACTGATTCTAAAAGTTGTCCCAATTAAAGAGAGAAGTTTGTAATCTTCATTATAGAAACAACTCAACTTTGTGAGACAGAATGTATAAAATAAATTCAAGCTGTATAGCAGGGACGGAGTCTTTAGGATCCATATGCAAATGTTTTACTGAAGTGGAGCATGGGCAAGACATACTACGTAGTAGAAATACAGGCAAGGTCAAAATCACAAGAGCACAGAGAGGTAATATAAACAATATTTCTCAGAATGTCTGCTAGGCAAGACTTCACAAAATAGAAGTGGCTGGTGGTTGTTTACATGCTGGATGGTACTGATGAGCTGATGGTGATCAGCTGTGCTGGAAGAAAGGTACATGATGGGATTTGTATGAGGGCGCATACAATAAAGTGGAGCGTATAAACGTGGCGAGGGCTCTCTCTGGTGGACGGACATGGGAGCTGATGGTTAAATCATGACAGAAGGAATCACATTATACAATTTTTGAATAATTTATTTGTGTAATAGAGCAGAGCATAAGCATTTAGCTTTTATAAACAGGCAAGAATTTTGTCTCTCAGACTTTCTACAAGGCTGGGTTTCAGGAGTTAAAAATCGAGGGGCTGCTGGGTTTTGGGTGTAAACAAAGAGAGGCAGAGATCAGTTCCTCTTAGCAGAAACATGGTTTAATAATTTTAGTTTATGAATTTATCCATGCACACACCTCCGAGCGCACGTGCACACACACACACATAACAGACTGAGATGCACACAAGCGCACAAACAGATCAATATAGTGGGCCGACTCCAGAGGAGGTGGGCGGGGGCTGGGTTTTGGGTGTAAAACAACAGCAGAGAGCAGTTCCTCTTAGCAAAAACACAAGGTAATATATTGAGGTTATTAACTTATTACCCATGATGGCAAAAACGTAAAAAAGCTCTAGAAGAAGAGCCTGTCGACCGTCGCGGAAAAATGCGCGTCTGTTGTGAACCACACAGCGGAGCGGGAGCCGCACGCACTCCGCTCCGCGCCGCTTTGTGGCGCTTCCGCGTCCAGTGAGAACCCGGCTTAAGTGCCCTTAGGTGTGAATGCATGTGGGAGTGCTTGTGTGTCTTGCGACAGACATGGCAACCTGTCAGCAAACATCAAGCGATCTTGAGAAGATCTACATGGACCAATGGGTCAAAATGGAAGCTAGTGCAAACCTGATGAGGGTCCAGAGAAAATATTTGACCTTTGTCATTTAAACAATTGAAACCACATTACAAAGAATTAAGGTAAACATTATTAGGATTAGCTGATTTGTGCACAATTGTGCAAATAAATAAATTAAAACTCATACAATGTAGCTTCTAGGATGTTAAAAATTACATTCTGTTTCTCATTTTTAAACCTATGATTACCATTACAGACCTCATCTTTTTAAGTAGGGCACGTTTCAGAATCTGTGTCTAACAAATCACTTTTCTGTCCTAATGTAACACGTCTTTCTAAGGTTGCATGTTCCAGAGAAAGTATGGATCTAAACCTTTTCATTTTATTCACCCTGCCATGTTTTATATGAAAATATATGAGCTTCAAAGAGTTTCCCATGGCTTTTATCCTTAATGTTTGGCTTTGATTTGAACTGCCTACAGTAAAAAGGTTAATAGAATAATTAATCCCTACACTTTGCCCTAAATTACTGACTTAATCAAATGCTGAGTCATTGTTCTTCTCAGCTGGCAGTCGGACAGAAAGTTAATAACTAAAAATACCTTTATGACCACTTTCTACCATGGCTGTCGGGGAAAATACAAAACTATCGACGCTGAACTTGATGGATTATTTCATTCAGGAAAAATAAAAATAAATGCAAATGAATACCTCAGGAAAAGACTTGAGGAATTGTTTCACGCCAAAAAAAATGTTGAAGATAACTTAGACATTGCTGTGCTTTTTGTACAGTAAAGCTCCATCCCACTGACAGACAAGCAGAGGAGGCCTGACATGGGATGTCAGGGCAGCAAATAAATGTTTGATTGGGAAGGTGGGCTTAGAGAAAGGAAGCATGCACAGGGAGACAAGCTGACACCACCCAGATAATGGAGCTGCCAGTACCTCTCCCACATTACATCTCACCTTACCAAAACACAATCACACGAAAAGGCAGTTCAGTTGCTCATGCTGTCCATACAGAAATCGGTACACACAAACACTAGCATGTCTCGTGTGCTCTCAAGATTGGTATTGAGCTCAACAAACAAATGGCTGAAAGAAGGACAAGTAGAAAGAGGGGAAAGGTAGATTATATTGGTATAAGAGGAAGGGGTCGTATTGATTGGAGGCTGAAGTATAGGCTTCTACCTAAAAAAAACCATCTCTTCCTCTTCATGTATTGGTAATCTCCCCTGTAAACCAGGCTATAATTTGATAAATCCTTGGGCTGAGATAAAGTGGCTATTGGCTTGACAGCATGTGGGCCTTCCAATGCTTAGATACCAATCATCTGATTCCTTTTTACAGCACCTTAAATATAGTCTCTTTCTTTAGTGGCTTAGCGGTAAAAGACACACGAGCAGTTTGCCAAGAAAAGAGTAAGGTTTGAGAAGAAAAATGGACATCTTTCACCGAGCAAAAAGAAAATAAAAAAGTGGGCTTGAATGACGAGTTACATTCTGTGAAGCTGTCGGGAAAAGTTCAGATGGTTGCTTTCATGGCTAATCAGTACGTTGTAAGCCACAGTGACTGGGTTTGATACTAGTCCAGCCCATTCAAGAAATAATTGCCAAAGAGATCCAAAAAAAATGTTGTGTGGCATTTTCCACACAGTTGTGCATCACAGATTTTTTTTTCCCCCATGTCCCTCCACTCTGGAGTACCATGGTCTCATTGCGATTGTGTAGCAACATGGGCAGATTAGTTAAATCTTCTCGTCCACATTTATAGAAAATTATGACATTGCACAACTAAAGCAAGTTCTGTCAGTGAGACCCCTCATGGTGAAAACCCATTTGGAAGACAAGCATCTATTCTTTCAAAACAGTAATTATGGACACCAAGTTTTGTGTGAGGTTATGTTTACCGTCCACACCTACTTAAGATTACTGACACAAAGTTGTCCTCACTGTGATAATGTAAGCACTTATCTATCTTAAAGTTACAACAATTGTTTTGTCCTTTTTCCAGCTCTTTGATCACCTTTGGAGGCCAAATGGGACAGAAGAAAAAATTACATTGTTAGTCACCCTATAGATCAGGGGCTGGAAACCTGGGGTACATGTGCCACAGTTTGCAAAGATAGTGGCATGCATGGATGAGACAACAATATGTACTTGATCTGTCGTCTGTATTTTTCGGATTTGAAAAGAGTGACTTTTTTTTTTTTTTTAACTTGTCCTGTCCAACAGCTGAGCAAACAGACACGGGCTGAGAGCCTGTTGTGTTGGACAGATTTTTCTGTCACAACAGGGGTTTATGCTCAATAAACCCCTGTTTTATGCTTAACTTTATTTATTTATGATGATTATGTTTGTTTCTCTTTCTTTTTTGTTGGACTGGACAGAAACAAAGAAGGGGGGGAGGGGGCAAAAAAAACGAAAGGTATAAAGAGAGGAGCTTAGAGAAAAAAGAAGATAGTAACAGAGGGAAGCAACATCATAAAACAACCAGGTCTAAATAGCAAACTGGAGTGGGCGGGGCCTGTTTACACATACTCAGTAGTTACACACATACCTGTTGGCTAAAATAGTCTTTACATTTAAACTAGTCAAGAGGTACACAATATAACTGCAACTGCAGCTCACACACTTAGTCATACAAACAGACACAAATAAAGCCTTTCATTCTGTCTCCCATTAGTGAGAAAGTGAGCTGACACCTGTGCTCAGGTGAGTGTTTATGTTGTGTAAATGTGGATGATGATGGAATGTACAAAGGGGGGGAGCGCCCAGCCACCCCCCGCAGGGGCAGCAGCAGCCTGGACCCCCCCACCCACCATATGGCTGGGGAGAGAATTCGCTTGCCGGGCAATCCCGCCAAACCCCCAGACCAGGGCACGCGGGACCGCCACAGAGGTCCCCTACACCCAAGAGCGGGAAGGTACAGGAGCACAGAGAGTGCAGGCCCCAGCCCAGTCATAAAAGCAGTCCCCCCCACCGCGGGAGGTCCAGGAGAAGGACATCCAAGAGAAATGCGACAATCTCTTCTGACAACAAACCTTTTTCCCCCTGTGGCGTAATAAAGGAAAGAGTCCATTCAAGCAGGGCTGTTACTGTGGCCCCACCCACTTATACAAATAAAAGCTTTTTATCAATAGTTTCAAACAATGTACCCTACATTCAATAAATGTGCACTTTAAGAAAAAAAAAAACAAGTTTACCACTGTGAAAAAAAATTGCAATAATTTCCTTGTGTTTTGAAACTGTTGACGGTGAGATGATGGGTGGGACGTTATCTGTATGTTGTATGACTGTACTGCTTTTTGTTCATGTTTTTTGGCATCGCAGCAGCTGGCATTTATGAAGTTTTGTTTCCATCTTGGGATCTTCTCTTCCAGGACTTGCTGGTTTGGTCTGTAGTTGTTGCCGCCTTGCTTGCCCTGGCTGGGGAGGCGAGGGTCCAGCACTGCAGCCTTTGTTGCTGTCTGGTGTGGGTGGGCACTGTGGTGATGCTCCGCAGCTAAGATGCCACTTATGTATTTTTCATAATTCTTGTCATTTATCTGTGCCTTTATGGATTTTGAGTAGGGTCATGTGGGGTGTGTGTGAGGAGGGTGGGGCAAAAGGGTTAGTTTTATTAGTTTTATTTAGAAGTTATTTAGTATTGATTTTTATATTTATTAGTTTTTATTAGTTTTATTTTTTTTCTCCTGTTTGTATTTTTTTCATTGTCAAGTGCTTTTGGATATTTATTGGTGGTATTTTGTTCTGATTTATTGTTGTAGGTATGACAGACCTTTTTGAATTTGTACCTATTTTACTTGTGTAATAGTGTTATTAAAGTATACTTTTTGAGTTAATAGCAAAATGTGTTTTAAAAATCCATTTAACTGCTGTTTTTGAATTTAGTACAATCTCAGATATAGAATTTTTTTTGTATTTCTTTGTATTTCTTCACACAATAGTTGGTTTTGGCACAGTTGTTAGGAAGAAAATTTTCTAATTGTCATTTGGGTATAGATCCAATGCCAAATAATCATAGGGCAAGTATAAGAAGTACCTTTCACTTACAACTTACCTTGGTATTGACAGAATCAATACTCGGACCAATACACTCGCCTTTAGTAGATGCTTTAAATGAATCAATTAAAGAAAAAAACTAAGAAGTAGTACGCACTACCGTTGTTGAAGCAGATACAATCTACAATAGTTGATGGGACTCAGGTTCCACCACGGTTTGAAACAATCCCATCACCCCGAAAGGTTAAGAGGCCTAAGAAGATGATTGTGAATTGTAAAAAACTTTTGGAATGAGCAGAGTACTATTTCCAACCAGAGAGAAAAAAGGGGAAGGACAAGGGGGTGCAGGGTATAAAACTGGATGTCAGGTGAATTGGAAATGCTGGATGCTTTTTTTTTTCAAAGAACGGAGCACCCTGTACTTTTGAGAGAGTATAGGTTATTCCATATCTGTAGAAAGATGCTGGATATATTTTATCAGTCTGTGGTGGAGAATGCAATTTTCCTTGCAGTCATCTTTTTGGGCAGCAGTATCAAAGGAAGTGACTCAGAAGAAGTGAACAAACAGATAAAGAGGCCCGGCCCGGCCCTGTGCTGGGAATGCTCCAAAACTGTAGATAGGATAGCAGGTTCAACTCCAGCCTATTTCTCTTGGTAGATTGACTTGATTTAACAAAACAATTGGAAATGAACACGTCAGTCTATTCACCAAGACATAAATTCAAAATACTAAGAAAAAATCACGAGGTGTTTTTGATGGACTGTGAAATTTTAATTATATTTCTTTCAAAAAAGATCATGAAGTGTTGACTTTCTGAAGTTGCCTTTGCATGTTAGCCTTTGTCCAGCAATGCCAGGAGTTTGGTTGTTATTCCAGAATGATAGAGTTTTGTGCTTGCAGAAAATGTTTCAGATCTTTGAGTTAATCTCATGACGAATGGGAGCAAAAACAAGTTTTGCCTTCATATTTTTGTTCAGTATTGCATCATGAAAAATGAATAATCGCTGGAAATAAATTCAGCTGTCAAGGGATTAATAGAAAATACTTTTTATTTTAAATAAAACAATTGTATTTATTAAAAAAAAAAACAATTTATATTTTTATTAATTGCAACACAGAGATATAAGAAAAGAAAACATGAGATTTCAGCTTGTGGTGTGCTGTGACTTCTCTCGCTGAATCTGGATTGCTCTACAAAGCAGAAAGATCTTTGGCTCTCACTCCTCCTCTGGTCCGTTCTGAGTCAAAATAAAACGGAGAGAGACCATTTTGATTTTTCAGAGAGGGGGAATTTTAATTAAAGCTTTGAAGCAGCTTCTAATCGATTTCTGATACAAGAGTTTACAGAGTAATGTCCATTGGTCTTCGGGTCAGAAAGAGGAGCCGCATCTTACAGCCCACACTCGTTTTATAATAAAGCAGAAGAGAATGGAGCCTTCCCTATTTACTATGGTAACCAGATTTAGCGGGCACCAGGAGTAATCTTGAAATGAAAGCATTTAATAAGACCACTGGTTATTTTGAAAACTCTTTTTGATATTTTAACATATTTTTTGGGTGTTTTACTGATGATGGAGGAGTTGTATAAAAAAAAAAATAATGTAAAATTGCTTTATGAGTATTTCTTTACTTAGGAGCAGACGAAAAAAAGGCAGTTTTAAAAAAAAATATTTGTTACAAAGAAAATACTCAAAAAGGACCTCGCTCTACTCCATTTTGATTAGAGAACAAACAGATCCATGTTTGTTGTATTCGTCTGATTTGCCGTTTGGTCCAGAACTGTGCGGCTGGATAGCTTCAAGATTGCTCACCATTTTCTTGTAGGGGCGAGGTTACCTCACACCAACTGTCCTGCCCTCAATCGGTGTGGTCTTTATGGTATTTTGACCTGTGTTTACCTTTCAGCTTCACGTTGGCAAAACGTCTTGCTGTCACCACAGAAAGAACCAAATCCTAACAGTGTTTTTAACACAAATTTTAGTCATAAGCAAAAGAAAAACTCAATAATTTTAAGAAACACCTGCAGCAGCTGTGTGTCTGTTTAAAGAGACATTTTGTGGAAATTGTTAAACAAGTTCAAATTTAAAGTAGCTAGCCCAAAAACAGCCGGTAGTCATGGTCTAGAAAGCTCATTTTTACTCCTCATATTTGTGCTTTTCATTCATTCTGGTTTGACTTTGAGACAATGGCCATCGGTAAAAAAAAAAAAAAAAAGCATTGAAAGCTTTGCCTTTTGGTTTGCCTCGCCTTTCATCTTCCTTTTTATACTGTGACTATTTCCATAACTCATTTTCTTAACTTGATCTGTTTCTAAAGAACCTTGTAGCAAAACAAACACACTTGCAAGTTAAGCCATCATTATCATTTCCCTCAGGATGATGGAAAACAGACTTAGAAATAAGAATATTAATGAAAAAAAGGAGAAAATGAATTCCAGTCTGAGGGAGGAATATGCTCAGTGTTCGGAGTAACGTGTTCTGCAGCTGTTGCTCCTTCTCCTTGTGGAGCTCAATAAGGCCATCACCACAGGGATTTCAAGTGAGCAACTGGCGCTGCGAAAAATGCCATGATGAGTTTCCCTTAATGAGCTACCAGTTTGTTTTGCAGGGGTACACCAAGTCACCAACCCCAACACTCTCTAATACTTGATGCATTCCTGCTCTGTGCTTACAGGTGCAGAGAAAGCCAAAGGCCAAAGCCATATTTTTTTTTCAATATCAACACAATAAATAACACAGGAGCGCGTTAAATCTGATTTAATTGCATTATTCTAATTCATAAATCATGTCGACGCCGAAACACACACTTGAATGTATAAACACAAGGATAATTTCTTTCTGTTTATCTCCACTGAGCCAATGACAATCAACAAGCTGCAGACAAACAGAAAAAAACACTCTGGCCACTTCACACTCACAACAGAACAATGGCAGCTAACAGCTTTATGTGCTGTAGGTCTTGCTGCTCAGCATCCAGATTGTTCCATTGGCTTAAATGAATAGACAAACTGACAAAAGGTGTGTGTACATGAAAAATGACAATCAACTTGGCTATTGTTAATACATCCTGTCATTGTTAGCCATGTTGGCTTAGTGACACGTTCTATGTCATGTTGGTGTCAGATTTTTACTTTGGTTCAAACTGAGTTATTATAAAATACATTTGAATACCTTTTTTTTCGAAACCTTTTGAACTAGTACCAGTTCATATATTTTATGTCCAATCGATCAGGAAATTGGTACAGATTTGTATAGAGCAGCATCTCTCCCATAGCGTCAATTTCTATTTGAACTTCTATCACTCAGGACTCTTAGTTTATTAGGTTGAACTGAAGATGCATATTAAATAATGTTTCATCTTTTAGATCAGGGGTGTCCAAAAAAATATTTAAGTCATTTCTCTCTGTTCTTCTGTTCCTGCACTGATCCCTTATCCATTTGCAAACAAACACCCCTTGCGATTTTCTCGTGTCGCACTTCGCCGGACGACTTTTAGTGCTCAAGTGACTTAAGTGGTCTTCAAAACCAAGCAATTTTTCAAAATAAAAGATCATTCAGACGTAGTTATTTTGCTCCCCTGACTGAACTTTACTGCTCAAGTATTTGAAGATGGAGCTGCGAGAATCTGGTAATTTTTTGAAGGAAACGATTTTTCAAAATAAAAGATTGTCATTCATTATTTTTTCCACGGCCTGGTGCTAATTGATCCACGGACCGGTATCAGTTGGTGGCCCAATGGCTAGGGACCCCTGCTATATATATTTTCTACGTTTTATTTTTCATTTTTCAATAGTATTTTGAACACCCACTCAATGAAAATTGACCTTTGACCAACAAAACATTTTTTTTTATTTTTGCTTAAAAGCATCACAATCAGAATGAAAAGATGATCAAAGTGGGACTTTAAGAGTTAAGGCATTGTATCATTGATACTTAATCACCAGTATTAGCAGCGAGAACTGAAAGAAAATCAAGCAATTCAGTAATTTTTAGAACGAGATTGAAATGATAGACAAACACATAAATCCAACACATGCAAAAACAAAAAAAAAGCAATCCAAAACCACTTAGGAGACTTTATTTAGGACAATGATGCAATGCTCAACTCTGGGAACAAAGAAATGTGCAGAAGAGAGGGGGTGTTCACACACATATACACAAAAAACCCACACATAAACACTTACATTGAATACACAAGTATGAGGAATTCAAAAAGACAGGTGTGACTGATCAAAGACGATGACTTGGAGCTTCTGTAGGAGGCAGAAAGAAAGACAAGGGAGACAAAATAAAAGCTTAAACTATCATAAAGACAATTATAACAAAAAACTGAATTTAAAACAGACTTATTATTTTAATCTTTTAAAGATATTTTTAAATGCTCGCATGGTCAAAATACAAAACCACAGGCTTTAAGAAAGACTTTATATGTGGCAAGACCAAGGCTTTGTATTCTGTAACTGAAGCAATCCCACTAGTACTAAGTCATACAGTTTATAAAATGACCACTTAAGTCTAGTATTGAGGTAGAAAATTCCTATGGACTCTAATAAATTAAAAAAAGAAAAAATAATCATAATTTTACAGTAAAAAATAAATGTATGTACAGCCTAGTATATGTTATGTTAAAAGCATTTCATGACAACGAATTTTGTCTTGTCTTTTTTAGTTTGATTATTTTAATTATATATGAGCTCAAATGCATTAATTTCTAGGAGTTATTATTTTCAATGGCAGGTGGACTCAACAAAACATCCCTTTGTCACATCCAAATGTCCATTTTTGAATCAAAAGTAAATAAACTCCAAGCAATTTGTTTGGCCCACTTCGGAATTCATTTTTGGAGTTCATGATCCAATAAGAACACACATTAAAGAGAGTTGATTGAAGCTAACATTTTTTTAAAGCCAAGTTACATATATCATTGACTGTATCAGAAAACTGGATAAAGCGAGTGTGATATCATCCATAAAAAATGACAAAATTAAGTTGCAATGTGGATGTCGTCACATTAGAACCAGACAATGCCAATAGGCAGTGATTGGTCTGAGCTAACATTTCCATGGCAACCTCTTTGGCCCATTTAGGAGTAAGCTTGTTAGAAGGCCCCACCCCTCCATTGAAAGCTAGCACAGGAGAATCTTTCATATACACACTTTTATTTAGGCATCTGATTGGTCAATTTATAACTTGAATAACTGGCACTACAGAGAAAAAAAATCAGGATTTATTTCTGGATTAGTAAGGATACTGTAAAAGAGGTAGCAGAGATAGAAGGGTTATTCCTACAGATATGATGACTGAGTAAATGCTGAGTAAAAGTGACAGCTGTTTGGAATGTTGGGGGGAGGGGTCATTCAGTCCAGTTCTCATATATAGTCAATGATACATGCATATGGGGTTTTAGCAGTTTATGAATACACAGTTACAGCTTTTATACACATTACTACATGCTTTAATGTTGATGTCTCGGTTTATATATGCCGCTGCACACTTTGACACCTTTTTTGCACGCTAAAAGGTTATTGTTATCAAAATCCTTTATCGTTCTTTTTTTTTCCTGTTCAGCCAGAATATTGCAGAAATTAAAATAGAGCAGACTTCATAGACCTGAAAAAGACCTTGTGCTTACCTTCAGATCCACTCCTGGATATTGTGAGACTTTTGTTCTGAACAAATCTTCGTCTGTGTGCTGCCGATAACAGAAGTGTTAATGGTGATTTTCGACACACGGCTCGTCAAAGAAATGAAAGTGCAAGGGAATAAAAAGGAGCGAGGGTTGTTTTGAGGGTTGTTGTCATAGCAACTGGTAGAAAAACCTATGAAATAGGATAAGTATTGGTACGACGGCATTGGAAATGTCAGCGGACATGGTTGATAATGTAAGGGTTCTACTCCAATAGGCTTGACGGCTGATGTCAGTTTCCAGTGCAGGCCCAAAGATCCTTGTGTCACTGTGAAGGATACCTATAGAAATATGTTTATATAGGAAAAGATGAAGGAGTGAAAGTTCAGTGAGGTCTACTGATATACAATTATCAACTGGAACAGATTTCAAGAAAGAAAAGAGAAAGATTTCTAAATTATTTAGGTCCAAAGTGTAAGCAGATAAATGGAACTCTATAGAATAGGTGGAGTGAGTTGGCAAGAAAGACTGCACTGAAAATGTCACATTAACATGCAATAAGAGTGAACTATAAGGAATCCTTAATTAGGCTGCCCTTTGAGAAGGAGGATTCTGTCTGTGATCCTGTTAAAAAGACTAATAGTCTGAATGCGCTGCACTTGGCTCTGGACCTTTGAACAGTTTATTAAAATACCTGTGGTTTTTAGTAAATGGTGTGTATATTATTCAACGTTGATTCTGCCTCTTATTGCGTAAACTGTCTCCTTGAAACAATATTTTGCTTGGTGTAGTTCCCTCATCTCAGGCAAATTTCTTCTTTTTCTCGGTTGGGAGTGTTCATTAATAATGTAGTAAACATGGTAATGTTTTATCAGGGCTGACAATCTCTTGTCTTTGTGCTTTTTAATAGCATCTATGTTGACAGAAAGACACCTGCCCTCTGCTAGATGCTGCTCTTTATTAAAGTCAGACAAAAAGAAATTCAGAAATGAAGCTTGCCAGCTCAGAAATGTTTTGTTTTTCACGGAACTTGAGAAATTCAATGTCATCCCTGACTCCACTAAAATGAAATGCGCTGGGCCTTCTCCTGTCAAGTTCTAAGCAACTTCATTGGATGTACATGTCAACTCCAAAGGTCACACCTAAAAAGGCTTTATCTTCTTAACTCTTTACCATTAGCGCTTTAAATCATTCTTTCTACAATCGTAATTCTTAAACTGTTAACACAAATAATGTAATTCCAGCAAATTGTGAAGGAGGGTTAAAGTGCAATGCATACTTTATAATAGTTGTGTGTTGCATATTTGTGCAAATGCAATACGAAAAGTTGCTTTTCTCCGCATCAGAATCAGTTAATTCACGATCACGTAAGTGGTATGTTAAGGTATAATTTCAGTGTCGCTAGCAGCATCTCCAGAGCTGAAGGTTTTCTTGTTAAACTAAACAGTGAATAATCACAATTAAGAATTTAGAAAAAAATAATTGACTTCAAAGTCTCAAAGCATTTTTCTATAAATAAGTGAAGTTGAACACATTTACAAATATATGAAATAAACAACCTCCTGCGAGGCAGTAAAAAGGCTTCTTCATCAGATTGGATTTGAATTGATTTTAACATATCAACTTTTTTCAGATTTCAATAGTAATGTTTGACATGCAGTCATTATTTAGCTGATCTGCAAACATTTATTTCTGCACATTCTTAATTCATTTTTACTTATTTTTCTTTTGCATCAAAATCAAAAAGAATGCCTGTGTCAGTCTTTATTCTTCAAAACACACTTGTTAAAAACACATGACATCAATACTTTAAATATTATTACAGGTTTCTGCATAGCTGCACTCATTTGCAACCACGTCAACCCCCACCCCAAAATGGCTTTTTTAGTTCATCCGTTTTTGGGCGGATACTTTCAGAAATCCTCATATGTAGATATTCAATATTTGTTATACATACACAAATGAGATAGTAGAGATTTGTGGACAAAACTCATATTAAAGCCACAAAATTGCTTCTTAAGTCAGGGTGTGTGTCAACTTACCTTAAGTCTGCTGCAAAATAAGTCATAAATGTGTTGGGTCTGTGTTTTTTAGTAAGGGTGCAAAGTTGTTTTTTTTATATATTTCATTACGACAGTTTTGACCTAATGCATGTGTGTAAATAAATAGAGATTAGAATTAGATAACATGATACAATAATGTTCTCCTCAATACATATAAGGAATAGAAGGCGAATCTCAAATACACCAAGTCCGCCAGTTCATCACAGGGGGACATGTTCACACCTGAAGCACAATTTAGAATCACCAATCAACCTCTGAAGCACGCTTTTGGACTGTGGGAGGAAGCTGGCGTGCCAGGAGAAAACCCACACATGCACGAGGAGAACATGCAAATTCCACACAGCAAGGTTTCAGCTGGGATTTGAACCAGGATCTTTTTTTCTTATTCAACGCTGCAGCTGAAAATCGAACCTATAAATCACTGTAAAAGTTTGTTGTGGCAACATTTTCTTTTACACTTCACAACACTCATTGCAGTAACAAAAATGTCACTAAGAATACGCCAAAAAAAAAAAAAAGTTTTCTCTCATGTGCATAAGTTTGCATAAACATATTTTATTTCTATTTTCATTTGAAATAGCTCTTCAAGTCGCTTTCTTTATCTTTCTTTATGTATGTGTGTAGGTGTCGACGTGCTTCCACGCAGCATCCAATTAAATAAAAAACGTGCTGCTTTGATATGAAACATGTGTCCAGAACAACCAACAAAGAGGAACTTGTAAGGCAAAAGCTGCAGTTAGTTCAAATGATTCAGAAAAAATCTTTTTGGTTTGATGCAAGAACTAGAAAAGCTGTCTCATGCATACCAAGGATCAAGGACTTTTTTTTTTTTTTTTTTAAATGTTATCATTGTTACCTGTTGGTTCTCTAAAAAATACTCCAATCAACTTATTTTAAAAGTATTCCCAGTGGAGTTTTAATTAAGATTTTGCTGTTTTTATCTGAAAAAAAATTCTGTTTCCATTTCAGGGTAATAATTTCTGCAGAATTCTGCAAGATATATATATTTAGAATTTCATGAAAGCAGAACCATTAGCACGGGGCAACCCCGCCCCCCTTCCTGATGCCAAGAGCTCTCTGTGTTCACACTCTCCCTCTCTACAGTCTCTCACAACTCCAACCTAACATTACCAGTACAACAAAAGTGAAGAAAAAGAAAGTCGTCTACCAGTGGATGCATCAGAATGGAGCCTGTGAGTATTTCCTGTATAACAAATGCATTATTTTACAAACTTCATTTTTTCTTCGGTTGACCCCAATTCTCAAAGATTTGATAAAAGAAAAGAAATGCTCAGGAATTATAATTTAAGATTAACTATCATATATGTCCTCCATCATGAGAAAAATGTCACAAGAACATTTTAAAAACACCAAAAACTCAATTTTCATCAGAGTGGGCTTTTATTTAAAACAAAAATAAAAGGATGAAATGAATATGAACTGAACTGCGATGCGGCCAATAACAGAGGTGGTAGTTGGGAGCAGTTTCTACAAAAGTGCACTTGAACATCGCTTCTTAACTGTGTTTCCACTCCTACAAAACTGACAAGCTCACAATGTTAAAGCCATTTAATATTCACAGCTAGTTCATGAGGGATGTAGTCAGGATCAGATGAATTTCCGAGACAATCCTCTACATGGGATTTTCCTAAATTGCATAACAACTCTGCTCATCGTTTGCACATTTACATAAATGTTGAAAGTGAGCACACACACTTTTATTTATTTATTTATTTGAGCAAATATTGTTATTCTGGCTTTCAACCTTCACGCCGAGTATAAACCTGGAGGATGGCTGTTGGCTACTTTGCATACTTTGCTTTGCTGCTCTGCTGAGTTGTGAGCAGAAATCAACGGGGAGTGAAAGATCAATTGTGCGTAGTGCCGATAGCGCTCAACCACGATGCAATTTACCACTGTTCAAAACCAAGGTAACCTCAATGCTCTGATAGAAGAAATGCAGAAAAAAAACATTCAAGCAAAGCAAAAAGGGAAATTATTTAG
This sequence comes from Oryzias javanicus, assembly GCA_003999625.1. Classification (NCBI taxonomy): domain Eukaryota; kingdom Metazoa; phylum Chordata; class Actinopteri; order Beloniformes; family Adrianichthyidae; genus Oryzias; species Oryzias javanicus. The sequence goes on along the minus strand of CM012448.1, from coordinate 12,919,709 downwards.
GGGTGCCGTAATCAAATCTGGCTGGCGATCTGTCCAGGGTGTACTCCACCTTCTCCCAGCATCAGGTAAAAGCAGGTTAAGAAAATGGATGGATGGATGGTCCATTCATTCGGATTATCTAATTCAGTCTAGATTATTCCAATTCAAAACTATTTTTTGTTTAAATATTTTGGCCAATACCTCAAAAGTAACTAAAAGATAAAATCAAAGGATTTTCATTGAAATTCCACACTCTGAGTAGTTGTAAAAACACAGAAACTGTAGACTTTTTTGCAAAATGTCACCAAGGAAACAATTAGTAATTCTTTATGCTGCTATGGTTTACCATCTTGTAATGCTCCTAAGTAGTCCTACTTAAGGACACATGTGCAGACCCACCTGCAGTTTTACGACCATCATGATTTAGAGTCAAATGAAACCAAAATTGAGCTCTTTGGCATTAACTCAACCTGGTGGATTATGAGGAAAAGAAACGACAAGAACACCATCCCCTCTGTCAAGCATGGAGGTGGAAACATCATGCTATGGGGTTTAGGGCTACTTCACCATGTGGATGGGAATACGCCGTCCGATGAAGCCAAATGTACCATCAAATCCTGACGGTACGTGTAGGCTTAAATGGGTGGGTGAGTTGGTAAGACAACAAAGAAATGGAGCAGATAAAGGTCATGGAGTGGCCCAGCCAGTCTCTGGACCTCAATACTAAAGAAAACCTATATAGAGAGCTAAAGTTCAGAGTTGCTAAGCAACAGCCACCAAATCTAAAAGATTTAGAAGTCATTTGCATAGAAGAGTGGACCAGCATTTCTTCTGAACCTGACCATCAACTAAAGGAAACACTAACACGAAAAATATGAACTTTTTCTATTTGGTGCTTTTAGAATTTTGACTTATGGAACAGCCTGATACTGAGGAATTAGTGTTGAGTCTTGGGCAATTCACCCACAGACAAGTTTTGCAACCTCACTTTGTAACATTTCTAATTTTGTCAATGTTACTAAGACTGTTCAACAAAATGTGCGAGTTTGAAGTCAACTTCAATTCAAAAAAATCCTCCAAGGTGTTTCACTGCAGGACTGGTGATTAAAGTAATGCCATACAGGGGAATTATGTTTCTGAAAGAATTCCAAAAACAACAACAAAATAACCCTCAGTCTTATCTGAGTTTAGCAGAAGAACATTGGAAGTCATCCAAGTTTTGATATCTTTAAGACTTGCTTCAAGTCTTTTTCATCTAAGAAGCATGTACAGATGTACAAAGGAATAATTGGGCAGAACTCCTTGTAGGTTTCAAAGCTTTTTTAAATTTTCTTTTTTGAAAGAAAATCTTAAAAAAATGTAACAAACTAAACTTCTGTCCGCTCAGGTGAAGGAGAAAACATCAGTGAAAAGGTCGAGTCTCTCAGGTGCAGCAGGTAGCTGGTGGGCAGGCTTTTGAATGAACTCTGTTTTCACTGTAGTCATTTCCAGCTCAGCGTGATGCAGTTTAGCAAAGAAAATAAGAGATTTTCCTTCATCTCGCTGTCTCTGCGTGAATGGATGTCTTTGTTTCTGTTTGCTGCAGGATTCATGGCTGCATCCGCCGGGTTCAGCTTGTGAGATTTCTGAGCTTCTCAGGAGCTCAGAGCAGCACAACTGAAGCTTCAAACCCCAATTCAGTAACATCAAATCCTACTGATTCTCCTGCATAGGACAAGCAGTAAGCACTATGAGTCCGTTTATAGAGTAAATAATATAAATGGAGCAACAACATAGGATAATAACACAATTTTAAAAGAGATTTCATTTAGATTTAAACTTAGACTTGTGTTAGTGTTGGAACCGACCTGTTTCAGTTTTTAATTGCACAAAAGAATTACTCCAAATTAATTACTTCCATCAAGGGCAGAGCCCAATTGAAGTAATAAATAAATAAATGAATAAGTAAAAAACAAATTCCAAAAAACTAAAGTAAAAATTAAAAAAAATCTGGTTACTAACTGGTGCACACCAGATAGTAATCGAGATATTTTTTTCTGTTTACTTCAATTTTATAGAGCCCCTAAAGAGACATTGAAGTAAAAGAAATCGAAGTAAAAAAAAAAAAAAGTTTCTGGTTACTAACTGGTGCACACCAGCTCCTAACCACAATTTTTATTTCTAAGATTTATAGTAAAAAAAAAACAAGAAACATTTCTGGTTTGTGAATGGTGCGCATCAGTAACAACTGCTGCTGTCGAACGGGCGCTAAATGATAAACTAGGTCAAACTATGACCAATCAGAAACTCTGATTCGGTTGTGATGTATGGATGGAGCCCACTTTATTTCATGGAAATGTCAAGCATTTTTAAAAAATTGATAACGGAAGAGAAATTAATAACTGTGGTTGCATGGAGCAAGTTTTGCGAGATTTGCACCTGTTCAACATATTCTAACCCGCCTCTTCCAATTGTAATCAAGTCAAATCAAATCAAACTTTATTTATATAGAACTTTTCCAACATGTGTAGCTCAAAGTGCTTCACATTAAAAAATTTTCAAACTTAAAAGTTAAACAGCAAGATTAAAAATAAATAAAATAATAAGATTAGTACATACAAACACACAGTCTTGAACGCCTGTCACTTGCGCAGGATGAAAGTAGCGTGAAGCTGTGAGGCCGCACAATGTGAACAAATGCTATTTTCTTCACTTTAAGTATTATGGAGAACCTCTTTTTTTTTTTTATCAAAACCATCATATCAGATTAGTTTTTGCTTTACAGGCAGTTTGCTATCAATGATTTTAAATTTTAGACCCCAAACAGAGAGTTTTTGATTAGTTTTGGAGAGAAAACCCATTATTAAAAAAATCTAAGAAAAAAACTCTGTTCTGCTTGTTCTCCACAAAAACAAAACAATAAAAAAAAAAAATTCTGGACTTAAAAGAATAAAATTATACATCTAATAAAATTAATGTTATTATAAAAACAGTTGATAAACGGTACATGTCTCCTTCTGGAATTATATCACTTACATTAACTTTGTACATTATTTTACAGTTATGGATGATAAATAAAAGAGGTTTTATGAACACAACAAATATGTTTATAACTAATAAAAACTCACAGCTGAGATCAAGGTGGTGCATTTCGTCTCGAGTTAATATTTTCCTCTTCAGCCCCAGCAGCCAAACTGTCAACAACTACGATATTTAATGAAAGCAGCATCTCTTCACCTCCTGAAATCAGTCAGAAAGCCAAGGCAGAACAGAGGAGACCAATGAATCCCAAAGACAAATAAGAGTCACCTTCAATTTTAATAAGTCAGCAGCCAATTTTCAAACAGAGACACAGTAGAAAAGGATGAACTTGACTAATACCGCCATACAACAGAAGAGGGTAATAGATCAGATATGGTTGTTGATTTCACAGTTTTTCAGAACTCTTTTATAAATTGTCTTTACTAGGATCCAAAATGGCATATACAGTTTTCCCATCTTTTTTTTTTTTTTAAATCTGCTAATTTCAACCAAACTAGTTGTACTGGGATGAAAACACTGGGATTTCATTTTCTTGTATATGATTGTCTTGATACTCACGATTATGCAGATGAGTGTAATTTGCTCTGACATAATTGCGACATGAGGCCATTTGATATTGTACAGACAAGCCTACGTGATGTGACATATACAAAGGGGGAGGAGCAGTCATCACAAATCAACATTTTATGATGAAAAAAATAAAAAATAAATAAAACAATAATATTAAACAATTCCAAGTCCTCACATTATGAATGATCATGATAATAATTAGACAGACTTGTCTCCGAGCGTACAGGTTTTTAAGTTATCTACACTTTCTGAGTCTGTGTACCAGATCAGAAACCTAATCCTCGCCTTTAACAACGTCATGCACAGATCTGCTTCCTGGAGACTGAAAAACAAAATAAATCAACATAATAAAAAAAATAAATGAAAACAACACTTTACAAGATGTGACTACACATAGTATCAACAAATCAAACTCTACTTTTATATACAATAAAAGATTGGTTGAACCTCCTGCTCTAGAGTCTAGATCTGCCTGCCCATGTTGAGGAGAATACATACAATCTGGGGGGAAAAGTTAGAAAAGGAGTTCAAAAAGTACAAAAAATGCTTTAGTAAAATAATAAAAAAAAACATTAAAATGTTAGATTTTGCACTGACATAGAAATGGGAAATGAGTATTAACTTAAATACAGACAAACAAACAAAAAAAAGCAACAAAACCATGTTCATAATTCCCCCTTTTGAGCATGGTGTTAATTTGTCGTGGCAAAACGTGTCTGGAAAAATTGTTGCTTGACTCTCTCAGAACGGTCACTGCGGCTGAGTCCACTATTCTATTTTAATGTGGAGATGTACAAATAAACAACAGCCACATGGTTGTGTCCTCACCCCTTCTTCCTTTTCCTCCTTCCGTTTTCTGAAGGCATTCAGGTGAGTTTCTCTGCAGTTTGTTGAAAACACCCCGTACCTCTTATGCAGTGTTCTTAATTGCATTCTCGTTAAGCTTTTCCATGTAGTTTCTAAGATCCTTTGAGTCCCCGAGCTCAATGTCTGGACAGACCCATTTTATCTCGCTGGTCTGCACCAGCGCTAGTGGGCTGAGTACTGGACATCCATTACTGGACTTTACGTTTGAGAAAGTAGTGAACTTCACCCTCTTTCTCTTGGTGGTGGGTGAGTTAAGTGACTCACTGCGGTGATCCTTTCCACTCGAGCCACATCCACCTCCACCGGCGCGGCCGTGCTGCACGCCCCCATTTAATAATTGACTACCCTCCTCCAGCGTTCCGCTCAGCTCCTCCTGCTGCTGCTGCAGACACAGCCCCTCTTCTTGTCCGAGCCAGACCCAGTCGTGGGCATGAGGCATCGTCTCCGGGGCCTCCAGAGACAGCTGTTTGTTGCGGTATTTGTACGCGTAAGAGATGCAGTTGATGAGGAACACCAAAATGGCCAGGCAAAAGACGCCCAGCAGTGCGTACATTCCGATCTCCAGATCCGTCAGGCCGCGTCGTGACGGCAGCAAGTCGTCGTCAGTGCTGCGGCTTCGGGGGAGCTCGGCTTGGTTTGGGTATTCAGGGAAGGGGTTCGGGACTCTTGCCCCTCTGTCTGCCGATAAACGGCCCCCGTTGGGCTTCATTGGAACCTGTCCCCTGATGGTAGTGGCTCCACGGTTTATCAATCCAGTCTCCATGTCAGATATCGATCCACCGTAATACGGAGGATCTGGACGTGTTCTTCTGTCTCCGGGTTGTCTGTATCGCCTCTCCGATTGACCGAACCTCACCTGAACATTTACGATGCCGGTGGCCAAAGTCGTACGCCGTTTGCCCTTCTGACAGACCTCTGATGAGCTCATTTCAACACGCACAAGCAAACCTTGACCTTCCCCCTTGGCTACGACAATGGGCCACTTCCACGCTTCACTGCGCTGCACTTCCACCACCTGTTCGTCCAAAGAGGCGGCTGCCAGGGTAAAATGAGCTGCGTTGTAGTTGTCCAGTGGAGTCATGGATCCATCACTAAACTGGAGCCAAGAACTGATGAGAGCCTCCTGTGGAAACAGACACACAGCCAAACTCAAATTGGTAAAACAGCAGTGAAACAGAGGGAATCACTGAAAATTACCAACCAAAAAATTCAATTTAAATGTGAAAAGACCTAAAACACACACACACTCTGGAAAATACAACACAGAGACGCAGGGGGGAAAAAGTCGGTTTCTATTGCAGCAAAAAGGTTAATTATAACAAATGGATGGACTGGATTTTTGCCTGAGAGCAAAATATTATTTTAAACTGCAGCCTTCATTGGGAAATATAATTATAGCAATAACAGAAAAGTTCTGTGGGTGGAGATTGTAATCAAGGTGAAAGCTTTGCTTTACAAGGTGTCAGTTTGAAAAAATCCAGTGAGAAGAATAAACTCCCTTAAAATCCTAACTCAATCTTGCTAAAGTTATCCTAAAATCCCTCTTCACAGAAAATTACTAATCACTCTGAATATCCATCCATCCATCTTCTTAATCCACTATATCCCTTGTTGGAGCCTCTCCCGGCTACTACCAGGCGAGGTCGTGGTACATGCTGGACAAGGTTGCCAGTCCGTTGCAGGTCATTACTCAGAAAAAATATTTAGGATGTGTCCAAATTCCTTGACTACTCACTGAATAGTGCACTATATAGCACGTTCGCCATTTTGTTGTATTGTCCAAATCTACAATTCCGAAATCAAGTGCCATAGAAATTTCCCAGAGGTCTTTGCGAAAAACGAGTGCGCATCAATGCTCACTATGTTGAAAATTATAGACCAAAATGCATTGGGTTTAAACATTTTTTGTCCAAAAAAAAGGGATTCAAATGTAATTCATAGTCATAAATAGGTGTTTTAATTTGTTTGTATTGATGTCATAATTGTTGTTTAAAAAAATAGTGAGCATGGTGTCTGAATTGTTTTTAAAATCGAAGGTACTACATAGTCCTGCACTATATAGTTTTCTAGCATTTAGGGATTAGGGTGGGAATTCAGACATAGCCAAAAAATGTTGTTTGATAAAGTTTGACAGTACTCTACCTGCTTAGGGGATTCCATGACTTCCTGTGTTGCCGCAGTGGCAACGATTGCCCTGTTGCTCCCGGGACTGAGCTGCAAGGACAGGGAGAGTCCAGACACCAACTGCACCCCGAGCTCTGTCACACTCACTTTGTCATCCATGACCCGGATGCTCCTCTCAGCCAAGACCGTAGATGTCAGAGGAGACAGCACCTGCAAATCAAACACAAAGAGAGTTCTTATATTGAATTGTCAATTGAAGAATGTATAATACTTTAAAATATTGCTTAAAAAAACTTTGAAAAAAATGTAGATCAAAGATAAAATGTTCCTTTCTTTTTTTCTTTTTTTTGTTTGTTTTGCATGAAGTCAAACCCCTGACTTTTAAAGGCATATAAGCTCCACTGCATTGTAGTGTTACAAATATGGGAGAATATGTACAAAAAATAATAAAAAATAAAATAAAGTTTAATTTTAAGGATTTCATGACACGTGCAACCTGTTGGGGCGAATAGAGTGGCTTCAAAATGACATAAAAGTCAGATGTTTTTGTCTAAAAATAAGATCTAAAAACCCCAAATGCATTAAAAAAGAGGATATAATAAAAGATTTTTCTTGAACCCTCATAAAAAGACATATGTATTTAAATCACGGGTGAATTAGCGTGCGCTTCAACCTTTTGTGCAACCTGCAGTGTAAAGCAGACTGAAACCGTTATAAGATTCTCTCCTATCCGCTCCAATTACAGCTCCAGTCTCTCCTGTAGCCGCCCCCACATGGCTGCATTTACCAGCCATAATGAACTGTCAGCACTGATCACTGCCTCATTTGTACAGCCCCATTTACTTGTTTTCCTGCCTTTGCTTTACCTCTTTGCACTTTCCCTTTGGCTCCCAGCGCAGTATTTTCTAATTTCCAATCGCTAAGAGTGTGTGCTTCGTAAAGGGCACCTCTTTGAACGTGTCATCAGGAAGAATTGGCGCAAAAGAGAAATAGGTGTTGATTTTAGAGACCACTATGTAATAAAAAAGGGAAGAAAAAAATGTAGTAAAAATGTAGATGTAAGGGTTAAATAAGGACACATATACTGTATATTTCTTGGATGTGCAATAATATGTCAAATTAAACTTAGATTTGATTAGGATCACACTACATTTACATTTCCCCTTTTAGGAATCTTTTCCTTCTGTATTCTGTGCTTCCAGGATTTCTATTTTTTACTCTCTGGGATGTTGATTCATCTTTCTGAGACTTGATAGCAACAGTAGCTGACAGATTGCTTTTCTTCTTTTTACATTATTTGTTTCTCCTTCGACACCCCCATTACAGAAACTGCAAATTCTTCTTTTGGCCCTCATCCGTAAACGTGACATTCTCCTAAAAAGGCTTCCAGAGGCATCCAATTCCTTTCCCTCCCAATCTCCAAGTTTACAGATTTCCGTACGCGTTTCCCCCACGAGAGCAATTACCTCCCAAGCAGCTTTCAATTCAAAGACACCAGTCCACTCCTTTATTATTTTAGTCCGGATCGAAGATGACACCCAGTCCCTTAAAACCAGTAAAATCCAATTTTCTCCTGATACTGGCGTGGAGATCCCAACAATGACATGAAATCATTGCTATCCGGACCATGTGCCTCTGACTCACAGGGTGACACTTCTGCAAAGGTTAGCTGCAGAATGTGTTGCCCTATCCATAACACGTCAGAAAGTGAGCACTTAAATTGATTTATTTCCTCCTACTGCAACACCATCAAACTTGCAGCCCACTATTTTAACGATCCTATTACCAATTCAATGGCACTAAGGGATTTTTCGACATCAGTGGAGTCTTTGGAAACCCTGGCTTTTGCTTAAATGTCATTTCCGTGTCTTTAGCTGGGATGCTAAATCCAAACAAGACTGATTTTGTGTTTAAATTTGTTGACTTGCAACTCTATTAAACTCCCACTCCGATCATTTCTGGATCTATTGTAAACGTGTTTCTACTGGTCTTTTAATTACGGATATGTGGTTTTTAATCAATTTTTTTAGACTGTTATCTTTCCGCCCCACTTCCCTTCATCCGTCTACCTGCTTTCTCACAGCCTGTCATAGCTCCAATCTAACATTACCGGTGCAACAAAATGGAATCATCCAGCTGCCCAGTTTTAAACCAGATACCTGCTCAGATTAAGTAAGCAAATAACGTCCATGATCAACTCAGTGGGCTTGTGGTGCAGTGTCAACCCTGAGACTGGAAGGTCGTGAGTTCAAATCCAGGCGAGTCAAACAAAAGACTCGAAAAGTCTTTAGTATGCTCTAATAGAGCAGAGCTGGGAGCTGGTTGTAGCTGCTACGTCATGACTACAATCTTCTTCAAAATCGTCCATCTTGTCCATCGTGTTTTTTCATCTGTTACTAATTCAATTTGAATAAAGAAATACCCAGAAATGCTATTTTAAGCCTCATGATTGGTCGTGAAAATGATTAAAATGGCACAAAAACATGTTAAAGACACACTTTTAAATGGAGTGGGTCTTTAAATGGCATAAAACTGATATTATAAACCCAGCTGAAAAACGTAGCAGTTGGATTTATTGTAAATACTTAATATTAGAGCATAAATCCTGCTCTATCTCTGCTTCACGTTATAAAACATGCATATGCGTTTGGATAAATGTTACTTTTAAAGGAAAATTAGGAAAACTTCAGAGCAAATGGCTGTGTTTAAAATGTTGAACTACTTTCCACTGTTACAACAAAACCATGTGCCTACAGCTGTGAGAAGCAAAGCTTTAAAAAAAAAAAACCCTCAGTGTGGACCAGCTACTCGGTCCTGCAGCGAACACGGTGCTCTTCAATGCATAATAAGGAGCAGAAACGATCCCAGTCCTGTGTTCCAACAATGTGTTGTGTTGTTGTGCCATCTTGTAAATGTCAGACTGATGTTGATTTACGACATGAGCGCGACTAACGCGTTACCCAGAGCAAGGCCCTGATTGTATCATTAAATAAATAGGATTGGGAGTATTTGAGCATGTGTGTGCATGCACACGTGGCTGGAAGGAGCAGACTAAAAGGCAGAGAGACAGAGAGGCCGTGCAGGTGTAGGCTTTTATTGGATGTGCCATTAAAGCATGTCTTTCTGTCAGCCTCATGATGGGTTTAAGTGTTTATGCCCAAGTGAAATCGATTTGGCTGTTCTTGAATTTCTTCCCACTGCCAAATCTGGTCCGTCTTACTCCACATTTTGCAAACTCTCTTGCCTGATGTTCTACTGAACAACTGATCAATTATCCCTCACCGTGCACCTTTTTTTTGGCAGCGTGAACCCAAAATCCAGAATTTGTGCTTGGCAGGTTATTTCTTTATTATACCAATGCTTCTTAGCGATAAATTTGAGTTGAATCACCTTTTAAATGGTCCCATATTTGTAAAGAACACACGCTCATGAGGATGAGCAGAATTACTGAGTAACTGGGTTGTGTCAATAAAAAAGAATTGGCCACAACATACCAAAAGCTTTAAATAGATTTTATGAAAAATTGCTGCTCTGTAAGCTTATGACAGAGAAGATACTCAGCATTGCTGCATGAATACATGTTTCTTAAAGATGTGTCACCATTTAAATGTGTAATAGCAAACGCAGGCTTTCTAAAAAAACACAAGATTTATAACCAAATATTGGCAGAGTAAAGATCTACCAAACACACAATTGCTTGTTTTTGAAGTGAATATATATTTTTGGGGCTAGACTTCTGCTATAGTTGTAAATTGCACTTTATGAGAAGCAAACTGTTTAGTAAGATGTATATAGACTGGAAAAGTCTGTTGGTCCCAACTGAGTTTACCTGTAGAGCTGCAGGAGCAGAAATGAAAGGACTTAGATGAAGGTCTTGGTCCTCTTGTATGGGAAGCTTAAACCAAAAAAGCTCTGTGCAAGCCCGCAGAGTGAAAGCCCATCAGCTGCAACTCAAAGTTTGTGAGTCGCGTGCAGAAGTCAGCGCTCAGAGATCACACATCCACTCATTTTATCAACAAAACTCACTACTAAGAGTTACTTGATAGTATTATGGGACAAAATGAATTGAATTCACCATATGAACGCTCAGTTTATGGCACCAAATTACATTGAATCTTTGATGAGGCGTTTTGTGGGTCACAGCTCATGGCTGTGAGTGTCATGATTCAGTGCTTTGGTTTTGTCATGTTCTGTTTTCCCTGTCAGTCTCACCACATTCAGGTTAATCATCCACAGCTGTTTTCATTTAGTTAATCAACCTCTGTGTATTTAAGTGTCTGGTTTTCAGTTTCTCATTGTCAGGTCATCTGCTCATCCACGTTCTGTTGCCTCACTGGTTTGTGCTCCTGGTTTTGTCATGTTTAAGTTGTTTTAGTAAACGTTTATGTTTCTGCCACCAAGTCTGGTCTCCTGCATTTGGGTCCTCCACCACCATCCCTGACGGTGAGGCGTGACTAAAATCTTGTAGGTCGCTACTCAAGCCTCGTGAGTCACAAACCACAAGACTTGAACAACGAGACTTATGTAGCGGCCCCCGAGACTTGAGTTGCCATCCACAAAACTGGAGTCGTGACACACGAAACTTGAGTCACGATTTGCGAGACTTGAGTCGCCATCCGCGAGATTTGACTTATGATTCGCGAGACTTAATTCCACTAACGAGATTTGAGTTGCAGTTCACGAGAGTTGAGTCGCCACTCATGACACTCGAGTCGCAACCTACGAGACTTGAAAAGCTGCCCACAAAACTTGAGTTGTGACCCACAAGACCAGAGTTGCCGCCCTCAAAACTTGAGTTTCAGCTCACGATACGTGGGTTGCGACTCATGAGACTTGAGTCAGGTTAGCCACTGGAAGCAGGTCAGAGTTGGTTGCAGCACTTGCTGTCTCGGTCCTATTCAGACGGAAAATTTGTTCCAATTGTTGGGGAAACGAACTCTGGTTCACTTTATGCAAAACAAATATGTCCAGTCTGAATACACCCTCAACTACAGTTGGATCTGTGTAAGCTTAGAGCAAAACATCTCATGAAAGGTCAGAACCTGTAGTTTGGTGGTTCCGGCACGGCGTCCGATCAGCACTTGACCACTCAGGAGTTCAGCGATGCTTGGTTCCTCCACCCTCAAGAATTCCTTGACAAGTTGCGTCATGTCCACATGCCAGTCGGTACCAAGGAGGAAGTTCTGCTGACCCGTCCCATCGTCCTCTGAGACTCCTTTCATTTCCCCCAAATCGGCCACAAACTGCGTGAGGACTCGTAGAGTGGTGCTCTGGTACTGAGGTCCACAGGAGCTCTCCGTCCGGTCGTCTGCTGCATCTGCGTCTTTGCTGTCGGTGACTCTCTCATACCTGAAGGCAAAAGGAGAATGCTGTTGAGCTATGATGGAGAGCAGAGAGACTATAAAACCACCACACACAGATGTTTGCTAGGTAACAACCTCTGGAAGCTTTCTGCTTTACACATTTACAAAAACACAATTCTTTTACAGTTGTTTTGTCTCACAATAACTGGTTTGGGCTTTTTTTTTCCAAGATAAAAGTTGATGAAGCCTCTGATGCATTTAAGGCTGTCAGATTAAACGTCGTCCGGCACGTTTGCCTGACATTCCAAAAGTCACAGTGTCCCGGCTTTTTAGAAATCCATTAGAAACAGCTCGCAGAGACACACTGCAGACTGGCTTGCTTTCATGTTTATATATTTTTTTAATATTTTTTTTTCTTTACGCTTGACATTTTTTTAGCTCCTGGCAAATACGTTGCAGATAAAAGCAACTGAAAAATTATAAACTGAATGTTTTTAGATTAATTTAGTCAAATGTAGGTTCTATGGCTTTATTTTCAACCAAGTTACATTTAAATTCTATAGACCCGCAGGAGTTTGTTCGTTTGTTAGTAGTTTGTTTGACAGAGACAATGTGTAAAAAACATTAAAGATGCTTCACTACAGATTATAGCCAAAGCTAGTTTTCATCTCTAGTCCCCAAACAAGTGAAAATCAATACAATACAAACTTCAGTATAAATGTACAGTAAATAGTCCTTCAAATATCCACTCTCACATTAAACTTTTTCTCAAGCCACCGATTGCATAATAAAATTAGACAATATAATGTAACTAAAATCATATCACTGCTAATAGACCAAAGATAATTAGTCGTTCAAGTGCACACTCACATTAAACATTGTAAGTGACGACTGGTTACACAATAAAAAATAAATACATTATACAATAACATTTTTCTCAGACCATATTTCATTATTTACGAACCTTAATACTGAGTAACATACGAGAAGGAGAGAAAGTTCTTTAAATAAAGTTAAATATCCTTTAATGCACATTTTTTACATCTAATCATTTCTCTGCAGATGCTCACCTTCTAGTTTTTTATACTTTACTTTTCCTCCCCTCTTCTACACCTTTTATTCACATTCCTTCAAGCACCACTTGCCTCTCTCCTGGTCAGGTGGCCGAGGGGGAGTGACACTGACAGTTTCCATTAGGTTTAATGAGGCATGGCTAGTCAGGCAGAAAAATGGGCTGACAGGTTAACATGTTGTGGCCCAGTGGCTTGGCTTGCTTCCTAACCTGGCTTCAATGCACAGTCCCCTCCTCTTCCTCCAAATAAGTGAGGGGACAGCAATCTACATCAAGGTGACATTTGTTGCTGGCAGCAGAAACACAAGGTCAGGGCATGTTTGCCGGCGTGACTGACAGGTCATCCAGGGTGCGGGACTTTAATAAGGAGGCTTGCACACTGAATGACTGTTCACTTAGCTGGAGCATGGAGCACTCTGAGGAGGAAATGTCAAGAAACAATCTGTTTTTCTGTCTTTCGTGTAAAATGTGCACAAACTACAAATATATATTCAGTCTAGTGGATCTGAAAGACACTTTAATGCATGATTAATCTGCACTTACATCGCTAACAAGTGGTGCTTGTGGAAGAGTGACACTTAGACAAAAGTGAACAATTATAAAAATGACACTGTAAATATGAGCTTGAAAATATTAAATTAAGATATAAAAAAAAGATGTATGTATATGAATGTATTTAAATGTTATTTTTGCTTGGTCCTGCAGTTGACTGATTTTACTGCCCTAACAGGACATTCATTGGATTCAAATGCAATCCTTTTGCATTTGAATCCAATGCATGCTCCAAAGCAGAGAAACAGAGAAGATGAAGGGAGTGAACAGAACTATGTGTCACTAAGGCTGGATACTCTGTATGTGTTACTGTGATCTTCACTTTAAGCTGGCTTCCAAAAGTACGGTGGCCCTGAAGTGCAAATCAAACCATCAAATCACTAAACAAGTAAAGATCACAACAAAAAACAACATTATGTTTTGGAAATCAAAGTAAATTCCAGTATCCAAAATACAATTCTAAAAGAAATTAAGCAAATTAAAAATAAAATAGTTTTAAAATACAAAAGTAATTTCCATAAATCAATATGGAATGTTAATTAAATAAAACACAAGAAAACACAAGTACTATGAGGCTTCATTGATTGAATGATGACGTTTGAGTTTTTTTTAAATGCAACTTCAATGTTCGAATACTAATAAAGTTTAAAAATGAATAATTTAATATTATAAATAAGTTTTTTGTCTAATGATGGACAAATGTCGACATCCAATCAGTGATGTCCAAAAATATTTTCCTTTTATCTTTTTCCATACAAAAAAAACATTATGGGAAATGTGTATATATTTTTTCAGAAATCAAAATGAAATGTAAAAAAAGAAATAAAAGTCACTGAAAAAATAAATATATTAAATTGATTCAGATAACTTTCACTTATTTTGATCCTTTTCACCTCTTTTCTAAAAAGCCAAGGTAACTAAAAGGGACATTTTGTGGAACCGTCACTACAACGACTGGATGTGTTTCTGAGGTTTACATGCTAAAATTTTAGCTCTTTTTTTTTTCTTTGGTTTCAAGACTTTCGTTGATGGTAAAGAAGAAAGGTCAAATTGGTCTCAGCAAACAGAACTACAACAGTTGATGAAGCACACCCTTGATGTGAGATTAATATGTTTTTGTATAGATACACTTATTTTGTTTGTATGGTTCGTTTTTTTTTTTTTTTGATTGCTTTAAATAAACACAAAAGGTCAAGAGTAACGATGGCAGACCAGCAACGTTTAGGCGTTGTAGTCAGGACTACCCTCATGGGTGAGTTCTGGCTACGTCATGAAAAAGCGTAAACCTGTACGGGACCCTCACGATATGTCAACGCTGTAAGCCACTCAGAGCTAAAACGTTCATGCACATGTTTTGTATTGAACACTTATACAACACTTAGGGGTAGGTAAGGAAGTAGGTGAGACACAGCCCGTTGTAAGGATTTTGTATTTTCTAACACACCCCAAACAATGTGTACTGCACAAGGGACCAGTTATTTCTGTTTAAGTAAAATGTGCATGCTCCGTACGTGCAGCCAGGCTGTTAAAAATGAGAAAATTAGACAGAGTAAAGTATGTGTGGGCATCCTTCAGCCACTTATGTATCACCTATACAACCCATGCTTACAGCATTTAGGTGCTGGTGCACACATCTCACTAATGACTAGAGTGCAGCGTATAAGGGCACGGTACAACAGCATCACCCGTATGACATAAGGGCGAGCAACTCACATTAGTCTCACTAATACCTCATGATCAAATCAAATCAAATCAAACTTTATTTATAAAAAAGCGCTTCTCATACTTGCGCAGCTCGAAGCGCTTTACATTAAAAAACAAACATATACAATAAAAACCAAACCCACCCTTCACCCTCCCCTCCATTGTCACACACAACCCAAAATCCCACACATAATGACTTATGAAAAATAACTTGAGAATAAAAGTTGTAAAATAACATAACATAAGGCTTGGCTCTGCTGTGAGGAAACAGTATGGGGGATTCTATCATACCAGGAGCAGCTCGGTCAGAGGAACATCGCCACAGTGCCCCCCCCAAATCGGGACAGCAGTGGAGTCCACTCCGCAGCGGTGAGGCTGCAGTGCAGGACTCCAGCCGCCCCAGCAGGGGGGAAACAACGGCAATGACCCCAAACCAAGCCTGCAAGCCCTGGCATGATAGATCCACAGAAACACCGGGGTTAAAACCATAGTAAAATACATAAATGAAAATGCATTCAAAGCATAAAATTAAAAATAGTTATAAATTCATGAGAAAAATGGAATAAATAGAAAAATATACAGATAAAAAATATATTAAGACTAAAAGAGTACATATGCGGATAAGATCAACTAAAAGCCAGGTTAAAAAGGTGGGTCTTGAGCCTCTTCTTAAAAACCTCTACGGTCTCTGCAGCCCTGAGGTTCTCCGGCAGACTGTTCCAGAGGTGAGGACCATAATGGCAGAACGAGGCCTCACCATATGTTCTGGTCCTCACCTTAGGAACAACTAAGAGGCCAGTGCCAGAGGACCTCAGGGTCCGCGAGGGTTCATACTTTAAAAGCAGGTCACTCAAATAAGAAGGCCCAAGACCATAAAAACATTTATAAACCATTAAAAGAACTTTAAAATCAATCCTGAAACGCACAGGGAGCCAATGCAGCAATTTTAAAACTGGTGTAATATGTTCCCGCCCCCTGGTTCCCGTCAAAACTCGTGCCGCCGAGTTCTGTAATAATTGTAAGTTTGAGAGAGATTTTTGAGGTAAACAGAGAGCAGGGCATTACAGTAATCTAACCGACTAAAAATAAAAGCATGCATTAGCACCTCTGTGCTGGCAAGAGAGAGAAATGGGCGGACTCTGGCGATATTTTTAAGATGATAAAAACCAGTCTTCACAATTTTTAATGTGTGGAATAAAATTCAGCTCAGAGTCAAAAAGGACGCCCAAATTTCTCACACAGTGAGAAGGATTAAAACCTTTGAGCTTAGGTAAAATCCTCTCTCTCTTGTCTTCAGGACCGATGATTAAAACTTCTGTTTTGTCCTGGTTGAGCTGTAAGAAGTTCTCTGCCATCCATGACTTTATATCTAAAATACAATTTAAAAGAGTGTTTATAGGTTCAAGGTCATCAGGAGACACGGCGATGTAAAGCTGAGTATCATCAGCATAGCTGTGAAAGTTAACGCCGTGTCTCCTGATGACTTCCCCAAGGGGCAACATATACAAGTTAAAAAGTACGGGACCTAAAATTGACCCTTGGGGAACCCCACAACTTATGTCATGGATTCCTGAGGAGCATGTATCCATACTTACATAAAAGTGTGATGCACTTTTACCACATGCGTGACCGAAAAACCTACAGCACCCGTATGGGAAATCCCACGTACAGGTGCAAGTAACTACGGCTTAAAATTTTAACGGATAGCAACCCTGTCAGCTCTGAGTTGCAAAGAAGAACTTTTAACGTCAGAGGTTACTTGCTAAGATAGCATAATGGCATGGACCCTAAAAGCGACTGTGCATCATTTAAATCCCACAAGTATTCTTGCTGACTATGCAATTTTCCATCTTCTGAAAGCTTAAAACAATGTGTAATATCAAAAAGCTTAAATAATATCTAACTGATTTCTTGGCTGTGCCAAAGAGGTCAGCGTGCATTTTCATTAAATATAACACCTCTGGGATGATCTAGCGTGGAGGTGCAGCTGACTGCTTCATGTACATATAAAGAGGATATGTTTCTCCTATCTGCACCAAGAATGTTAAAGTGTTTCTCCTTGTGTGTACAAAATGAAAATAAAAATCTATGCTCCGGTACGGTATTTGCGTTGGCGTCATTCCAGCAGGAATTATCCAGTATCTATTTCTGCTAACTTCTGAAGTGTTAATCTTATATACCAAAGATCTGTCGGCCGATGAGCCAAACAATATGAAAACAATAATAAAATAATTTTAAAAAAATTATAACATCAAACCATTTTGTTTGTAACAAAGGCCCAAAGTGGAGGCATAATAACAAAGCATCAAAGATGCCCCTGTCAAATGTGTAATTACATATTTATTACTTTAAAGTTCTTCAAAATGTCATAGGCAGTCATTCATGTAACTGCTTCACAAACTAATGCGTCTTGATTTCATTTACATGTTTATCAGCAACACCAAAGATGATCTGAGTGTTCTCTGCCACTTCCTGTAATTGGCGTATAAATTACAATACAAATTGTGTGTTAATGGAATATTCGGGCTCGGTTGAAAGAGATGCTTCAAATCATGACACTGACTCTTTGTAGGGCAGTAAATCATGATTAGAATGTCTATTTTTAGATGCAAATTAGTCTGTGTGCTTCACTGATCATCTGTTGTCATTTGCATATTCTATTTTGAGCAGACTTTATTCACATTAGAAGAAAAATAAAAGACCTGTTGCTCTTAAATATTAATTATATAGAAATGCCCATGGTGCTTCAGCAAGACTTGACCTGTAAAGATTCATCTTAGAGGAGGAAATACAGTAATTTATCCTGAAACACCTATATGTTGAAGTGTCATTCAGCAAGACGCTGATCCTCACATCGCTAAAGAATTCAGCTCTGGACTATGGAAGAAAAAGTGACCTAGCACTGAACTTTTTTATGAATGGATAATAAAATAGACCACTTGGGAAATGTAAACCACTGCAGTACTCTAAGGCAATGAATGATCTATTTTCAAACTTATAGCACATGTAAGGCGCTCCGAACTATAAGGTGCATTAAGTGAGACAAAAGAGTTAGAGATAAGTCTGTCAGTCAATTAGGCCTAATCTAAATTCATCCTTCTCCCTATCCCTCCTTTTAAAGGGGCATTTTTTAGTGCAAGTGGTGTCTGAATAACTTTTTTAAGATCCCACCCACCAAGTAGAGGGACAAAGCCCTCTGTCGTGAGGAGGGTTCTGCGTCCCGCTGTACTGCGGAGGAAAATGGTTTTTCTTCATGTGGGTGTGCTCTGAAGCACCGGAGTTTACATTTAAAGGGGCCATTTGTGTTGTGAGCCAGCATAGCGATGCCCGGGGCTGCTCAGGGCAGATGTGGTATGTGCATACATCTTTGAAAATAAGTGGATACTCTTTTATTTTTGTTGGAGAAACGAAGAGAGAAAAGCTCTAGGATGACGTCATCAAATGGTCGGCAGCCACATGCAGCGGCAGGCGGAGCTTCAGGACTCGAGTTGTTTTACTTCCGGATAGGAAAAAAACTGACATAAAATAAATAATATTTAATAAATAATTTTTTTGACGTAAAATGACCATAAAATCCCTAATTTTGGTCAATATTAAAAGAAAAAGAAAAAACATCAAATGATCACGAAATATGACCCAGGCCATGCTATAATTTTTTTTACATTTCAAACTTTTCGGTAAATAAATATGTTATTATATAGGAAACGCAATGTACACCTGTTGCATGGTCGTGATTTTATTCAAATCTACACAGAGTAAGATTTACACAAACAGACTATTTGCTACATAATTATGAACAGGTTGGTAGGTAGTCAACATTGCTGGACCAATCCAATTTAGAGTATGCAACAAGCTAATGTAGCAGTTTTAGCCAATTTAGCTCATTGGCATTAACAACATCTGTAACTCCCAACCTTGTTTTAATCAGACTGATGCCGCTAAAACAAATTTTACAGCGTAAAAAAGCGTAAACTCAACCATGTTAATAACACTCAAAAATGACAGTCCTACGTTCCTACATGTTAGCCACATTATTCACAATAACACCTAACCAAACATTTAAACAGCGCATTCAAAATACAGTAATATTTATTAGTTAAACACTGAATAATTTTGTGTTACACTACTGTTAAATTTTACACATTGATAAGGTGGATAAAGCAGTATTAGTCTCCTTTTCTTGAATAAGGATTGAGTCTTCATTCATAGATAAAAGTCTTCTTCTTGATTTTTTTATTATATTATATATTTTGTTTGTACCAACATCTTGCAATTAAAAAAAGATCTTTGGGCTTAGAATTCTGCTGTACTAAATTGGATGTTTATAAATCAGTCTTTTTCTTTTGTTAAATTTCTTTGTCATTTTTCCTTTTCACGCTATTTTGCCATCTTTGTAGCGGTCGTGTATCTCACAAATCACCACAATATCATTAACAAAAGCCATCCCTCTTCTGCATTTTATCATCCACTTGAATAATCAGTTTAATATTTTTTGCCTCCACCCACACTCCCATCATTCATTGTGTGGGTGGAGGTCTAAAGTACAGTGGGTACAATGCCTCTCCTCTCACCTTGTAGAGGCACAAGGAGACCCCTGCGACCCAGAATATTAAGAAGCTGGTATAAATAAGTCCAGTAATAGTCTATTTTGTTAATGGAATAGGAAATGAGAATTCAAAAACATATTTAAAAATAAAATGACTTTGTTTCCTTTTTTTTTTTTATTTTGGGGTAATAACATGCAAGTGTTCAAAATAGGTTGGTTTTAGAGTTTACCGTATTTTCTGCATAGGATACACCGTCAATGCATGCTTTATTTTCACATTTATGTGAGAATAACTATAATACACATCATTTAATGATACAAAAGAATCAGAGATAACTCTGTCAGTCAGTCAGACTTTATTGTGCTTTATTATGCGTTCGCAGTAATTCTAGAACTTCTTATAGCATGCTACATGTTAGCCACATTAGCCTATATATAATACCTGTAATTGCCAACCCTGTTTGCAACACCTAAAGAAAAATACTGACTGACACCACTAAAACAAACATCACACTAACTCCTTAACATGAAAAAACAAAAAACAAAACATGTTAGCAGTGTTAGCGCATTCACAATTAACATTAACATTGTATGCATTAACTCCCTTTGTAAGCAACACGTAAAAAAAACAGACTTAACACTAAAACAAATTTTACCATGACTATGCTAACTCCTAAATTTCTTAGCAACACAAAAAAAAGTCTCACACCGCTACGTGTTAGCCACATTAGCTTGTCTGCAACTCATAAAAAAACAGTGATGTTTTGACAGAGCGCTGTATATCTCTTAAAATCGCTTCAACGTCAGTAATCACACACACACTTCAACATAAAATTCTTAAAGTTTGTATTCATTTCAGATTATGATAATTTAAAATAGCTTGAGCTGAAATAAAGTAGCTACAAGGTTTTCCATTCAAATATGGGAAACTAGCATGTGTCATTGCTAGCATACTGCTAGAAAAAAAATGGTTAAATCCTTACTCATGTCATTTTTGTTTTCTTTTTTGTTATTCAGAGATGATAAATTAATAATTTAATTACTGTTAATGAATAATTGAGAAAGTCTTCACATTTTTTAAAACAAACAACCCCTGTGTGGTAAAGGGACCCCTTAATTTGGCGGTTCACTTGACTTTGAGAGATGAAAAACAAAATCTCGTGCTTTAAAGGATGTCAGAAAAATATATATGGAAGGCGTACATTTAAAAAATTAATTTATTTTTATGTTTTTATCTTTAGAACAAATTGTGCAGCAATGTTGTGCGTAAGTAAAAGCCTGAAGGTGTTCAGAGAATGTTAAACAATCCATCTCCTGAGGAGTAAAAAGACAGAACAGAACATTGTCAGGACTTTAATGCTACAAAATAATCAGGAGCTTTACGATTCATTTATTTCTCTGCTTCACCAAAGAGAAAAAGAAGTTTAATATTTGTGACTCTGTGGAACCAACAGTGTCTTACCTCATGCTTCCTGCACTTGCAGGAACTCTCCAGCCTTTGATCTGACTGAGCTCAGGGTCGGCCACATCTATGAGCAGCGGTAAGCGGGGCATCCACACACTCATCTCCAACTGCGCACTCAGAAAACTGTAGGTGAAGTTCAGCATCACTCTGCTTCTCCTCTGGTCTCCTTTCCATTGACGTACACATAGTCACAGCGCTCCGACACCTAAAGTAAAATATGTGGAAAAATTAAGAGTAGATTACTAGCATGCAGTTTTCCTCCAACAAAACCATCCTCGTTAATATGAACTATTTTATGTTTCATCACAATCTTATTATAAATAAATATTATTTTATGGAGCAATTCCATCATAAATGGATCATTTAAATAGGCGTATTTGACTACTTTCGCACATACATGTTTTTTTATTAGTGGTTTCATGTCTTCAGACTATATATATATATATATATATATATATATATATATACAATACGCCACTGGTAGTATGTTGGAAACAGACATTTTTTCTCTCAAACTTTTTTACTTAAAAAAAAACAGGTATTTTAATGACCCAACCCCTCTCTCTAAGGTGCCTGTACCAGGCTTACAAAGTTTCTTTGAATACAGTATGTATAGAGGCAGTCTGGTATAAAAACAAGTGCTGTAACTTTGATACAATGTAACAGATGGAGCTGCACAATGGTGCAAACTTCTTTTATCCAAAACATGTAGAGCTTTATTACAACCAGCCACACAAAGTACAACTCCGCTTAGTTATGAAGTTTATCAGATGTTTTTTGGACATAACAGGGATGTTTAGAGTTCATGGAAATATCCAAAAAACCCTCTATTTGACAGTCATTCATCAAATTTTATTTTTAATTCTTCCAATTTAAATTCATTTTGGTTTTTCAAAAGCTTGATTGACATAACTGTTCATTTCGGCACATGTCCTCGGGAGCTAAAATTATTAATAACAAACCAGTCACTGGAAGACTGTCACTTATCTCCACTTCTTTGCATGCAGCTTGGCAGCTTGACTCTCAAATGATGTCAGATCAGCCCGTCTCTCCGAGGAACAAAACTGACAGCTTGATGTCTGTCAGTTCTCTCCTCCCTCCACCCTCCCAATCATTTCTTTCTTTTCCTAACTTCCTTTGTCTTGCCCTCAGACTCTTCCACAACCAAAAAGTCATTTAATTAAAAGGTGATATCAAATCAAAGTTGGAGAAACGGGTTGGATTTCACCCAGGAAGTACTGAAGATGTTGGGCACAAGACAGTACCAATACCTCTGCAAAACCTTTCCCCTGTTCTAGTTTTTCTAGTAACGTTTCAGAGATGCTTGTTTAAACTTGTTTAAGACAATAAATCATGATTATCTTGATTAGTCATTTGATCTTGAGAATATCTTATAAGAAACAAACATGTTTGATTTAGGAATAATGAAAAGTACAATAAATACAATTTTTTTACCAGTGTTTGATTAAAAATGATAAAAATGTCAGAAATGTGTATGTTTCAGCCTTCCATTTTAAATGGATTTCCACTTCCCACATAAAATGGTCTAGCTCCGCCCCTGACCCCAAACAATCCAAAAGTCAAAGTTTGAACTGAATTGTGTGGAAAATGTATCGCTGCATCTCTTGTGGATATTGTTCAGAAGTTTCAGAAACATCAAAGACGTAAAAGCACTGATGTGCATCTTTAGATCTAGGTCACACTTTTTCCTAGTTAGGAAAAAAAAAAAAAAAAATGCCCTAACCCTCGGTGTCGCAGAGTAATCGGGAAGGATGATGAAAATAGCATTTTATCAAAGAAGCATTTTGAATTTCTTTTGAAAACTGTGTTGAGTCAGGGAGGGAGGGGCTGCCGCTTGAAAACCAAATTGGTGGGCTTGGGACTACGATAGCAAGGTCTGTCACAATGCAAGGCACCAATTCAGTGGATAATGAAACCCTTTGAGAAAACTATTTTCTGTGATACTATAGAGGTCTATTTTTAATAGATGAAATGGTTTTACAAGTGTGCCTGTGCTCTTTCGCGCTCACACACACCCACACAGATCTAAAGGACAGTAACTCACTGTGGCTGTATACCTCGCAAACTAGAATATCAGAGTTTGAAGAAAACATGCAAGTTTGTGACAATTTCACTTAAATTCACACTCAATTAGTGTTTTACTAATATAAAGAAACATTTCTCTGTCAAGCACTGGTGTGTTTGAGATTTTTTTGTAAATTTTGTGCAGATTCTCTTGCTGGCAAGTTTAATGTTCTTGCCTCCTATTTTTTCTTTTGGTTTGTTCTGGTGCATCGTGGCTGTGTACTAAATAAAAGAAATAGCACAGGACTAACACTATACAAGCAAAACATCAAGTTTCTCGTTGGTCACAAGTAAAAACAAAGGTTTTGAATCCCTCTCTATAATGTTTTATGCTTCTAGAACTCTACCTTACTGAATCTTTTGGGAAATGTTTGAGAGGTTTGACATTCAGGACACCCACAACGTGTCTGAGATTATTTTAGGAGAAAGTCTTTTTCTTTTTTTTTTAGATTTTTTCTTTTTTTTATACATATACAAGGATGGCGAGCTGCAGAACAGTGAAGACTTCACGAAACTTTGAAGCTGGAAGTTTGAGATCAAGATTGTTAGAGGCTGACTCCTGTAAGAGACAGGAGGAGAAATATAAACAACAACTTGTGCTGAGGATGGGTGTTTGGGATGGAGTCAATCAAGAGGTTCTGTGGTTTAGAGATGCTTCTCCATCTTGAATAATCTTGAAATGAATAAGACCCTTTTGACCCCTTCATGTGTTTGTAACATGTTTTTGTGGCATTTTCTCATGGTGGACGACATGCCCATGATGGTTACAAGCAAGATGGTAGCTAAAAATAACTAACTGGAAGTAAAAAAAATCCGCAAAATCTCAGAGTTTTAGCCATTTTATGAAAACTTCTTTCAGTGTTCAGGATTATCTTCAAAGGTTACAAGAGAAGATAAATGCTTTATTAAGGGATATTAACAAAATTTGTGAAGCTGTTAAGACTTTTACATTGGCTCTTTAGCTACAGAACAGTGTTTACGTTTGATAGTTAGCTGTTAGCTTCAACCCTTAACGCGATTATCGTGAATCAACTTATTTTGATGTGGAAAAAGCAGCTTTGCGTCACCTTGGCCAATCCAAATTCTTCCCTTCTCCCTTCCCTCCGTTTGAAGGGGGAGTTTAAGCATAAGCATGTCCAGGAAATGTTATTTAAATATATATATATTAATATAAAAATATGTTTTAAATCTGAGGGGTCCAAAGTCCACCCTCAAGAGGTTAAACATGGGTGCGCTGTAAACCACAGAAGTTTACATTTAAATTCAAGTAAGGACTTTTTTTTTTTTTTTTTTAAGGTTTAAAAAAAAAAACACATATATATATATATATATATATAAGTATATAATCAGTATATATATAAGTAAGGACTTTTTGTTGTAGCATGCCCTTTTAAAAGTTATAATACTGATGATGTATATTCAAGTGCTGGAAGCTCAGCGCTAAAGCTAGCGGACCGGCAATTATTGATGATGTCATTGATGTAAAAGTGAAATATTAGACACAATTTTTTCATAACACTCCGTTTGGAGAGCTACATGAAGGGGAAGGGACATGGTCCTTTATATAAGTAATGTGTTGCATTTTGGTAAAAAGATGCTTCAAGGTGTTGCTTACCAGAGCAAAACCTCTTTTGTCTTAAGATCAGTTAATTCACGTTGATTGTGTAATGTGTTACAGTATGTCAAAGGAAATTACTACTTTTCTACCAGAACCAAGAGTATTTTTAAAATATGGAGTTGTTGATGTTCTGATTCTGGACTCCTGATTCTTGGCTGCCATCTTGTCTGACACCGAGCCCCCTCGTCATATATAAGGAAAGTTGTGATTAAAATAGGATTTTTTTGAATATTTCTAACTTGAAATCTTCGTGAATTACGAGCAGACCAAAAAAAAAAAAAATGCTGTTTGAAAAAAGGTTGTAGTTGATATGTAAAATGAAGTTGGGAGGGACTGTAAGATAGCAGGAGAGTGTAAACAAAGGGATTATGGGAAATGAAGGCAGGGTTAACTTAGAGTTGAATTTCTAATGAACTATGTCCTAGAAAACAACACTTTCCATTTTGTCAAAAAGAAAACTCCAAAACTTCAACATTTTCTTAATGTAGAGTAGTTAATTCCTATGTTTCTATACCTAAATCATTTGAACATTGTTTTAACTATACTTTAAATGCATCCAGTGGAAACAACTTGTGTGATTTTTAGACTATTAACAGTCATTCTTGTTACATGTGGGCTAAAGCCATCAGGTTAAAACTGGGTTGTATGTGTGGGCACTGACAATGAATGCAGGTTTACAATCATGACTAAGAAATTTCTTGTGAAGAAATACATCATTACACAGGGCTTGCAGGCATGCTAATAGTAAAGGTAAAATAAATGAGGAGTGATTTTGATCTATTATTATGAAAACCTTTTATTTTGAACTTTAACTGTTCCACAAGACTGTCATGGTTCTGGATCCCTCCACCCTGTCAGCTGAGCTAATTAGTCAATTGACTCCACCTGAGCAGCTTCTTCTCAAGGAGCTGCAGACCTGCAGTGGAGGTTGGATTGTACTATCACCTCTGCTCTGTTGCTGCCTCAGTCTCCAGCCTGCCTCAGTCTCCAGCCTGCCTCAGTCTCCAGCCTGCCTCAGTCTCCAGCCTGCCTCAGTCTCCAGCCTGCCTCAGTCTCCAGCCTGCCTCAGTCTCCAGCTGCTCAGTCTCCAGCCTGCCTCAGTCTCCAGCCTGCCTCAGTCTCCAGCCTGCCTCAGTCTCCAGCCCTGCCTCAGTCTCCAGCCTGCCTCAGTCTCCAGCCCTCAGTCTCCAGCCTTGCCTCAGTCTCCAGCCTGCCTCAGTCTCCAGCTGCCTCAGTCTCCAGCCTGCCTCAGTCTCCAGCCTGCCTCCTACCTGAGCCTTAATAAACTTTTCCACTGAAGCTGTTGTTCCAGGGGTCTCCTTATCAACATCCTGACAAAGACTGCAAAAAAGACATTAACACGCTCTTGGAAATTGTAACTTAAGATGTTGATAAAGATGTTTTTTCAAGTTTCCTGTTGATTTTTTTCATGCAATCTGAAACCCTAACACAAATATTTAAAAATGGTAATCTTTCATAAGAGTATAAAAGAACTCAATGCACGTGTGCTCAACAAAGTTCTGTTTCATTGGGAGACGTGACAAAATAGAATTGCAGGGTCATTTATTTTAATCAGTCAGTGTTCAGTAACAGGCCACTTAAATTCAAAATACAGCATTTATTGAGCCCTAAAGGGAAATAAAATAGCAGGGAAATGGGCAAATTAGCAAACATTTCTACCTGCAGTCTAATTTAGTTTCACATTGAGCTTAAAAGATCTCATAATTCTCGAGAAAGCTTTGAGATTTCAAATTGAATTGGTTAGTTACCTGGTAACTGGGGTAACCAGCAGCAAATCTTTCATTTTAGGTAAATTGTAAAATGGCTTTTTAAGTCTGAACATTGCGTTTAAAATATATAAATTTTCTTTTATGGCATGCTTTTTATCCACCTGTTTCTTGGATGTTTCTTATCACACGTGATTGATGTCTCTCGTCTGCTCGTAGCTGTTTGTGGACTAAGTGAAATCTGCAGATTTATGTGGATTTTATGTACATTTTTATGGTATTGAAACTTTAGCAAAAAAAAATCTACAAATCTGTAGATAAATAAAGTATTTTTAAATTTAGCTGTGATTCCATCACACAGAAAGAAGTATAAACTTAAATCTGCGTTGCTTTACACTTTAGGGAACACACTTTGCATTTACAGATCAACTTAAAGACTCAAACTGACTTAAGTGTGAACCAAAGAGATTTTTCCCCATATGGGTCAATTACCCCACTCAGCAAAATCTTTCTCCACATCTCTTGTTTTGTCTTGTGCACAGTTACAGGAACTTTAAATGCTCAGGCTCTCCTCCCAACTGGGAAAGCTTTTTAAGATTTTACCTTAATAACCTGTTCATCTGTCGACTTGCACTCCACAGACTCCGTGATATCAGAAATTGCTCCATCTGTCCCCACAGTGACCACCTTCACTGGAACAGCCACCGTCCGACCCGTCAGAATGGCTGTGTTGAGAATCTCGGTGTCCTGCAACAAAATAAAAACAAATATTTGTTCACAGGTGAGGGGCAAAAATAATAGCTGTGATTAGAAGGAAGCAAGAAAGATGGGATTTTCTAAATCTGTGTAAACAATGGAAGCTATATCAAGGGACCATTTTAATAAATAATATTAAATATTTATATTAAATATGTCATGAAGTCATAAAAAATAATTTCAAGATCTCCGTTAGACAGTAAGAATAAATGATTTTAGTTGTCTGACCTGGTATTTTTTGGTTAAATTTACTTAAATTCTTATACATTAGCATCAGTTCTAACAACATTTATCTAAATGATTATGTAGAGTTGGTTGATTTGAAGGACAAAAGCTTAGATTTTAAAGCTGATTATGGTGTGCTTTTTTGTATTTCAATCATGGCAGTTTTTTTTTTTTTATTGTGGTTTATGTTTATCTTTTATATTAATCTCAGTGTTTTGTACAGTTGTTTGCTAATTTCTGTGAAGGTTGGGCAGGAATTCCAAGTTTCTTGAGAAAAATGCTTCCGCGGTAATCAGCTTTTCCAGGAACAGAAGCACAGTGGCCCCTCAATCATCACAGGAGCTACGTTCTAACAATAGGCAAAATTCTAAAAGTAATCATCTTTATTTCATACAATCAACATTGACACTTTTCTTAGACTTTCATGAACATTTCAAACGTTTCTCTTGAGTTTAAGTTCAAACCATCACAGAAAAATAGGTCCAACACATCAGAGTCAAACTGCTTACAATATTTTTATTGCTTCATAGCAAGGAAACACTGTATAACAACGCTCAATTCAATTCAGTCTAAATAGAAAAGCAGCTGCAGCTGCTGAGAATATAAAGTGGTTTCCACAGTAATCAGATTTTTCTTAGAAATCAAGTTATCTAATATCATGTAATTGCAACTTGTTTTTTCTTCTTCACAAGAAACAAACCAATCAAGCTTTCCTGCTGATTTTTCTTTTTTTTTGCTCATATTTTTTTTTTCTAATTCCTCTTTAATATAGAGTCAGGTGTTTTAATACTTGCAGGCCCCCAAAACTATGAAGATATAAACCCTTGCTACATATTCATGCCCACATTTGTTTCCAGTTAAATATATATAAATATTATTCTGTGTTTTTTTTCCTTTTAGGTGATATTAAATTAAATGGATTTTACGGTATGATACAAATTAGTGACCTAGGAAGTAAACTTCCTTCTGAAAGTGCTAATATGTATGTAGGTGATGCACTATGGAACACAACATTATCTTGAAGCAGTTTTATTTATTTGTTTTACTCTTTAAATTTTATTTATTTTTGAACATACAAGACCTTTGCAGAAGTCTAACCCAAGATCCTCTGGTCAACAGCCTGCCACTTGCTCTTTGTTTATAATCATCCAACGTGAAACAGCTTTAAGTGACTTTTGTCTCAAAAAGTCAAGCCCTCAAAAGTTAGGCAACAGTCTTATATCCCAAAATGCCATTGCATATCCTACATGCAAGTTTTTCAGCGAATTGGGCAGCTGGGTGTGTGGCGGCATTTGTAATCGAGAGGACAGGACATCGGATAGTGGCTGCCTTGGCACATTTCAAGGTTAGTAGTCCAGTGACAGGCAGGGATGATGCCATTATGAAATCAGACGACAGTTGGTCAATCACAGGGCGGTAGCAGCTAGATCCAAAAGGACCTGGCCATAGAAAACAACATGGCCCTAAGATGGCACCCAGAGCGTCATAAGCCGTAAGTCCTTGATCTAAGTTCAAATGAAGTTTACGCTCTTCCTCTACGCATTTACGCTCCAGGTTATGGTTAGGGTAACTGTAAGGGTAAGTTCGAAAGGTTCTGGATCCCCTTCCACAAAAGTTAGATGGTCCATCCCAAAGCGGGCATCATCACTATGTCCCCTTGGGTTCTGTTGGAAGGTCCCTTTCCTTTACTTCTTTGGACGAATCTAGGAATCTTCTAGTATAGATACACAGATTCAGCTTCCAGCTACAGTTGGGACATTTCCGCTTCCGGCTAGTGATGAGTTTAATGCTATGTTCGAGTGACAAACCTGCCTGCAACTAGGTCCCTCTTGCCAGATCGCCAACCGGCGGCAACTCTGACTGGGTGATATGTAAATATCTCTGGACGGCAGCCATCCATATCAAGTGCCACTGACCACCCAGTATCTTAGGGGTATATAAAAAGCACCCTGCCAGCCTGGCGCCTCTTCAATCATGACCATGCCAATGGATCTCAAAAGAAATAGGCCGCTAACAGGACATCTTGAAGATTCTGCTTCCCTATCGTGCGGTTGTAGTTGTATCGTGACCATAGCATTAGTCTTTCAGTAGATACCTGACATCAGTATGGGTGGAGTCTGTTGTTGAATTAGTCTTTAACATATACAAGCTTTTAGGACTAACAAAATCAGCAAAATGGCTTATAGCCCTGAAGCAGCATGATTTGGGCTCCGTAAAGCTCAATTGTGTCCTCTTTCAGTACACTAGAGTCTGTTCCTTCTACAGTCAGTCAGGCTAATGACTCCAAACGTTATACTGAGTCAGGAATCGGAACTCACAGGTTTCACTTGACTGGGATCTTGAGAGTTTTCTGTGGCTGCTGCCAAGGCACAAGCCAAGTTAGTGGATTTGCAGGGAGACAGAACGTACGAAACGAAATTCTTCTATAGCAGAGAAATAGAAATTGACAATGATAAGTTCTAGCAAGTTGCAGTCATTTCAGAGAAATCACAAGATGCACTCGAGAGTAGAAGGCCCCCCAGAAGAGCGGGAACAAGATAATGAGATCAATTAAGACAACGCCTCCTAATCCTTCAGCACTCAGCGCGCTGGTTGTACTGAGGATTTGCTAAAACAATGAATGCTGTTCATCATCAGTTTCATTACCAGACTACTAAGAAGTCTAATGCTTTAAAAGGCAAATGAACTCGGGCTGTCTTTGATGCCTTTCTCTTGCTCAGTTTCTAAAACAAATAGGAAGATCTAAAGCGCGTCTATACTGAAAGGAATTCCCCTTTCAAGTTGATAAAGCAGAAGCTAAATTCCATGTGTTGTTCATGTAATAAACTATGATTGTGATCAAGTTAGTCCTCACCCTCATACAGGCAGAGCTTTTTACCGTCTCTCCCTTTTAACCACAAATATTCAGGCTTCTCCATTACATGTAAATGAGAACTGGACTGAGTAACCCCTCCCCCTTGCATTCCCAACAGGAAGTACCTGCTAGCTCAGAGATGCCAAAATACCATAGACCTTTAGAGAGAAATAAACATCTATTACTTAGTCATTTTATTAGTCAGAAAAAAACATTATTTTTCTACTTCTTTTTTAACATATTCTTGCTAATCCTATTTTTTTTTTTCTGTAATGCCAGTTAGTTGTCATAAACTGACCAATCAGATGCCTCAGTAAAAATATGCGGTCTCATATCAAATGTTCAGAACGTCTGGATTCTCTCGAGCCCACTTTCAAGTTGTAGGGGTGTGGCCTTCCCCTGAGCTCACTCCTGATTGGAGAGAGCGGTTGCCAAAGAAATGATGACTTAGACCAATTTGGATCATTTACTGCTTACTGATATCGCCATATAGTGAAAAAATGGTGACTCAGTTGAGTTTATTTTATTGGAGCCAGAAGTAGGCGATTTTCTAAATTCACTCGATCCAGTTCTCTTATACAGTCACTGTTTGTTTTGTTTTTTTTGTTCTTAAGACAATTTGTTACATTTAATTCTCACTTTTAAACAGGCTGACAGAGATTAAATAGATGGGACATGCACAGCTAATCCCCACCATCTTTAACCTATTAACATATGCAATGGTCGTTTATCATTCCTTTAAATAAGAGTACTGTGAGAGAGGCATTAGTCTTTTTAAAATACACCGGAGACTAATTCTGTCCTATCAAAACTAAAGCAGAAACATTAATTTTCTAAAATCACAAAAGGTTCATAAGCTATTTAAAAAATCTTATAATAATTTATTGATAGTTTGATACAGTGCATTTCAGTATAATTTGATATAGAAACATGGTGTAAGAAACTGGTAGTGACCCTGAGTCTAGAAGACCAGGCTTGGTGACAAAAAAAGCTTGATGTTCTGAGGGAGCAAATGTTTACAAATCAAATAATCTGAAAATGTAGAACTGAAAAGGAGACTGCTAAATACATGGAAGGGTAATGAAAACATCTGTGGATGATTATCACCATGAACCTGCTGTGACTGTTACTGGAGACAATTCAAAATAGAAAATTAACAAAAACACTTCACTTAAAAACGAACTAAAGTGCACTGTTTCTACAAATACAACATCTTATTTTACGAAGGCATATACAGTACAGTACAAGTCGTTTTATCTCTTCAGCACTGGTGAAGTGGTTGTGGTACAGAAGTAGAGTAGAGTAGACAACACCTAAAACATCAATTTTTGATGGGAAAGTCTTAACCATGCATCAATATGACAACTTGGGAATGACAATGTGTTGATTTGGGCAGATGTAAATATTGTTTTTTATTACTGAAGTACCAAAATTGGCACAAAATATCAAAACCAAAGACCCGCTTTGGCACTGGAATCAAATAAAACGAAATCGGTTCCCAACCCAAGTGGCAATATGAAATCTTGAGGATTCTACCAATGTTTCTCCATTGTGCGGTAGCAGCTGTATTGGTGCATAAGTATACCCCCATTTACCAGTTGTATCTATAATTAGGTCTGATTGAATTAATTCATGCAATTTTTGTACATTTACACTTCCTATGTATTTTTTAAAAGTGAGTATTTTATAAAAGTATTAATTTTCTTTAAATGTTGCATTTTTGACATTTATATGCAATTTAAAAAAAATGAAATTTTATTTGCATTTTACTTATATGCTGCACTTTCTCCTCCTTGTAATGTCTTTTCATTTTCCCTTCAAGATTAAAAAATGGCACGCAGCATGATATAACCCAGATGTGCTCCTCCAATGGTCCCCTTTTGTTAATAACTGTTTAATGTCAGTCAAATATAATATCCTCTGCATGTTCTCCTTCTGTGTGTAATAGAAGTGTCTGTTTTAACTAAAGGTGGGAAAACCTCGATCAAAGGTCTTAATGAGCTCCAGCTACAGTCAGTATGGAAACTGTCCGCTCTGCATAGAGCTTGATTGTAAAGAGGCTCACATTTAATCCACAGAAAGACAGCCAACAGGCTGTGGATTGAAATTCTGTGAAATTGAAGTTGACAGCTTGAGTCTTGTGTTAGGCACAAAACGTGTGCTTTTCTCTGAAATTCACGTGATAAAAAAGAGAAAAAAATCTTCCAGGTAACTAAAACCCTCCTGGGGTTATGAAAATGTTAAGAAGACACACTCGTTATGGCTGAACAAATCAAAACACAACACCCGATGAGCAATCAGCACACAGAGGGGCTCCGTTATTAGCAAATAAATGACATATTCCACATAAAGCTACTCTTGAAAACACAAAGTTTGACACAAACAAGCAGAAACCCACTTGATGCTGAGTTGAAAAAAAAAAAAAACACTACCCCCCTCCCCCACCCTGCACCCCTCCTTTCATGCGGCAGCTTTTCTTAACCACCTCTCATTGCAGTGCAGAGCGCAGAGTAAGAAAAGAAGTGAAAAGCGAAGAAAGGCAGTCGAATCGATAAAAGGCCATTACGTTTGTGTGCAGCTGGGTACAAGGGTGGAGCGTGTGGGGGCTGATATAGTTGAGGATGAATCATGTATTCAGTGGCAAACAGCCTACAGAGGCGCTGCTGGCAGAATGGTTGCTGTGTTTGTGTGTGTGAGAATACAGGCAATCTGAATGATAAAATCTGTCTTTGAGCAAAACGTTTATTACATTTGGGGACCAGGTGTCCATAAGGATGTGCTGGGAGTCTACACAACTGGTCTGTGCATGCATATTATTCCCCACAGTGGTCAAGATGAAATGATTGCATTCTAGAGTCACATATAGTGTCAATGCAAGAGAGAAAAGCAGAGGCTGCAGATGATTCACATGCTGAGATGTCAATAGGTTAATTCGGCATTAAAATATCAAACAATCGAAAAAAAACTTAGCATATGAGTTGACCCATTCAGCATCGTCTCTACAAATTCCTCAACAACTCATTTTCCCGTCCTCATCATTCCTAAACATCTTCTGGAAAATGGGACATTTCTGTGTCTTGTGTGAAAAGCAACTTTCCTAAGGCTGATTAAGACTAGTCATCTCCATTGCATTGACACAAAAAAATACAGCCTTCAATAATAAATCATAATGTTTACATCCCCTCTGTCACGTCTGCGTCTGACATTTGTCTCTCTGCAACCCAACACTAGCTTTAAAACATGCCAACAAAAAGCTATGAATACTATAGACACTGTGAAGTTTATCTAATTAACTAGCTTTCCATTTCTAGTGTATTGACACGTCAACGTAGTGATAAAAAGCCACAGAACCAGAAAGAGGTCCAAGTTTTAATTTAAAACCTTCCATTGTACTTTTAAAATAAAACTTTTACATTTTTAATAATGGGCGATAATGGACACTAACATAGTTTTGGAAGTACAAAAACATAACATCATCTATGACACAAAAAACAATTTACAAGAAGTCTGTGAGGAAGGAGAAGGCATGGGTCTGATTGCTCTAGTTTTTGATGAGCGAAGAAAATGGAACAAACTAACCAACTTGGGAGGGGCGGGACAAGCCACTCCTTCACTAGCCAGGGAGGAGGACTGTAAATGTAATGGAGTCAATGTAAACTAACTGACGGTTGTAAGACTACAGAGTCCCTAGCTTAATAACATTTCATTTTTCAAGGGTTTGCTTCATCATTGATTTTAAGGTTTTTTTTTTTACTGTGTGTTGTGGTTTGCATCCTGTTTTGAACTCTGAGAGTTGTTTTTCTGAGAAAAGTGTACAAACTGTGTAGTGAGAAGTTTTACCGTCTTAAACATTTGTAATCCTACATTTGATTTCATCCATTGGGGTTATGTTTAGAACGTAAAGCAATAAACAAGGGAACACTGCACTCTCACCAACATATACGCATAGCCCGAAACATTTCTACCACTTTTGCAAACACTCCTAGGACCTACTGAGATGTGGAATGCTGTTCAGATACAGGAATGCTTTTGTCAGTTTGCCGGTGTGTTTAGTAGCCATAACTGGTCTATAAGTCTGCAGTCGTTTGCAGACAAAGGATGTCAGGGCTATCTTAACAACTCTCTCAACCTAGACTTGAAGTTGCAGAGCAAAATAAAGTGCAGCTGGTGTGACTGGTGTGGCTACAAGACAAAATGAGAAAAAAAAAAAACAACTGGCACAGATGTAAGTACTGCCAGAAGACCTTGTTAGCTCTATTGACCCTGGGCAGTGGCGCTCGCTAGCTCACCATGCTGTTGTCACAAAGGGGTAGACAGCTGGTTCCACGTGCAGAAAGTTTAATTGTTCAGACAGGAACTACACTGTAAACCCTGACTTTAGCTGTAATAACAATTTTGAGTAATCATTAATTATAATTTTTAGTTTGGTGTCATTACTTAAATAAATGTGTTGTTTGACACATTAAAGATTAGTTTTAAGTGTTACTAATTATACTATGTAGAGATCACTACTGTTCTTTAGTTCCTGCAAGAGTGGGCGGAGCTTATATCAAAACTGTGTTTGATGAAAACTGGCTCTAATTCTGCCCTTTATTAATTAGCAACGTCTTGGTCCTCCTCCTTACAATTCTTTCATCAGCATCAGAATTTGCTTTAAGCTGAGTTTCTCATAGTAAAATTTGATTTATTTATTGTTCATAAAAGTTGCTTTTAAATCCTATTTTTTTCCCCAGAGTTTGAAAGCGCTGGTTGTTAGCCAAAAATTGGCTATAAGTAAGCATTGTTTTTTTGTTTTTCTTGATGATAAAAATGTAAACATGTTTTCTCCTTTGGGATTTTAAGAAAATGTTGTTCTAGTGACCAAACCATTCCCAACATATCGTCCATTATCATTGTCCAAATCATTTCTGTTTTCATAGGACGTTCTCTGCACTCTGTTTTAAAAAGTTTCGTACAGGTTTTTAATGTATTAAAATAGTCTGAGTTCATAAGGACGTTGCCACTAAAAGTGAAGAAGCAGATAATTAATCAAAGATCAAAATTAAGGATTTTAGTGTCTTCTGCAAATGTTGATCTAAAAGTTCATGGATAGCTTAGTTGGTTAGGTGTAGGACTAGCATGCAAGAACCCAGGGTTCAATTCCCACTTGAGACATGTTACTTTTTGAAAACATAATGTACTTATGATTTTAAGTTATGACTACATATTTCATTAAGTAAACTTTACTAGCATCATTTCCTTTTGACAAATGTATTAACGTACTGTTTTAAGTTAATTGAACTAAACTTGTCTAGTTTTGGATCTATGTAAAAACTTAAGAAATTTAAGGCAATCTGTTTCAACGCACTGTTTTAGTAAACTCAACTAGTCCGGGCTAAGAGTGTATGCACAGCTAAAAATAATCCACAAAGCTAAATCAGGGTCAGACAGGCAGAAGACAATCACAAGCATTATATCATCCAAGAAGAGACTAGAGTTGTCAGAGTCCAGGTGAGGGTCATGGCAGGCAGCTGGCAATCAGAGAATAAACAGACTCAGGTAAACAGAAGATCATGTTTAGAAAGAAACACTCAGTAATGCAGGGAGAGTGACACAAACAATACTTCGCACTGAATGAGGTTCTGAGGGGTGCTTAAGTGTCTTGTGGCTGATTGGCAAATGAGAGTCAGCTGAGCAGCATCAGCGACTGTGCGTTCGGGTTGCTGGGAGATGTAGTGCAGTCAGTACTCTGGAGACGGCTCCGCCGGCAACCAGGGAGGAGACAGAGTGCTAGCGATCTCTCCAGCTCTATGAGTTCTGACATAGGCTGGTGACCTGTCCAGTGCGTATCCCGCCATCGCCCAACAGTAACCGGGACAGTCTCCAGCAACCCTGCCGCCCCAGCAGGTTTAGAAAATAGATGGAAGATCAGGACAAAAATCCCAGCATCGAGTGGCCATATAGGATTTATTTTATACCCTTTAATCCAGTCACTGAAAGCGTGACATGCCCAAAACTGAGTCCTTGACTGGTTGACACAAGACCCTTTATCATGTTTGTACATTGACAACATTGAAACTTGATGGCAGCATATATTAGATTGAATAAATGCCCTAACCCATAAACCTCCTAAATCCCAGTCATATACAGAGCCTCTACAGCCATTTAGTTCATTTTCAATATTTTGAATATATGTTTTTATTCCTGTAAGTTTCATCCCCTATACATTGCCTCTTTCTCTCCCAGCCAACAGAACACGGGAACATCACACCGTCCATATAGTTGGAGATAAAATGAAAGCTAAAGGAGAGGAATCAACACCTCCAAGGATTTGATTTTTTTCCCCCACTTATTCAGAAAAGAGTGATACAACAGCGGGGGAGAGCTGTGCTCTTACAATGTAATCTTTTTACGGTTATGGCTTGGGAAAAAGGCACAGCAGCCAAGTTATTCTGCATTCTGATGCTGGAGTCTGAGAGGAGCCCGAGCAAGGTGCTGATAACTGAAATCACAAGAATGCGACCAAGCAAAGAGGAGGAAAAAAAAAAGGCTGTTCTTTTTTTTTCTATCTCCCTAAAGTGAAAAAGATGTTTTTCATGCAAGCAGAAGAAGAACTAAGACGACAAGATGTCAAGAAAATTACCATTTAGGAAAATTCTATTTTAGGAGAGTATATAATGTATACGATTTCATGTATGATGAAAGAAAAGTTATTTTAAACTTGCCCTGCCAGTATAATCACAGAGAGAAAAATGATTGACCGTGATCAGGTACGAGTTATCATGATTGATTGTTAAATCGGAATATGCCGTGATTTATGCGCCACTCATTAATTACATATTGAGTCATAACTTTATGGTCTGACTATTTGCTGGAATAAGCTATCATTTACTGAGAAGACTTTCGATGAGATTAAATATTTAGTGTCTGCTGAGCTTTTTGCCCTTTTCCCCAGTCTAACGTTAGAGGCGTAAGTGCTGAATCAGCAGCGATGATTCGTTGTCTCTTGTGAAGCTTGTTTGTATTCTGCAGACTTCGCTCCTGTTCCTGGAGGACGTTTGATTAAGAAAAACAAAGGACTTCACTGTGCTCGATCTTGGCTACTAGCTGGGGAAAAAGGGGTTTAGAAGGTTAGGATTGGGGGGGTGAGATTGAGTGAAGGCACATCAGTGGATAATAAACAAACAACAACAACAAGTGACAGAATGCAATGGGGCGGCATCAAAGTAAAGCCGAATTGGCAAATACAGAGTCTTGGACCCTGAAAAAGGTGAGACACTTGTTGGACTGATGAAGTGACATTTCTTTGTGGGTCTACTGCTCAGATCATACGCAAAAGCGTGTGTTATTGGTTCAGACTAGGTTTCCCATTTTGTTTCACTGATCTTTGCTTCGTGCTCAGCTATGTACGGGGGCCCTGAAGTTCAAATCACACCAATAAATCACTTAATGCAAAAATGTGTCAAAGATGACAATGATAAAAATAAATGATAAAAAACCCATTGCAACATAATTCCAGAAACCAAACAATTAAAAAAAAAAAACCTCATCATCCAATCAGCAATGTCCCATAATACCTATTTTTTGGTTTCTTTATTTGTTTGACTTTTTAACCTTTTTTAAAAAAAACAACTTTTGTTTTATGTGCTTTTATTTTTGTCTGTTTTACATAAATCAGAAAAGGTAGGTATTATGGGACATAGCTAAATAAATGTTGAAGTTTTTCCATCATTTTAACCTAACCATCCATCCATCCATGCTAATATTTTCTAAACCAGTTCTGACCCTAGTGTAGTAGACCCATTGACATAAGTGGAGATGGACAAAACAGGGCTGTGACTCTGGGTTTCAACAAAATGAAATGAATTCAGTCACCATTTTTCCGCAGTACGGATATAGCGCGATTTTGTAATTTGGGATCAGACAACATTAGTAAGCAGTAATTAGTCTGAGAATCAGTTAGGTGGCCCAGGTGGGTCAATGGATAATACATGCTCTTATTGAGGAATGAGATTAGCCTCTTATATCTTGAATAACTTGCAGTAAAGAAATATATCATGAAAATGTAAAAATTTGTTTTCACCCCCTCCTTTCTTTTGTTCCTCTCTTCTCTCTAACATCCTTCTGTCTTTTTTCTTTTTCTGTTGCATCCAGTTTGACAAAAAAATCGGTACAAATATAATCAATATCAATGAAGTTTAGCCTAAATTACAAGGGGGGTTTGTACAAATATACACCTCATGTGACAGAAAATTCATAACCCCATGATGTAACAGTAAAATATGTCCAACAATAGAGGCCTTTGGCTCTAATCTGTCTGCTCAGCTGTTGCACAGGATGAGATAAAAAAAAAAAAAAACTGGATATCATCATCCACCCAGCTGTTTTCCATAGTACTTGTGTTTTCCGGTTTCTCGTTGTATTTCACTTTTTAATATTTCACTTAAAATTACTTTTAATTTTTGAAATGTTCCATTTTTTGTTTAAATTTATATCTTTTTTTTGTTTCTGTAATTTTTCTTTGATTTCTAACATTTTCAATTGTTGCTGTGATCTTTATTATAGTTTTGGATTGAGCGATTTGTTGGTGTGATTTGCACTTCAGGGCCACCGTAGGTATGCATGAAGAGTATGGCATAATATTGCTTATAGCTTTTTTCATATTACATGTGAATGTACAACAATATTATAGACAAAAATACAGTAAAAGACACTGGATATTAGGTTGTTGTTAACCTTTTGGATTAGTGAATTGGCTTTCACTGATCCACACAGTTAATATGACAGTTTTACACCAGATACAATTCCTGACACAAACCCTGCATTCTATCTGAGCTGGGGACAGGCACAGGGAGTAGAAAATACCTTATGTTTCTAACTACATTTTGTTTTCTATTTTAAAATCATTCTCTGTATATTTTTTATTAGTATTATTAAAATTTTGCAGTTTTTAGCCAAAATTGAAAGGCTTGTCGTTTTTTAGGACACATTTTCTGCACATCGGCAGTAGCTCATTAGATGTTTCTGCTTTATGGCATCCTGGAACAACTGAAACCAAAACACAAATAAATCCAACACCCTTGTCTTCAAATCAAGTAACACAAGACACTTTTCTTGTTTTAGGTCATTGCAGTTTTATACCACACTGAATAGCGGAAAATGATCAGGGCCACGGATGATAAACAGTCCTAATTTACAGCTCAATTCTTGAGGGGTCAGTTCAGAAAATCGATGCTTTTAAGCTCCACAGGAGAAGGATGGAGCAGTCATGTTCCGCCGTGCAAACACATGAAGAAACATCCATGAAATAAGCTTTAATGCGCATCACAGCAGCGCATGCAGATGGACAGCTCTGTGCGGTGATCACTTGGAATGCCAGCGGATATCTGCACTGCACATCCTATTATTGCTCTGTCAGTCAATTTTAAATTCTGCTCTCGACAGGAAGACAACGTGATTGATGGCCGCCGAGTGCAGGACCAGTCCGGGTGACACTCTGGGACAGTGAGCAAACAATATATTTAAGGAGCCATTTATTTTGTGTTTAATTCACATGCAGCTCGGAGGACGCAGCTTGTTATGAATTGTGTCGTCCTCGTCGCCTCACTATATCACCATCTGTCAAACACTCGGTGCTGAATATAAATGGAGAAAGTAACATTTGACCTAAATAAAACAACTTAGGACAAAGAAAGTCACCTTTGATCACCAAAAAAGGTGAAGGTTCTTGTTAATAGCTGTGATTAGAAGAATTTAGGACTGAAAATCTCATGATATTATGGAGTTCCTTTCAGAGGGAATAACAAAAATGCTAATGAAAGTATTTGGGGTGTACTGTAAAGAGCTAAGGGGGCCACATTGGCTGTCTCTTCTAATGAGAGAACAGAGAGGCACAGCGCAGCAAGAGAGAGATCAAAAATTCATGGGAGGATGCGGTAAAAGTGGCACACTTATGGCTGGCAGGTCCTCTACTGTCTTTTAAGCTCGGTGATGAGACGCTTTCAGTTTCCATCAACCTCGTTACTCGCAGGTCAGGTTAGATACATTTCAACTGTTTGTCTCAGTTTAACCAAAACAGCAGTTTGGATGGAAACGCTGTTTGAGGACTCTTTTATGTCAAAAGTGTTCACTTATTATGTGTGTGTGATTGAGAGTGTGGTGCAGTCAGAGCAGATAAAGTTCAGAGTGAGACTGTCGGGTAAGCTGTGATGTGAGAAACAAACATAGCCACTCATCAAGTTACAACTGCAGTCCCCAGTCTGCCTCCCACTGCTGTGTGGAGGGACAGACGCTTAACACAATACTGGCTGTACTTATTTTATTTCACTTGCACACCAAAAAGTGGATCAAAACATCTCTCAAGAATAAAATGTAATGTCTGGTTTAAATCAAAAGCAGTATGAACTTTGTCTTTGTGAGCTTTCCCTTTAGGGTTTTCTTTGCATTAATCACAAGATTTTGAATTTTTTTTGCATACGCTGTTTTACAGTTCAACTTTTACACACTTTGTTGTTTTTTTTATAGTGCAATTTTGCATGTCTTTTTTCTATGTATTATTTTTGTTCTGCCTTCTGATTGGCAGTAGACGATTGTCAATCTCCTGTCTCCCGTAATGAACGTGTTCAGTTTGCCGAATCTACAAAAATCGTCCATAGCAAGTAGATCTTTGGCCCAATCTGAATTCTTCCCTTCTCCCTACCCTTTCATTCAGCCCTCCAAATGTAGAGTTATGAAAAAATACTGTCTCATATTTCAGACGTCACTTTCATTCAATAACGTCATCAACAATCGCCAATCCGTTAGCTTTAGCGCAGAGCTTCCAGCGCTCAAATATACACAAAAACATTGGTTTTATAAATTCAAAAGGGCCATGATACAAAAAAGTAATTACTTACATTTACATGTAAAATTCTGTAAAACACTCATCCTGTGATGATTCCCCTCGATCAGATTATTTTGTTGTCAAGGTTTTTGCAGTTGATTGCAGATATTGTGCCCCCTTTTGTGATTCTTTGCGTACTTGTTCGGACCTCATCGGTTGTTTACTCGGGATGACTCCATGCATCGTAATGGCACATATGTGTCATTTCCTATGTCACGTGATGGTGGTCTAATGGTCCAGACCAATCACAATTTTACACGTCATCAAGTCGCAAGCCCTCGAGCTCACTTAATCATACAAACCGATACAAATAAAGCCTTTCATTCTGTCACGCCTAGTATAAGGCCCTGTCCACACGTAGCCGGGTATCTGCTAAAACGCATATATTTTTATCCGTTTCGGCCTATCGTCCACACGTAACCGAAGATTTAAGTCACTGAAAACGGAGCTTTTGGAAAACTCCGGCTAAAGTGAAGATTTTGGAAAACTCTGTTTTCGCGTCTGCGTGTGGACATGCGTAACCGGAGATCTACGTTTTTAAAACGTCACTCTTTGCGACAATTAGTGCATACACGTCATAGATGCGCCGCTGTTTACATTGCTCAGCATGGACCCGAGGAGTGTGTTAATTATTACGCTGGTACAGATGCTTCATACTTGCTTTTTTTTACAAACACAATTACTTCTTGTCGAGGAACAAAGGAGAATAAGCGCTTTGCAGTCGGCTATTTTACAACAAATATCCCTTCCTCCTGCTCCTCGAAGGCTAGATTTCACAGACTTTTAGGAAAACACTGCCAACTACTGTTCTGGCATGCTCATTACATCGCCCAACAGCGCAAGTATGCAGGGACGTGTGGACGGAATTATTTTGAAAACGATCACGTGTGGACGCAACCGTTTTTATAAAACGGAGGTTGGCAGATATGCGTTTGTAGAAATACCCGGCTACGTGTGGACATGGCCTAAGTGAGGAGATGAGATGACACCTGTGCTCAGGTGAGTGTTTATGATGCGCAAATGTGGATGATAATGGAACGTACAAAGGGGTAGAGCGCCCGACCATCCTCACACCTCGACCCCCTGTCAGGCAGCGGCAGCAGCCCGGACCCCCAACACCCGCCATGGAGACCAGGGCACCACAGAGGCCCCCAACACCCAAGAGCGGGAAGGCACAGGAACACAGAGAGCGCAGGCCCCAGCCCAGCCAGAAGAGCATTCCCCCTACCGCGTCAGGGGGGCCAACGCAAGGCCCTGCACCTGGAGGGGCCCCTCAACCCCAGAAGAGCAGCCCATCACCACCTAGCAGCGCTGAGCATCTCCCCGCTCCACCCCAGGTGTGAGCCAGGACCCCTTAAGGGAGACCCACTCCTATGCTCCAGACAACCACCCACCCGTCCAGGGGGGAACAGGGCAGGGGGCGCCCACGCCCGAGAGAGGGGCACCCAAGAGAAACGGAGAGGCCCAGTTCTCCAGAGCAAGGACCAGAATCCGCACCACCGAGACATGGACACCCCCATGTAGTTTGATCCACTGCTCTAGATCCTAAATCTCGGGGATCCCTCTCCCTGCGTGGACACGAGGCCCGAGCTCCGGAGACCGGCACCCAATGGAGAAGACCACCAGGCCCAGGGTTCCCGCCCCCCCCCGCCAGGGATGGGGTAGGGGACAGAAGGTCGAAGGTTCCACTGTCTTTAGAGGTGTTAGAGGTGTGTGTACTAAAGGGTGCAGTTAAAATTGGTGAGTAGGGCCTTGACAGGACATCTCCTGAATCCTAACGGCGATGCCCCGTCACCCTCTCACCAACGGCCCTACATGTCTATGGTGTTGTTAAAATTGGCGGAAAGGGCACTGAGAGGACATCTACCGTTTGCTGGCAGTGATGTCCAAGTACCCCCCCACCAAGGGTCCTACATGTCTAAGGTGCAAATAAAACCAAGGGGAGGGGTGAATCCATGCATCGGCCACGGGGGGGGCGCACTGGAAGTAGTCCATCCCCGCAGCGCACTGCAATAAAACCACCCTCCCCCCCCCCCCCCCCAACCTATCCCCTTCCTCATAGGTTGGGGGCAGTTGGCAGACTGACCCCCGATGGTGGACCACTGTCCCCCCGGTTCGGATTTTGAGTCGGGAAAAGTGCTTGCTTTCTGCTGTCGTTAAACCTTTCCACCAATCAATGGGTTACAATGTGTGAAGCTCTGCCCTAATGGGCCCATTCCATTTTTCTATGGGCCTATGACTGACGGGGGGCAGGAAATGGTAGCGGTCAGTCCTGCTAAATGGGTCCATTTTGTAATGGAAACGCTCAAAAGTCTAGTCTGACCCGGTCCAGTCCGGTCTGGATCACTCAGTGGAAATGAGGCATAATGGAACTTTAACTTTAGTTTAAATTTATTACTGTTCTTTTTTCCATCGTTTGAACTTTAAGAGCATTTAAAGAAGAAAAAGGTATAAAAATGCTAATGCCTGTCTGTACAGTCTAATAATTTCTTGAAAAACATTCTAGAGTAAATATAGAATAAAATCAAATTGTACTTTATGATTTGAATTGAACTATACAAATGTCCAGTTGAATTCAACAAAATCTGATTTTAGTACATACATTTAGTAACATTTTTAACATTATCTTTCTTCTAGTACCGGTGTTTGATGATTTTTACTTTTTTTGTATAAAGTCTCAATTTTAGTCTCATTGT
The DNA here is from genome assembly GCA_003999625.1 of Oryzias javanicus. Lineage (NCBI taxonomy): Eukaryota > Metazoa > Chordata > Actinopteri > Beloniformes > Adrianichthyidae > Oryzias > Oryzias javanicus. The sequence continues at coordinate 12,875,684 of CM012448.1, read as the reverse complement.
GTTCTAAAATATTTTGTAACTTTTAATTTCTCTATTCAAAATAAATTTAAACAATTTTTTTTTAAAGAAAAACATATTCAAAGGTAGCTACTGGGCAAACAGCTTTATTACAAACTTGTCCCAGTATTAGAGAGCACTTCAAGGCATCTCCTATTCATTTTTTAAATATTACTGTGTTGATTACTAGTGAAAAAGAGCGGATGTTTAATTACTCTTATCTCTTTGCTGCACGAATGATTTTCAATTCACTTTTCAAAAAGCAATTAAACAACAGTTTATCATGTTTACAGAGTCAGTATTACAATCCAATTATTCTGAGGCTATTCACTAATTCGTCAACATTTGGGATGTTCAAATTTAAATGTAATCTGTCATTCAGGGAGCAAAGATGTACATTAACCAGCATGTTATGAGACCACTGAAAAAAGCACATCATCCCATATACAAGTTAAGTCAAGTTATTTTTGTTTTGTGTCCATGACACTACATTCAAATCCACCCTGTCAACGGCGACTTCCAAGGAAAAGTCGATGTAAGGGCACGTTTATCCAATTTGGGTTTCCACGTTAAAAACCCCTGCGTTCATGCATCACCCCGCCCATTTTTATGACTGTTTTTAGGCTTTACATAAACATACAAAACGCACATCCATTCTATATGCGTTCAAAGCTATGCTATGTTTCAAATATCAGAATAGCGCTGTGAAAAAAAAGCCTGGAGCGAAATTTTTCACCACTTCGACATCCCATCAACCTTCTTTTAACTACATGGGCTTGTATCGGGTAACGACCGTCCAATGTGAGCACCATATGCTAAACGTGGCTTCAAGAACGCTCTTTTAGTTTGTTCTTGAGCACGTATCACATACACAACATAGGTATGCCAAAATATCCCTAAATTAGGAAAAGGCAGCTAAGTAAGCAAGGATAATATCTTTTTTTTTGCTTCTTATACTACTAAATATGACTCATTTGCTCACGCTAAACGTCTCCAAGGCTGTTCGGCACCAGACGCCAAGTCAAAGCCGTGTTTATTGAACTTTAAAGCTGCTTAACAGAGTAAGTTCAAAAACGTCGGTGAACCTATTTTTTCTGTCTGTGAAAAGCAATTTAAATTTCATTCCTCATCTAAATCATGCAATATGTTATATTATTTCAAATAGAAGCCCCATACCATTTGACAAATGTCACAGCATTTAGTCTAAAAAAAAAAAATTAAAACCAGTCTGTTGCCCAGCAACAGGTTCAGATGTTATCCCATATATAACTTATACTATGTACACTTTTCTTATTTACATTTTATTTTTCTCCTTACATTTTTTTCCTTAGATTAGTATTCATATAGGAGTCATATGCATAGCATGCTGTATGACAGCTCTACACATCGGCATAATATAACATGAAAGGACTTGAATAATTCAAAAGGAGGCTGGTTTGAGCATGTGTGCTTTAATCTGTTAGTATATGTAAGAGGAGGGGTCATTCCTGTGGCACGAATGTATGTAAAGATGAAAAGATAGGGGATTTCTTTAGATTAAAAAAAAAAAAATCATATTTTTTTAATTAACTGGTCATTAAATAATTAAATGTTTGAGGTCACCGATAGAAGCTTATCTAATCTTAAAGAGTGAGCCATTTTATCACGATTTCCTTTACCATTCATGTATGGCTATTCCCACTAATTCTCCCAACCAAAGCTTATCTTGGCCTATATGCAGCTGCAGATAACACTGATAGACACTGGAGAGCTTCTGCAGGGAGACCGCTTGCTGCTCACCATCGCCAGTGGAACGATCCCGCCAAGGTCCTGCGGTGCCAGACGGATGAGGGTCTGCACCTCGGTGGTCAGGCTGCGGGTGAGCGGATACTCCACCTGCCACGTCACCTCCCGCACCCCCTGATTCATCATCAGGCCGTTCACCTCCAGGTCTACCTGCAGCACTTTCTGGTATCCCACAGCCTCCACTCTGCAACAGGAAGAGGGACAAATGTTTCATGTGTGAAGGGTTTACGTACGACAATCGCAAAAAAGGAGGCAAAATGTTTAGTTAACCCACATAAAGAGGCAAGATTTAATAATTTGTAAAAAATAATTAAAACATTTACTGTTATAATGTGTTTAAAAATATTCTCTAACACGTCCAACAACAGATTTTATGCAGATTTTTTGTCCTATTTGAAAAACTTTATTTAAAATATAAAAATCTCATTGCTGCACTATTGATATTCATTCTTAGATATTCACTGAACCACTATGCCAGGAAAAGAAAAAAAAAAAAAAACAATTTATTTTTCTTATTGCAATGTGGAGCGTCGGCTGCAGAGATTGCCAAAGCCGAGCAAATAATTCTCCGTCAGCTGATGGGGATGCAAACAAAGCAGAAAAACAATGAATGCAAAATAACGTCCTCCAAATAATCTTCCAAACTGATTTGATTTGCTGCATGCATGGTTTGATGAAGTCTCTCCCTCAGGTGTCAAAGTCAAACCGAACTGCAAACACTTTTCGCAACAAATAAACACAGGTACACGGCACAGAAAATCTCCAATAATGCTAAAGCCCTTTATGGGACGTTTAGGCGGAAAACTTCAAATAAAAGCTGCAATATTTTCATATATTATTTGAAGCTTTAATAAAACCATATTTTATATAGTAAAATTTATGATTTCTATATTAAGCAATTAATGCAAACACTTCAAACTCAAGAGCAGGAGAAGATTCTGGAATACATTTTTGCCTGCATTGAAGCTTCCCCTCTATGTTCCCACTTCAGACACTAGCTTCAAAGTGCAAACTTAAGGAATGATGAAAACGATACGGAAAACTGTTTGGGAGGCTGGAAGGCAGTGTGGGTGAGGAGGCTGCAAAACAGTCATTTTTGCTTACTCAGGCATGCTTTTTAGTTTAAGATGGTAATTTTCTGAGCTGTGTGCTTCCTTGTAAAACTCCAATAGTGGCTTTGCCCACTGTGGTTTCCGCACCTTCAAGATGTAATTCTGCCAAATAGCAGAATTTGTTTTCAGGTAATCTTTAGGGCTACAGGGAAAGTTGTTCAATCTGATCAAATAAAACATAAATCAATTCAGGCTTTAATCCAAATGCATTTCACTGTTTTTCTAAACACGGTTCATGTCAGGACAGTGAGGTTGAGACTGTATTTGTTTCCATTATTCCAATAGAAAAATCATTCTAAAAAGAGAAAAAAACTCATTGTTGAGAAATCCTATTAAATTAACAATAGATTTATCCTGCTGACAGAGCTTAATTCTTTCAGTTAATATTGCTCCTGCAAAACACCTAAAATGTCAAATCGTTGGAAAAACAATATTTTCCCTCGTACAGGTTTATTCTGATTTAATTCCGCATGCGCAATCCTGCTGTGACAAGTAGTCTGAGCGCAAAAACAAAACGTTTTCAAGCTCACTTAGCATCATTTTGCATCACCTGATTGAGAAAAACTGCAGTGTTGTCCAACACTAAATGTAGCTAAAGTGCTACTTACCGCAAGGAGGTGACCTTTCTGTGTGTCAGTTACAGCTAATAATGCGAGTACTACGATGACTTGAGTCTTTTTTTAAATGCCAACAATGCAGCAACACATGTTAAACTGCTGCACATGCATGCTTGTGTGCACACACAACCCGTGTCCCCATATCTATTTGACATGTAAAGGAGATTTAAAAGTTTAAATCTGTTTTTTATTTATTTATTAGTTTACTTAAATAGGCCTACAGTAAGCTATTACTGCTTACAAGAGGTCGTCCGATTAACATAAATAATGTAAGTTTAGGTATTTTTAATATTTATTCAATTGACTCAATAAGTTGTTTCATAGCTTCTGTTTGTTTTAAAAAAAGATTTGTAAAATTCATTCATTAGAAGAAGTAAAAGAAATAAAAAAAAAAAAAATAAAAAAAACATGGTCATTCGGCAGATTTGCAACCTAGTAAAACAGTTTCTTTGAGCCAAAGTTTCTGGTCGTTTTAGCTGGTAAACAAATCATGGAAATAGTACGAATCAGCGAAACCTTTTTAAATCATGATAAAGCTAATAAAAAAATAAATAGTTAAAAAAAATAAACTTAAGAAAACCTTTTTAAAAGACTTAATAAAGTGTTTGAGGTTTTTAATTCTTTTTAGAGTATTTAATTTATTTGAGTGGGACTCTCATAAACCAAACTTCCTCTGTCACAATGAAGCCTGAAAAATATCAACAGGACCTAGCTACAAATTTAAAAATAAAATACCGTAGTTTCTGCACTATATGGCGCACCTTAAGGCGCATCAACCGAGATATCTCAGAGCGTTAGTTAATCACACTTTATTACCTGCTTTCACAGAAAGTATAGCACTTATTTATAATGTGCTACACTTTAGCCACGTTAGCATCACAACACTGTTACTCTGTAGGCTACTCCCTACCTTGTTTGCAACACGTAAAAAATAAATTGATCTCGCTAAAACAAATCTAAATGTGACTATGCTAACTTCCAATTTTGTTAGTAACAAGGACAAAAAAGTCAAACAGTGCTACACGTTAGCGACGTTAGCGTTAACAATACCTGGAAATCCGAACCTTGTTTGCCACACGTAAAAGAAAAACTGATACTACTAAACAAACATTTACTGCGCTGACTCCAAATCTTGTTTGTAAAAAAAAAAAAAAAACAGTAGCCTATGACACAGCTACTTGTTAGCTGCTTTAGCGTTTTCACAATAATACCCAACCTGGTTAGTAATGCATGAAAAAAACACAGCCTGACACAGTGCAGGTTGACTGCATTGGACTATTTCCAAAAACACCAAACCTTGTTTACAAGACTTCAAACACAAATTAGAAGCTAAAATCTAAAAGCTAAAATAAACCTTACTGTGCCTACATTCAATCCCAACTTTCTTAATAACACGTAAAAAAAAACCAACACCGCAAAACGTTAGCTGCATTAGCGTATTTGCAATAACACCCATTTTTGTTTGTAATTTGAACAAAAAAAGACAGACATTTTGACAGAGCGCCATGTTCCTCTATAAATTGCTTGAACATCAGTAAATGCAACCAAAATTATCCAAATGACATTATTATGTCAATAACTGGAGCAATTAAGGGTTTTAAATGCGCCTTATAGTGCAACAAACAGTACAAAGAGAAAACCTGCAACAAGCATATCACAACTTCCATAATGGGGATGGCTACCCTTTCAATATTTGTTCCAATGCAGCAGATGTATGGCAGTGTTTAATTGTTAACTTTTTATTTTCAAATACATTTTTTGCTTATTTTATGTTAACTCAGCCTTTCTTTTCATTTTATGCTTGACACAATAATCTAAAATTTGATTCAAATGCTTTAATGATGACATTGTTATTGTCCTTCATAAACAATAAAAAATTAACCTGGATTTTAACCTCATTCAGATAATTATTATTACTAAATTATGACTATTATTGTATTTATTTCGATTGTGAAGCAGAAATTGGAGTCACGGTGTTGTGTGTGCAGCCAAACTACATAATCTAGACTCTGGGAAGTCAACTGCAGTGATTATGTAGTTTATGCCCATGGTGCGCAATTACAGCCAAATCAATTATCTTTAACAGTCATGCTTTACAATGAAGCTGCTAACAATAAGAGCTTTAGTGCCGAATAATAAAATAGGTCTTCTCTTCTGCTCGATCTGTTCTTTTTCCAGTTTCTTTTCCCTCCAAACTCTTGATGACCTGCAGTTCTGGGCTGCTCTCAACAGAGGGCAGTGCCCTGTCTTTCTCTTGCAGCCCTTCATCAGGCATGATGTTGTTATGATGAATGCCTGCAGCACAACAACTGGAGGGTTCAGGCTGAGTTCTTTTGTGTCTGTTAGGAAGCATACATGCACATGTGCTCTATTCTCATTGGGATTGAATACACTCCCCCGGAAAGGCTTGCTTCAGATACCTTTGGGTGTGAAGGGGAACAACGTCAAAAAGTGGACATGAACAAAACAAACAAAAAAAGATAAATAATCAGATGAAACAGCTAAAATTAAAAGTCTGTTTGGATTATAACTTGTCTCATCCTAAATTTAAACGGGGAAAACTTCTGCTGCCTTTTTGGGGGAAAAGAAATGAAATGCAGTTGTGTCATTTTTCAGGAAGCTTTTAAGCTATCTCTGTCAGGCGAATTGTTGGAAAGAGTAGCGCAAACAGAACAATAAATCCACCCAAAAATATAGATATAAAAAGAATAAAATAATAGCACCCCTTTTCAATCCTAAAAGATACACATTTCAAGCCCGCCTAAGAAGCAGAAAGCTTGAGCTTGACAGAAAAGCAATGACAGGAAAGAAATTTCTTTTATTTGGAAAAAAAAAGTTACAAAAAAGTGGAGCTGGGACACAAAGCTATGCTAGACGAGAAGACGTGTTTTCCTCCTTTCACTTCCAACACCTCTATGGATGTCTGGATTGCGGAAAACGCATCGGGAGGGAAAAAAAAAAGTTTCTTCTGGAGACCAGAGGCACCCGCATTGACGCACAGAAGCCATTTGGTTAGCACCGATAACAATAATAAGTCAAAGACCGGAATCTATAGTCCCGCAAATTGAATGTGTGGCAATAAAGGACATAGTGTGGATCTTTACGCATTAGATTAATACATAAATAGCAGCGGAGCGCTGTGACAGAGCCGTTTTTCAGGCAGCGGGAGGTCACGCTGTAAAGGGTAACTCGTGCTGGACTTTATTTGTTCAGATTGCTGTTGCAGCTTTCTTTGCAAATGAGATTTAGTTTGTTTGATGTGATGCGGGAGCAAAAAAAAAAAAAACCTGATGTTTGTATAAATGACCAAACACACATAGATGTTCAGTGTGCTTGTAAATTGACCGTGGATCTGACCATGAGCGGGAAAAACGCCCCGAGAAGAAAATGACAGACCTGCTGGCAACAGAAAAATATCAGCAGATGGAAGAATTGTGCAGACAACAGTAGACACAGCTGTCTTGGCTATAATTGAATCCTGACATGTGATAGCAGCAGTCGTTCAAAAAAAAAAAAAAAAAAAAAAAAAGGTGTGATGGCAGCCAATCGAGCACTTCCTCCTGTCTCCCAGTCCCTTTCATAAAGAGCCACTTCCAGGTTTAATGTTTCCTATTTTAGCAGCATCCTTTGTTGCAAATGAAAATAAAGAAGATAAAAGTTTTGCACACCCTGTCATTGTCTTCATTAAAACAACAAGCCTTCAGGCAGTCTTGGACATTCACTGTCCAAGCAGTCTGTACTGAAGCGTCTGTCATGTCATGGACAAATTGAAATGGAAAGCCGAATGTCACATCACATTCATCAATTTTTTTTTTTTTTATTTTTTTTTAAGAGTTGCTCAGATCACATACATAAACTGGGATTCTTTATTTGTTTGTTTTTAAAACCACAAACATTGAAAACTATGAAGTAAAAGGACACAGATGACATATTTTGAAGTGCAGTTGCGTAGAGGAACAGCATCTGGAAGGAAAGCAGCAGGGTGCAGGGACTTCTTGTAATCTCTGCTGGTTGCCAGGCAAAGTCAAACTAAGGAAGCAAATGGTAGATGCAGCTCTAAAAAAAGAAAAAAAAGAGCAGTCTGTTTGCAACCTTTAAGTGATAACTTTTTTGGTTTCTCTTTTTTGTGGATAAGTCAAGCAAATTCTAATCTACCGAATGCTACGGTCACAAATACAACTGCTATCGTGTGATGGGGAGGCATCGGCAGGATCTTCAAGATTTCATTCAATTACCCAATTTTTTGGGGAAAATCTTTGGCGTAAATGTGAGTTTTGGGCCCCCTTCGCGCCACTTTTTGATATTTTGGGTGTCCCCAACTTTTGTTTTTTGACGTACCGACTGTAGAGTCCCCAACCTTGGGACCCTGTGGACCCAAGGTCAAGGTCAAGACCCTGGTAGCAGGTTAGAGTACCGGTCTGTGTCCCGAGGGTTGGGGACCCCTAATTAGTAGCATATGCATTTTTTCCCCTTTCTGTGGCCCGCTACAAAGTGGCCCTCAGACCGGTAGTTGGGGACCCCTGATTTAATGTGAACAGCCAGCACGTCAAAAACGATGAGTTGGGAACAGCCAAAGCGTCAAAAAGTGAAGCAGAAGGGGGCTCGAACCATACGTCCATATATGACGAGTTGGGAGTGACCCTGGCCTCCCATGGCAAGCGTTACAGCTCAGGTGCAAAGCGGGAGCGGCCTATTTACGGTAGCTGACCCCCGTTGGCCTGCATCCACAGGCTCTGCTGCTGACCTCGCAGACTCCAAACTCACGTAAGTTTACATAACCCGCCATTTATAAGGATTCGGGTTGTTAAAACCCCCAATCTCACAAAAAGTGCTGTGCCTCAGCTCCGGCGTCCAGCGAAAAATTTGAACCCAACGAAACAAGTTTGAAGCCAGAGAACCCAGATCACAGAGGTCGGATGCGATTGTTTTCTGCCGCCCAATTTCATAACGGCGTCATCCCCACCTGGCCCTGGACTGACGTCGTACAACCTTAAAATGTGCTTGGGCTGTCACTGACCGATGTCAATAAAATTTAAAATTTTCCTTAAAACCTCCACTACCCAAAAATGTTGCTTATGTAAAAAATGTGTGATTTCCTGATTACAAATGTCGTCAAGAAACCACTTGCCAAGTTTGGCAAAAAACTTTCACTTTAGGTTGCTGCGGTGTAGAATTTTGGAAAATGTGACCATAGTCTAAAAAAACCTTCAGTACTGAAAGTGAGCCCATACTGATTTTAAGCGTTCCTCAAGGACGTATTTTGATTTTGGTTTTTTTTAACGTGTCACAGTTTAAGTATTTCTTTATTTAAATTGATATGAATCCGGAGCAGACAAAAAAATGCTGTTTAAAAAAAGAGTAACAGGCCAAAGCTTCCTCCTCATTGGGGCCAAGAGGGGGAGGAGGTGGGGTTGCTCTGCGCAAATGCTCCCGCCCACAATTCACAGGCAAATTTCACAACTTCAATTTTACATTGACTCTTATTTTTGGTGATCTAAATGCAGCAATTGGCTTGTCCTTTTTTTCTTGAAACACATTAGAAATATTCTGAACTAAATCCAGTGAACAAATCCTGGTTTCAATGGATTCTTTTCTTTTTCTTTAAGCTGCAGCACAGTTACAAAGGTCTCCCTTTCCTGACTGATTCAGGAGGAGTAAGTATAATGAGGTCATTTAGCCTTATGAGGTTGAGGGTCATTAGAATACTATGATTTATAAATCAGGATTTAGCGTAGCAGAAGCCATAATTTGTATGTGTGTGCATCCCTTGGGAGCTCAAGCTCCTCTCTAATGAGTTTCAGTATTTCAGGTCTAACATCAGTCTTTTCTCCACGATGATGATAATTAGATCTTATTAAACTAGAAGAAGTCGCTTCTCGAGACTCTGGGTTCCACATGCAACAGAGATAAAATGCAGAAAATGGGAGTTTGAGGGAAGTGGAGAGAAACTTGTTTATTGAAGCTGCATTGAAGCTGCAGCATCGCTGGCAGCAATAAAAAATTAGGCTAAAATGATCAAAGCTAAAGGATATTAAAAAAGCTTAAAATATAAGTAATTATTCTCAATAGACAGCTCACACATAGATGACATTTTTTTGTAAATTATGACTTTTTACTTTAAATGGATATGCTTATGGAGTGATAAACATTGACATGTGACAGACTGATGATTAAATAACCCATAAAACAAAACAGTGTTGAAAGGCTGATGAAATGCAGAATAACCAATTTTTGTGTGAAGGTGATTTCCCGTTGGGTCTATCAAACCTTCACCGTCAGCCTGCACCGTGTCAGTTCAGATTACTTTGGTTTCTCTGTGGGCCTGCAGAGTGCAAAGAGAATGAGGGAGGGTGCAGGACATAATAAAACACTGAAAAAACAAATATTGCTGTTCTTCCTCAAATTACCTTTTTTCATCTCCCCCATTTTTAGATGCGGCTACTGTCCTTCATGCTCATTCTGCAACCCAGCTTCACTCATTACCTCTCCTGATTCCCTCCATCCTTTCCTGTCACTACCTTCTTCTTCAACCTATTTTAAATTTATCATCTGCCTATGTCACATCTCTCCAAAATAGTCTGTAAAACGAGGCGACTCAGGCCCATTGGATGAAAACAGATGTGACTCCATTATTTAGCCTGATAATGCATCAGCGTCATCAGCCAGTTTGAGGAGTAAATCACATTTTTTTTATAGAATATATGTGGAAAAATGTAAATTATTTATGTTCTTGACATAGCAGTGATGTTTTAGTAATGTTTTCCTTGTTAACATGCAAAAATCTGATGAAGAATCTAACAAAATCATACATTTGATAGTATTTTCTTGTATAAAAATGACTTTAAAAAAAAAAAATTCAACCATATTTCCTATGTTATTATTTTAGGTTTTTCATAATTTTTTTTTGTGCTATGCAGAGGTTTCAAATCCCGGCTGGTTCATTTCTATGTGGCGTTCGCATGTTTTCCTTGTGCATGTGTGTGTTTTCTTCAAGAGCTCCGGCTTCCTCCCACTGTCCAAAAGCATTTTCCATTGGTTGATTGGTGACTAAAGTGTCTTCTGGGTGTGAAAGTGTGGCTTTGCAATAAAGTGGCAGACCGTCCAGGGTCTTACCCTCCCTCACCCTAAAGCAGTGGGGATTAGCTCCAACAACCCCTGTGACCCTGCACACATGAGCCAGAAGATAAGATGGAGAGATGAATGAAATTTCTAGACAGTAAGCAATATTTGTGAAACTTCTTGAGGAAAATGTGCTTCAGAAGGTTTGGCTACTCTCAAAACACAACATGTGGAACTATTTTATTAGCAAAGATGTCACTATTTTTACAACTAGGAGCTGGTTTTAAAACTTTAAAATTGTACACTGTAACTTAAAATAGGATAAAATGCATTCTGAAAAGGATTTTTAAGGCTGAATTACTTTCTTGTTTTACAAGTTATTTAGATGTTACTCCACGATAAACTTGGTTTTAGTTAGTTTAGCCTCCAAATGAACCAATCTGTTGGTCCACAGTTAGAAAGTGACAGCATGCTTGTGTTGCCTTGGGGAAATTTATAATTTAGGTGTATTAAAATGTTCAAGAAAAAAAAAAAGGAAAAAAGAAAGTTACCGAAAATATCAACTTCCTGTTTTCCCACAACAAATGGAGTGGAGCAGGGAGCTGGTCACCTGCCAGTTGTAGCACTTACATCACAGCTACAAGCTTTTTTAAATGCATTTTATCGTCTGCGCCTGTTTCACAATGATTTGAATTAAAATAGAAACTTAATTTTGAGTTTCATTTTCTTTACATATTGTCATGATTTGGTGCTAAGATTTTGTCATGTTCTGTTTTCCTGTCAGTGTCACCACATTCAGGTTAACCATCCACAGCTGTCTTCATTTAGTTAATTGCCCTCAGTGTATTTAGGTGTCTGGTTTTCAGTTTCTCATTGTCAGGTCATCTGCTCTTCTACGTTCTGTTGTCTCACTGGTTTGTGCTCCTGGGGTTTTTTTTGTCATGTTTAAGTTACTTTAGTAAATGATTATGTTTCTGCCACCAAGTCTGGTCTCCTGCATTTGGGTCCTCCACCACCATCCCTGACACATATGTTCGCCATCATGAGAAAAAATATACAAGAACATATTAAAAACCCAATTTTCCTCAGAGTGGATCTTTAACTCAAATTTAGCACAAATTTACAGCTTTATTAGACAAAAAACTCTTACTGATTTCAAGAAATCAAGTTGAACTGCAATAATTTAATAAAAAAAAAAATCAATAAAATTTGCAACAAAAATACAACTTCCTAAACGTGCAAATATAAGCAAAGACTGTAACATGAGCTGATGGCTGAAAAGAGAAAAAGGCATTAGAAAGGCTTTAGATGCTTTGTATCAGAGTGTTTCTCAGTACCTTCAGAAAAGTCCTTGTTGCACGTCACCTCTTTGAAAATAGTTTGAGTCCAAGTGGCTTATTAATGAAGTGACAGAGTTGATTTTTGGCCAAAAACACTTGACCCAAAAAGGCAAAGGGTGGTTGGATGCACGTTAAGAGTAAATGAAAACAGCAATTTCATTTAGAAAGCTGATGGAGGGTAAATCACGATTATGCTCGCCAATTCAAGGGTGCTGTGCGATTCCACAACCGAGCAAATATTTTTATTGTGCAGGGGTGTGTGGCTCTTTACAGTGAAATTTGTTCCAGCCTGTGTTTACAGTCACCTTTAGACAAAAACATCTGGATGTGCGAGTTTTGTCACCATGAAAGGTTATTCTTTACAATTTCGCATTTTAGGATATCGAATTTGAACTCAGAAACCTCTTGATAAAAAGCACACTTATATTTAAAAATTGACCATGAGAGTCAATCGATTTCACAGAACAAGATTACAGAAATTGTGAAGGTTAAAAGTATCAACATTTTCTCTACTTGGCTCCAGAAAAGTGATTTATTTCTAAGAGAGGAAACAGAAAAAACTACCGGGTTTCCGCCAGAAGGGCCCCCAGTCCAATTATCACCTCTTTTTTAGCTATTAGCCAGCAAGCCACTCTCAAGGACCAGATTATTAAATGTGCGTGCACTACAATGAATATGATACAACACAATCAGTCAGCGTATGAAAACCATCCTTGATCCCCTTATTGATTTGTGTGAGCTGTAAGAGCGTTAGTAAAATTCTCCAGAGGGGTTCTGGTGCTCATCCTCTTATCCTGGACAATAAGGATCAACTGAGTGAGACTGACTAATCTCTCCCTTGGAGCCTAAACTCTTCACCAGAAATGACACTTCATCTTTTTCTTGTTACTTACACATACGCACAAAGATGACGGGAATTAGATTAAGTTGTCTTTTTCATTATTTACCACTCAGTTACTGCTTGCCGCTGTTAAATCCCATAATGCGCGTGATTTTTCGGCTTTGTGCGTTGCGAGACAACCCGGTGAGAATCATTACACGTGCCAAGTTTTCTTTTGTACTTCTTTCAGTTTATGTCACTTTTCATTTGCAGTGCTTTTAAATTAGAGAACCTTCAGTGTTTGATCTTGGCGAGAGTCTCTGCACTCTGTGTTTACGCTGCACTCGAAGAGCAGCACTTTTGAAGAGGAGTGCGGCAATGAAAAAATAAAATAAAATAAAATAAAGGCCTCTTTAAAAAAGCTGCCGGCTGGAAAAATGCCAAAATAGATTGACATTGGTAAGAATCAAGGTTAAGATTTCATCCAAGGAGTGAACACTCGGTACAGCAACAATAAACAAAAACATAACCACAAGTGGTGGACATGGGATCTGGGAATAAGAACACGTTTGAGAAAAATTGTTGAATGTAGGAGTTCATAATGCTCAACGAAATAACCTCTTCTTTTAGGTAGTATTTGATACTGAATATAAGAACCTTAAAGAACCTGCATGCCACTTATGAATATAAAACTACATATTTCCAATGAGAACCATGCATCTTACTCCTACAAAGAAGTCTGGCTTCAACCGTCGAGCTTTGGAGCGCGGCACGCAGAGAGCTTTTCACCTAAGCATAATTTGGCCCTACAGGTAAACACATGGAAATAAGATGTCTGGATGATTGCTTAAAAAGGATTAGGCCGTGCATTTAAACGTTTTTTTTTTTTTTTTTTTTTTTTTTACAGGGATTTGTATGCTGCCTTTACCTTCTGTGAGCCAAAACAGAAAAACAGTAGTTTTCATTCAAATTAGGCCAACTGGGAGGGTAATTGCTTCGTCTCTGTTATCCATCATCTAAAACACTGTGCATTCATAAAACCATTCATATTTTTAAGGACTCGCAGGAAAACACATGCGCAAGCTGTCACAGGCACACATGCATTTGCATTTTTTTTTGTCACACATTATTCTGCCCGTACAGGGATGTTTGAATCCGTGCAGACTCAAGGTGAAAGCTTATCTTGTGCTACCTGAACAAAATACAAGACATTTGCCCATGTAGTGAAACGAAATGGTTAATCTGATAAACTTAAATAGATGGATGCTGCACATAAAGATGTCCAGAGCCAGCAGGTCAGTGACACGCGTGAACCTCTTTGGTATGTAGAGAGCTCTCCCATTGGAATCAGATTGAGCAGAGGGGACCTTTGATTTAAGTCAAGTCGTAAATGCGACCCTGCAAGCTCCCTCTTGGTTTGGCCATTGATTGTGTGCATTTATTGGGCGTACGAGCTAAACTCGGTGCAATCAGAGCGAACGGCACAAGGCCTTCTGACCTCTCCCCATGAACTGAAGAGGGCTGATTATCGAGCTTCTTTCTTATTCAATCTTCACTCATCATTGTTCTGTCAATGGCTCTGCCTCCTAACGACTGTGTGGGTTGGAGTGAGGCTGTCTAACTGACATGTGTATTCACTAACTCAAGCAACGTATATTCGAATGGACTCAGTATAAAGATTGTAGCTCACTCGAGAGCTGAATGACCAAATCATTCCATACATATCTTTTGTTTTGATTTATGCAACATTCTCAAGCTTTTTAATTCCTCCCCTGGTGTTTCGCTAATAGAGTCACTGTATAATTGACCTAAATGATGATTACAATGGATGCATACGTGTACAGCAAGAAATATAGCAGGGAAATGTGCGGGTATGGGGATGTAATAGGAGCAGATCAGCCTTTTGCAGAGCCTCAAGCTACTATGGGGAAAAATGAATCATCAAATGTTGAAATGATTTGAAAATTGTTAATATATGTGCAGCATATCCTCAATAGCTGGAGTTTAATAAAAGGTATTGCTTTTTGTCTGATACAAATTAGTCAATTAGGACAAAGGTTGCTGGGATATTTGACTTTATAATTATGGACAGAGTTATGAAAATGTGAATGCCCTTCTCCTAATTCATCCTTGCAGCAAAGAAAAATGCATAGAAATAGTATTATTGTTGACAATAACAACCATGGAATCTACTTAGAATTTGACCAAAAATGTGACATATTTGTAGTATATTGCTAAGGAGAAACAGATATAAAGGAAAAAAGGACCTTTGACCTCTTTAATTTTATTTCATTGATTGTATATGAGAACTGGACAGAGTGTATGTGATGTCACCCATGGGAAATTGTGAAATGAAGTCTAGTTGCTGTTTTTTTGCAATGACATGGCCATGTTAGAGGCAGAAATCGTCAGTAAGAATTTATTCGTCCAAGTAGGTCAGAGTCGACATTTCCATGGCAACCACTCCTGCAAATCAGGAGTGAGCTTGTTGGAAGTCCACATCCCTACCAATTGAAAGAAGGCTCAGGACAATCGGTCAATCAAATAATTCAAACAGGAGACCATATACGCTTATTGAGGATCTGATTAACAAGTTTATACCTTGAATAACTTGCATTACAAATAAAAGAAAAATCGTAGCGGGGTTGTGCTGAAACAAAACAACAGATCAAGAATGGCTATTCTGATAAATAGAATGAGTGAGTAATGGCTGATTTTTTTTTCTCAATAGAAGTCAATGGGATTTTGGCTTTTTGGAACCAGTAGGTACTTCCTATTTAGATTGCAAGGGGGAAGGGGGTCACTCAGTCCTGTTTTCTATATACAGACAATGTTGTGTAACAATCACTGAATCAGAAATGGGAAGACTTTGGGTTTATATGACCTTCTGGCTGTTTTTCTCAGCACTGTGGTTGTTGTCATCATTTTGGGTAGTCAAGCGAGTCAGGCATTTGCAGCGACGGTTACTGTTTTGACCTGTAAATCTAAAAGCCCCTCCCCTGTTTATAAGCAAGTCAAATTTAAAGAAAGTACCCTATTTTATGCTCATGAATATTCAAGCAATCCACAATGATGACATGTTTACTGTTGGAAAGTTAAATCAATGAGATACAGTAACATAGGAACCGTCTTCATCAAAGTCTCACCTAGTGGACAAACGGAGTACTGCACCCATAAATGGCATTCTGAAATTAAGATTCAATCTTTAAGTCAATAGTCTTTCTCTTTCTGACAGATTTCTTTATATCTATAAAAAATAAAGCATAATCCAACAGTAATATTAAGAAAACATTTTATCTGAAACCAAATGAAAAAGCTATTTTTTTCTTAAGTTTCCTGCGGATAAGTGTAGCTAAATATAAATGAGTAACACGGCCATCCACTTTCAGATTTAAATTAATGAATTTTGCAGCTGCTTTTGTATTGCTCAGGCAACCAATCTTCTAATTGGTAATATAGGCTATTATAGAATTAAACTCATGTCAGTGCAGAGTGAGAAAAACAAAAAAAAAAAAAAAAGGAACAGCCTTTTTGTCCTCCTTTAATAATTATTCTTTAACAAAGAATACAGAAACATGATGAGATAACATTAATGCTGAATTATCAGCCAGTAAGTTTTACAGCTCAGCCCTTGATCTCCCATAACAATAAAAAAATAATACACAGTGAACACGGCTGCAAAGAAATCATGCATGGAGACATAACAATGTTTCGCAAAAGCAATCTTTCCTAACTAGAATTTCTATGGGTTATTTATTTGAGAATTGTTATTTTTCTCGTTCCTCAGAGGCACGTATGCTAATCGTTATATTCTAAAACAAGCTCTCCATTCCCCACACTCATGCTTTCCTCCTTTGTTCCCAAGTAAGACCCTGTGAGGCTCATGTCACTCCCTCAGCAGATGGCTGGGGCAAACTCAAAATGACAAGCCTCGGTTTCACTGATGCTTAAATCATGATTTCATCAGCAGCTGGAAAACTGTTTGTTGCTTTAACCTATTTTTTGTATCTGAGGCTACGCGGATTCACACCTACATTTGGGAGCTATTCCTAATGCTACACCAGTGAAGCTTTTAAATCTTAATATATGATATTTGCCTTGACTCTCTTATGCTGTGTTCACACCAAACACCGATTTGCTTTGCTTCAATGTTAAGTCAATGCACATACAAGGACTTGAGGCACATTTTAAGCGTCGGGCATGGTGCGTTCCAGCAGCATTGCTATTTGTGCGAAATGGCATTTCCAGAATTTAAAAAAATCGGAACTTTGGCGAAGACAACATGTTGCATCAACCAATAAGGATCTCAACTTTGGGCATGTGAGGTGGTCCATGACATGGTCAGCGGCGTATTTCCAAACCAACACAAGAGAGAATCTGATCGTTCTTCCAAAACCACCTGAAGTGTCAAGTTTACGAGCACATTTTTAGACAAGCGTTACGGAGGAAATTTGCTGCTCATCCAAATAATAGAGATGGGTGATAGAATACAGGAATCGATCATTAGCATTTAGAGGGCCAGTATCACTGAGATCGATACCAATACTATTTCCCTGAAATGTTGTGATTACAGAATCATTTTGGAAATATATATATGTTTTTGTTAATTGAGTTTGTAATAAAGCACAGATGTTTGGCAAGTAAAAATGTACATTAGCTGTTCACACAAAACATGAATGTACGTAAAAAAATGGAACATGTAAATGAATAATGGCATATTACAATAAAAATAAGA
Organism: Oryzias javanicus; assembly: GCA_003999625.1. Classification (NCBI taxonomy): domain Eukaryota; kingdom Metazoa; phylum Chordata; class Actinopteri; order Beloniformes; family Adrianichthyidae; genus Oryzias; species Oryzias javanicus. Next base: position 12,858,219 of record CM012448.1, on the reverse strand, counting down.
ACGCAGTAACTAGTGCAGTGCAAACTTTTAAAAGTGGAAAAACATAACAGAAAAATAACAAATGTACATTAAACTAATTGTGTTGTAGATGCATAACTCATTGAGTTATAGATATATAACTCAATAACTTAAAGATGTATAATTCAATGAGTTATAGGTGCATTGTTTATAGAGAAACACATGTTGCCAGATTGGGTAGTTTCCTCCACTGATTTGGCTTGTATTTACTCAAATTGGGCTGGTTTTGTCTATTCTGGCAACAATACAGAGATAGATGATATGCTTGCATGATCTCTATAAGCAAATTTAAGATCTTCAATGTACCTATTGAAGAAACGCTGCAACTAAAGTATCGATCTCCTCAAGCTAGTGTCGATACTTCACCTTGGTGTCGATACTATCGATATCCAGATTGATACATCCCTACCAAATAGGGGCAGCCGGCGCAAATTTGATCCGCAAAATCACATTTATTTTGAACCCATGTTCAAGAACCCGATAATGGCATATTCTTGACACACATTTAGCATTTGGTGTTCACACTGGAGTGCTGCTACCTGATATTAGTACATGTACTTGCAGTTGGAGAGACTTTAAATTTTGTGAAGTTTCAGGCTTTTTCTTTAACTAACAACTTTATTCTGTCATATAATTCCCACTGGGCACAAGTCACAATTATTGTTGATTTTTTATTATTTTTTAAATGGTTAGTACTTCCGTGAAATGAAAAGGATGTTACACAAATCAGAGTCTCTGTTTGGTCAAAGTTTAACTGGTTTAACTTTCAAATGCGTGTTCAACAGCCATGTATACAGAGTCCAAAAACGGACTAAAAAACAAGCTAAATTTGAATGCAAGAGCCTGAAATGCACATTTATGGACATTTACAAAAACTTTTTATTGGAAGAGTTCTCTTGAATGTGCGTTTCCAAGGCCAGTGTGATATAAGAATTACACTTCATCGTGTAATACATTATTGGTCAGCTGAGCTAAAACATGAGTTTTATACTTAACAACTAAAATATAATGGAGTTCGTTTATCACCACTAATAGAATTTGCCCCCACCAGCAGTATAGGAATCTGGTGGACCCATTCAGAATGGGACAGGTGACAAAATTCCTGTCACACAGACCTCAAACAAACACAAAAACTCTGGTTTTATGCCTCACATTACTGGTTTGGTTTCCTCCTCAGCGGTGCCTTGTCAGTCAGGGGCATGACGGCGGCGCCGTCGCTCAGTAACAGCTTGAGAAAGCGTTGTTTGCACTGTGTGGAAGTGCTGAAGCACTGTCTCTTCAGGCTTTTAGTGTTAAACCATTCTGCAACTGGCTAGCAGCGGAAATCCACTGTGGTGGTAGACAGTGTTGTGACAAGATCTATGATCCCTTCAACTTTGAGAGGTAAACTGCTAGAGGATTGTCTTTAAATGTTTCTTTTTTTCTTTCATCGCATTAGGAAAATAAAAGCACGGTTATTGCATGTACTTATTCAGACAAGATATTGGTGTTATTGACAGTATTGAGAAGGGGTGTCAAACTCAAAACACACGTTAGGTCACAGACCAAACAGGATAATGTTCTTTGAACACACTTAAACTAAATTTGTAAGACTTTAAAAATGTGGCTTTTTAACACAGACTGAACCTCGGGACGTGGCCGTGCCGGTACCCTAACCCTAGCCTGGTCCGTGTCCGGTACTGTGTCCGGAATCAGTACCGATCTACATCCGGTACCGACTGTCCAGTACCGACTGTCCGTATCGGGTTAAGGTTAGGATACCAGTGTGGTCCACGTCCTGGTACTGGACCGGTACCGGTTTGTGGCCCGGAGATTGGGGAGCCTTGATTCTATGCGTGAGTATGCAATAACTTGGGAATGGAATGTGTTGCAATATGTTACCAGCGTAAGATAACATGGGGCCTTTAATAACAAAAATAAAAAATGATCTGGTGGGCCGGATCTGGCCCGCGGGTCTTGACTTTGACACATGTGGCCTGAAGAGATATTTATTCAAGCCACTTGATCTCATTACAGCTCTAAAGCACCGATTTAATCAATGCCTGGTGGCAATGCACATTTCAGATAATGACAATTCTGAAAGAAAATCAGTTTTAACCATCTTTGTAAAGATCTGTGTTTGCTTTAAAGACGTTTGCATGAAAAGTAAGTTGAGTTTTAGAATTATAGATGCCTCATTAAGAAGCAGGATATGCGAATGAGGTATAAGGGGAGTGTGTCATTTGAATATTATACAGTAAGTTAGGATTTTAGCCTCTTTGTAACCGTGCATCCACAGCCAACTTGAGCTTTCACGCTAATGTAACATCCTTGTAAGCAAAAATACAAGCAAATGCTCATTATGTGCTTGGAGATTTGAGATTGATGACATACTTGCTGAACTCCTGCAGAGGATGAGACAGGAGTTGACCTGACCTGCAGTCTCTTTTACCAGCCATGCTCCGCTCTGCAGCAGTGTCTGTCTTTATTCTAAGTGCACATTGAGATGAAAGTGGACAGGATGAATGATATGCCAGAGACCCGTTGGGCAATTAATTAAATCAAGGGCTTTGGGTAACTAATGGGTATTGCAACAGAACATAGAGCCATTCTAATGGCCTAAACGCGCTTTTCAGGTGATGAGTCCTTGTTATTAAAGACAAACTAAGAGCTTTCTGTTTGTGTAAGCTTTCAACCTTGGCTCCTCTCTCGTATTCTGTGCTCCGATATTCACAAATTATTCATGATTGGAGATAATAAGTGTAAGCGTCTTTTCAGAAAATCGTCGTCTAAATCACGACCACAAGTTTATTTTTTAATTCAGACACAGTGAAAACTTTTGATTCTTGCGTGCCTTCAAATTAGTGAAAGCAGTGCTTTGTGGAAGTGACACTGTGGACTCCAAGACAGTAAACCCATTCAATTAAATGGGCTTCTCTGATTGCTCCACAGTAACTGGTTGATTAGAGGCTCTTTTTTCTCATACATTATCCAGTTAGTAATCCTTTTTGTCAAGGCTTTTAAATGGAAAATGCTAAATGGAGCCAAAAGATACACAAACAAGAATGAAAACGTGTCTGAAATACTGTAATTGGAGATGGAAAAACCCAGAATTGAACATTTTTTTTATCAACATGACCAGTAGAGCTTTCAAAGGATGGATTATCATATATTGTGAAGCAATAACAATATGATTTGCTTAATGAAAGCTAATTGATGTAAAATCTATTCTGAAAAAATCATCAAAAGGACAAAAGTCAGTTATTATGAATATATAGCCAAAGTATTGATTGGACATGAATTAATCGTTTGTTCAAAATGCTCCAAATGTACTGATAGATTGACATTTGAGCATTTACATGTAACCAGGGCTGAAAGTAAGCCATCATGGTCCAATATTGTGCACCAGTATAAGATCTGGGTGGATGATCAGCTGTGTGTTCAGTCTTTGCCACTTTAACACACATTCAAAAGCACTTAAAAATGTGAACCAGACAGCACTTTATTGCATAGCATCTCCATTTTTTTTTAAATGTCTTATCATCGGTACAAAATGGGATTTACATGTTTATCTCCTCTCACTTTATTCGCTAATTCTGTCGCTTCCTAAAACAAATATATTGAGCATGTGCTCAGGGAACGTTTTATTTGTTGTCTGGGGCGCTCAATTCATTCATGCCCAAGTAGGCATGCTTCTATGAAAGTTGGAGTTTAGTTAGTTTAGTAACAGGACAAAAAGCAATAAATAATTCCTACAGTTTCTGAACACTATTGACAAGTGAAAATAAAGTTTTATGCAGTGGTAGAAGTGAAACAGGCAGCAAATACATTCATTTTTATTAGAAAAAGTAAATAAAAAAAGAACAATGAAGGAAAGATTGTTTAATCTTACTTATCTTACCCTATTTCTTATCTTGTTTATTGGTCACTGAAAAATACAAAGAATTTCCTGTAAAGATGTTCAAATATGATTTTTATTTGGATATTTATTTATTTAAAGGTGTAAGGTGTTGTAGTTGTCAGCACTCCCACCTCATAGTGAGATGTCCGGGGTCAAATCCCAGTCGGGACCTTTCTGAGTGCATGTTCTCTGCATGCATGCGTGGGTTTTCTCCAGGCACTCTGGTTTCATTCCACTGTCCAAAAACAAGCTTCAGGGGTTAATTAATGATTTTATACCATTAGGTGTGAATGTGAGTGTTCTGTGTTATAAGCCGCCATAAAAGACAAATTTTATGATTTTTTTTTTTTTTTTTTGAACCAAACCCATATCTATTCATCCAACATTAGCTGGGATAGGCTCCAGCAACCCCATGACCCTGATAAAATGAATGGCTACATTTGTTTAGTTGTTTGAAAAAGTAGTTTAAGGGAATGACTTGAAATTTCAACACTCAGTTATTTAAACCAAAAAAATATAAAACTGTAATAAAACTGTTGTGATTCTGTTAAATTCAAATGAAAAATATCTATTTCAAGATATATTTTTAAGGAGCAAAAGCATACAATTTCCACCATCCATCCATCCATCCATCCATCCATCCATCCATCCATCCATCCATCCATCCATCATCCATCCATCCGGCTGCTGGAGCCTATCCCATCAACTGCTGGGAAAAGGTTGGGTATGTAAATTGAAAAACAATAAGATCAATCCTAAAAGACTACTTTAACAAATTTTACGCTAAATTTAAATATGAGAAAACTAAAAAAAAAATGAATGAATGAAGACTGAAACATTAGTCTGGATTAAACTGTTCTTCTTCATTAGAAATACTTTAATTCTTCACATCCCCTGTTTTCCTTATTCAGATAGAAAGGACCCAAGCAGCTAACCGTGAGAGTTAATTGTAATCCGACTGCACGGACCCAGTCGTCTGTGCCACACGTTCTGTCAAATCTTTACACTCATCATGATGTTTTTCTCTGCAGCCTTTAATCTGTTTCCTCGTTTAAAAGGAAATTGAAGGAAGCTGTGCCAGGCGTTTCATGGCGTGATCTTGCACTCTTTTTCGTTCTTAACAAAATCTGTAAGAACAGGCGCCATCTGAAGTTGTGATTTCTTTTTAACTTTTGGAGAGATTAAACAGCATCTGTTGATTACGTCTTTTTGGCTTAAACAGAGATATAGCGCTTATCTTTGTTTTGCTCTGCGATGTGGTAAATCTTTACCTGAACCCTATTCAACACACATTATGTTTCAAGGTTCAGAAAACTTTGCTGAGTGCGTGAACTCTGACCTTTTCTGCTGTAATCTCTGTTGTTAACAAGCAGGAGAAGCTTGGATGCCAAGTGAGCTAAAGGGTCTTAATGGATGTGGATTGTAGGTTTACATAAGCAAGGTTGGCTCATAATGATTGCTGTTATACTAAGTCACGCATTCCTCCCTATTATTAAGAAACTGATTGCTACTTTTTTCAATTATTTAAAAGCAAAGGAGCGACTAAGATAAACAGAAACACATTGACTCGTGTTCGGTGGGATTTTGCCAACTTTCATTAAGGACTGCTTCAACAGATGTGAGTTAAATGTGGATAAAGTGACAAACTGTGTGTTACAAATATGGCAACTGTAGTTCGTGGGGGAAGATCTTGATGTGTGACTTTAGACAAATCAAATGATGACTAATCAAAAGCTACTTTTAGAAAATCCTGGTCTAAAACACTACAATGGAGTCATTCATCAAATCTGTATAATAGAATGATATATAGATCGACGTAACTTTTGATCTTTCAGATATTTTCAAGACTTAAATGTTAAGACTTAAAAGTTAAGTTAAAGTTCCCCATGGCAATAAAAAAAGAAAACCTTCCAAAATGTCTTAAAAATCTATTTTCATGTTTATCTAAAGGCACACTTTCTCTACATGGGCGGGGCCAGTTGCAGAGAAATCAGATGATTGGATAAATGGTCTGAATGCTTTCACACATATTGCCTTTCTTGCTGTAGCAAGTCAAATGACTTTTACACAAAACTAATGTTGTTTCATTTCATTGGAAAATGAACATTTGAAGAACAACACAGGAAGTACGTCTAGCATAAATAACAAACACTGTGGCTTTGAGGAACCACAAAACTCCCATTTCTGTCATTACACAAAAAATAACTTCTCCATTTGGGTTCATTTCCTCTTGCTGTTGAAATTACTAACTGATGACTATAAGTGCATTTTTCCTGACACTTCTGATTACTCAGCCTGCCCAGGAGAAAAACTTTGCAACTCTGAAATGTGTGAAGCAGAGGCTAAAAAGCTCACTGACTCAGCTCTGTTTAAACAAAAAAAAGTGTTCAGGACTCTTGAAAACAGCAGCAATAAACACACAGAATCATGTGTTATTGTTCATTCATGTGTGATTATTGTGCATTTTAGCAATGAAAACTATTTAGGGCTGCACAGTGATGGAGCAGTGAGCACCCTTTGTTCCGAGTTGGGAAGGGTTGGCTTCATGCCCAGCTGAGGCTTTTAATGTGGAATCTATATGTAGACCTTTTGAGATCCCCCACCTCCACAAAATGGATTTGTCCTGTGATGGGCTCGTGACCTGTCCAGGGTGTTTCCAGCATTTTACCTGATGACAGCTGGTAGGGGCTCCAGCTTTTCCTTTATACTCTGGGTAGGAAGAAATAAGTCAGTCAGAAAATGCTGTGATTAAAAAAAAAAAGCTTTATTGGATCATTTAACTTGAAGATATTTTGTAAACATTATCATACTGGTCGGAAATCTAACTTATAAATCTGAGACATAAAAATTTGAATAATTATGCTCAATACACCCTCTCTGATTAAAAAAAAAGATTGAACACTTAACCATGACACAGCAGTGAAGACTCTCTTTGGAATAAATGATTCAAGCTATCTTAAAACTGAAGAGGAGCACACTTGTGGTAACGAGAAAAAAGCAAGTGTTGATCTACATCTTAAAGTCAAATTGTTCTTTTGCTGTTGAAAAAAATCCAGCCTTTTTTTTCTTCACATGAGAGATTTTTTAAATTATTTTTCCTCAAATTACATAAGTGAATTAGTATTTTCTTATACATTTTCACTAAATTAGATATACAGAAGGGTTATATACTCCAAATACAAGAAAAAAGACAGTGGAAAATAGTAAATCCAGTTTATATTGACATTTTACATTTAATTTATTTTTCTAAATTAGTTTGAGTTTAAGAAACCAAAAGTAGCTAAAATCAGATTTTTTTAAATATACAAAAAACTTTTTTAGTTTTGTCTAGCAATAAACAAATAGGCAATGCTTAACCCAATATAACCATGTGTATCATATCTGACACACATATTTCTGTGATATCTCATTAGCATGATTCACACTTTTCTTAAAAACCCATTGTTTATGTTGTCTCCCTTGTAGTGTATTAGCATTCCATTTCCTGTTAATTTATAAATGGCTGCCTTCATTAAATCTCAAAAATTTTTTCTGGGAAAAGTTTTGCTAATTTTATAAAGTTCTTGGTGAGAATAATTCATATTTTGCTATTAATTGTATCAAATGACTACATTACCTTGAAAGAAATCAAAATTTGTTAATAATTCTGACTCGATTATACAGTTACACTATGATAAAAATGTGGGAATCACTTTTGAGACGATGAGTAAATAAAGATCTTTTTTCTTGAACTCTAATGTAAATGTTTTTCCAGCTTAAGCTAACGCTGTTGTAAGCATAAACTTTAATGTATCATAATTAATACAATCTATATCACATTAAAAGGTGATATAGCATTTTTTGTGGATTTTATCAAAGGGTTTAAAAACATTTTTGTTAAGGACAATATTATTTTCGGTCAATTTTTTGATCGAGGCCTAGCAGGCTTTACAACAGGGTTAACATGTGGTGTCTTTGTTTACTTGTGTGTAAGGCTGACTTTTGATAATGGAATTGAAGTTTAACCAAAGGGAGTTTAAAAATGCAGAACCACAAAGCTGCCGCTGGCGGGTGCTAGTAAAGAATAAAAAATATTCTTCAACTTTTTGTTTTTCTCCAGTTTTATTGACATATATTATAAGAAAATACACAAAGCTATGCTCTCTGTCCCTGATAAATAAAGTTCCTTTTTTTGTTCTTTACAAATCCAGTCTTTATATATGGAATTACGAAGGCAAAACATTTTTCTTTTTGTTAGAAAAAGGAAAATAATCCCAACATCAAAAGACCTGTATGTTTAACTGTAATTTGTAATCCTGGTTACAATGCACACATTGAATTCTGTGATGTCAGAACAAAATATATTTTGGCAGGTTTGAGCCTTTTGCTTTAAAATACCCAACTTTCTATATGACCCTCATGTTTTGCCATCCGAAGGGTTCCCTTCACATTTCTTGTTTTAGTCTGAATTCAGTCTAAATGTCTGGTGGATTCCTCACATAACAGCATGAGTAAGATGCAAGGCTGCAGAAATTCAATACCTCTTCTAGCATGAAAAATTACCGCTACAATGAAGAGTGTAAAATGACTTTCATTTGGTATGGCATTTTTGGGCAACGTCTCTCGGCTATAGCCTGGAAATGCCTCTGGGTCCCCCCAGATGAGCTGGAGGAAGCGGCCAGGGAGAGGGAAGTCTGAGCATATTTGCTTAAAACACTGTCTTCACAACCAGAATTTGACATTTTTTCTCTGATTTTTTTTTTTTTTTTTTTTTTTGCCCTGATGAAACAGTAGGCTGCAATTACCCCTGGAACTCATTTTTGTATTTCACCCCCAGTCAAACCCTTTAATGCTGAGTGTCCAGCAGTGTAGCATTAAATACCATTTTTAGAGGTTGTGGAATACAATTTTGAATTAGAACCCATAATTTTCCAGTCAAAGATGGACAATTCACTTCTAGACCAATGATCTTATCCAATTTGATCTTCAGCAAAGGATATTTATTTATGACTTAATGTTGAAGTTGAAGGAATGACAAGCAGAGACTTCACTTTCTGTTAAAGCTCATGGACGGGCATGCATCCTAACATGACCAGAGACTTGGTGAAAAAACCTTCAATGCAATTTATGTAAAAAAAAAAAAGAAAAAAAAAGATGTAGAATGCAAAATTCTGAAAACAACAACAAAGAAAATAAGGGAATAAAAAGTCACAAGACAGAAAACGGATGAGGTTCATCTGAGAGCTCGAACTGGTAATGAGTTAAAACAAAACAGCAGGGATAATGGAAAATTCAAGACTAGTATGAATTAAAAAAGGGAGAAAAACCAGGCCCACTATGAGGTGCAGATAAAATTAGGGAGGGCAAGGCTGGATGTGATGAGAGTTTGGGGTATCATTCCATGTGTACCCCTAAAATGCATGGAGAACCACATCTTATCAATTAATCTATATATATATCTATCTATCTGATCCTTTATTTATTTATTTATTTATTTAGTTTTAAATGCCATACATTTTATGCTGATTGGTCTTATTGAATCTACCCTCTGGATTTTCAGAGCTTGGGACAAGCATGAACAAGACACTAGTTCATGCCATGGTAAGGTGGCATTTATCTTTATTTTTCATGTCCATTCATCCTTGTTTTTTTTCTGTTCTTGTATTTTTTTGTGTTATTTAAAATGTTTCTTTTTCAAAATTATCTATGGATTTTCACATTTGTATTAACACCCCCCCACCTATCTACTGTGAGCAGAAATAAAATTTAAGGTGAAGAAAAGCAAAACATAAATTATAAATGTATTATAAAAAAAAGTAAAAACAAAATCACAAATTTAAACATTTTGTGTCCCTTCGAGAATCTCAAAAGTGAATTGGTAATCAAAGCAAAAACTTAATCATAACATTTTGACTGATTGCATTTGACACAAATTCCAGTTGTGTAATTATTAAACAAAGTATCATTTGTTGCCATGGATACTGCAGTTAACACCATTTTCTTTCAAAATGTTTTCCAATGTCATCAAGCAACCCAACAAAGTGAATTTCTTTTTATGTTTTTCAGCAGGTGCAAAACTGCAGAGCAGAAAAACTACATTCACCACAAATGACCTTGATATGAGCAATCCTGTATAATTCAGTGTGTGCTCCTCTCAACGGGTCGGCAGAGAGATGCATGTAAATGATACATGACTCTTCATTTATCACTGTCATCACCTCGACAGAAAGAAGGAAATAACAAATCAGGTTGTGTCACTTCCTGTGTTCAAAAACTGGGGATTTATCTGGATCTTTTAAGCTAAATCTTAACGGTTGCAGACTGGCACGTACACAACCCATGTTTGAACATTTCTGAGCAGTAAACTTCTTCATAAAGTAGCAACGAAATATGCGTTAACCAATTTTAATCATTTGAGCATAAATAGAAAAATACAAATGTCAGTGAACTTGTCATCTTTATGTGATTTTCTGGCAGCTGTGTTTCACACATAATAGCTTTGAGTAAGTTTCTAAGACTGGCCATAAATTACATTGTGCTGCACCTCTTTAATGAAGGCTCACCAATATTATTGGCCATAAACAGCACATTTATTATGTAAAGTGCCTGACAACCAATTTCAGTGCATCGCCAGATAGAGTAAGAGCTTTTATGCAAATAATCGACAGATTTTGTAGGGTTTTGTGAGGACAAACTGCTCTTCCAAATGTGTCATTTTGTGTTGCATTGACTTATTGTCGACAGGGTTTTGTGAAATCGGACTCATTCTGTAAATACTTGCACTTAAGTACTATTTGTCTTCCAAATGTGTCATTTTGTGTTGCATCCTCAGCTACTTGGAGGTTGGAATCATCTCTGAGTTCCATAAAAGCTCAATTGCTTTGGAGCCAACTACCACGGGGCAATCCATCAAAATCATGTGTCTATTGAGACTGATTTATACACGCAAAGAAAAAGCTTTCCAAAAAATGGAAACTACTCTTTCATTTAGCAAGCTTTGACTCTTCCTAAACCTTGAAGTTCCACTTTGATCATCTTTTCTTCTATTGTAAAAACATTCCCAGTGTTTTTTTTTTTTTTAGTATAATGATAAAGTATTTAGGCAATAAAAAAACTGTCTTTTTTTAGGACAGTCTCTGCAAAGCAGCAGGAGTTCACCTAAGACAAGGATGTCAAACTCAATGTGACCTAAGAGTTGCAGACAGGAATGAAGTAATCCCGCCCCCACTTCTCATCACTCATTGCACTCTCTCCTGCTAGCTTACAGCTCCTCACACCCCCAACTTAACATCATCAGCACAACAAAAATAGAAAATCCAGGCATGCAGTTTTGAGCCAGATTCCAGCTCGGACAAGGGAAACGAAGTTGCAGATGGATCAAGTCCTCTACAAGAGGATGCGTCAGAATGGAGCAAAATAGGGAGCTTGGCTCTTCCCTGCTTTGAAGCGGTCTATACCAACGCGCCACTCCCAAATCTGGGTCCCTGATTGGGCTTGTGGCCTGCTGATTGTAGCTTCTATGTCACATCTATCTTTTTTTATAACTAACATTTTTTTATTTATTCTTGATGCACAATAATATGAATAAAATACTCAAAAATGCGATTTTAAGATTAATTTCCTTCAAACGTGTCCTACATCATGAGAAAAATGCCACAAGAACAAACATCAACAAACGTTAATTAAATTGGAGAGTCTTTAAAGCAAACAAAGCATAAAAAAGCAAAAGTGAGCCTTTGAAATATGTAGACAATAACAAATACAGAATATCACTCAACTTATTTATTGAGGGCCAGCAAACCCATCTTTTCTCTGAGTGATACATTTTGCTCAGTATACTTGGCTGAGTACATAAGTGCTTGGCAGTGCCAAAGAATTAATTGTTGGGATGCTGAGTCATGCCCTTTGTCATCTTTAAGTTTTTGCAATCACTCTCCACAGACACTTGTCAGAGAAATACCGACTTCATTTTTCAGTGGTGGACTTCTTAATCACCAGGAAGAAAGGAGGTTGAATTTACCTTTGACTGAAGCTGTTCTCCTTCCTGTGGCAGTGCAGTGTCACAACCCTGTGGCCTTCGCTTCGGACGTCCTGGCTCACCGTCCACACAACGGGGTTGCTGGCTCTGGCTCCCAGGAAGGCCACGCCATCCTTCAGTTTGACCCTACAACATAAAGTTAAAGTTCCTTTAGCTCATGTGTAGGGGTTTTAAATTTGTACTTCACATCTGATCCATCCCCTGGGGGAGCGGTGAGTTACAGACACAACCGGGCTCAGGAACCATTTGGTGGGTTTAACTGCAAATCCAAACCTGTAATGCTGTGTTGAGAAGGGAGGCATTGAGTTTTTGGTGTGACTCAAGTGTGGATTCGAACTCACAACCTTCCAGTCTGAGGGTGGACACTCTACCACAAGTGCACTGAACATACCAAACACAGATTAAAATACAACTAAAAGGGAATACTAGAACTGTCTGTACTACATTCCTTTATGCCAAACATTTCAAAAGCCCATGTCACTGGTTTATTTCTAAAACACAAAAGTGTGTTTTAAATTGCGCCCAACACACATCAAAAAGTACTGACATCAAACACTGCTCTATGAATCATTCACACCCATGAAGCATTCAACAAAAACTTTGTGTTTCTCCACTTTCTGAAATCCAAGTCTTTGGAGTGATCTTTTAACAAGAAGAATACAAGTTTGAGAGTTTTACACAATGTCTTGCTGTTTCTTAGTTCTAACAGCTAAAATACAAACAATTGATAAGAGTTGCATTTCACTGGGAACAGTCCTTTTAATTTCGACAGCTCCCTGAATTTTCCCCTCTGCGTTTGACCCAGTTTGCAGATATCCTCGTTTCGTCTACTACCTTTTTAACTGCTTTCCCACATTTGTGCTCTGGGGCCAACCCTTTCAAGAAGTCACCAAGACACAAACCTTTTGACTTTTCTATTTTAAAGAAAAAGAAGGAAAAGGAGTGGTTCACCAAATTAAGACTTATTACACAAACAGGTCAGTCTCTCTTCACTATAAAGCAACTTTAAAACTAAAGCGTGAAAAACTTAGACTTGCTACAAAAAAGTTACCAGGGTATCTTCATCATTTAGCTGGATAACTAAATGTGTACGACTATGATATTGCATAGGAACATCAAAGCATAGATATTTCCAACCCTGAGGAACACCTTTTAATGTATTTAAACATTGTTTTTAGTTTAGACCTTGACAGATGCACAAATGAGGTTTATTTTTATTGACGGTTGACCATCAAATCTTCTGAAAAGGAATAACCCTGTTGGGTGTGTTTAGGCCAAGTTTTGAGGACATCATATTAGGGCATTGAGAGGGCAGCCTCACAACTGAAAGATGGGAACTTAAAAGATCAACTCTGATTATCTTTTGATAAGAACCTAATATCCGAACTAGAGTTTGAAGCCTGATGCTGAGGAAAACCATGATATACATGCCTCTTTTTAAATTAATATATTTTCATTTTGAGATTAGTTGTCTTTATGTATGTATTTAATTATCAGAAAAAAATGTCAAAAGAACATGTTGAAAACACTATTTTCATTGGAGTGGGTCTTTAAAGTGAGCCCAACGGAAGCCCAAAGTGCCACCGATCCATCTTCTGGCACCCTTTCATGGTGCTGATCCTTTCTGCTTCAGAGGCATCTGTGCGCCCTCTGTATACCATAAAAGACCCGTACTGCAAGGGCGTCGTTTTTCATTCCATCTCTGGGTCTCCCCACAGATAATCTCAGTCAGATCAGAGGCAGATCGGATACACTATGAAAGGGTTAGACGGAGTGGCATAACATATGAGTGATGCTCTAGTGACAGATGACGCTGCCTCCATGTTCTGTTGTAAAATGTTGTTTGCTTAAATATTTCTGACAGTTATTGACCTAATTCCCTGTTTTCACGCGCCTCTGTGTACAACGACGGGAGAGCTTTTTAAAAGGAAAACACAGTTTTAACTGCAGGAAATCCTTTAAGTTTGAAATTGATTTCAATGTTAACACGGCTCATAAGCACCTTAAAAAAAATCAATGTGTGTACGTTCACGCTTATGTGCATTTGTTGCCTTTGCAGGACCACAAATCAGCACAAAAACAAAAAAGTTGAAGTTTCCTAACAGTGCAGCACATACATTAAGTCAGTCTGGTCCAGTATTAAAGTTTATCTCCAGGTTTTTTTTCTACACAACAAGTTGACTTTCATGTCTCTACACTCAAGTCTGCTTTCCTGAAGCCTTAAGAATCCTTATTTTCTCCTGTGTTTTACGCCTCACTTCTAACACCTAACAAGCTTTGACCACAAGGAGTCTCAGAGTTATGTCCCTTTGTTCCACAACATTGTAGTGCATCATGAACACTCAGATGGGTCAGTAGGAATTGTTCAAAGAAAGGGCAAAAATGGATCTAAGAAGGGGAAGGTTCAAGCTGACAGTTGGATGGACAAAAGCTGAAGGAAATAATAGAGTAGAAACAGCAAATGAAGTGGTCTCTGATCCATCCATCCATCCATCGTCCTTGTCTCGGGGGCAGCAAAGATACCCAGACTTCCCTCTCCCCTGCCACTTCCTCCAGCTCTTCTGGGGAGACCCCGAGACATTCCCAGGCCAACCAAGAGACATAGTTTCTCCCCGGTTCTGGGTCTTCCCCAGGCCCTCCACCCAGTGGGACATACCCAGGACACCTCCCCAGGGAGGCGTCCAGGAGGCATCCCGACGAGATGCCCGAGTCACCTCAACTGACTCCTCTCACTGTGGAGGAGCACTGGCTCTTTAAGCTCTCTCCAGGTGACTGAAATTCTCACCCTATCTCTAAGGGAGCGTCCAGCCACCCCACGGAGGAAGCTCATTTTTGGCTGCTTTGTATTCAGGACCTCATTCTTTTGATCATGACCCAAAGCTCATGACCATAGGTGAGAACTGGAATGAAGATCGACCGGTAAATAGAGAGCTTTGCTTTCTGCCTCAGCTCTGTCTTCGCCACAACACACTGGTAAAGCGACCGCAAACGTTGGACACCGCTTCAATCCACCCAACAATCTCATGCTCCGATCTTGGAAATATGAAATAGTTACACAACATTCTGTATTCTCGTATTTTGATAAGTACATTTCTCCCAGAAGTGTCACTTTTTCAGTCTTTATTATGCATTTTTTTGGCTCCATCGACTACTACTCCAGAGCAACTTATAGTCCAAAAATATGGTAAGAGCATGGGGCAACAGATACCCCCTTAACCTGAAAGGAAAAATGAAGATTTAAACTAATTTGAAAAAAAAATAGCATAACTAACCTTTTTCTAAACACTAGCAATATTCCATATTAGTGGAGGAATGCAGCATTTTGTAGGCGATAACATTTTGTTAATGCTCCCGAGGTTTTCGATTCATGCAGCCTGTCTTCATCCATCTTATGATGTTCTAATTTCCAGTATTACTGGTCAAAGTCTGTGGGTGGACATTCAGGCAAAGAGGAAGCGTGACCTCCTCTTCTTCCACGATTGTTTCTGAGAGTGGCTGCTCTTATTATCCTCTGTCACGTGAAATTATCATGAACAACATGAATGGCTTTTGAAGGATCCTTTCCGAAATGACAAATAACTCTCCTCCCAATCCTAAACCTAATAGAAGTGTGATGAAGCTGAATAAAGAAGAAGAATTTAGAAAAAGGTGAGAAGAAATAAATAGTTCACTTCAGTAAAACATGAATGTCTGGATAATTGTTCCTGCACTGTCCTCATTCTGTATCTTTGAAAGACTTGGAAAAGATGGAGAAAAAGCGGAGTGTTAACGGGGGGATAATGATATGACAACCCATGCGGCGGTGCGTGGAAGAGCACAGTCATTACATCTCCCGCTTTTACCAGTCGCCTTTGATCTTATCACGGTTGTGTTGGTCGTTGCTCCTGACGATAAAAGCCGGAGACCGCTGATGTGGAAGATGAAGACTGTAATTAGGGGAAGGCATCTGATTGCTGCTCTCCTGTTGCCCTGTTTTCAAGTTGTCACCTTATCTACAGCACGGTAATAACTACAACTTCACTGGCAAATTCGGAGCTGACATGAAACTGCGGGGGAACTGCATTTTAAATACAGCCACGACGCACTGATCGCATATCAGACGCCAGCTTGAAAAAATATTATAATATTGCTTCCGACTGTGATTCATGACAGCTTTGTTTTCTCACGTTTGCTGAGGTGACAGTACCCTCCTGTTCAATTGGTGCTAAGTTTTAATCTCGTATTTGTTTCACTCAACAATGACAGTTATTTGTGATACTTTTCGGACTAATTTCAACAATTTGGATTACCTCCCAAGTAGTGGCGGAGCTAGATACTTTGGTAATGTAACAAATAACATTAACATTAAAACATCCCTTCAATCAAACAGTTGTATTTTTGTCAGCTTTTTGTATTAAATCAATGTTTCATTTTTTTATTTTCGCATTGATGATTTCTTAATCTTTTTCAATAGCGATGCTAATGTCTTAAAAATTTGCCATGGGGGGTGATTGGACATCACTGCAAGCAAGCAGTAGATGTCCTCTCAGTGCCCTTCCTGCCAATTTTAACCCCACCATAGACATGTAGGGCCGTTGGTGAGAGGGTGACGGGGCATCACTGAGGGCAATCAGGAGATGTCCTGTCAAGGCCCTACTCACCAATTTTAACTGCACCCTTTAGTACACACACCTCTAACACCTATAAATATATACTCTAACAAACAAACATGCATGCATCACACAAGAAAGGTGGGACCTTCGACTTTCTGTCTCCTACCCCATCCCTGGCGAGGGGGCGGGGATTCTCGGCCTGGTGGTCTTGTCTCTTGGGTGCCGGTCTCCTAGGCTCGGTGGTGGGGATCCCCGATATTGAAGATCTAGAGCTGGGGATCAAACTACATCGGAGCCTGTGGTGTCCAGGTCTCAGTGGTGCGGATTCCGGTCCTTGCTCTCGAGAACTGGGCCTCTCCAAAAACTCCATCAGTGATCCTGGTCGGACCTTGTTTATATCACTCTTTCGGGACCTCCGTTTCTCTTGGGTGTGTCTTTGTTAGGCGGCCCCTTCCTTGCTCCCCCCTGGACCTCCCGCGGTGCAAGCGGGCAGTTGTCTGGAGCATGGGTCTCCCTTGGGGAGCCCTGGCTCATACCTGGGGTGGGGCGGGGGGATGCTCGGCGCTGCTGGGTGGTGGTGGGTTGTTCTTCTGGGGTTGGGGGGGCTCTCCGGGGGTGGGGGAAACGACCCATGGCCCCCCAGGAGCCCCGCCCTTGCTCCCAAAACACTATCGTTTTTTTTTTTTAATTATCCCAGGCATTTCCTTACAGAAAACAATGATTTAATCAAATAATTAAGTTGTTAGGTTTATGGATTGATCGGAGAAGCGGAGCTCTGAGGAATCACTATGATACTGTGCTTCCCTTTTAGTTGTAATAACTCGCAGTCCTTTTAGGTCATTCTTTCTATTTCTGTCTTTATAATACAATCGCCTCACTTGATATATATTAGCTTACACTGTATTTCATGTATGGGCCCCAGTATGTGCCATAGAAATCAAGCAAAGGGTCTAAATTAACAAATGGCATATTGTAAATGAGATTGGTTTAGCTAATGTGATTTCTGGGAAGGGAAATTGGGGGTGGTGGCGGTGGTGGGGGAGGCAATAAAGGAAAGCAATCTGAAAGGAGACCCTCTTTCACAAGCATCAGCACATGAAGCTGCCTCATTAATTCCATGAAACCTGCATCAGTGCGATGAGGACTCGCGGACGACAGCAAAAGGTCTCAGTCTCCATCTGCAGCGCCCGACTCGTGTGGCGAGGCGACGCAGGTCAAATGACACCTGATTGCACTAGTTTATGCAGTTAACGAATAAATGACTGCTTAAATAAGAGCGAAAAGCAAAACATGAAATCTCACCGGTTCCTTTGAGTAGATGCATATTGGATACCAGAAATTCAACAAATCAAGAAACCCAACCATGCCAGAAAGTTCTTACATTTTTGATTAAATATTTGTTTCAAAGAAATAAAGTCTAAATTGTTCCAATTCCTCCCGTGTCACCCCCTTGTGTCTTATCTCCCTCTTAATTTGTCTTCTCTTCTGCATCCTGTCTTCAAAATGACTAAATACACCAAACAGGACAAAGGAAACTATAAATGTCTTTTCTGTCTTGCAGTTGTGGCAAACTGTAAAATAAGGTGTGTAAAATGTATCATGGCATTAACATGTTTAACAGGAGTTATTCGGAAACAAATAGTATATTTAACCTTGATAGATAACAGCTGTGAACTGTGCTTCAATGTGAATCCAGGCTACTATTCATATGCACACATAATTAAGCCAATAAAAGGCGTAACAAGTAAATCCCTTTATACCTGGTGAGGTCACTCTGCTGGTGGTACTGTTATGATGTGGGAGTATGTTCTTGTTTATTTTAAAGAGTTACTTAATAAGCACAAACATGAAAATCATAGTGATAATTGCTGCTGTGTTTACAAGTACTCGTTTTTAACAAACTGCAAAATCTGACAATATTAGAGACAGACTGTAAATAAAGGTGCATATCTTATATCTGGGCGTTGCACACCTGTCAGCCTCTATAATTTATTCCTGCTATCTGTTTCCAGATTCTGCTCATTTTGACAATGACAAGAAAAAAAATGCTACAACAAGCCACAGATTTTACTCTCCTAGATAAAGATTCAAATATAGATAGGTGAATAATTACAATATATTTAAAGTGTAATTTTTTTTTTTTTTTTCTGAACAGATTAATACATTAAATTTTTTTTTAAAAAAGCTAACCAACAGATAAACCTAGACTGGATTCCAAAATCAATAAAATGTGGGAATTGTATTTCTTTCATTTATTTATTTAACCTGTTGCTGAAGACCAAAATAAATTGGACACTAAACTGACTAAAGGTTGTGAACACTACTTTTTCTCTTTTTTATGTTTTAATGACCTTTCCCTATTTATGTGTGTGATTCAAAAAACGTAACAAAAAACTGAAACAGAACAAAGCCTTGAGTCTTTAAAGTCCCCCTCCAATGAAAATCGCGTTTTTTGAGTTTTTAACATGTATGTGTAGGATTTTTCTTCTGAAAGAGAAAAACAATATAACAAGAAATTATTTTGTGTTTGCATTTCAGAGTATTTCTCCTTTTAAGTCGCTGTTATTCAAAGGACCCGAGAAAAAATCTGTTTGGATTCCTGAAACTTACTTACGTCACAAAAGCTAGCTAGCCCGGATGCAGCTGTAGGGGCTGGAAAAGATAATATAATGTCCCACTTCTGTGCTGTAAAGGATTATAATTCAGTGAAATGCCATACTGACGTTAGCTTTCATTATTTTCCAAAGGAATCTGAGGAAAAACTGGATTGGATTTATTGGTCATAGCAACGTCAATAATTATTCGATTTTTTGCGGAAAAGAGACATTTTTCAACTGGACGGAGCCGCGGGTGATTACATTGCCTGCTCGTATCTTATTTGCCTTCAAGACAGGACTTTTTTTTTAAGTTGGCCTCACATATTTAAAAAGAAACTGAAGCATTAGCTGTCATAAATATGCTGTCCGTGTTTGATCCACCTGTAGCGGTCAGCTACAGTCAGCAGCAGCAGCGGTGCTCCTTACAGCAGCGAGCTGCTAGGAGCACCGCTGCTTTCTTTATTTAGAATCCACCAGGTGGTTAACTGGACACCGGAACCGTTCTTAACACCTTAACACTTCGTCTGCATCTACAAATGTCAGCACTGGCGGCACGCATTTAGAAAATGACGCACGATTTTCATGGGCTTATCAAAGTGTATGTCTTGCTAGTATGTCTGGGGGGGATAAGGGGCGGGGTTACACAGCTCAGCACCACAAGCCACATCCACACAGAGGAATTTTTGGAAATGAATGCTTCAGAGGAAAAATGACTTTTTAAGACATTTAGGATGTGGAATTTTTGTTAAAAACAAAACACAGTCCTAATTATCATTTAGAGAAAAAAAAATTGTGGGGACTTTAAAAGCTTTTTTGCTGGATTAATGCTGATGCTCAGTAGACAGACAAAGAGAAATGGATGTGTGAAGTGGATATTCTTATCTGTTTTACAACTGCTAATGTTCAAAAGGAAACCAGGCTTGTCATCAATAACTTGTACTGTCAGTAGCAAGATGCCAAAATTGATGTGTTAACACTAAAAATGTGGGGAAAAAATTATGTTGGCAACATTTTAGAAATTAATAGTTTAACATGTCAACCCCATAATACCAAAACCTTTTAAAGTAACTGCTTTTGAAGTCTTTACTTTTATGTATTATATGTAATAGAAAGACTTTGAAAGACCACAGCAGCATACTAAACAGATAGAATGAAAAACTCAAACTCTTCATGCAGAGAACAGAACAAATGTCTTTTATATGTTTTTTTATAACCAGCTGGTCACAAACACAGTCAGTAAAAGGTAAAACCCTAGACAACATACAGTTCCATCCTAAAATGAGGGCATAAACACTACAGAAAACCAACAACACAATATATGAAATACACATTCTCTGTGTTGGTACTTTAATCAGAACTAATGTTGCTTACAAAATATGTGCATCAATTTTAAACTTTACAAACTTTACAAGTTTTTCATTTGTTGTGTCCTGAAGCAAAACAGACAAATAGTTCCTAAAATCCAAGTGAGTTTGGCAGGTTTTATAGAGTCAAAAAAGGAGGTTATGTATATTTTCAACACTCAAAGTGTATATTTATTTATCCATTTGTATTTTGTGGCAAATCCTTTACTTTCATTCATTTTTAAGAATACTTTTTTAGTCAGCCAACTCCTGATAAATTGAAAAGCAGTCTTGGTAAAACCTACATCTAACCAATTATCCTCTATAGCACGTGTCAAAGTCACGGCCCGTGGGCCAGATACGGCCCCAGAGGTAATTATATCAGGCCCCTGGGCCATGTACGTATTTGTATAATTTTGACAGAGTATTTTAGGGGAGGAAAATCTTTTAGGACATTTATAAGTAACAGTTTTTAAAATAAAATGACATACAAGTAAATACATTTGAGATTTTTTTCTTTTAACATTTACTTTATTTCGAACTTGAATCATTTTGACAGAACATGTTATTATGGAGAACAAAATATTGAAAGTTATTTAAGGTTTAAGTTGATTTATTCTGGAATAATATTCCTGCCTCTTATAATTCATATTTATGCTTAAAACGTTACATTTTAAAAGTCTAAGAGTTTGAACTATTAAGTTTAGTTTTTTTTTTTATTATTCGTTCACTAAATGTTTGTCCCGCATCCTAATGTGTGTTTTAGATTTTGAACCCCTGTGGGATTAAGTTTGACACCCTTCTCTACAGTGTCGTGAACAAACATAAATCCTTGTTTCTGTCTGCGAAAAATAAACTGCATCCACTGCAGCTTATATACTTTTAATAGAAACTAGTAATTGCTTTGTTGTATTTAACCAGCAAATTCACATATTTGCTTAAATGAAAAACACAAATGCAAAAAAAAAAATAACAGCATTTATATAAGGAGCATGAATCCATTCAATTAAATCTTGTCACAAATCTATATCTGCAACTTGGAGACAAAATTAACAGCTTGTTTTTAAAAAACTGGACACAACTTTTTTTGGTTTTTCCTGGAAAAGTGAGATTGTCTCAACAATAAAAGGTAATAAAAAAAGTTTCAGTTCTAAAGACAGTGGGGGGGAGAGACAAGTCTAGTGTGAGAGGTATGCAAGCAGAAAAACTCAAGCTACCAGGCTGCGATTCGAAAGGACAGGTATTCTCTCAAACTGGATGAAAAAAGGCAGATGATTGGAAAAAACCATCAAAAGAAGACAAGAGCTGCAGAGAGGACTTTATTGAATAAGGGACTAGAATAATAAAAATTGCAGCCTGCAATGGCATATGCTGTCTGCTCTGATCTAACATTTGTAACAACAGAGAGAGATCAATGTCATCCTCAAGAGGCTATTTGCAAGGTTATTTCACCCACTCAACTTGAAGCTGAAATAATAAAAATGAGAAGAAACAGGAGGAAAATGGCTCCCTGTATTGCCATCCAGGTGATAACAGATCATTACTTTGGCAACAATGGAGACACAGACCTGGGGGGACTCAATGGACGTAACACACACACACACACCCAACCCTGTGTCTATCTCATAACACATTCAGGGAATGGTGGACAAAGTAAACTTTTTTTTTTTTTTTTTTTGTGAAGTTGAAATAAAGTGAGCAAAATTGCCCTGTCACAGAGAAAGCACCTTTGGCTCCTGCATCACAAGAAAAGGCGGAGCCAGTCGCCACAATCAACAATCCACCAAAACACTTCAGAATGCGAATACATTTTCAAATTTAAAAGCATCAAAAGGCCTTATTTTCTTTCAAATATCTCTCTATAGCATGAAATTTCCCACAGAGCACCGCATGTTATTGATTCTCTTCTCTTTAATGCAGCTAAAACTACTAATGAATTAAAATCTAGAAGCTGTTGCTCCTAAAAAAACACTTTTTCTTTCCCTCTTGATAAAAAAAAAAAAAAAAAAAAAAAAAAAAAAATAACAAAATAATCTCAGTCACCTCTGGGGAAAATTAAATTAATCAGGAGCTAGTGACACATAAACCAGGCTGGGACCTGGACCAATAAATTAATAAGGTGAAACAGGGTTGCAGAGGAGACGCTCTGAGTCAATTAGCTGAGGAGTAGTTGCCTGTGGAGTGTTTTTAGGGCTGAGTGGACATGGGCAGATGTGGAGATAAAGAGGGAGCTAATTCAATTAATGAGCTTGATGCTGCTCTTTCCATTATCAGAGCCGGTGAGAAGTGCTGGTGCATGGCAATGCAGCGAACGGGGGACAAGATAAACACTATCAGATGAAAAGCGCTCGCCAGACAAAGCCCGTCTGCACCCGCCGCTGCGTCTTGACTGTTTTATCCCCTGAAACGTTCCACTATTTCCTCCCCGCGTCAGCCTCTCTGCAAGCTACGCTCTGCTTCATTAATGCATTCACTTCTTAAAAAGGCATCAGAGATCCTCCACACTGTTAGTCATGCTAATTCATGTTATTTAATTACCTTACTTTGGTGGGTAAACTTTCATCTGGTAATTTGAAGGTCTACTGACTGAAAAGTCTTAATTAAGCAAAGTGCGTAGAAATAATTGGCAGTTTGTTGGAGCTTTCTTAGTTTACTGTTTTTGGCCCAGCACACGCGTAATTAAGACTCGATGGTGCATGAGAACACTTTGGGAAAGTTTTTTAGTCTCGCAAGCAACGAGGTTTGTGTTGGTCCAAATAGAGATCGTGCATGCAAGGTCGCTCCCGAAACGACATCGAACCACCCACTGTCACACTGATTAGGGCAGCTGGCACACTCCAAAGTGCTTGATGTAATCATCCAAAAAATGTGGGTTTATAAATCAAGTTCAGATCAGAAGGGAAGGATAGCGTATAGCTTTAGAAATATTGATTAGCATGCAAGATGGTTTTCTGCATGGATTTGGCCAACATTTTATTTTAGGGCACTTCTTTACTGATTTAATTTGATGGAAAACTACAGTCTAAAACCAAAACATCTTTTCAAAACTCAAAATTCTTTAATATACGTGTAAATAATTGTTTTAGCTGTGTCAGTTGTAAGGTCAGATCATTTGTGATGGAAAACCCCAATACAGCTGAAATACTAATAGATTTAGCCTCAACCAATGAAACTTTTCTTTCTTGAGGACTATGAGTTAGATTTGTGGACTGGATGTAAGTTGAGAGTGGAATAATACTGGACTATAATGGTAAATATCAGTGACACATGAAGGTGATGAGTTAGGGTTGCTGACTCCATATCTGTCCTGAGGGTGGCAGTAGATAAAGAGGGTAGTCGGATTCAGTATGAATAAACAATTCTACATAATACTGAAATGATCACAAATCCTTTCATACTCAGTTCATGTTATGCTCCACGTGTGATGGACCGCTCCGTCCCGCTCAGTGCAACCCCTCCAGCGCACACTCGCCCATGCTCGCCCTCAACGTAAATGACCGTTCACGTGCAGCTAGCAGAGGCTACTTTATAAATAAGAGCACGGCTCCCGGGCCTGGAAGGAGTCAGAAGGGAAACAGTCGCAAAGCTGTGTCGTCCCTCTTGACTGTTGTCGTGGTAGATCGGTCAAAGTTGCGATGAAAATGTAAGATTGCAGAGTGAGGAATAAATATCGACTTTGCATGAATTTGCTTTAAGTTAACTAATTTTTTACTGATTTACAAAGAATTGTTACATCCTTATAAATTATGTTTTTGTTCAGTTTTTCAATTTTTGTCGTGCATGGCAAAAACGGACACCGTTGTTATCTGCAGTGACGTGCGTTATGCATGTTTTGCTTTGACATTGATACATAAATGAACTTGGAAATAGAATTCCTGAATTGTGAAGGGACAGATGTCAGATGCAGACGTGGCAGAGGCAATGCAGACATGATGATTAATTAACATTGTATGTTTGTGTCAACATAATGCAACAGAGATGCAACACAACAAAGATCCTAAAGACTTAAACTCTTATTTGATAGACCTTCTTTTTTATTTCTCTTTGACAGGGATCCAATCAAGCATATTTTCTACTATAATAACATAACCCAAAATGGTATGTCTACCTAAGTTGGACATAGAAACCAGCAAGTTAACCAACACAAACTAGTGCTAAAGTAAAAAAAATCAAGTCCAGAATTCCAGTAGTTGAAGGGACAGAACTGATGAATGGAACTGCATGGGGAAGGAGCATTGCATCAGTCAGTAAATACATTTTTGTTAGTAATTAAGCACTGTAGTTGATGCAGAAAGAACAATCTGGTACAGAAAAGGTCAGACCTGAAGTAGCCTCTGACTGAAGACACTCTGGGGTGAACAGTGTGGTCCATTGCAACTCATGCAAGAGTCGTCTGTCTTCCAGCAGTTCCAGCAGTTTTAGGCTCATCTTTGGTACAGAACTATCTTATCAGCTTATTCCTGGACTCAGTGGCTCTACAACTAGCACTATAGCCTCACAGAGAGAAGATTGAGGTTCAAGTCCCAGCTGGCACCTGTCTGCGTGGAGTTTGCATGTTCTCCTCAGGGGTTTTCTCTGTGCACTCCGGCTTCCTCCTACAGTTTAAGAACATGCTTCATAGGTCAATTGTCTTCAGGTGTGATTGTGAGGGTGTGAAGCTGCATCAGACTGTCAACCTATTCAGGGTGTTTCCGGCTTAACTGAACCCCAGCTGGATTGATCCAGCAACCCAGTGACCCTGAAAGGGATTCAGAGGGTTCAGACAATGGACAGACTGACAGAAAGATGGACAGAACAGCTGTGAAAATGACACCATTCACATGTGATGCGACCAATGAAAGACTTGGCATCATATCATTCCAGCCAAGCACAAACCACAATGATTACTTTCTCCTCCATGATCAATTTTCCAATGGTTCGCACTTCCGTGTTTTGAATAGGACCTTACCCATAAGTTGCCTCTAAATCAGAGTCCCTAATTGGTCAAAGTTTAGCGCTTTAACAATTTAGCTTTTAAAAGTTCACACAGCTACCAAACATGTTGACTATTTACTATTTTTTGTCATGGTTGATTCCCCCAGATGGTCCAGTAATAAGTTGCTGCTCAGGACTTATAAGTGTTTTACTACTTTTGCAGCATAAGAGTTAACCTAAACCAACGGGCTCTTGAGAGGACTGCAGGCTGTAGTTCACTAAATCAGTTGGACTTGATGGACTTTAGAGAACCGTTCCCAGACTGGAGACTGGGAGACCAAATCCAGTTAGCACTCTGAGCCCTCCAGGAAGCTCAGAGTACCTCTGGCCATGTGGGAGACGAGGACAAAGAGTTTGCGACCGGATATGGTCAATGCACTTGGTCTGATGTCAAAGTTGGAGTTGTGAGTTGGAGAAGAGCAAAGCCGGTGCAATTGATTTGGATTACTATTCCACATGCACAAGGTACTTAGTTTATATTTAATTTACTGTCCGAGTGAAGCGACTGTGGAGTTTTTGGTCTCTACATACACGAACAACGATTCAGGCCTGCTACGTAGGTTTAAATAAGGGTTTGCTGGCTTTAGTTTAGTTCATAACTGCTTAGTCCAGGTACATTCATACTAATAATTTTAAATGTGTGCAAATTTTATGTTCTCACATACAGTAGAGTGTGTGCTTTATCCCCTTCCATAAATTGACATAGATAAAGAAAATACTACTTAAAGTCTAAATAAACCTGATAAGAGAATACCAACTCTGAGTCCACTCATTTATTACTTATAAGAAGGTCTACAAATAGAAGTGGTGGCTTAAAAGCGAGTCGACGTGGCCGGAGTGAATGTACCTTGAGAGTTTTGAACGCAGGGGTTCGAAACACGTATTTACACACAAAGATGCATAGACTATGTAAATAGTTTATAATGTCGATGTGAACACGTACACCTGTTTAAATGGACTTTTCATTGTAAGTGGTCACTTAAACGTAAGCTTGGTGGGGCCGGTGAGAATGTAGCCTCGGACTAGTAAAATATTTGCAACATAGAACTGTATGTAGTTCAAGATCTATAATCAGTTTGCTGATACCATTTATTTGAATGTGTGTTTTGAATCTTTTATTGATAGACTTGTTGCAAAAAAATCTTTGTTTTATGAATTAAACATGGACAAATTGTCTTTTTAAATAATAGTTTTGCTTCCTTTACAATCGACATCGTCTCTTCTCATCTTCCTCAAATCCATTTCTGGTATACGGATGAACATGAATCATTAAACCAATCAATGACCTTTTGTCTATGAGACTCACTTGGTCAATTTGTTCACAGAAAGGCATCATAAAGGTAAGACTTCAGACTTTGGAGGAGGAGAAACAATAGAAAACGACTCCAGAAGGTATAACCGTTGCAATCATATCTCAGCCATCATCCATAGCCTCTAATTTTATCTAGTTGGAGCGGGAGAAGTGTAGGAAAATTAAGTGTTGTGTTGGGCTTATCTGGCCCTTTACAGCACCCTTGTGAAATGTCAATTTCCTTTCTCGCTGCCATTGACCGCCTCCTCATCTGTCTTTTTTTTTTAACAGATCAATATCTGTGTGATCTGAGCTAAAGAGTGAATGGAGTGTTTAAAGGATATCAGATCAGTAAAATGTTAAAAGCTGCCTCTGTCATGAGGGACAAAGAGGATCTAAAGGGAGTAACTATAAAGGGAATTTTAGCATCACCTGTAGTCGTCTGAGTTTTGTCACAAAAGGCTGGATGGATTTAAGATCAAGTGGTTTCAGGGACGAGTGTCCTTTCAAGGAAAATGTGTTAGATAAGGTAGAATTGTTTATTGTCTTGGGTATTTATTTTTTTTTTTTTTTAATTTGGAAGGGAAACCAATTGATTGACAGGAGAAGGCTGGAGCTCTGGGAACAAACTCTCACCTTTTAAAAAACAAGATTAGGCAAAGTGTCAGAGGAGAGCAGCCAACTTCAAAGACGGAGAGGTTGGAAATGTAAGCTGGCCGTTGCCTCGTGGCACGAACAAATCCGTGACAGATCAAAAGCAATCACACGAGCATGAGCAATGAGAAAGGAATTTTGAATCCAATTCAGGAAGCTCTCGAGGCTTGTCAAAGGGAAAAAAAAAAATGGGAACATTTCATTTGAAAAACTGGGTGAGGTTTCATACACCTTAAGTACATCTTAGCGCTAAAGAAACCCCCACTTCACACTAAATGAATAATAAACTGCGAGGTCTTTCTGCCGTCTGATCTGGAGATCATAATGTTCTTTAATAAGCATCAATATAATCTGCATCCAGCTGCGTTTTAAGCTGGGAAAGCCCCCAACTTCCATCTAAATCCTTAAACAGAAAACAGGGCATATAGAAAGCAGATTGTTGGATAATCTACAATAATAACAAAATTCTTTTTTTTTTTTTTTTGGTCTCGATTTTTATTCCTCTTTTTAACATGGCATTCAAGCGGCCTCTATGGGGGAGCCCATTTTTAACTGTGAGGAAATTAAAGTCCCAGTTGTAAACACTGAAAAGAATGATAAGCCTAATCAAATTAGGCTTGTGCAATCTCAAAAATATTGCCTTGTAAGCAAAGGCTGTAAGCATGCCATAATGTTAATATGATTAGATAGCACTAATGAAGAGCCTCAGTTAATTTAATGCTGTTTGGGGATACAAATAACAGATAAGCCATCATACAATACAAGGAGCAGTCAGATTTAATTAAGGCAGTATTTCTTTAAAATGGTATATAAAAAGAAACAGATTAGAGGAAATGGAACTAAAGTTCATAAAAATTGAATAAGTCACATATATGACGGATTTAAGCACTAGCTTTTCAGCTGGAGTCTGCCCCAAACTCTAGCTCTTTCTGTCACCTTAAGTTTCAGTCAAAGCGGAGATAAAAAAGAAAAAAAATGTAAAAAAATAAAGTCGGGTCTGGGATCTTCTGACAGCAGACGGCTGAAATGACACCCGCTCTGTTTGTGTGTAACCCACTGTAAACATACAAAGCCGACCAAACCGGATGATGACACTCGGAGGCGTGACAGTGCAACACCCGCCGTGGCCTACAGCTAGTGGTTTACAGTGCATCACAGCTTGGCTCATCACGACTCCGAATGTAAAATTCAAGAACGTTGCCAGTTCAGTGCCCTACATGTCGGATATTTCCATCCTCGCATGAGTCACGGGATTTGTAGAGCAAGCGTGGCTTTCTTGATAATTCGAAATGTGTGTCAGTTTTATACTTTTTTTTACGTTTAATTATTTTTCATGTTTGGAGGAATTTATTCCAAGCGGGGTAGCAAAATAAACCTTCAGTTTTCCTTTAGCCCTAATGCAGGATTTCAAGAAGTAACAACTACAGCTGCTATGCTGTAGATTATAGTTGAAGGAATGAGGTCATGTTGTATTAGACAGAAGTGAGATCCCCATGGCTACCATTTGAAAGGAAGCCTAGCCGGTTCCATACAGGATGCAAACACACAGCCGCCGCCGCCTCTAGTAAAACCTACTTGACACAAGGTTGCATCCAGGAGATAAAAATTAGTCTGCATTTGCTCTGAGGGGTTTGGATGGATGATCCAGGGGCTGATCCAATATTTGGATGGATACAGAGGAGGGAAAACAGAATAATCTCAGGATATAGCAGGGCAGATTATGTCAAGTTGGTAAACCTAATGTAGAAAGGACCACACAGATTAACTTGAATGGTCTTTCTGGTGCATGAACTTGTCACACTCTATAACCCCAACCTTAAATTTGCCCTTGAAAAGCTGTGAGATGCAATTTTTGTGAAACTGCAGAGTAAAGAATGATGCAGACGATTTTAAATGTGTTACAAAATCCAGAGGCGTTAACTCTCTTGCTTTGTGGTTTAAACCAGGGGTGTCCAAAGTCAGGCCTCGAGGGCCGGTGTCCCACATATTCTTCAACCAACCTGCCTTTGAAGCTCCTTGTTGGCTAAACACACCTGATCCAGGTGATTAGCAGCAGATAAAACAGGGTTTCTGGAAAAACCAGAAGGAGGCTGGCCCTGACTTCAGACAATCGAATGTTCTTTGATTACCATTCCACCATAGTGGGATATTTATGAAATTGTTTTTTGGGTTTTTTTTATTTCCCATCTTGTGTTACCATGCAAAATATGTTTCATGTTTGGTGATTCTGGCTGGACTTCATGCTGTACTATTACAGAAAGTGAACACGAGTTTTAAGGGAAAAGCTGAATGGGAATGAGATTTGAAAAAGGAAAGCAGAAAAAAAAGATAAAAGTCCCTAATATTACTTTTTTTTTTTAAAATTCAATTCATTTATAAAAAGTTGAATGACAGTTATACATATTTTTGGGCAACCTGACCACCACTAAAATCACAACTTTTATTCTGTGTTCACACCCAACGCGATTTACTCTGCAGGGTTGTCCAGTTTCAATGTTATATTACTATTCATGTCTCACGATACGATACGTATCACGATGCATCCCAAGAGTGAACCACGGCAATTTTTTACAATTTTCTTTAAAGAATATTACTTAGAAAAAAAAACTCTACCTGAATATTAATGCACCTTTTATCTTAATAAAATGGTAAAAAGTCATTTTGTTTAATGATCACACTGCTAAGCACTGCAGCTGTATCTCATGAACACATTTTTTTCACTGAATTAAATTCATGCTGCTTTTCTTTTGGCAAATTAAGAAGTATTTGTTCTTAAATGGAACAACCCAAATTGTTTGATTTCCACAACAAAATATTTTTCAATATAAGAAATAAAAAATAAAAAAAAACGATGCAGCTTTACCGATAAGGTTTTTAAAGTTTGATTGAAGAAATAGAGTGCTATAAAGTGCTGGGGTCGGGGATTTAAGTAGAAAACAAAAGTTAAATGCTGAACTATTCAATTCAGTTCAGTTCAGTTCAGTTAAGTTCAATGACACAAACATTTTTTGCCTCATTGGACAAATGTGTGCTCATAAATAGTTAAGTGAATATCGTCTTGTTAACATTTTAAAGAGACGGAAACAGCAGAAAGTGACCAAATCAGACGGAGCTTCTGCAGTAGATCGTGAACCTCACCGTACTGGGAGAGTCTCTGAATAATCTCATGAACCCGGATGGTGGTGACGTGTACCAATGTTTTGTAGAGCTCTTCAAAATAAATAAATCTGATCCTTTAACATAATGCGGGTCCTCCATGAATTGTCAATGAGCTTAACCCAGACATCTCTCCATAGATTGATTAGGTTAAAAGATTTGGCAGTAGCTCCTCCCACAAGTTTGGGGCGCCAAGTTTATGAACACAAGTTTATGTTTTTAGGGTTTTATTTATTTTTTTATTTGTTTTTACGTCTGTGTGGAGATTGTAAGCAGCTGGCCGTTTTTAAATTTCCTTCGAGATTAATAAAGCTATTCATTCATTCATTCAATTTTGGGCAAGTATCAACTAATTCTAAATAGAGGCGGTCAGCATAAATTTGATGCATGAACTGTGTTTGATGTGAACATAGCTTTAATTAACGTCACCCACTTTTTTGCAAGAACGTGCTAAAATGTCAATTTCTTCAATAATAATGCATGTTTATAGTCTGTGATGTTTCATCAAAATGGTTGTAGACAAAACAAGGCAGTTTCTAAGTTACCTTTTTCCAAGTATATATTTTCCCATCTCACGTCTTTTTATTGAACAGTTTGTGATACTACTATATATTCATTCTTTTCTTTTGAAATAATTTTCCAAGAAAAGCTTTTCTTGTGTTTATGTTTCTAAGGTGTCACTGTTACCATTGTACAAAACTAACTGTATTTATTAATTTGCAAAAGATTTCAAATTTGCAGAACGAAACTCTGCATAAATGATGCCGAGAGCCCAGAGGTTGACGAGGGACTATTCGCCTTTTGAGAATAATTCATCCACATCCTGGCGACTCAAAGCGGCTGATGAGTAGTCAGGTGATCACGAGTCACTTATTAAAGCCCATCATTCTGTTTCCCCGCGATTGGAGATGATTAAATATATCGAAAGTGTTGAGCCAATTGACAAGGAAGATTACATCCACTCTACTAATCTGTTAGGGCGCTGCTGTAATTGGGACATGAATAAATCCCAGACAAGACAAGGTCTTAAATGACTCTCTGGTGTGATTACTATAATCTGTACAATGATGTACAGATTATTATATTCATAAAGAAAAAAAAAAAAGCATTTAAGTCTGTTGAAGTTTGAAGTTGGCAGGTCAACGACTTTAAAGCTGCCTCTATGTTGCATAGCGTCATCAGGCTTTATGAAGACAGGAAAAGGCCCCAGGCCACAACACACACTGTGCAATGCTTAAGTAATGTGGAAGAATGCATTTGCATAAAGGTTTTTGTGGGAGAAGAGTTTAAAGCAGCCAAACAAAAGATGGAAGGGTGATGTAATAAAATAAAACACATGAAGGGACTCTGTTTTCCTTTTTACCAAATAAGAATTCTGTAGAATTTGTTTTTTGCTTTTGTTTGTTCTTGAATGAAACGCTTCCCCACTAGTTTTCTTTCAAGCAAAATCAATCTAAATCAAAGACATATGGGGATTAAAGAGACTTCTTTTTTCTGCGAGAAGATAAAAAAAGAGCATCTCTAAAAAGATTCCCCTCCCCACTGATGAGCTCTGATTTATTTCCCACACCATCCCTCCCCCTTTAACTTTTTTTTTTATATTTCAGTTTCCCTCCAAGCAATATGATAAAAGATCTGAGTCTGGGTAAATACAGCATATAAATGAAAAACAAAGTCTTCTCATCATGATGTGTCTGTGTCAAGCTGCAAAAATATTAAAAAAAAAGAAGATTTTATGGTCTGTTTTTCTATTAAAAGTGGGTTTTTTATGCCGCTTCTGGGCAAAAATGCCTTAAATATGGTTCCTTTATAGCAATTTTCAAAATAAAAGAGCTGATAATTATTTTAATAAAAGGTGTTTCCTGCCAAAATCAACATGTTGCATCCTGAAGCAACACGACTGACTAAAAGAGAAACCACACGCTGATTTGGACTTTAGTTACAAGATTCTGGAACTCGATTACCATCCGAAGTGCAAACTCATTAACAAATTGTATTCTAACTATATATATATTCTATTATATGGTCCCAAATACAATTCCCAGCCAGCAAGGCCAAGTGGGCCTCATTTTGGTTTGTCCACATTGGCTCAAGTGGGCACTCAGTGGGCTGGCTCACTACGATGAACATTGTAGCAAGCTCCCTGCCCAGGGTCCAGCAGAGCTTGCATGGTCACTCTTAAAGCTGCCATTTCCTGGGCAATGGAGCCAATGTGGGAAAACACAGGTAGGGTCACCACAGAAACCACAAACAACCCAATCTGGGCCCACATCTCCATTTTAAAGCATATGGGGCCCACTTGGCCTTGCTGGCTGGGAACTAGTGCTGGGCGAATGGATCCAAAATATTGATATCGATCACAAGTTAGAATCATATCAGATTGATACTGACCTACAGATATCCACTCTTGTTTGAAACGTTTCTATTTTTGCTAAAAGGACCCAGCAGAGCCGCTGTATTACCTCTCTTGCCAGTCCTGTGAGACCTCAGCAGCAGCAGAGAAAGAACACGCAGGTGGCATGCATTATTCAACCCTCTCTCCTCTGCCGTAAAAACATTTATATTTTTATCTGTGTTACTTTTTACTATTTTTTGAACAATTGAAAATATTATCCTAAGGCCCGATCTGAATACTCCCCTTCTCCCTTCCCCTTAGCCCTCGCACTTTATCCCTCCGTGCTTGCTCCAAACAGAGGGAGAGGAAAAAAATAGCGTCTAATATTTCATACGTGACTTTCGATCGATTACGTCATCAATATCACCGGTCCGTCGAATATAACAACAGCTATTTTATAACTTTAAAAAAGGTCATGCTACAACATTAAGTTATTACTTACATTTAAATGTAAACTTCTGTGGTTCGGAGCTCACCAAAGTATAGAAAAGCTCTTCTTAGCGCGACACGGTTTACTAGCTAGATTCTGACCGAATCTAGCTAGCTGATTGGCTGCAAGCAATGTCTACAGGCATACAAGAGCTGATTACTGTATGATTATTTGATAATATGGAAATAAATATTGATTTAATACCAAATTTGCAACTTAATTGTTGTAGATCGCTTTATTAGCTTTCCAGCAATATCCCCCTTTTGTGGATTGAACAAATAATGAGAAAGTTATGACAATTTAACATCTCTCTGCAAACCAGCACGGTGTGCGGGAATCACCTGTTCTTGTATCTGTTCCGCCCCTCAATTATCTGATCCATTTGCAAACAAAGCTTCCACATGCAACTTCTCTCGCGTTACACGCCGCCAGACTGCTTTTAGCGCTCAAGCTAATCGAGAGAATCCGGTCGATTTTCAAAAAACAAGATTTCCGTCTTAAAAAAAAAAAAAAATTCTCCCGCGGCCCGGTGGCAATGGGTCCACGGACCGGTACTGGTCCGCGGCCCGGTGGTTGGGGACCACTGCTGTACGTGACCCTAGTCTTAGCCTATCTTACACAGGAGGCATTTGACACCAACTTCCTTTTTTTTTTTTCTCCTTACTTTTTTCTCAAAGTTTATGATGTCAAACTTTATAATGAAACACTCGTAGAGAAACAAGTGTGAACAAACACCGTATGCAATCCAAACAGCAATAAAGCCAACTTAATAACATCTTTTTTACCCTTAACAAGCATACGAGACAACATTATCCTTGCAATGCAGTTTCATCATGCAGCGTTCATGGTTTGCATCTCATGGAACGTGCTTCACATCGACAAAGAGGAAAGCTGGAAGAAACGTTAAATTACATTTAAGCCTTTATGCATGTTTGACAGTGGATTTATGGATAGTCTCGTGCAAAGTTAAAAAAAAAAAAAAAAAAAAAAAACACTCCTTTGTTTAGCTTTTGTTGATGAAAGTGAAGCAGCATCTCAACAGATTAGTCGGCACACATATACTACAGCCTTTATCCCAGCAACCCCTTGGTTCTGACCCAGGCTTTTGCTCCTTCTTTCCCTCAGCCTTGCACTGCATCTATCAAGAATTCTAATACAGTGAGACAAAAAAAGATGTCTGCAGAAGCTATACAAGTTTAATTTCAATCCAAAAGAACAAATATTTGCTCATACTGGGCGTTCCGTGTCTTACGCTCTTGTTGGGGCTCAAAAGCAGAGCAGGTATCCTCACACCGTGTAGCATAAATAAGCCAGCGCTTTTCCAGACAATTTATGTGATTTCACTTCAAGCTCCTGTCATGTCAGTTGAGTCAGACAAAAAAAAGAAAAGAAACACAAGTAATTACGTTTCCAGAGCAGGTTAGAGTTCCATTAATTTTTCAAGTTTTCCTATTATTGACTTTTATTGTACTCATTTTCTTTTTAAATTAAGATTCTACTTTGATGCTGTTTTCCCTTCATCTGGCATTCAGAGGTCTGTGCGATGCTCCTACAGAGCTTTGAGAGCTGCCCTCTGCCCTCACTGACAGAGTCTTTGCCCTTGTCAGCAGCTAGAAGAAAACATAGACTTTAATTATGGACAAATGGACCACGTGTACAGACCTTAATAGATAGAGTGACCCTGCATTTGCCTTTTTCTCACTTTTAACAAGCAGGCTAATGGATGTAGCAAAGACTGGACTGGTCAAGGGGAAATAGAGATGCTAACCTCCTGTCTAAATTCAGCATATAATGGTGGAAAATAGCTGTCAAAACAATTATTTAAGTGAAGATTAACCCAACAATTCTTGAGCATGTTGAAATAAAAGAGAAGTTAAAATACAAATAAAGAAAAGTCATGAAAACAACTATCTTTAAATGTTTGGGTTTTAATGAAAAGTTGCGAGGTGGAGAGATAAAAGCGTATGTTTTGATTTGTCTCCGACAAGCTCTTGCGGGCAACACAGGTCTCCAATCAAAGCACTGGAAACAATTGGTCGTATTTACAAAAAGGACCGCAAAGAGGATTAAACACACCAGCAACAATTGTGAAGGTTCATTTTCACATTTGCAATTTATTTTTTAGTTTCTTTGGGTTCTCTCTTTTATTTTTAAGTGTTTGTCTGGTCTGGATGCCTCCTGGACGTCTCCCTGGGTAGGTGCGCCGGGCATGTCACACTGGGAAGACTCAGGAGACGCTGGAGAGACTGCCTGGAGCTGGAAGAAGTGTCCGGGGAAAGGGACGTCTGGACAGCTTTGCTTAGAATGCTGCCTCCACGACCCATACCGGATGGATGGATGGATGGATGGATGGATGGATGGATGGATGGATGGATGGATGGATGGATGGAGATGGATGGATGGATGGATGGATGGATGGATGGATGGATGGATGGATGGATGGATGGATGGATGGATGGATGGATGGATGGATGGATGGATTTTGATGTGTGGGATGAATGTAGCCTACCACTTCCAGACATGTTACT
Organism: Oryzias javanicus; assembly: GCA_003999625.1. Lineage (NCBI taxonomy): Eukaryota > Metazoa > Chordata > Actinopteri > Beloniformes > Adrianichthyidae > Oryzias > Oryzias javanicus. The sequence goes on along the minus strand of CM012448.1, from coordinate 12,822,344 downwards.
TCATTCAGCTTCGTCTCCCCTCAAATTATTAAGTAAGAGTGGACCCCTCTGGGTAAGTTGTGTTTTGGTAAATACTTGGTTGTATTTAGTTTAGTTTCGTTTTCATAGAACACAAAAAAAAAAAAACAAAAAAAAAACATTCATAATACTATTGTCCTTAGTGAAAAAAAATGGGCAAGTCTATGTAGGGAACACAAGAAATATACACTTATTATGTAAACAGTAGCTGTGGGGACCCCTGCACCATTTGCAGGGGATTTAAAGGAAAAATCCACATGACATGCCATTGTCTCACCTATTTCACCCTTTCTTACCCTTCCTACTTGCCCTATAATAGATTGCAACAACCTACAGCTTTCAGCAGTCCTTAGAAAAAAAAAAAAAAAAGTGCATTAATACTTTCACTCTGGCTTGTCGGGCCGGCTATAACCTCATAGTTACCCATGAGGTCAGTTGTTACCATGACTTAAACACATTTTAGGTAGGAAATAATTATATTTAATTGGAAAACAGGTTTAGCTGCAATAAATGTAAAAAATATTTTTTTTAAATCTAAAAAAAGAAGAGTTCACCTTAAAAAATCAGAAGGAAATATTTCAAATTAACTGACATTAAGTTGTTCTTTACAGGGGAATTAATAGACTTGGTATAAACATTTATTTTTTTGCACTCAGATACATAGAACATGTTATTAAATGTGGTTTCATTGGGAAATGCACAGACAAATAGGAGAAGTGTATTCGATTGAAAATCTGATTACCCTCAGAGTGCAGCAATGCTGTGCATTTTTTTTAACTTGAAATGGTGCGAAATACTGTAGAGCGTGACTAAAGTCATTATTACATAACCAAAAGATCTCAAAATTCTACTACATTTCAAGCTCTCCCTCCTGGTTTGGGGTTCACATTCCCTGAAGTTTCAGCTGATTCTCGATTTTTTTTTTTTTTTTTTTTTTTACAGCCTGGCTGCCGGTGTTGAAACAGGGCTGACCAACTCACCTCTCCTGTATGTTAGTAAAGCTTATCAGCCTGCACCATTCATTGAGCAAGGCTCCCACTTCACAGGGCCACCAACACCTCAGCTGCCGGGGGATGTTTACACTGATCCCTTCACAGAGAATTCCCCCGGGCATCTGTCTCTTGTTGTGTGTTGGTGTGGGTGTGTGTCCGCCAAACAGCGAGTCTGCACAGAGCGGCGAGGAGTCACAACGCCGTGTCTGTTCCTCCAAACTGCACCCAAACATCGTTTTCCAAAACAAGAAGAAAAAAAAAATGCTTGTTTAAACCTCTCAGTGGGAAAAAAACTATATGTCACCATTTTAGCTGCATGTTTTATTGTGGGTCATTGTGTTAAAATCACTATCAGAAGGTCATACATGAATCATATACGTATGTATGTATATATATATATATATATATATATATATATATATATATATATATAGACATACTGCTCACCAAAATTAAAGAAACACTTTTTTATTGGGCCTGGCATGAATTGAATTAAACCTGTCTGATCATTTTCTTGTTGGTCAATCAGCTGAGGACCTCGTTAATTAATTTCAGCTGTATTGGTGTTGATGGAATTAACAACAGGTGCACTTCAGTGGCAACAATTAGAAAACCCTCCAAACAGGACTGCTGTTACATGTGGAGTCATTTCAAGTTTCTCCCTCTTGATCTTTTTTGGCTGGTTTTCCACTCGTGCTGATTTTGTCTTGTGTAATTATCTCTACTGGCAGTATGAGGAGATTCCTTAACCCTACAGAAGTTGCACAGGTTGTCCAACTTCTCCAGGATGGCACATCCACACGTGCTGCAGCAAGAAGGTTTAATGTGTCTCCCAGCACAATCTCCAGAACATGGAGGAGATTTCAGGAGACTGGTGGTTATTATGGGAGAGCTGGACAGGGCCGTAGAAGGTCCTCAACCCCTCAGCAGGACCCATACCTGCTCCTTTGTGCAAGGAGGAACAGGCTGAGCACTGCTCGTGCCCTACAGAAGGACCTCCAGAGGGCCACTAGTGAGAATATCTCTACCCAAACAATCAGGAACAGACTTCATGAAGGTGGACTGAGGGCCCAACGTCCTGTAGTGGGCCCTGTGCTCACTGCCCAACACTGTGGAGCTCCACTGGCATTTGCTCAAGAACACCAGAATTGGCACGATCCCCTGACTTAAACCCAATAGAACATCTCTGGGACATTATGTTTCGGTCCATTAGGCGCCGCCAGGTTGCTCCTCAGACTGTACAACAGCTATGCCCTCTCACAGATCTGGGAGGAAATGCCACAAGACACCATTCGTCGTCTCATTTGGAGCATGCCACTACGTTGTCAAGCATGCATACAAGCTTGTGGGGGCCACACAAGATACTGAAAAACATTTTGAGTTGCAGAAATTAAGTTTTGGAGAAAATGGACTAGCCTGCCCCATCCTCATTTCACTCTGATTTTATGGTGTCTACACAATTGAGCCCTCTGTAGGATGAAAACTTTTATGTCCATTAAAAGACTTGGCATCCCTTTGTTCCTAAGACACTGCTGTCGTTATTAGTATAGATATTCAACTTCATATTGAGATCTGATGGATCTAATGTCTTTCTTTAAAGTGCTCCTTTTATTTTTGTAAGTAGTGTATATTTATAGACACCACATTTTTCAGGCTATAAGTCGAATTTTTTTTTCAGAGTTTGGCCAGAGGTGCGACTTATACTCAGGAGCGACATATTTGTGATTTTTTTTTTTTTCAACATCGTCCGTATCTTCAGTGTATTTTAAGCTAGATATACAGTCAAAGCCTCCATCGTATAGCGATGACGCTAAATGATTGCTTCTCCACACGCAAAAGAAGCATCTTGTTTGTGAACACATTTTTGGCCTAATATTGAGGCTTAAATGTAAATTTAACACACGTCAAAAGATGCAATTTGACGCATGAATCATGTTCATAAATGTTGTGCTTTTATCTTAAAAGTATGACTTATACTCTGGAGCGACTTATATATGTTTTTTCTTCTTCATTAGGCATTTTTTGGCTCCTGCGACTTATAGTATGGAGCAACTTATAGTCCAGAAAATATGGTAAGAAATTATGTCTTCAGATCAAAATTGACCAGTTTTCACACTTTAAAAAGGGGGTTTATTTTGATCCGAACCCAATATAAGAGTTCTGCCATTTCAAAATAAAATACCACAAAATATGACCCTTGTAAAATGTGTTTTTGTAAAAGTCTGTCACGAACATTAGGGAACCACCGACAACATCTGCCATCTCAGCTGGTCATTCCAACAGCCAAAACTCCTGTTGCTTCCACGTGTTCATCACTGGTTTCTCTTTCAAGCTCTCAACACTAACCAGCAGAAAGGACATGGCTGTAACAGCATGATGATTTTTCTTCCTAATATACATTCATCAACAAGAGACACACATCAACAGATTTGTGTCACAAGATGCACATTTTTCAAAATATACATATACTTTCTTGGCCCACTGATCACATTTTAGCTCTGAGACAGAAAGGGTAGTCAAGCTTTTAAAAAGTAGCTGAAAAGCAATTATTTGGGGTGAAAGAGATGAAGAGGACAGTAAAGATGCAGAAACAGGGCAATACAACTTTGTTTAAAGAAGTAAACGTACACATGGTTTTTCATATTGCAGTAATAAGTTCTGCTGTAAAAACAAAAGCAAAGGTATGCTCTCACTGGATGCTCTGGAAGTTTTGTTTCAACTGCTTATCAGTGTCTTCTAACGCCTTGGGCTCCCATACTTGTTTGGTTTCTACTTTAAACGCTGTTTCATGAGTTGGCACAACTGGTAAACTTTTGTTGTAGCATATAAATAAAGAGGCAGATCAGCTGAGAATTATATTGTCGTTCTGCTTCGTGTTTACACTCTCTGTGGTCATATTCTGGCAAAGACTTTGATTTCAGCCAAAATCAATACCCATCCATCTATTTTCTAAACTTGATGAGTCCCTTTTGAGGCACATCCAGGACAGGTTGCAAACATGTTACAAGGCTACATATTATTCCCACCTAGAGATAACTTATTAACACCAATAGGGAAAACCAATGCAGTTGGCTGTATTCAGGACTGGTGCATAGAAAACCAGGGTTTGATTCCCAGGGGATGCAATGAGCTTAGTCCAGTGAGGGTCCCAAGGCAAGACCCTAAACCAAGAGCTATGGGCTATGAGGGAAGAGTGCTAACCACTACTCTACCATGAAGCCCTAAAACCTTTATAACCTTTAAAACCACACACCCACTAGGAAGGGTTTCTTATATATGTCTACACGACTTCAACTGTTTTCAGAATCGTGTCTTACTTGGTTTCTGCTGAATGCCTCAGCCACCCTTTGGAATCATTTTCTTTGCTTGCATCTATGATCGCATCCATTTAATCATAGCAATAATCAAATGTAAGAACAAACAGAAATGTACTGATTAATACTTTTTTACTCACCCAAAAATCAAACCCGGAAACATGTAACGACTCGTTGCTAATTCAGACCATCTATGATCTTTCAAACCAACTAGATTGCTCTCCAAAGACTTGTCTTGACTTTTGCAAGTGAGGATTTTATGTTACGCCAGTGAGGTACACAAGCAGTCACAGGAGCAAAGAAACAATCCCCAAAAAATTGGCAGCCACCAAGGGCAGGCAGAGGGTCGAGATAAGAAGTTGAAATAAGTACTTTGAGGGACCACTTCATAAAGAAAATGAGTGCAGAAGAAGAGGAAAAAGGGAAACCTGTGAAGCAGAAAGTAGAAAAGATTAGTCAGGATGAAGTGGGAATAGCTCTGAACAAGTAGATTGGAAAGACACTTTTTCTGGAGTGAGAAATGCCTCAGGAACAGAGAGGTGTGATGGTGCGGACTATCAGGAATGACGGTTTGCAGAGCTGGAGGAACTATTAAGAGGTAAATCTGATGAGTCACATCATGCAGTTATGGTCAGAAGCAATAAAATTGAAAAAAATGAAATCTTTATTGCTAAGAAAGAACAGAAAAGTAAGAATTAGAGAGTAGATGAATGACGTGGAGGAAATACAACAGAGTAATAGAAGAGTTCAGGCAGAGATCTGATGTATGCAGATGACCCAAATGTAGAAAAAAGCAACACCTAAAGAAGTTGACATTTGCTCTAGGCTAAAAGTCAAACCTAGTTTGTGAATAAAAGAACACCAGGAGAAACTACACATAAATGCATTAGAGGTGAGAATGGTGTGAGGGTTAAGAACAAATTCTCAGCTATCCATAAAGAATAGCACCAGTGATGAGACTTGTTATATTTTGTGCTTTCAAAACATGACAGTCAGACTTTATATATAGTGACTAGAACTTGTCTTTTACATACCAACATTAAAAAATTCACAATATCTGTAACTCTCAACCTTGTTGCAACACGTGAACAATAGATTGACACCGTTAAATGAATGTCAGTGTAACTACGCTAACTGCTAACCTTTTAGTAATGTAAAAACATCCAACACTGTTACATGTAGGCTATGTTAGTATATTCACAAAAGCCTACCAGTAACTCCCAAGCTTATTTGCAACATGTGAACAAACAGACTTACAGCACTAATACTATTCACACTAGACACAATTTGCACATCAAATTCTCGTCTGTCGCCTTTCTTTTGACGCTCTTCAAAATGACTGCTCGACGTCTTGACGCCTGCGGAGCACTGCTAAAGTTTTTCTGAACTTCATTTGTTGACACAACTCATTCAAAACATAGATTATGCGGAGCGACTAGCTTGGGTTCATATGTTTTCAGGAAATCTACATAAGCCAATAGAAGCACACCGCCGTGTCTGGGTTCACCAGATCATTTAGGTTCTTAGGATTAGAAATAAGTTAAGCTAACTACCAAGCCAACCACCAAGATGTTTAGTGATTCATAAGGAAAAAAAAGGCTGCATAAGCTTCTTCACAACACTTAACCTTGCTTGCATCATGTAAAAAAAAAAAAACAGACTGATCCCACTAAACAAATGTTACTGTAACTAAGCTAACTCATAACCTTATTAGTAGCATAAAAAAATCACTCAGACACTGCTACACATTAGCCACCTTAGCTTATTCACAATAACAGCCAAACTTGTTTGCAACACGCAAAGAAAAAAACAAAAACAAGAAGCTGATAGCTCTAAAAGAAACATTACTGTGACTATGCTAACTCCCAACCTTATTAGAAACATAAAAATTAAAAATACACATTCTGACACCACTTCATGTTAGCCAGGTTAGCGTATTCACAGTTACTAGAAATAATACATATGCAAGGCATTCTAGATTATAAAGCACATTGACATTAAAAAAAAAAAAAAACAATTAAAGCCAAGTCTACATATAGTGCTAAATACAGTATATGGAAGGTAAAATATTGTGGAGGAAAAACAAAGACATTTTCATACATTTGCCAAAAAAGCTTGATGAAAACATTTGAGCTGAAGAATGCTTCACAAGATGCCAGTAAGAAGGAAATCTGAATACAGACTGGAAGCAGTGAAGGAGGACATGCAAGCAAGTAGGTGTGAAAGAAGAAGAAGAGGACAGCGATGGGGTCAGGTGAAAACACTTGATTCACAGTGGCTTTCTCTGAAGGAAACGACCCAGAGGAAAGAAAGCAAACTGAGATGAATGCCAGATAAAATCTGACTTTAAAACTAAGAAAACAGCAAACAAACACAAACTAAAGCACATTCAGGTCAACTCGACCAGTTCAGAATTTGAATTCTAACGGTTTGAGCAGAGAGGGGGCTGTTACATCCTCAGAGAGTTCCTTTTAAAGCATTCCGCATGGTCTGCACACACGAACGTTCACCGCATTAACATGGAAATGTGACTCTGCAGGGGGAAGAGGGCTTGTAAATGCACTGGAAGACGTTTCATAATTCTTCTAAGCAGTCACTAAAGCAGAAGAGGAAATCCTAATGTGTTTGTGTCAGCTGAAATGCTTTTGTGTCAGTTTGCATGTCACAAAAGCGAGACACAGAGAGAATCCGATTGAGTCCGCTGGGCCGTAACACGGATCATGTGTGCCGAGGAAAAATAGTGACGCTGCCAGATTCAGTCACCGCTGGAGAGTGAACCAGCGGGAAATGTGAAATGGTATGCCCAGGATTTTACATAACTGAGAAGAAAAAGAAGATGACAGAAAAAATATGTGAGGCAGCATCTAAGCTTGCTTTAGGGTTTGTGTTAGAATATTTTGAGCCATGACTGTGTGACAGACTGAAGCAGAGGCTGGAAAACCCTGGTAAAATGACATTTTTTTGGTTTTTTTGGCCAGAAATTATGTTACTCGCCTTTTTTTTTTACCAAAATACTTAACTTTGTTTGCAAAAATGTGATATATGTGATAAATGTGACCACATATCACAACAATTGGCTCATAAATTGAATCACACACACACAAAAAAGTCAAGCATCGCTGTCAGGGTTCTGTGGTTTGGTTTAGTTCTTGTTACCAAGCCCGGTCTCCTGCATTTTGGGTCCTTCCCCACCAGTCCTGACAGAATAGCCAGACCACCTTGAACCCAGCAGCAGAAATGTTAGTGCAGGGGCAGAGTTTTCTGCCACTGTAGTCCACAGTATGCCACGCCCCATCAGCTGGGTTTTTAGGCTTCATGCCTGTTCCTGGGGAGGGGTTCTGTATTAACCCTAATATCTGTTTGGCTGCAGGAGCCTTCACTGTTTTCTGAACTTGGTATTGTTTTGTTCCTCCAAGATTCCTCCTCGTAGGTATTTAGACATCTGTGATCTGCCCTTTTGGGGAGGGGTACTGTGTGGGTTCTATGCTTAGGTGGGTTTTTGTGTTGTTTTTGGTCATGTTCTGAGTTGCCCTTTTGTCAGTCCACCAGTTTCAAGTTAATCATAATACACAACTATCTTTCGTCGATGAACGTTGAAATGATAATTTTACATCTTGAATCTTGTCATATATGTTCACAAAGACTCCTCCCTAAACATACAATCCATCCATCTATCAAAAGGATCCAGAACTTGTTTTAAAGTTTCCTATTCATTGTAGCTATAATGATAAACAAAAAATGATTTGAGGTTTAAAATATTGTAAAGTTTCGTACTGTGACTCATCCAAGGCTGTTACATCTTTTATCTTGCAAGCCAAAACTATTACTTTACTAATGTTCTACAAATCATAGGTTTAGAAATCTTTTCTTCTAAGAAATTAGAGAACAATTTTCAACATTATTTTGGTGAAAAACCACAGCCAGATAATTGTATTTTTCATCTTATGAACACTTTTCTTTTATAAAATTCTTTTCCATCACATTTTTATTATCCTTGTGTTCAAATGTTTCACTTTCACTGATGGAAGGTCTAAACGATGAGTCAGTTTTCACTTCAATCCAAACAATTAAAGTATAGATCAAGAAGTATTGTTAGCCCTGTAAGACTGTCATTGATAAATTTAATAAAAACTGAACATAAAAAGAGGATTTAAAAAAAATAAAGCACATTCTTTCCAACTTTGTTCTCTGACTGTCTTTTGTTGGTTAATTTCAGTTTGTACATGTGGATGCATCAGAATTGGGAGCTTGTGATCCACAAACTTAAGCTTCGAAGTCAAAAATACAGGCTTTTTTGAACTGTAAACTGTAAGCATCTGTTCCTGAAGAAGAATTCCATTCCAGAATGCTAAATGCATTCTCTTTCTTGTCCATTTAAAAAAAACTTATATAGAATTCTTGAAAAATAAATAAAAAATAAATTAATATCAGCTTTCAATAAATATAAAGATTTTCATTGGATTGTGTCTTTAAGGAAACTTGTTGGATTAGCTGCTGGATGTGACTGCAGTAACATCAGATAATAATGTCACAAAAAAAAAGATGCTTCAAAAATAACACAATGATTAAAAAAAACAAACAAATCTATTTTTTACTAGAGGCTCTTTTTTAAACATGCACAAATAACACATCAAATGTGGTTATTTAAGTCCAATCATGCAATTAATAAATATTTTACAATTATTTCAACATGTGAGGTTTTCACTTTTTTTCCTCTAGTTGGTGAACATTTCCACACAAAGAATGCTAAGTAGCCTGTGTTCTACTATTTCATTTTCACCTGTCAACTCTATTCACTTTATGTCTTTCCAGTGTGTCACAAAAAAAAGCATGTTAGAGATCACATGCCCGTGTGTGCACGCACCAGCAGATCACAGCCACATCTGCAGAGACAGACTGGCACTCTCCCTGAGATCTACCCCCCTCCCCAAGAGCAGATCAAGGTTTATCCACCCACCGCATTGGTAACCCTGCAGGATGATAAAGGCTTGGATCCAGAGTACCGGCTTATATCTTCAGATCAATGGCTGACCCACCAACCGGCTATAGACACACTGACCGCCACTACGCGGCTTAAACCCCAGTGAGAGGCAGAGCTCCGAGCTACATGCCGAATGCTGTTTAAATCTAATGATTCTCCCAAGAATCCCACACTCTGTCAGCTTGTCAGCTCTTTTATTTTTTTCTTCTTCCTTTGCTCCCCCAAGGTCTTTGTTGCTGCCTTTTTTTTTGTTGTCACCGCCATGAGCTCTGTATTTTTGCCAGAGTCTGTGAAGGAGAGACAACCTGCTCTAAGACGGGGTGGGTAGAAAAGAGGGTTTTTATTTTTGGAGGAGCTGGAGGTGGATTTTAACATCCGACACTGTAAGATAACCATCCTGCTCTTTAAATATGAGAACGCCAGGAATGATTTCTAGAGACTCGTGGAAGCGTCTCTCTGAAACTAAACAGAGCTTCAAACCATCTGAGGTTAAAAAAACGGCGCTGTGAGTCAAACATAGCATGCACCGTTTAAAAGATGACTCTCCTCAGAGCGGGTTGAAGAGGACAATCTCATTTCTTCTTTTATTATTATTTTTTTTTTTAAAAATGATGGCTTGGTCAATAAATGAAAAGCGGTAAATTGCCGTAATTACAATCAGCTTCGACAAGTGAGTCATTAGGAGTTCTTTGCAAAGTGCAACTAAGTCTGCATAAAACTGCAACTGGGGTCCCAGTGATAAGAAATAAAACACACTCATTAAAACTCTATAGGATTGTCTTTGTGGATTCTCAGTCAACCAGTAGGTAAAAAAGCAGTCAACTTAGCTTATTTTATCTTTTAAATTTCAAGAATTTTATTTCAATCCTGTTGAATTGTTTCACTATTCTTCCATTTTAGGAATCAATATGTGGCACACGCAAAAATATGTGATCTTTGCAAAAACTTAATACATTATTTCTGAACATTTTAACTTGTTTTAACTAATCTTGGTTGACACTTTTTCAAGCTCAGGAATGACATTCAAAATATAAACTGTTCTCTCAAATTCATCATTTGTGGCCATGAACTAGTATTTTGTGCTCACAAATTACTATTTTGTGGCTATATTTAGCATTTTATTGGGACATTTTCCTTTTATCAATAATTTGTGTGCAAAATTCTGTATTACAGTATGATCGGTTCCTGCTATTAAGTTGTGTCCATAAAAAAAATTGTGGCCATCTGTATACAGTCAATAATTAATAGCACCCACAAAACACAAGTTGTGGCACTAAATGGTCATTTGAACCCATAAGTTCGTGCCCACAAAACACTAATTTGGGTGCACTAAATACTCACTTAGATGCACTAAATACTAATTTTGGCACACTAATAATGTGGGTGCAATAAATACTAATTGGTGCTAACAGATGCTATTTTTTTTCACAAAATACAAATTTCTGCACAAATAAATAATTTGTGCAAACAAATTGCTACTTTGTGGGCACAAGCTATTAATTAGAGGGAACAATTTGGGCATTTTCAAAATCAGCACAGTCAAGAATCTTTTGTTTCACTAAGAGCTGGGATTTAGAAATAAGGACATTATTATTAAAATCTGTCAAAAAGCATGTCTGCTTCATACTTCTAATTGATAAACTTAATTTAAAATAGAAAAAAAAAATGCTGAAGATGAGAAGTACTGGGAATTTTTGTTCCATTTTTAATATGTTTTTTTTTATTAAAGGTCAAAAAATGTTAGATTGGCATTTATTGCTATTATTTTGGAAACAAAGATTTTGATCTATGAATAAAGAATAAGAGCTCTGTTTAGATGTTTATGAGGATTAATGAAGATGGGCAAACCTATACTGAGATTGTAGTCACATTTTGTTCTAAAATTGGTCATTTCTACCTATTTGCACCTGTTCTTTTTCCTCTCAAATCAAAATAAACTATAATTAAGTACATACAATCTCAAAAAATGCTAAATGTTTGCTTACAATAAGCAAAAACAATACAATTTTATTATTGGGATGCATGACGTTCAATTCTTATGAACAGTTGGCTTTTTTACAGTATTGTTTTTATTTTAGAGTGCTTGTAGATTTTGATTTCTTTTTATAAGAAACGAGTTACATGCACATACAGATCATTTTACTAATTTCTAGTGCTTTTCTTCATTAGATTCATCTTTTTCTCCAATTCCTCTTTTTGCAGGACATGCTTTAGAGTTGGGAAGAACTCCTGAAGAAAACTGCATCAGTGTGACCTCAGTCAGGGGTGCCGAGCTACGAAAGCGCAACACAAATGTTCCTCCACTTTTCCAAACACCTCCAGACAAATAATCACCTGCTTCTACTTTCACACACGCAAATGAGATCTACCCGGGGACCAGAAAACGACATAAAAAAACATGGCTCTGATTTGCATGACACAACTTTGAGTTGACCCTTCCTGCACTTGTAGAATGAGCGATGGCGTTCTGAGGTGTGTCCCAAAACAAATAACACTGCATGCTTTTCAGAATAAATGCATTTTATTGCCGTCAATAACAATGTGAGTAAACCGTGAAGCTTAAAGTACTGACCCCTGTGTTTGTTTGTGGTTTTGTTACTTTGCAGTGCCCTTTGTGACCATTGTACTGACATCAACAGTACAGTTGCTTATTTTTGCGCACACACAAATAATAAAATAATACTTTGGATCTGGATTAAAATGTATCAAAAATACAAAGGGGTTTTCTTGAGTTAAATCTCAAAAACAAATAAAACAAAGAGTAAGAACAAAGCCAAACAGTTTAAAAAAATCCATAATATAATTTGGTTGGAATGAAAATCCAATATGGTTGGTGCCTTAATGAGGCAGATCAATATGTTGATGTCTCACTCATTCCCGACTAACAGCTCGATTTCAACCATAGATGAGATGGAAGTCTGCTCACAGAACCAGCCGAAACTTTGGTCCAGACCTAAATCTGAAGCAAATTTAATCCAGACTGACTCCATCTGTATTACAAGAGTACTTAGACACACCAGCCGCAGTCGTGTCATGGAGTTGTCAGCCAGCAGTTTTGCTCTATCAGTAAGTCCCACCGGGTATTCTTCAGAAGCTGCTGGGAGCTGTGCTCATCAGTGATGTGCTGGGTTCACGTCTGATTTTTATTTTGAAAATTCAAGCACATTCTTTTAAATATACTAAAAAATTCCTAATTCTTTTGTTCTCCAGCCTTGTTTAGGTGCAGCAAAACAGATTTACAGTTTATCTCCATCGTTTCTCACAATAGAATTAAACTTCTCACAACATTTAGTCATGTGTGCTCAACCTAGTGGCAATTCATGTTCATGTTATTTAATAGCACATCCTTTTTATCGATTAAGTATAAATCTTTACAAAATGATCACTTTTGACTTGCTTTTGGTCATATTCATTTGTTTTTATCATGTTTGTCAAAATGATCTAAACTTGTCCAGGCGGATTTGTCATTGTTTATACAACTAATAATCTTCAATTCATTGGTTGTATCTTTGCACACAAACTTGTTGAACATGTTGTCAAACATTCTAAATACAATTGTATTGTGTTTCCATGAAAACTTTTTTAAGGAGAACCTCACCACACACTGATGAAAAGAGATGTTGGAAGTGTTAGTTGATACCCCCTCCTTCACAGTGACTCACAGCGGAATCACATGAACCCCTACTTTACAAATACACGTAGGGTAAACCAGGAGACAGAATTTTCACGAGGTGCATCCATTTATCAACAAAATTGAAACATATGGAAGCTCAGCCTCGTGGAAGAGGGGTGAGGATGCTTAGAAGAGACCAACCACATACATGCAGTATATATTGCTATGCACTTGTATAGACTTCCATTACAGGGGCACACGCGTTACTTTACATGTAACTCTATTTTTGTGCAATTTTTTATTTTTTTGCACCAAATGCTCTTCAACTATAACTTTTCTTTCATCCTGGCTTTTGTATAGCATGTCCTGGATTTGGAGGTCAGGGACCTTGATAACTGATGCTCTTTACAAGGAAATAATCCCTGAGAATGAAAAGCCGGGTGACAACCTGACAAAGTATGTAGTAATTTGGGATAATGTACATTTCTAACTCTCTTCTGCAGTCAGGTAGTGGTTTGCTGAACATTTATGTGGAGTTTCTTCCTCCCTACTCTCCATTCCTAAATCCATTTGGGTTTTTCTCTCCCTGGAGGGGGAGGGTTTATGACCGGCATCCACGTACCCGATTGACCCTGAACTGTCTGTTTTACAGAATTTTCTGTTTAAAACTACTTCAGCGAGGTTTACTGAGCCAATGGGAGTTTAGTTTTATTTGTTTTTCTTTCCATTTGCAAAATGCTGTGAATGGTTGCAAATAAAAAGTGCATTTTCAGTCTATTTTAATTGAATTTAAGTATTCAAAATACCACGCATGACTCGTACTGTAGTGCTGTCTTCCCGTTGCATAGGAAACACTTCCAGAGTAATCACTCTTAATGAAAAACATGCTGAAATCTTTTGACTTGATCGTTCAAAGAAGCTGGAGTCATGACTTGTGATTCTGACACGTTCCTTGACATAAAATAAAGCATTAACTACCCATTTTGAGCTACTGACTTGCATTTTGAGAAAGTGACTCTCTATCATCTATAATTTTTTTGTGAAATGCCTTAGCAGTGGTGCAAACTCTAATACTGTTGTGAGAAATGTATAAAAACGTTGGAAAAACGTGAATCAGGTGGATTTTGAGGCTGAAAAGAAGAGCATGGTGCTGATATGCAACAATTTACAGAAGTGAAATGCTTACGCATAAACATTGATTTGCTGATTTTGTTGCAGAGAAAAATATACCCAGAATTAGCTCATTTGCTTTGGTCAAATAAGCAGTCTAAGATTTACAGTATGTCAAACAGAGAGTGTCATTTTGGTCTCGCTGGTGACATCTCCGGAGTTAATTGTGCAAACGGTTGAAGAATTAAGAAAGAAAAATGTTGATGCTGGAGATAACACTGTGGTCTTAAAAGGCTTAAATATTTATCACTTCAGTGTCTGCACCTGTAGTTATGGACACACTGGCTGTTTGATCCGTCTTTAGGTGGAACTGCTTCAGGATGTTTTTTCTCTTTATTACTTAATTAATAGCCAGAGAGTTGAAGTTGTAAAAACTAAAAAATGTCCAAATATTGACTCTTTGAATGTAGCAAATATTCAGTTCACACAGAGTTTGTTTACAAAGATTCTCCATGCTGTCAAGTAGAAACCCCCTGTTCTAATCTACATATTGTATGTCCAGCTGGTTGTACAGATTATCCCCCGCGGCAAATATATACATGGAGGTTTGCAACGTGCATTCAAATTAACATCAACATTTGTCTGTTGGTTCCAAACCAAATTGAGCTTTTATTGGAAAGTCAATGAGACTGTGGAAGACAACTCCTGAGCCCATTTTGCCTCCACACTCCCATTGACTTCCTAATAAAGAAGTCAATTCAGCGTTCAAACCATCTCAGCATCCACGTGTGTCTTATCGAGTCGTGAGGCTTCACAGGTAACTTTCTACTGATCTCAGAGTCCTGAAAGAGTTCAATTGTTGTAGTTTTGAATCCTGTTGTGTTACTTTTAAACCCTCTGCTGATCACGTTTAAGGCCAAACGTCCATCCGTGTTGCGCATCATGGCGCCTGTGTCAGGCGTGATCGGCCAGCAGTCCACTTCTCATCTCCAGGTGCTGGCTTTTCACTATTTTATGTTGTCTTTTTTCATCTAGTAAGAGGCCTTGTGCCATTTTTGTTGCTCATTTAAGGTCTCTAAATTCAATTTTCTTTTAAGTAGTTCTACTGCACTTAGTTGAACATTTTGGAGGACTTCCATAATTCAAGCGTTTACGACAATTTCAACACTTTTCAATGTTTCTGCATTTTTTCAGGGAGCTTTGGGAACACTGTTCCGGGTTCCATTTTTGTATTTTCTTATAAAAGGATAGAGGCACTAAGTCAAGCTGTTATATTGGAAAAAGGTTCAATCAAAGAGTGAAAAGGATTCATTTAACATCATAATTGTGGCCTTTTCGATTATCATTTTGCAGCATGTTATTTATTTATTTATTTTTTTAACAAATTGTCTGGGTATTACTTGAGTTGTGCAGTTAGGTCAGACATTTTCAAAAATACTAAAAATCCAACAAACTGACTAAATGTGATAACTGAAATAATTAATGACAACATTACTTTATACAGCAGGAGGATGTTTTGAATTAAAGTATATTTAAGCTAGAGGCTGATGTTGTATTAGAGTTTTTGTTTGTTTTTCACACTCTTAACATATTTGGATCTATTTTAAAAGTGTTCCAAGTGGTCTTTTAGTCATGATTACGCTGTTTCAAGCTGAAAAAAAATTGTTTAATGCTACATCTTCTCCAACGGGGCAGTAGTTCATTAGAAATTTACCTCTAAGTTGAGGGCGGGACTATTCCCGTTGAAAAACTCCTGCTCCTCCCAATTGCTGAGAGCTGTTTGTTTACACTCTCTCCCGATAGAAAACAAAATACATACATAGATCTAGTCATCTACAAGTGGATGCATCAGAATGGACTCGCATATTTTCTACATCACAAATACGATCCTTTTCAAACAGCATTTTTTTTTTCATCTGAATCATCACAACATTTTTAATAAAAAAAATACTTAGAAATTCCATTTTAAGCTTAATTTTCTTTATATATGTCCTCCATCATAAGAAAAATGCCCCAAGAACATGTTAAAAAACACCCAAACAACATTTTCATTGAAGTGGGTCTTTAAAACAACAGCAATAAACCAGTTATAGGTAAATGCAGTTCTTTTTGATTAATCATGTTACCGTTCACAGCCCTAATTTTTGTTTGTCTTAAGCCACGACTGTCCAAAATAAAGGTTGGTGTCGGCTCAGCCAGCTCAGCAGTCTTATAATGTTACCGTGATAACATGTAATAAATAGTACATTTTTTGGAGAAAAAAACCCCAAAACAATTTAGACCAAAAATATAACAAGAAAAAAATACTAAAAATTGATTAAGGGTTTTTATTTCTTTTGCAAGTGAGCATGAGATAAACAGGATAATGCCTTCAAAATGTGCATTATCAGACATGAACGTATTTCGCAGAGAAACTGGCTGTGCATTAATTTCTGATGATGCCCACTTTGAAGGGCATTATCCCTTATATAAACTTTTTAATTTTACTGTATTCCTGCAAACTGTTTGATAAAACTTAACCGTTAAACTTCCTTTTTGTAAGCTGTCGAAAACTGGGTTGTATTTTCATTATCTTACAAATTCAGGTGGCTTAAACGGTCAAAAATAAAATGAGTTATTTTTAGTTGGAGTGCTTTTGAAATGATTCACACATGAGAAATTCTAAAATAAATACGTATAAATAATTGTACACAGTATCAAATATTAGTTCTGTATTTTTCATTTCTTACCTCCTGGACTACATGTGGGAAAACATTCCGTTCTATGTGCTTTGAATCATAAACATGTAAATGATTTGGATTTGGTGTGTTGTGAAATCTCACGCTCTCACACCTCTCATTTAGTGAACTGTGTTCAAATCTTTGATTTGTGCTTCTTTCCCCTTTCCGCTTTGATTGAAGTCATTCTCATGCAGCTGGCAGGAGTGCATTTTTTTAATGGACTGCTCACACAGAAAGCAGAACATTTCAGATTTTCTCTCAACCTTTGTGTTTGTCTCCCACGTGTCGGCATTGAAATATGCACGACTCTCAGTTTGTGTAACAGCTGTCAAGTCTGTGGGATCAAGCTAATCCAAACTAATCAAACTAAATCCTTTTGTATACAATATTCAACACAGACCACTACAATATCTGGATGTGTTAACAAGAGCACACGAGGTGAAGAAATCTATCATTGGTGTCTCTGTAAAACTTCATGTTCTTGCATGCACACCATTCAATGTATTGTTAAATGTATTCTTTCTCATACATCCATGATTAAAAAAGTGAAAAAAATGTTGTTGATATTTAAACTGAAGGAATGATTTTCTTGTCACTTTTAGCTATGATCAAATGCTTACAATTATGCATTTGATAAAAAATTGTGTTTCTGACTTTCAGCTGAAAAAAAAACAATAAAAAATAAAATAACTTTGGCATTTTGGAGCTTTCAGAAATGTTGCTGGCCCAACTTTAACTAAAAAAAAGCAAAAAAATCCTTTGGGAATACAAAATTATATTGTTGGATGAATAAATACTTTTTTTAAAACACAAAAATTTGAAACAATGATAACCGTTTTTTAATTCAAAGACCATGCGCTTCCAAACTATGCCTCCAATTAAAAAACTACGTTGATAGAGGCACATCACAGAAAAGTTGACCTACAGCAGTAACGTCAACATGCTGATGAGTTTGGTTTTCTGAATGAATTAGAGTTATCTAAACATTATTATGCATTTTTTTTAATAGAATAGAATAAAACTTTATTGATCTCACAAAAGATAAATAAATTGACATTTTTTTAAATTATTAAATTAACTTATTTAAAAAATATTGACTATTTGGCACATTTCCGAGCTGATCTAAACAAGGTTTTCCATCTGAACTGAAGTGAAAAAACTCCATTGATATAAAAATATTAATGTCAATGTCAAAACTTAGAGCTTCATTACCAGAGGATACTTTTTAATTCTAATAACCTGTTACAACACCTTTAACCAATTTTTCTTGAAAAATAAAGCAAATGTAGACCTATTCAAATGAGTAAATATTGTCCATTGCATTGATAGTTTGTATCTACAGTAGTTTTATTGTATCACAAAGCCAGAAAAAAAGCTTTTCCCCATTATAATATGTTGGTTTTATAGATATATTCAACTATGTCTCCCCAAAAAGCATAGTTAACCTCAAAATCGTCTTCATTTTGGTACTGAAGTATTTTGGATTCATTAAAGCGGACATTCAGCGCGTGTTTAGCACGGGTCGATGACATCTTCATTCATTCTCAAGGTTAACTTTTCAGGATGAAAGCCGAAGCTCAGACAGCTTTACTATTTCTTAGGATCAAAGGCTTACTTGCATCCATGAACTAAAGTTTCCATCAGTGTTAGCCGTGACTGACGACTAACACAAGCCCGGTTCCTGGAAGCTTTAAAAAGAAAAAAATACACTCTTGTATGGAGGGGAAATGGACGGCGCTCCAAAAGAGGAGAGAGTTTTATGCCTCAGCGGCACTAGAGAAACTGCAAAAAAAAATGGTTTCTTAGGAAAAATACTAAAGGGTATTCGAATGTACATTTTGATGAAATGTAACATAGTTTGTGGGTCACAGAAGTGAAAGGTGAGCTATAGCGGCTCACTGGATCTTTATTAATCCACACCTCCTCTCTACAGAGTAAATTTCTACCGTATTCACATTGAAAAACATCTTTTAGAACTTGACTTTATTTAATTTCTATTGTACGTCTTTGTACATTAACTAAGGCTAACAAATAATTAAAAAAAAAAGTTTTTCCTTCTGCGTGGAGCATTAGTACTAAGTAACCCATGATTGTTCACTTGGGGTCCAGTTGTGAAAAACACAACCATCAAATATTATTTTCCCGTTTTTGTTCACTTTCATACATATCTTGTTTTTTCTTCTTAATAATTTGATCACCTTCCTATAGGTTGAAACGTGTAACAGGGTCACACGTGTTCCCATTCTTGCTTCGAAACTTTAAAAATGTTAACTCCCAAACCAGATATGGGGGCATATTTCTCTGGAGGAGCAGCAGACACCAGCTTCCTTCATTATCTCTGCTGCCCTTAAAAAAAAAAAAAAAAAAGCCCACACGACTTTTTACAACTTCAAAGCGACCAGAGAGAAACACAGAGACAACCTCTGACCCGGTCGATACTCAAAGTGTTGGAGGCCTGTGTCACTCTGAATGGCGAGCCACATTTATATGACTCTCTGCAAAACCAAAGGATCAAGGAGATCCCTGGGGGACCAGCAACCTTTCAGTCAGATGAGCAAAGCAGGAGTATCGGAAAAAAAAAAAAAAGAAAAAGAAAGAAAATGAACTTTAGAAAAAAAGAGACAAGTAAAAGGCAAAACTCTAATCTCTTGCTGTACAGACTCCAGCAAAATGAGTTCAAAATAAGAGGTTAGGTCAAGACAGGTGAGAGACAAGATTTTACCACAAATGTAAGAATTAAAAAGTCTTTTCTGGTAATCTTTTCTGCCAAGTTAGAGAAGAAAGAGCCAAAACAGTACAAGAGATTGTACCGTGTGGAGTCAAAGTGTCCAATCAATTTCACAACATGAAAGAATGGATCTATCCTGCCTTGTATCAATGTTTTGGACTGATGGTGGTGGGGTCATGGTGAGGGGGGTTTCTTGGGACACTTTGGGCCCCCCAGTACCAGTTGAACATGGTTAAAACTAGGGGTGTGACGGATCACGGATAATCCGTGGTTTGTACGGATCAGAACGGTTTGGCACACATGTGTACAGCGGACCATCCCAACCCCCACATGCACACACCACGTACTAGCATGTTTTAAATTCATGGTCCGTTCACATCAAATGGAATGTAAGTCAAATTCATGTAAATCCTCCTTGTTTTGACAAGCGCTGAAGCAGCTGCTTCACAGTTATCTTAAAGTCTGTTCACCTGTAGCTCCCGCTGTATGTGGGAGGAGCTTCTGTCAAAAACTTTTCTCGACTTCAATTGATATCAGGTTTATTTAATTTTAAGAGCTGAATAAAAGCATCAGTACATTTCCATTACTGGGTTCAAAGAATCTCCCAATGAGGAGCTGCAGCTCTGTAACGGACTTGCCGTGCCATCAGGGGGTGATTGTATGGCAAGCCAAAGAGACCATAAATCAGCAGGAAAAGCGGGCACGGGAGTGCCACATTTTACAGATAAGAATTATTATTTTAAATATTTAAATTTTCCCAATAAAATAATGAATACAAAAAATAATTGTAACTGTTTTATTTGTATTTAATTTGGACATTAGGCAGATGGGACGAGAACATTTGTATTTTAAGGGGAACTCTAGATAGATTTGGTATTTTCTACACAAGGGGTGTCAAGATCCAGTCCTCAAGGGCCGGTGTCCTACATGTTTTCTAACTACCCTTTCTATGGAGCTCTTCATTGGCTAAACACACCTGATGTAATCAGCAACAGATGAGGCGGGATTTCGTAAAAACCAGCAGGAGGCCGGCCCTCGAGGACTGGAGTTTGACACCCCTGTTCTACACCATTTTGAAGCATTTTTTTCTATCAGTTTTTGAAAATTTGGTCAAAAGACATGTAAATGTAATCAGAAACTTCATGTTTTGGTATTTTGTTTGTGTTCAAAGTTTTAAAGATGTTTTGTTTTAATAAAAAAGGGCCTCAAGTTGCATAAATAAATATTATGTGTGTTAAGTACTTTATATGCTTATTGAATATATTGTTTGAAGTGTTTCCAAAAATTAATTTACCTTTTATCTTGTTGTTTTTTGCTGTTTTTTTTTTTTTTTTTTTTATACCGATCCGAAAAATGATCCAAACCGTGAGTTTTGTGATCGGTTACACCCTAGTTACAATGCATCCCTTTATGACCACAGAGTATCCATCAGGCGATGGATACTTTCAGGATAAGGCGCCATGTCATACAGCTGGAATCACCGACTGGTTTGGCTTTGGGACAAGTGAGGTGTACCTAATAAAGTGTCAATGAGTGTAGATATATTCACTATTTTTGTTTATATTCCAAATGGAATCTTAATACTTTTGTTGTTAGCATGAATATAAAGGTATCAACTTGCCAGCTGTTTCCCATCGGTGTTTCAGCCTCTAGAGGGAAAAATGAAAAGCTAAGGATCTGACTAAAAAACAGGTGAACACATATACAAGAAGAGAAAGGTTAAACAACAGAGGAAAACAAGCAACCACCAGACAGAGCCGCAGATAAAATATCGGAAAGAAAGTACAGATAAGCAGAGAAATGAAAATGGAAAAAAGAGACATACCTATCTTGTGTGACCTTTACCAAGAACTGGATCTCAGAAAGGAGCAGCCAGATAAGGCTAATACACAGAGGGAAACATTTTTATTCCAACCTTTTCTCCTGCTGATATTTCAGCCGACGGTGGCTGAAAACAAACAGGAAGAGCACAGACCTGTAAACCTGAACCCTGTTAGAGATCCCAACCAGCTGACCAAAACACGGCGTCACGTCTGCAATGACGTCCAAAAAAATCCCCAACTTGCTGCGACGACAACAAAAAACCCAAAACGCGTTCTTATTAAAAGGCAAATCCTTCTGTCTACCTGCTAAATCTGCAAATAAAACAATTCATGGGGGCTATTTGGAGCTGGCACAGCTTGAAGAACCTCACATTCATACCTTCACACTTACACGTATTAGAAATTCATTTGCATTCATCAGCAACTCTTCCCCTGAGGGGCTTTGCGGAAATATGTTGGATTATTTAGTCAAAATTACAATACAGCTGGGGAAATTTATCTTTTGAAAAGCCTGTTAATTTGTTCAGGAGGAAATAGTGTTTTCATTTGCATGTTAAATAAGGAGTAGCTGGAGAACCTTTTGCCATCTTGTTACACCACATTCTCCTTGGCTAATGAGGCAGGGAATTACTGATTCCACCGGGAGCCTTTAACATGACAAACACACCGTGACTTTACAGTCGGCACGGGGTGGATCTGCGTTTGTATACGTGTGCTTGTGGCTGTACACGTGCGGACTGCGATAATGTGCATGCAAGGAAGGTGAGTAGGTGTGAATATTGATAAATGACTGCTTGTTTTCCAGCCGCTGGGATTGAAAGCCTGTAATTACATTCAAAATAATTATATTAGATTAGTTTGGATTAGATCGAATACAACCAATTATACAATAAGGCGGGATGGGAGAACGGAGGCCAAGATTGTAGCCCTATGATGAGAATGTTTGTGACTTTAAAGTGTAGGTAAAGAGCTGTCAAAGTCAGAAAAAGTGTAGGCGGAATCAAATCAAATGCTATGACACATTCCTGGTAAATGCAGAGCCTTCTATTATAACAAACAAGCCTTTGCTTTTAATAAAGACCCAAAATGTGATTAATGACTGTGAAAGAAAACTACTTCTGGATGGCAAGGACTCGGTCTTGTCAATAAAATTAAAAGTAGGGGCTTTGTGAAGGGCTGAGACGATCTGTATTACTGCGTTATGTTTCAGACGATGAAACCAGAGCACAGGAACAATGTTCTCAGACTCTGGCAAGAGGTGTAAAAAAATAAAAACAGTTTAATCATTTTAGAGTGGCTTCATGCTTCTCCCAGAATAAGGATAAGACAATTTCTTCAAGAAATCTTAATTTGGCACATTGCTTAAGTATTAAATTTCCATAAATTCTAACATTTTAACGGTAATTAGAAGACAACTTACTGGTAGACCAAGTGAGATAAAGATACTCGTCATGATTAGCTACTTATGTTCAATTAAACATTTTAAAAATAGGCAGATAATTCAAGTTAGCTTCTTTCTAGGCCTGGACAATTAATGAAAAATGTGTGAGTACTCCGAAATCAAACTGTGGGATTTATGTTTTGGAAAATGCAGGATTAAAGGGTAACCACACACTCAATAAACCTTTTTTTGGTTGTTTACCTGTATAAGTGGGGCTTTAAAAGTGCTGTCTGTTGGTCCCTGACACACTTTTGATCTTTTAAATAAACGTTTAATTTCTGAAAATATGGACAAAACCCTTATGTGTGCTGCCCCCTACAGGCTGGAACGGGGTAATTACAGCTGAATTTTTGATATATAGAGAAACATTTTCAACCTCCACAGAAAGTTATACATATCATACTATATCACAATATGCAATCAATGGGTAAAACTGGCATAATTTCGCATCACTTTCCATTATTGAAGATGTAGTGTAGCCTCCCTTAACCCCGCCCTCCTTTTTTTTTGCATTTTTCAAATCTGGGCTGAGACTGGAGTCAGCCTCCAACTGTCCTGTTGTGCTATGCTTTAATTGCAACAAATGGTCACCATACATTTGGTAAAACAACCTCATGGCAGCTTGAAGCACCAGTATTTAATAAATTAAATAGATCCCTTTACAGATCTGACCAACCATGTGGACCCCTTCACATCATTGACCGATCACGTGGAGGCCTTTTATGTTGAACAACTACAGACCGATATCAAACCTGCAATTCTTAAGTAAGATCATTGAAAAAGCTGTTTTCCATCAGTTAAATGAATTCCTAATAAATAACAACTGCTATGATGTCTTCCAGTCCGGCTTCAGACAGAACCACAGCACTGAAACGGCTCTGACCAAAGTGACCAATGACATACGTTTGAATACAGACAGTGGAAATATGTCAGTGCTAGTTTTACTGGATCTCAGTGCTGCGTTTGATACAGTCGACCACGCAATACTACTCAGACGACTGGAAAACTGGGTGGGTCTCACTGGGCCAGTACTAAACTGGTTCAAAACGTACTTAGAAAACAGGAAATATTTTGTGTCAATTGGTAACTTCACTTCTGAGCCAACAGAAATTACATGTGGAGTGCCCCAAGGCTCTATCCTGGGACCACTTCTATTTAACATCTACATGCTCCCACTGGCCCAGGTTATAAAGAACAACAACATTAGTGACCATAGCTATGCAGATGACACACAGATATATATTAGACTGACACCAGGAGACCGAGGCCCTGTACAGGCTCTTGGTAAATGCATTGAGGACATTAATGACTGGATGTGTCACAACTTACTTCAATTAAACAAAAACAAAACTGAGGTTATTGTCTTTGGGGCTAAAGAAAAAAGGTTAGACGTCACTACAGAGCTTCAATCTATTCAACTAAAAACTACCAACCAGGCCAGAAACTTGGGTGTAGTGATAGACACAGACTTAAATTTTGATAAACACATTAAGGCAGTCACTAAATCAGCCTATTATCATCTCAAAAATATCTCAAGGATTAAAGATTTGATGTCTAAGCAGGACCTGGAGAAACTAGTGCATGCTTTCATCTTTAGTCGACTTGATTACTGTAACAGTGTTTTTACAGGACTACCAAAAAAATCCATCAGGAAACTGCAGCTGATTCAGAACTCTGCTGCTCGGGTTCTTACAAGGACCAAGAAAGTAGACCACATCAGTCCAGTTCTGAGGTCTTTACACTGGTTACCTGTCTCTCAGAGGATAGACTTTAAAGTTCTGTTACTGGTTTATAAAGCTTTGAATGGTTTAGCACCAAAATACATGACTGACCTCTTGACCCAGTATGTACCAGCCAGACCTCTCCGATCATCAGGATTCGGTCTTTTATCAGTTCCTAGAGTCAGAACTAAGCATGGAGAAGCTGCATTCAGCTTCTATGCACCACAGATCTGGAACAGACTTCCAGAAAACCTTAGATCTGCTGAAACATTCAGTGTATTTAAATCCAGGTTAAAGACTCACCTGTTCTCAGTTGCATTTGATTAATATGTATTCAAAAGTTTACGTCCGCACTTTTTATCTATGCTTGTTTTAAATTAAAATCTTTTTACTTTCTTTTAATTTTATTTTAATGATTTGAATAATGAATGACATTTTTACTATTTCTTTTGATTGTTTTGTTTAATGTTTTATGTAAAGCACTTTGAATTGTCTCTGTACATGAAATGTGCTATACAAATAAACTTGTCTTGCCTTGCCTTAGATGCCTGCCTCCTTTGTAAATGTGAATCATTTGGAGTATAATTTATGTTATGTTGGCTTTCATTTGAATAAAAATACTTTGGTAAAATGGACATAACATTTTAGCTGTTTTTTGTTTTTTTATTTGTCTACGTATTGCAAGTTATATTGTCATTACAATATTGATCACTCTTATTGCACGTTCTTCACATCGTGCAGCCCTACTTCTGTTTACTTCATTCTAGTTATGAGTTAAACTCTTTTTTAATTGAAAAATAAACAAATAAAAAGCAAATTAAAAGTGGCGCTCACTTATAGTGGTTTACTATTTTCTACAGTCTTAGTAGGCACAAGTCCTTAACAGTCAAAGTCCCATTCACCCACACAAACACACATTCCCACACTGATGCCGGCTCCATTGCCTTACATGGGTGCCAAGCAGTAACATCCAAGACCAATGTGGGGTTCAGTCAACACAAGGGCAGGTACCGGTAACTCGAGAACTGAATCTGCGATTTTCCAATCAGAGGTTGACCACACTAACTCTGACCCCTGCAGCATTTGTGAAGGTTTTAAACTCTATCATTATTGGATATCCTTGAAAACCAAGGCTTGACTACGGGTTCAGAAATACAAAGGAATAATTACAAATTCCAGAACCTCTAAGTAATGTTATTTCTGCAGAGAGAAGAGTGCAAGGAGCATCTCAATGGGGCAAACATGTGTCTTGCAGTTCCTGTGAGGTTTATTGAAAATGGGACTTATGGCAGTAATATAAACCTGCAGGCCTGGAGACCCAACAACGCTCTCAGGACCACGTTCTCAGGACCAAATTCTAAGGACACAGGTCTTTTTGAGACAGTGTCCCTACCGGCTGAAGGACTAACAACACCCTCAGGACGATTTTAGGACTCGTTTTTTTTGAGACAGCGCCTCCTTGCTGCTTGGTGCCATTTATCTTTTTTTTTTTTTTTAAATGTTACTAATTTTGCTTATGACTGAATATTTCTACTGACTTTCTTACTGATGAATTATACATTTATTTTCAACCCTTAAGGCACCAGGGTTTTTCAGTGGAAATATAATTCAGTACATACATATTCTTGAAACATTTGGCTAGAGAATCCAAACTGATTTCTCTTTATTGTTTTATCTATCTGCTGATAGAGTTGAGTCTGGTATTTTCCAATCACCTAAAACTTATCAGAAGTTGAGAATATTGGGATCTTACTATAAATTCATCTTTACATTTTGTCTTATTCTGATACTGACACTAATTTAACACATTCTCAATGAGAAATGCATGTATATCACAATTTAAAAAAATAAAACATAATGAATTAAAACGTGCGGGAGAATCAAATAAAAGCCAAACCCAAAACAACTGGAAAATTAAACAGGATCTGCTGGGGTGGGAAGAATAACTTTTATACTTTTATTAGGAGTTACATTAAACATAATAACATACATTTATTAGGTGTAACATTAGGCTTTAAAAGACAAAACAAAACTTGCCACCCCATAGCCGTTTTCTGTACAAGAAATCACAGCTGTAAATAGGAAAGGAAAAATATATTAGAACAATTATTCAAATTAAACATGAAATTAACAAATACTGTCTACTTGGGTAGTATCTCTTCCTTTTTCAATTCTATAGTAATCCTCTGTCGAATTTATCTACTTTACTAAAGTACATATTTTGCACTTATTTCATTTCATTCATTTCATCTTAGAAATGCTTTGTAACAGTTGCCATTTATTTTTTATTTTGAGAGTTTTTGATGATGAATTTGAATCTTTTAAAATCTTGTTGGTTGGAAATACTTTGTAGAACAAAGCATTCAACACACTGTTTTATTGTTTCATATAGAGACTTCCTCTTTTTAATTGTTGTAACCATCTGCAAAAAAAGATACACAAATAAAAAGTAAAGAGTAATTTAGTTCTGAGCAATACAACATAAATACTTAATATTATTATAAAAAGTAAACATGCTCAATAAAAATTGGGTTTTCCCCTATTTTGTAATACATGTAGACTATATTTGGGTCATAATGACACAATATTAATGATTTACACAAAAGAAAATTCTAACACATGAAGATGAAGAAAAAAAATAACTATGCTGTAAAATGCTAAAAGGTGTATTCCTAATAAACCATTGTGAATTTATTTTTGCACAAACAACATTAATTTGGATAAAAGCTAAGCTAAGCTACATGTAGAAATCACTGTTTATGTTTCTGCAAAAAACAAAATTATTTATTAGTAATTTACTTTTTATATATTTATATATGTGATAAATTACTTAGTTGTTTATCCTTTAGCAGCGCTTGGATCATTTTTTTACTCTTACTACTCACATGTGCAATGTGTCTCATAAAGTCTCCAGAAACAAGACAAACTCCACCCTGTAGGAGGTGCTGTGTTAAAAATGTCTGGGTCCTGAGAATGCGGTCCTGAGAACGTTAATGGGCCTCCGGGCCTGCAGGTGCACCCTTCTCACTTATTGTCTTGAGTGCAGCAACGGTATCGTGAAGTATTTGTAAGGCTATTGTAAGTTGCACGCACTTATGACATACGGGTGACACTGTCGTGCAGTGCCCTTATGACACTCTAATTGTTAGTAAAGCATTAGTCATAACTGTTCTTACACTTAAATACGGGCTATCAATGGACAAAAAATGGGCAAACTTGAATGGGAGACACAAGAATAGCTAACTGTGAACTTAAACACTCCTTGTGCTGTCCATAAGAATTTGGTTTTAGGAAAAATTGAAAAAGGAAAACTCTGAAATATGCCTGCTTGTCATAAAGTTCACCCTTTCTTTATCCTTGCTATGACCCTACTAAAAAAGTTCCATGAACCTTTTCATTTTACGGCAGGGGTCCCCAAACTACGGCCTGCGGGCCGGATGCGGCCCGCCTCCTCATTTGGACAAGGCCCCAAACACTATTAGAGACCCATTATTATTTTTTTTCTACATCTGGCCACATGATCGAGCCTCTCACAGAATATGACTTTTATTCCACCCTTCTACTGTACCTCTATCTGAACACTCTCAAATCCCTGTCAATTAGAACAGAACACAGTCTTCTCTGTACATCACAGTTCACCTGGTGTCAGTGCGATCATGGAGCTGCTTTTTTTTTTTTTTTTAAACAACGCACCCTGTTCTGCGTCCTGATTGGCTGGAGACCATCTTCTCTATGCTGCATCTGCTGCGCTGAAACATGCAGCTCTTCACGTAAAAAGGTTTCATCTTCAGGAGTTACTTTTATAACGCAACTCTCCCAATAACCGAGGGGAAAAAAAAAAAAAAAAAAAAAAAAGAGTTTCACTTTCAGCTGTTCATATTTATTTATCAAGTTGTGTCCCGAATCCTCTTTTTTTATTTTATTTTTCTCTTCAAGTCACACATGTCAGATTAATACCATTTGCGCAGAGATCATAAAAGCGCAGAGCCGTGCGCATGTGTGCAAAGATTGTTACAGTTTGCACACATGAGGGAGAGTCAGAGCAGAGCAAGTGTAACAACAACACAAAAGAAAGAGAAGAAAACACTGATGTGGCCCTCAAAAGAAAAAGTTTGGGACCCCTGCTCTACGGGATCATCACATAGTCTACAACCTTGATTTTTATGGCACATTTTACCCGCAGGCAGCCTGTATCTGAGGGAAGTTGCTGTAAGCATTTTTAAATATGTGCTAGATGTTAGCTTTTTTAACTAATCGAGATAAAGAATATTTTTCATTGAGTTAAAATGTGATAGCCCATAAAGTGCATATTCACAGTTTTCTTCTCACTAAAGCCTATAGATTTAAAAAAAGGGAATGTTGCTAACTCTACTTTACATTCCTCTTGTTTTTTCTATAAATAATTTTACCTTCTGAACATTTTTAGCCTCAGTAGTTCAGATTTTTGTTAAGCTGTTTTCCTCATGGGCACTTTTTTTTTTTTTTCTCTCATTCCGGCTCCCTGATCTTGTGTCATTCTAGTCTTGAGTTACTGAATCTCACATATCTGCCGGTAAGTAATTCACATTTTTCCTCCAGACTAACGCTTCAAGGGTTCCTTTGTGCTTGTTTCCGTGTTCTTGTATGCAAGGGTGCGTGGACATTTTTGAATGCTATGCATCAGCAAAGTTCTTTTATTTTGTTTTGTTATAGGTTTTTTTTGCTTATTTTTGTGCATACATTCTTTACTGGTAACTTTTTTTGCTAGTTTTGTTTAGTCTTTAGAGGTTTCTCAATAGCATTTTTACATTTCAATACCCTGATTATCAGTCTGTGGAACTATCAGAAACTCTGTAAACTCCCAATATGGTTGTTCAGGATTGATTGTAAAGAAATACATTGGCTTATCAGAACTCTCCTAAAAATACACAAGATTACCATAGTTTCCACAGGCGCACTTTGAAAAGCCTTATTTTCTCCTAAAAACAACAGTGCACCATATAATCCAGGGCATTTTATGTATGGATTAATTCTGTTTATGTTTATTGATGTCTAAGTCATAAGATTTAAACGAACTTCTTATAAAATGTTTGGTTGGGTGTTATTGATTATGCTAAAACGCCCAACACCTGGGTTTGTTTTCACAGTTAGCGTTGTCAGGAACATTTGTTTTAGTGGTATCAGTCTGCTTTATTTATGTATTGTGAATAAGGTTGGGAGTTACAGCTATTGTAAATAAGCTAATGTGGCTAATGCTTACTATAGCGGCTATTGGCTATTGTTACCAACAAGTTCTAGGGTTACTGTGAAAGAAGTAAAAATCTGATTGGCGTATAGACTTATGTCTGAGTCTTTTGTCTCGCCTGTGCCCTATAGTTTGGTGTACCTTATATATGAAAAAAATTTGAATAATAGACTCTTTATTGACAATGTGCCTTATAATCAAGTGGATCCTAGTACAGAAAATACAGTAGTATTTAATGCTTGACTTTCTCGAAAGAAAAAAAACGGATGAACCAAATCTGTTCTTGTAAAAGTTCGACAAAAAAACAACATAAAAAAGGTATTAATTCCCATATTAAATGCAATTAAGAAATATATTTGCTTGTAAAAATGCCACTTGATAAATTAAAACATTTTATTTAAATGCCAAAAAAAATGTTGGTCATCCTTTTTTTGCAATCCGTAACAAAGGAACACAAATACAGCTAGGTTTGTTAAAACTCTGACTAAAATGTTCTGTTGGAGCTGCTACAACATTAAAAAAAAGTAAATTGCAAGATAACTCTGCATTATGTGCCAAGGTGTGAGATTATAATCATCAGTTTTACATGCCTGTGGCCGCCATCACGTTATTTCAAACAATGTGCAATCAAAGCTCTGCCATTTGCACCACTTTGTGGTTAGACACGTCACACAGAACCCAAACAGCGACAGCCGACAATCGTCCTTACTGAGTCTCGGTCTAGAAGTTTCTTCCTAATCTTTGAGGGAGTTTTCCAATCCATGGTCACCCAGGCTGTTAGCATGCAGTTAAGATAATCTTCTTTTAATGTAATTATCTGGACAGGACATGATTATTAAAGTGGCAATAAATAAATCATTTATGATTTTTGCTTTTTTTAAGGCACTTTGACATAACCTCAATGGTGTTCAGACATTTTTTAAAACTTTTTGAAATTAAATTGTGTCAAAAATTCTGATATTTTTTAAGTAATGATATCTGATGTTTTTAATAGAGCTGTGATAAGTAATATCCATATCCATTTTGTGGGATCAATCAAATTTTATTCTATTCTGGTTTCAATTTTGCTTTCAACTTAAAATGTCAATCAAATCAAACTTTATTTATAAAGCACTGTTTAAATGAAACATAACAAAGTGCTTTACAAATAAATAAAAGAAACAATCTAAAAACAAGCACAACAACAACAAAATTAAGATTCAATAGATCTAACTCCCCCTTAATTAACGTGTATTTTTATTGTGTGGGAGAAGCTCAAAAATTAGGTGTACAGGGTAAATTGACTAGGTTCAAGACAAAATAAAATAAAAAAATAAAAAATCCTTTTGTCAGGGATTGAGGTGGAGGACCCAAATGCTGGAGACCAGACTTGGTGGCAGAAACATAAACATTTACTAAAACAACTTAAAACAGGACAAACCCAGGAGACCAAACCAGTGACATGACAGAACATAGATGAGCAGATGACCTTACAATGAGAAACTTAAAACCAGACACTTAAATACACTGAGGTTGATTAACTAAATGAAGACAGCTGTGGATGATTAACCTGTATGTGGTGAGACTGACAGGGAAAACAGATGATGACAAAACCTAAGCACGGAATCATGACACCTTTATCCTTTTGTTTGGATTAAAAAAAAACACACCGCACTTTAGACTCCAAGAAGGTTTTGATTTAAATTTAATTTCTTTGCACCCTTGCCATATTTTATTTTTTTGCTTTTTAATTTATTTTTTTCCATTTTTTTTTCTTTTTTGTAACTGTATTATTAAAACACACCATTCTGCAAAATGACTTAAAGCCCAGAATCTTTTATTTTATAGAAAAAAAATGCTCAATTTCTAAAGCGCTTTGCTTTTATTTATTTTGAAAAACTCCTACTTCCAGTAGCTTTCAGGATGAAAAGCTCTTGTTCCCAGATGTTCCTAAAACATTGTGAGGGATTTTCCTTAGATGTGATTCAATATCTATTTTTGAGATTATAAGTGAATTGAGTCATTTCCTGTTTTCATTCTAAATATAATTTTCAGTTTAAAAATTCATCACAGAATTTAAAGGGGACACAAAATGACACATTTTAAGTGCATCAAGAAAGAAAGTAGGCCAATATCGGTTGGTTTGTGAAACCCTGCATTCTATAGTCCTATACTGTATATCATAAAAAAGAAAATGCAAAGATAAAAAAAAATCATAGTACATGGTTCTTATTGCAAAATGAGATACTTTGAAGCTCCTGCAACATGCTTCGAGGGCATTTTCCTCAAGTAATCAGTAGTGTTTTGCATGTATATCATTTTGCCTTGAGTGCATAAAAACATACTACAAACAAAATTTAAGTTAAAAAAATTAGAGCTGTAGAATGAGATTTCCTGGACCTAGAGGGCAAGGATGTGGAAATGACGAGCAACAAGCAGATGTAAAACATACCAAATAGTCTATAACATTTTAGTCGAATAGGAAAAAAACAGGCGAAGCCTCTTGAAATAAGCCGTCAATAAACACACTCGCTCTTCAGCGAAGGCAAACATTGGCAGGCGGTGTGCAAACACATGCGGGCAGAGAACTATGCAGAGAGCACAGATGCTCTCCAGCCTCCAGTGCTGCAATGCTTGACTCAGCACCAGCATCCTGCTGATATTGGGAGTGCTTAATGGAAATTTAGGGTAAGATTTAGGGACTTGGAGTCAGAAAGCTAAAGGATGAAATCAATGGGTCGCACAAAGGTTTTTCACTACCAGCAAAGAAAAATAAAGCTTATTATAGATTTAAAAAAAAAAACAGCATCTGCTCACTTACTGTATTTGAAGTTTAAGTCAAGTAGTATGAAGTAGCCTGTGATTTTTCAAACACTTTGAGGCCTAATCTTTTCGCGGCTAATGAGGTATTTTGGTTGAAATTTAAGTCTTTGTTCTCCCAACGGGAAAACATGAAAAAGTTGAACTTCTGAACAGAAGGGATCCGATTCTGATGCAAAGAGGCATTAAAGGCAAATCGCAGCCTTTATAGTTTCCATCTACACACACGCCCGTCGACAAATGCGATAAACACACACTTGCTAGTGCAAATACTTCATGGGAGTTCATCAACACTGGAGTGAGAGGAAAAGCAGCGAGGCTTTTTGGCAGATTTCCTGCTCACCCAGGGTTGACAAATTGCCAAAGCCCTCTGTCACAGCACCACTTTGAGGCTGCTAACTGTTTCATCTGCCATGATATAGGTCTCAGGCATAAAAGTAGCCTAGCGGAAAGGCGTGTTTCCTTACACTTTCAATCCACCAACACATGCCAATTACAGTCGCTTTGAATTGCAATTTGCATGCAAGAAAGTTCATTTAATCAACACTACATCACTGGTCTGTGGAATCACCTGGATGTCAAATTTCCAACACTTTGTGAGAACACAAAAAAAGTATTTCAGCTGCTTTCCTTGCAAAAGAGTCATTCATGCATTGTGGATGTCCCATAAGAAATCTGGCTGACAAAGACTCAAAAATTTATAAAAACATTTTTTTTATAAATGTTATCCAGTTTCACTAAAGGCAAAAAATAGCAAATATAAAATGAACAATAACTATTATGTTATTGTCAAGATGACAAATGCAACTGTAAATTTATCCCATTATGTGTTAAACAAGGGTTTGGCTCAGAGATCTTCACGTCACTGTTGGAAAGTACAAGTCAGCATTTGACCTTTAAAGCTGCAATAAGCGTGCTTTTGTTACAAAATGAGACTCCAGTTGTGACACAATGAAAGGGACTTAGCATGTTTGAGCTAATTTAACACATTAACAAAAGTAGAAAATGTGCCTGTGATGTTTTAGACGGGAAAATAACAAACACTGTTCACAATTGAAGGAACAATTTCAAGCTTCAAATCTGAATATCCACATTTTTTAGGATTCCACCCTCCAAGTGAAGGGATACATAATCCTCCCCCGCAAGAAGGGGTTCTGCGTTGCACTGTGCCGCGGAGAAGAAGCTCTTTTCCTTATGCAGGTGTGCTCTGAAGCACAGGAAGTTACATTAAAATGTAAGTAAGGACTTTTTGTTGTAGCATGACTTTTTTAAAGTTATAAAACCGCTGTTGTTATGTATATTTGAGCGCTGGAAGCTCTGCGATGAATGCTAGCTGACCGGCAACTATTGGTGACATCATTAAGCGGAAATAATATCTGAATTCTGAGACACTATTTATCCATAACTATCCATTTGGAGGGCTATATGTAGGGGTAGGGAGAAGGGAAGAATTTGCATTGGCTCAGAGTTTCACAGATTTTTTGGTGTAATTTTTCGCATGCTTTTTTGTCTTTTTGTTTAGGAGGCATTGTGTTCTGCATCCTGATTGGCTGTAGGGCATTGTCCATCACCTCCAATATCTTGCCAAACTTACATAAATCTTCACTAGAAGATATTTGGCTTCATTCTATAATAGTAGATTTACTTTCCTATGAAGGTATAAACTTTGCGTGTTTAACCTTGTGCTATCTTATGAGGTCCAGATGACCCAAGCCTTACATTGATGTGTTATCCATTCCATGACAAATGTGGATGAAGGTGGACAGGGTGCCACGTCTGCCACAGACACCAGTGAAAATCAAAATTCATTCAACAAAAAAAGTTTAGCTCACTGCCTTGTAAGGTCACATGACCCCACTCAAAACATCAACATAACTAGGATAGCACAAGGGTTAAATACACATGGATCAGATGGTCTGCTAAATCTACCCAAATGGTCTTCACTGTGGTATCCTTGAGCAAGACCTTTCAGTCCTTTGGTAGTTATGCAGAGGTTGGTCAGAATTTCAGAAATTATCTCTTTATTTCTTTAAGAGAACCTTAATATAAAATGACCACATTACAGGAAATTGACAAAATGTGCTCCAATTATATAATAAAGAGATAGTGAGATAGAGTTTGATGGAGATTTATGATTTGCTGTAGTGATATCTAGAGAAAACACCTGAAATGGATGTGACTACCGCAGACTTTACACTGATGTAGACATCTAAAGCTTGATGTATAGAAAAAAAAAAGGGTGTACAGGTATTTCAGCAGTTAAACTTTCAGTAACAGTAGCAATTTTCAAAGTGTATCAGCGTGTTACATGATAGCCCTGTGGTGTCATTTAACTAAAACCGATTTTGAGATCAAATTGACATAGGCTCAGCAGGACGTCAGTGAGTTACTGATCTGAGAGAGGTTAAAGCGGGGCATGCTGCACAGGAACACCCACAGTCTCGTTGACAGGTTATGTTTTTTGGTTAATTGGCAGAAAAGATCAAGTTAATTTACCCAACCGCAGCTGGTAGTGTAGGAATATAAAGCCAGCAGTGTCGAGAGATTCCTGAATGTTGTGGAAAATGAGAAGGTTTTCAGTCTCATGCATATTCAAATCTCTAGTGCCAGATGTTAATCACTGATTGTGGGTTATTTGGATTTTACAAACTGCTACAAGTAATGTTTCCAAAACAACAACAGCACCTGCTTACGGAGGGGAAAAGGCGGCAATGGAAAGATTGACACCTGTTCTTCCAACTGCGATTAAACCGAAAACTCAACCATTTGCATAACAGAACCGCAGAGTAAACTCAGGAGGCGGACTCACCTGAGGGTGAAAATATGCACCGACGAAAATGTGGACAGGGCCAGAAAGGTTGAAATGGTTTCCCTCTGCTTGATGGGTTTGGAAGGTGCCATCACCACAAAGTTATTGTCCAGCTTCAGCTCTGACAGGGGCTGGAACAGCCTGACACTTCCAATCCGCTGCATGGGTGTATGCCCCGCAAAGTAAGCCATGGGTCTCTGAGGTTCTGTGTGGACCGGGCTACCCTTTCTTGAATCCTCTGAGCTACAGTCTCCACTGTCTGTGCTTTGAACGATGTAGTAGAGCTCCACAGGTGTGCCCTGAACCTGCTCGGACACCTTCTGCCTGCCAGGCCTCACGGTGGGTGGACTGAACCAGCTGGCCAAGGGCTCCAACTCTGCAACGCATATCCCCAGCTCGCCTTTGAGCTTGCACGTCCCGCGCACCTCTTGGGTCTCATGAAAGGCAAACATCCGGACACAGGGTAAATTTTGGACGGTGCTGTAATCATCCCAGTCTCTGCCTGCGATGTAGAACAACACCTGAACCTTAGGCCAGCTCGGGTGAATCTGCTCGCTGATGATGTAGGTGTGGACCTTCCAGTTGAATGTAAATAGAGGCGATAAAGATGCTGGTGTTGGCACTGACGATGACGTGAAGGGCGGTGTGTTGAACGGCCCGGGCAGCGTTTGTAGCATCTCGAGAGGAACAGGCTGCTGGACAGACAGTGGTCCATAGCTAGCATTGACAAAGGGCATCTGTCGGGCCTGATGGATGAAGAAGGACTCAGTTCGGGCTTGCAGGCTAGAGTTCCTCATTATGTCCTGGTTGGCCTCAAGTAAGAAGAACGCTGACTCGGCATTGAGGATCTGGTAGCTGACAGGAAGATACATGGGTGTAGGGCCGTACCTCTGCAGGCCATCCAGGATTACCTTGCTGTCCACCACTGCAAGAAAGAAGAATGACAAAACCTCATCAAGTTGTTCCTGAAGCCTGGAAGAGTTTTGTAACTTTGCACTTGTTGCTACATGAGATATATGAGTTATGAGAAGCCTCTCAACAAACTGAGAAAGAAAAGAGTGCCTGAATAAAAAAATACCCAAAATAAAGTCAATAAAAAGCTGGACAAAGTCTCTTCAGATCTAACACAACATTTGTATTCATTGGCTGTAACCTAAGGCAATCATATCTACAGTCAGTTCTAGCAATGAATGTTAAATAGCTTGTTGGAGAAATTTCCATACGATATCACTTTCACGAGCCACTGCTTTTAAAAGATTTTATTAAAATCAATTCAAAAGACCAGCGTCTTTTTCAGTCACTGGCTTATCAGACTTGTCCATGTTCTCCGTTTTCTTTATTATGAGGAACTAACTCAATTTAATGTTGTTCTCTTTCAAAGTCAACCCCCTTTTCCAGCTTTATCTATATTTTGCTGCATTCCTCTACCTGACAATAAAGACCTGTTTTCAGACTGACCACATACTATTGAGTTACTTGGTTCAGTTTTTTTTATGTGTATTTGAATCAGAGGGAGATAAGACTTTTACACGGCTGCTAACACACAAGACACTCACAAACATTGTACAAAGAAAAAAAAAACACACACAAAATCTTTTGGTTAGGATCATGAAATTAATGCCTGTCAAGCAACCAAAACAAACAGACGTTTGTGTTGCCAGTAACAGTTCTTGGTTTTGTGTATCCAACCGCACAAAACTGTATGTAGCTTTCAACAGGTTTTCTCTTCCTATCGTGTGTTATAGGATAACAGCTACTGTACAAAGTAGCGCTAAAATGCTAAAGCGAGATGACTAAGGTTGTGTCCAAATTCCTTCACTACATAATACTCCATTTAATAGTGCTGGGTGATATGAAAAAAAAAAACTGTAAATCCCAATATAAAATATTTTATATCACAATAATGAATAACTTTATAATCTGTCTTTATTTTCATTATATATATTTTTTTATGTAGACTGACAAGGGAACACCTATGCAATTGTCTCGAGCTATTTAATAATGTATTTAGTGTAGTAATTGATCAAATTAGCTTATAAATAATATAAACGATAAAAGAAAAATAGCCTGATCGATACTTTTCTATCGCCCATACGATATGTATAGTCATACTGCCCAGCAGCACTGCTGTATATAGAGCGGCTGTCGGAATCTACAATTCCAAAATCAAATGCCCTAGAAATTCCAAAGAAGTCTCTGCAAAAAAATCATTTAAGCACTCAAGCCCACTAGCTATGACCGCAATGCCTTGTGTTTTAATGATTTTTCACTTAAAAAAAAGAAAGAGAGGGAGATTTCTTCTTTCAAAAAACGTTAAATAATGTTAGGATTTATTTTATTTTTGTCATATAAATGTTGCAAGGAAGAATTGACCACTCAGGGGAGACAAAATAAAAAAAATAGCAACACCTCAAAGACAAATACAATTTTTAAATTGTCTTGTATAAGCTTTTTCATTTCTAATCTTCCTAATCTCTTATTTTTATGAAAACATTGATTTTTTGCTAATTCTTAAATTATTTCTCTTTTTTTTTTTTTTTTTGTTTTCCCAGTCTGACAAATTGTCGGACGGACTGACTGACCATTTACCATCCTAAGAGTCAGCAAGTCTGTAAATTAGGCCTTTTTATTCTGCAACTACTAAACAATCATTTTGCAACATTTCAATATTTGTTAAATTTATGATAGTCTCTAAACTGTCAATTACCACATGTTCTGGTTGCCAAGAAACTGACTAAGGCCAAATGACAATTTCCTTGTGATAAAGTGACAAGAGAAAAAGTGCTAACTACCGGTAGTTAGTTTTTAGCCAAAGCTTGTAGCAAATGTTATATATATATATATATACACACATATATATATATATACATATACATACATACATACATACATACATACATACATACATACATACATACATACATACATATATATACATATATATACATATATATGTATATATATATATTTAAAGACAACTATGTTTTAAAAATCCCCCAAACAAACACAAGGTGTTTTTAGAAGTTCAAAAAAATTGATTAAACTGGTCCCTAATGTGTGATACTTCAGATAGTCTGAGTTAAAGAACACATTCTACATGCTGTTTCAAATAAAAACAAATAGAAAAAGCAATCTCCTCGATGTTTTTTTTACATTTTTGTAACAATTTACAGTACAGTTCACTCTCAGATCACAGCTGTCCAATCACACCAGGCCTCACTGGACTTTTAAAACTGCCTCCATCCCGCCCTCTCCCTCCTCCTGTAAATCCTTGGTACCACTTCTGCCTCTTCACCATCAAGCATGAAGCTTCATATATTTGGGCTGATGGAGAGACCCATTAGAGCTCATTGATTTTCTGCCCTGAATCCTGCATTCTGTGGGAGACATGGCTTGGTAGTGATTTGTGACAGTCCAGAGCAGTGGCTGGCTCTGTGGATGGGCAGAACACGTCATGAGAGCAGCACTTGAAAAACAAAAACGCACTAAAGAGTTAACCCATCCACTTAATATAAAATGTATGAGCCTGGCCTTGTGTAAAATGATTAAAACTGAAGCTCGCTCTTCCACTAACTTAGCAGGCGTAATGCAAATGACACGGTCATGAAGAAGAGTGAAGGGACTGGACTTTGGCCTTTCATTTTCTGTGGTGTGGAATTTTGATCTTTAACTTGGCAGATCTTAACTTCTATTCTTTATAACAATATATCATAATATATGTTTTTCTTAAAAGTATACAATTACAAGAAATTGGCTATAATAGGTTTGTGTTTTTTTTTAAATTAGGAAAATAAGATCTCAAAGACACACTCAAGTAAAAATTTAATTATCGTATGTTCTTATAGGATTTTTCCTCATAATGGAAGACAAACATTAATTACATTTAAATCAAAATTACATTTCTGAGTTTTTCCTTATTCTTGCCCACCATTTATTTGCACCGGTAATGTTAAGTTCAGGTTGTGAGGGAGCTATAAGCTAGTGTGTAAACAAAGGGATGATGGGAAGTGGGGGCAGGCTTACTCCGTCCAAATAGTCCCACCCATCTCAAAAGTAAATTTGTGATGAACTACTACCACTCTGGAGAAACTATGTCCTAGAAAACTACAAATTTTTTAAATTTTATCTTAAAACGGAATAATTAAAAGAGCACTATGAACGCTTTTAAAATAGATCAAACGATGATGGGAGTGGGACTTTAAATCGATGCTTCTCTCCACAAGGAGGAAAGTGCGCTAGCTGCCCACATGAAAAATACCCTTAATGTTGATCCTAATTAGACCTTTTTCTTCTTAATAACGATTTGCATTAATACTGAATACTACATCCTAGAGTATGAGTCATGAATGAAAATAAAAAAGAAATCATGAATATGAATTGGATGTTGCTGTACCCCGAAGAAGTGCTTAGCACATACTTATGTTAAACATCCTAAACTTTCTCACATACTGTACAGATCCTGGTGGAGAGGCAAAGGCGGTGGAGATTTTCCCTCAGACCAAGTTCTCCCAGTACATACTTTTGACCGCAGGAGGATGTTTTCCCCCATACAGTGGCAAAAGGAGAGCCAAAGCTTATGCTGCAGATGCTGGATCATGCTTACAGCGGAAGGAGAGGATTTTTCCGTAGATCCTTCCCAGTGGGGGACGTGACGCGCTGTCCTAGTTTCCACTCACTATGACATAGATGGAACTAAATATCTCATTACAGCAGGAAAAAAAATGTAGTAATTTGTAACTTCTGATTTAGAATACTTCCCTCTTCATGACACAAACAGGACAACGTAAATAGAGAGGATAAGCCAGTTTGATTTGTGGCTCGGAGTTGCCCTTGAATTTCATGTCTGCAGCTTCTATACTTGTAAATCATGTCTGCAGGACTGTTGCTGCAAATGAAAAAGGGAATGATTTGTGCAGATAACTTAACCTCTCCTGTAAATCCTGGCTGTAAAGTCTGGCAGAGAATTTTTGGTCACTGATGACCCTTAAAGATGTTGAGTTTCAACTCAACGAGCCGTCAACTAAATCCTGGTTTAAATCCAGGACGTCCAAGTGTCTTCTATTCACATTTGGTTCCACGTTTTACTATAATATGTTCAACCAAAAGAGAGCAACTTTTTTTTTTGTAAACTGCCTCAAAATTGTATTAAAGTATTACAATCCCCAAGACAGATTTGCGGTTTTAGATCAAGCCACATCCTGTAATCACCTGATTTATCCCCAGCAACTCAAGTACAATTTAATCCAAGAAATATAATCCCTTCATCCTGTCTCCGCTTTCCTCCTCCTCCTCTTTTTATCCCATCTCTATCCTGCACCATGTGTGCATCTCACAGCCTCTGCCTGAGCCATCAAGATCTTGAGAGAGACGTCAGTTGGACAGATTTTCTTTCATGAGACTTAAAGAGAAGTCTTAAATGTAAAAAAGAGCGAAAGACAAAAGATGAAAAGGAAAGCCGAGGTGTTCGGCGACCACTTTCTTCTAAAAGAACCATCAGAGAAAGTGACTTATTACAGCCTCAACCTTTGCAAGAAGTCCTCCTACTGTCATAAGTAACTTGTACAAAAAAAAGGCTTCACCTCCCTCCAGTTGGCAACTTTTTCGAATAGGCAAGGCTTTTACTGGAGAAAACAGCCACAAACACCTACTGACTGAAATAGCAGACAGTTCAAATCTGCAACCAGTCCATTTGTCCATCCATTTACTATCACCTCAAACTGTTCCATTTTATTTCAAAAACAGCCTCTAAAGAGCAAGAAGAAGAAGAAGATGAAAAAAAGAGCAGCTATTCAGTTAATCAGCAGAGCCTGTGCCTCAGCACCATAGAAACCACCGCTGTTCAAAAGTGCCTTATTATCATGAGGGAATTGTGACGTGATTTCAAAGATGCAGCCATAGTTCCCATGTTGAATTAGTGTTATCGACATTCATGTCAGTGTGTGAGCAATGAAACTTGAGAGGAAAATGTAAGTGATGATGGTGTCTCGAATGTTTGATTTAAATCAAGAAACAGGGTACAGTATGGTTTCTCCAAAAAGGCTTTTTAACATTCATGACAAACGCATTGGGTGGGACTTTTAAATGAACCTTTCCTGTTCGGTTTTCTATTAGAAATCAGAAAAAAATTCTTGAACAGGGAGTAGATGTTCACCGAGTTCTCAGCGCTACATTGTGCGTGTACGCTTGTACACATTCTCACTCCCGACTTGTCATATAAGGACGTATGGTAGGGACGTGTGGTTGATGTTTTGGGTGTCCCAAACGTGTTTTTTGACATGCTGATTGTTCCCATTAAATCACAAGTCCACAACCCTTGGGTCGCAGTAACTGATGCTGTACTGGACGCGAAACCAGTACTGGGTTAGGGTACCAGCTCAGTGGAGGAGTGTATGCCTTGAGACTGTAAAGTCAAATCCAGGCTGAGTTATACCGAAGACGGTAAAAAATTTTACCCAATGCTTCACTGCTCGACTCAGCATGAAGGATTAGTTAAACCACCAAGTGGTTCCCAAGTGCTGCTGTGTCGGCAGCTCACCCCTTCCCCCAGGGGAGGGGTCAAATACAGAGATCCAATTTCACTCACTTAGTTGCATAGTAACTAATGTGGCTTCAACTTTAAGAGTACCGGCCCTCGTCCTGAGGGTTGGGAAACCCTAATTAGTGTCTGTAGCCCGGTACCAAGCGGCCCTTGGATTGGTATAGCGGTTCACGGCCCAGAAATGGGGACCCCTGATTTAATGGAAACAGCCAGAATGTCAAAAGATGATGAGTTGGGGACACCCTAAATGCCAAAAAGTAATACGGAGGGGGCCCGATCCATATGTCCATATTTGACGAGCTGGGAGTGAGAAAGCACTAGAATCTTCATCCAGGTTTTTTTTTTTTTTTCACAGCTCTATTCAGATACATGAAAGACTTGGTGTCCAAGAATTCCATTTGGGAACAAACCATAATTATGAATATCTTCTCCGTGACCAATGTTTCCATAGTTGGTACTTTTGTGAATTAGAGGAGACAACATCCATGCATGATCAAATCAGAGTCCCTGATTGGACAAAACTTGACCTGATTTGTTGATCATGCGTTTTGCACAAAGAGCCCAAAAAAACGGTTGTAGAAACTGGCCGAGCTAACCGTAAATGCAAGAGTTTCGAACGCAGGAGTCAGAAAAATCTTTACATAGACTTTTCATTGAAAGTGGGCTTGAACGGGTACTGCTGAAGGCAGTGTAAATTTAGCTTCAGGGTTGTCTTTTAACTGTATGTGTCCTGTTTCCAAAAAGGCCAGGTGGGGTTTAATGTTGTTAAATCCAGGAAACGTGAAGTCAGGGATGAAGGTTAATGGATAA
This sequence comes from Oryzias javanicus, assembly GCA_003999625.1. Lineage (NCBI taxonomy): Eukaryota > Metazoa > Chordata > Actinopteri > Beloniformes > Adrianichthyidae > Oryzias > Oryzias javanicus. Next base: position 12,779,703 of record CM012448.1, on the reverse strand, counting down.
CCCAAAAGCAGAACATATGACCTTTTATTTGGACAAATACTCAATATAATAAGAAGACAAAAACAAAGCTTTAAAACACAACATGTCAAAAGACTAAAATAAACTCATAGGATGACAACCTGAAACAGAAATAGTGGGGATTAAATTAAAAATGTAACCAGGTGTGTGAGATCAACAATAAAACTGAATACATTTTGACAGGAAAATTAAAGTTACACACTCACTGGCTACACGGCATCCAAGCGTTTTGTTTCTATGCAAGTTTTTCTGTCCATTCTCGGGTTTCATGCTCCACATCAGGGGTGTCCAAATCCAGGCCTCGAGGGCTGGCCCCCTGCTGGTTTTCCAGAAATCTGCCTTATCTACAGTTGATTACCTGGATCAGACGTTTGGCCAAAAAGAAGCTTCAATGGCAGGTTGGTCGGAAAACACGTAGGACATTGGCCCTTGAGGCCTGGATTTAGATACCCCTACTCTACATACAAATCGGGCATTTATTGATCAGAAGTTCAACCAGCTGAACTTTCATCTGGTAAATCTCAAAACAACATCTCATAAAACCATGGATATCTTGTTGTGGATGAAAGAAAGCAATGGCTTCAAAGTAACCCATCTCATGAATAATCATCAGTTGTTCAAAACGAAAGTGTTCAGTACTGACACAAAACAAATTTCTATTATTATACTTGTTGTGAATTTTTTTTTGCAGTTTAAATTTTTCACAGGTTGAATTTACTTTGTTCCAACAAAGATTATACTTAAATTGTGTATTTTATTCATCTGTTTCCTTTTAAAAATTTCTTTATTATTGAAATGTTATTGCTTAAAATGTCATAAAAAAATGTTGCTGATTTTTTTAAGTTATAGTTTGAAGCAGCAATTTAGCAACTTTAGATTTTCCTCCTTTTGTGAGTCCGCTATTGACTTTTTTGTTTTTTTGATTGCACTATTGAACTCCAGAACCCCATATGTCTACAGCCTGTGGCCATTACACAGATGCTGTATTTTTTTTCCATCCGATCCTTGTCGCCCCGACTGGTCTGTTGTATCCCTGATTTGCCACTTTTGCTTTCTTGTTCTACGATCTTGTTGCCTCTGGATTTAATAAAGGACCTTCAGTGCAGCATGTGCCAGCTGTCGAGTTTCGGGTCTGAGTCTTAGCCTAACTGTAAAAAGAGTAGATGTTTCTTTCACTGACAGCACGACAACCTTAACCTATTATACGTCCATTTTTTTCTTCTCTTATGTTGGACTGCTCTGTTTGTTCAGAGTGGACACACTCAAATTGCTCTCCTTCACACAACAGAAACAAAGCTTTGCTCGTAAAGCGGAGATTGAAACCTTTGCTGAGAGGTCACATTCTTGTGATCCAATCTGAGAAAGCCGACTTTGCCACTTCACAACACTCAGAAGCTTGTGACCACAGATAAAGGTTCAAAAATCCAGTTACCTAATGGTAAAGTTGCATATCATCACATTCAACTTAAACAACTTCTAAACCCACTTAATTCCTTTTCTCAGCCAAGTAGTTGCTGGAGCCTATCCCAGTAACTGTTAGGTAAAAGTGGGATACGCCCTGGACCAAATTCCCTTTCTGATTCAGAAGGTTATAGGAGCCTATACCAGCAACTGTTGGGCAAAAGGGGGGAATGCCCTGGACAGAGTTCCATTTCTAGGTATGGATGTTGCTGGAGCTTATCCCAACAAGTGTTTTGCAAAAGGGGAGCACACCCTGGACAAAATTCCCTCTCTGGGTCACAAGGCTCATAAATCACCAACTGACAAATACATTATCAATAAAGTGAAAAATATATATATAATTTTTGCATTTTGGTGGAATTTAGAGAAAAAAATTATACTGTAAATAGCAATAGACTGGCAGGAAAAATATACAGTGTGAAGATATTTGTTTAATTTACAAGACATCATAAGAAACAGAAGTGTCAACAGTCAAGGAGTATGGGAAGCTTGACTTACTTAAAGCATTTAAAGCTTTTGATGCTTTTTTGAAACACTTCATTGAATCTGTCAGCCTGTCTCACACATCTGACACTCCCACCAGCCTTTCCTGCAGTTCTTAAAAGAACAACAGCAGCAAGGAAAATTCCAGGAAGGAGAAAAATAGACTATTTTATTATTCTGACATTAGAAAAGTAGCAGGAAATTGGAACTAGTGCGCTGCTGGTGCTGGACAAAGTGTGAAAATTTTAAAAAATTGCTTCTAAGAAACTTTACAAAAACAGAAAAACTGTTTTTTGAGCAACAACAATGAAAGATATCAAACATATTTACATATAATCCAACAAACATCATTTTTTTCTGATTTATTGCAATTTAAAATGAATACAAGAAAACTGTGCTAACCTACCTGGAAATCGTGCCTCCATACCAAAAATGTGTACTTCAACATTAAATTTAAAAAAAAAATCTAGATGTTCACACCGGCATTGTGACGCACAATCAAGCATGCACTAAATTTCATCCATTCGTCACAACCAAATCGGAGTTCCTGATTCGGTCAAAATTTAACCTGATTTGACATTAAACGTGTGTTCAATGGTGCTTTGTACAAAGAACCCTAAGACAGTCACAGAAACTTGTGAACATGAAAGCTTTTAACCCAGTAACCCAAACTCATATTTGCTAAGACTTTTCATTGGAAGTGGCCGCTGGTGCTCACGTTGCCAAGCGCGGTTTGAAAATAGATCCTTTTTTTAAGTTAATCTAGGTGTGAAAACAGCTCCAACTAAATGAAAAGATAAAAAAAATCATTGTTATCCACTTATTAGAACGAAGACATTTGACATAGGAGTCATAAAACGAGGACTCAAAAGCAGGAGACATATGGATGTTAACTTGGTGTGATAAATTGATTTAACTTGTCCTTTAACTAGAGACTATCAACCTTTTTTCACAGGGACTAAAGATGGAAATTAGCCTACAAGGCTATAATCTTACATATGACCTGTACTATAATGAATTTAGACACAAAGTAAAAAAAAATCTGGATACATGACAACTGTAGAAAACAAAAGATCAGTTTATTGGCAACAAAAAGCTGGTGTGCCCATGGCACAGGTAGAGAGAGACGGACAGAAAACACTACTTTCCAAAATTGCCTTATTATAAAACATGATTAAATGACCAAAAAAATGAATAAATAAAAACCAAGAAAAATAAATTTAAAGTGACTGCACCTCCTCATTGTATTTGTCTATTTGCCTTAGCACAGACGTGCAATCAGTTACAACATCCCCCAAGATCACTTTTAAACCTAAAAATCTTAATTCTCAATCATTTTAAAGAACCCAATGAGCCCATTAAAAGAGGAAACTCAATGTTGTTAAAGGCAGACATTAAAAACACTTGATTTTTAACTGGATGGGAACACTACTGTTTATCTTTGTGTTGCAATTTAAATTACACATTCGTTTAAAGTCCCAATCTGATCATCTATTTTAAAAGCATTCTCAGTGGTCTTTTAATTATGATTATGTTGTTTATAGCTAAAAAAAAAAAAAAACCTTTTCTGGGACATAGTTACTGTAGAGCAGCATGAGTTCATTTGAGATTTGCCTCTGATTTTCAGGCAGGACGGAGCAATCCCGCCCCCTTTTTCCATCACCCGTGACTGGGAGCTCTTTGTTACAGCCCCCCCACTCTCCAAACCTAACGTTACTGAGCAATAACAGCCTTTTTTTGTCTGCTCCTGACTCACAACAATTTTAATAGGAATTTTCAGAAATACAATTTTGAGCTTAATTTTCTTTACAAATGTCATCAATCATTAGAAAAATGCCACAAAAACACATTTAAAGCACCAAAAACATTGTTTTCATTAGAGTGTGACTTTTAAATACTTTCTGTCTTTCATTATTTCTAAAACTTTTTTTTTTCTGCACTTTTTTAGCAAACGCATTCATCACTTACCGACGATGCCCATTTCTTTAAATTCCTCCTATGTAAACAGGTTACATTTTCAACATATTTCAGTTTTACCCATAAAATAAAAAATGACATTTTTGATCTCAATTTGTTGACATGTTATGGTTGATTGGATGTGCTTTTGATGAATTAAGTTTTGGAAAAGCCTTTTAATTGAAAATCCTCGCAAGTGGCGACCTTGTGAAGCACGTTTACGGCATTTGTTGTTCAACCAAAGAAATCTAAAATATGTGTCAAATGTGTTTTTATTTCTTTAAAAAAGAAATCCCTGTTTGCTTTGAGTTGTAATGTTATCTTCTTTGCTTTAATTTTCATGAAAAAAACTCAGTAATGAGGGTTTTTATATTTTGACAAACTTTTATGAGCAGAAAATAAAACTTAAGTGGAGTTTCAACTACTGACTTGTACATGTATTCATAAAAAAAAAATAGTTTTCTGTTTGACCATAAAGAAACTTTAAGTAACCCATTTTATTCTAATAGTTAATTTTATAGTGAAAATGTTATTGCAAATCCCATCATAAGGACAGAGTTTGCTCAATTCAATGCAAATGGAACTCAACCACTGTTGCCAAACTTTCAAGTTCACCGGAAAGTTGTGCAAGCCAGTAGATTTTGACAACCATGCTAAAGCTAACACGATAACGACCAACCATTACAGAATCAAAGTTGGACAGAGCTTTTATACTGGAGCTGCAGAGCATGATAACGGGAAAAGAAAACTTAAGAATTTAGACCCGTTGACCAATCACAAAATTCGACTGTAATTCCTCGTTTCCTGTAGGGGGCAGCATACATATGGTTTCAGACTAATTTCAGAAATTAAACAAGTTTATTATAAATCGTCACAAAAAAGGGCACATAAAACACGTTTAAAGCCCTTTTAATGGAAGTCAAAATCCAAACAAAATTTTGATTTAGAGTTTGGTTACCCTTTAATGCATTTTTAGTTTAAAAAAAAGATCTTAATGAGTGTTTTCTTCTTTCAAAGCTAACATCCAAACCCTTAAAGAAAGCTGAAGAGATATAAACACTGCTTGCAAGATGAAACCCCAAAAACAAGTTTTGTTTTTAGTAGAAATCTGTTGTATTATTTCTGTTGCTTTTATGCTTAAACCATTTATATCTACCAATACCAGTGATTTTTTTTCCTTTAATTGGATTTTTTAAAAAGAGGGTGCTGTATTTTGTATTAACGTTGGCATTTGAAAAAAAAAAAAAAAAGCTTTGAAAAATCCCAAATTTCTTTTTCTTTCCGCAAGGTAAAAACAATAAGGCATGATCTTTACATGACATTTTCTCATTGTTAAACATGTGCTTCACGTCGATGCTCGAGTGCTTAGGGGATCCGACTCTCCGCCGGTGGTTACTTAGGTCACATTACAGTCGGTCAGTGTGGGGGAACTTTCTCATTCTCCACTATCGAACAGTGGAAATGTAAAAGGGTATTTCGGGCGCTTCCAGGGCTTGATATAAATGTCAGCCACTGCTCAGTTGGACAAATTGCCAATGGCAAATTCGTGAAGTTTAAAAGCCTTTTCAAAGATGGTTACTGATAAGGTCTTGAGTGTACATTAAGCAAGATGGTGTAGCTGGGACACAAAAAAGCAGATTTTTAAAAAAATAATCGGTTTCAACAAGAGAAAAAAAGTTTAAAATGAAATCCAAACTCATCTATTGAAATGTGTTGATGCTTTTCTGACACAAATCTGAAATATTACTTTTACAAACTGAAGAAAGCTGAAATTGTTCTAAATTTAACATTAAGTGTCATCTCCTTGACACAAAGCCTTGTTCAGTGGGCTGCAACAAAATCTGCGGGTTAATGAAATGGCTTTGAATGGCATCTTAACACAAGCAGAACACAAAGAAGCACTAATCCGTCTAAGTGCTGCTGCATGCACCCTGACACCGCGGGAGAACCGGGGCGGAGAGGAGAGCCCACTCTCAGCGGGAGGTTAATCGGATCACGTAAAAGCAAAGCATACCTCATCTTTCATCACTAGGCAACACGTTTATGCAGCAATCGATACGCGAATCATATTTCCCCCTTTCAGAGAAATGATGGAAAATGAAGTATTGTGGCTCGAGACGCGGAGAACCCTGGGTTTGATGAAACCGGACGGTCCATTCACCGACATTTTAGGGCCACTAGGTCATTTATGTCAACAGTCGGAAGTCAAACGCATTTTAAAACTTTAAAAAAAAGTTTTTGGAAGTAAATTATATATTTTTTTATTTGTCTTAAGCTAGGAGTGTCCAAACTTTTTGCAAAGAGGCCCACAAAAAAGAAAAGGGCCAACCATTCGGCCTGACATTCTTTGACCAATTTTGAATGCCGTTAAGTGCAAATGAACAAATTAAGGAACATTTTATTGCAATACTTTTCACTTTTTAAACAGATACATCTAAATATGTCTTTAACAAAATCATTTTATTTTTTTGCACCATTTATTACCGGTTAGCTTATTCTAGCTAGCATCTCTCGTCTACCCCTCCATGAAATCCGCCACAATCTCATATTAGCAAGACAAATTTCACTGTAAAAAATCTGCAATTTCCACATGTCCTGAAAGTGGTGACCCTCACTCTAAACTTTTTTTCTTTATTTACGGTTGACCTTCTAGAAATGAGAAAAAAAGTGTTCCAGAAGGGTTGGACGATAGCATCGCCAAAGGTTTATAACGGCTTAAAACATAAATTAGCCAATCACAAATAAATAAATAAATGTAATCACAGTTGACACCAAAATTGCTGGAGGGCACATATTTTTGGTTTTATTAAATTTTATAAGGACAATGGAAATTTGGACCACATTACCCCCACGCGCCGGACTTTGGACATGCCTGCCTTAAGATAAGTCACATGTGTCAAAGCCAGGGCCCAGGGGCCGGATCTGGCCCGCTTGGTAATTATATCCGTCCCTCCAGGTAATTTTATGTTATCATAATTAATGCCCAATGTTATCTTGAAACATCTCAATATTGAAAGAATGTGTATTTTATGGAGAGCAAAACATGGAAAGTTATTTAAGGTTTAGCTTAATTTATTCTGGAATAATTTTACTGTTGGTTTTAAATCATATCCATGTTAAAAAAATAAGTTATTTTACAAGTTTTAACAATTTTCAGGCAGCGACCTAGTGTGTGTTTTGGATTTTGGCCCCCTGTGTGATTGAGTTTGACACCCCTGGGCTCAGTAAACCAGTACTTAGACTCATTTCAATGGCAGTGTGTCCTAAAATTTGTGTTGGTTTCAAAAATCTTAAATGTTATGCTAGATAATTTAAAAAAAAACGTGTAAATGAATACTAAAAACAAGTTAATCACACATACTTTACATTGCATAGTATTTAATTTTGGGATCACTAATCACCACTTTTTGACTTTTTTTATTTCACAATTTTGAAACATCTTTTCTTTGTCCAAGGTGAAGTCAGGTAGCCCACACCGACTATCTTTTTATGTTTTAAAAGCGTTCCCAGCACAAGCAGGAAGCTTGTGGTCCATGCAGTCTAAATTCTACATCACAACTACAATCTTTTTCAATTAGCAGTTTTTGTCTGCACCTGATTTAAAATTTGAATCAAAATAACACTCAACAATACAATTTAGAACTTTATTTTTTTTAAATATGCTCTCTATCTTCAGAAAAATTCCACAAGAACATGTTAAAAACGCTGTTTTCATCAGAGTGGGTCTTTGACTGCAGCAGTTTGCTGAGCCTCTCTATGGGTCATGGTTTCATTCACTCCGCCTCATGTCTGCAGCCCAAGTTTCTCGCTCTGTGAGTTCTCAGCGTCTTTTATCTTCAGCTCAACTTGAAACATCAGACCACAACTAACATTTGCTTTGAAGACATTTTCTTTGGCATAATGGGACCAGAATCCCCCCCATTTTTCCCTCTTAGACTTCAGTTGCCAGTTACTTTGCATTAGATAAGAACAGTAGGGTGGTGCTTTAATAAAACTCAAATGTCGGTGAGAGGAGGAGCCGGAAAAGATGGGCACAGTGGAGCTTCCGACTTTTCGACCGGGATATGCACTAAAAAAAGGAAAGGCTGCTGTAGTTTTGATGGAGGTGGTAATAATGTGTGTGTCTTCATAAGAATTAATAACCTATTTCCTCCCTTATCACTGAGGTCATAAACCCAGACAGATATATAGTTGTTTTTAAAAAAAGTTGGAAAATCTATTAGAAGTAACCTTAAGATCTTTAGGATGGTAGAAATGTTAAAAATGTCAAAAACTTTTAAGGCAAAACTCTTGGAAATGTTATCAGTATCGAGAAGGTGGGGCTTAACATGAACTAAAGGCTGGGATTTGATGAATAAACATTGTCAAAGTGGATGAGGGAAACCTGGATCTCATAGGTCAAATTAAACAGGAACACACGCACAAAACAAAGAATTAGAAGTAAGAATTAAAAAGTAAAATTTGAAATAGAAATGATGAAGCTGCTCATCATTCTTCTGGTCACTGTACAGTTACCCGTTTAGGCTAAACAGGTGTCCGTCCATATTTGGTGTTTGAGACTCTAAAGCACAATACATCAAACAATTGACAGAAGTTCACATTCTTGAGGAATTAAGATATTTTTTGAACCACCTGATAAAAAAAATATAAAAAGTTTACATTATTATTTTCTAATTAGATATAGATAGCATCAATTATGATAGGTTGGGTGATTTGGAACATTTAAGATGGGGTGTCCAACATACTGCCTGCGGGCCATATCCGGCCCACCAGATGGTTTAATCCAGCTCAGTTCTGAAGAGAAAATAATAAAAGTATGTTGAAAGGAAGTCAAATTTGTAGCCATTTCCTGTGGGGGGTTATAGCTCTTAAATTTTTTTTTTTTTTAATGCACAATTCCGCCACTAGAGGGAAATAGCAAGGCCGACATGACAAGAAATCCAGAAATTTACAGCATGACTATGTCCGATTTCCTACCCTAATCCATAACTATAAAAACTATTTAGTGCCCTGGATTTTAAAAACAATTCGGACACCATGCTAACTTCTTTTATTTCATTATCCTAAACGCTGGATATGACATCGCTGATTTCAGTGGAAATTGAATCAATACGAACATTTTACAATATTTGTGTTACTGTGTTCTTATTATGAGAATCTTAATGGTTTATTAAAAAATTACATTTAAACACGTTTTTTTGGCATAAAATGTTTGACCGCAATCCATCATTGTCTTTATTTACTAATGTAGTGAGCATCAATGCACACCAGTTTTTCGCAAAGACTTCTGGGAAGTTTCTAGTGCACTCGATTTGGGAATTGTAGATTCGGACAGGACTAGAAGATGGCAAACACACTATATAGTGAGTAGGGAAGGAATTTGAAAATAGCCCATATTTGTCTGTCCCATGTCTGGATAAGATGCAGGTAGCTCCCCAGGAACCTCATCTCTGTCATCCAAATTACCAAAATGTTGTTGTCAAAAATAAGAAAGATTAACGTGAAGTGCAGAGCTTTCCACGAATGCAAAACCTATTCAATATCTCAGATGTTAAGATATTGCCATAAGTGGGAAAAAAAGCAGCAACTGTCTCAAATTTGATCCACACATGTGTAACTGTATTATAAAGGGGTTTATTATTGACAAATGTAGCATTTGTTGAATAGATTGTGTAGGCATTTAAACTAAAAAAAAAAAAAAAAAAAGTTATTTTTACCATAAAGTATACAAAACTAGCAAAACCTTTTCCCGCCAAAAATGTTTTTGAGATTTCATGGAAGCAGCCATTTTGAAATGAGCAAGAAAAACTCTTCTACTGCCCCTAGTGGAATGATGATGCACTACAGGGAAGTAAAGGTGGATCCAATTATGTACATTGCAGTTTTAATGAAAATTTTAGTCATACTAATGAAATAAAAGTCTCAAAAATGTCTGTATCAAATATGACTAATGGGGTTAATGACAATTAATTAAATGGAATAAACTGATTGAAACTTTCTTTACAATTTTATCAGGATTGTAGCAAAAAAAAAGGATTTATTTTGTATGTGAGGCATATTTTTCAACTTTTTTATTATTTATCAAAAAAAAGACTTATAATTGTGTTCTTTTTATTTCCAGCATATTTATGTAAGAACCTTGTGTATTTAGAGTTCATTTAAGCTTTTACAAACATCTATCTTCTATATCTGTGTTATCGAGGGCACAGCAAAGGCGAGAGCTCAGACACTTTTCTTTTCTACAGCAATGAAGATGCAGATGTGGACAGTACAAAATGGAAAATGAGTTGTCTTTAAGATGGCATTTCTCCAATAATAATGCTGCACCTGTGGCTACATCCGTTCGATCAAAAAGTAACCGCTGCAAAGGAAGGCCCATAAAAATCCATGGTCTGCACTTTTGAAATTTTGTATTTCCATTCTCCTAGGATTATTAGAAAAAGAAAAGAAAAAAAGCACTTACATTTAAAGTCAAAGGAAAAAAAAAAAATCAGCAACTTCCCAACCTTTTGTTTTTGTGTGGTTTTTTTTTTTTTTTTTTACTGATATTGAAAGGCATCCAATCTCCCTAGTGGAGGAGCCGCCGCAGCCATGAAAGATACTTTGCCAGGTGTGTGGAGAAGAAACAAAAAGCTCAACACTTTTTGCCTTGAAGACACATTTGGAACATGAATAGGCCTTTTACGACACTTCCATTCCACCCATTACCTTTGGGTCCAATGTTTTGCATTGTATAGTGTCATAAAGGGAAGCAGGGAGCGACGGCGCGGGGAGTCGCAGAGGAGCTGCAGCTTGTTTGGATGGCATGAGCTAAGGGAAGAGAGCTCCTGAATGTGCTGAGCAGAGCAGAGCAGCAGTTAGACTTGGTGCGATGGCACCCACAGGGGTAATCGAAACTTCAGCTTTAACTACACAGGCATCGCCAATGTCATTTAGGACCGCAGATTGCCTCGGTGAGCTCTTGAATGGAGCAAACTGTCTTTCTTTGCCAAAGTAACCACACTTTGATGGGTAGTCAAGTAAAGACGTGACAGAGACGGATGACGCAACGGTGAGCTCAGGAGGACCGGGACCATTTGTCGTGAACACGAGCGACACTGAACGAGGTAATCATGTTAATCAAGTCAATCCATTTCGGGCATTCCGCGCCGCAGACTGCTTTTGTGCAAATCTATAAAATCTGATGCAGTTAAGTGAGTTAGAAAAATATAGTGAGTTGGAGCAAAAGAGCACTATGAGTAATGTTTTAGAGTTTACTGCAAATGTATATATACAATAAACACAGAGCTTGAGATACGAGTACTGCTACTCTATTACTCCTGCTGAATGGCAACAGACATGTTTGAGTCATGACAACTTCTTCAGGTGGAACCCTATTTTACCCCAGAATAGCTGGGTTGGCTCCATAGACAGAACATAGAGAGAATAACCATTCTTGCTCTGGTGTCTCTTTTTAACATTTTCTTGCTAAACCTATTTTTTCTTTCAAGATATAATTGTTCTTTAGTGTAAGTTATTCAAGTTATATACTGGCCAATCAGATGCCTCAATAAGAGGATTTGGGGCCCGCTGGCCCCACCTCAAATGTTCAAAGTGTTTGATTGACAGATTCTTGTATGTATGCAATTTTTATATGAAATTTTGAATGTTTTTTTTTTTCTTTCCAGCACACTGTGTCCTGCATTCTGATTGGCTGTAGACCAGTGTCAATCAACTTCAGCCATGCTGTGTCTTCTTTACAGACTACATCTTTGATCAGGATCATATATATATATATATTTATTCTATAATATGGTCCTTATTTTTCTAGGAAAGTTTAAATTAAGCGTTTAAACAAAAACTGAAAAGCGAAAAATCTGTTTGATTTCATCTCTCAAGAGTTATTTTTATAACACGACCCCTGCGATAAACAAGGGACCACTGTATTACAATAAAGTTATTTTCCTAAATCAACAGACCCTTTGAAACAGCAGCCCTGATGTTGTGTCAGAATTTTCTTTTGCACCAACAAATAGGACATAGAGTCAATGAAGTGTCTCGTCTGCAATTATTTTAGTGTCTGTGGGGCAGGAAAAGTAAAAACATTTATCTTTAGCCAGGCAGGAAGGGATTGTAAAAACAGGCCTTTGCTGCCAGAAAGAGGTTTGAAAATGATTTCAAACTATAACTAAGACTTTTAGCCCATTAATGGCAGCTGTTATATCTGTAATAACAACCTGTGGAATGCGTTATACAACCTTTAATGCAGCTTTAGATAAGAAAATGTAATTTACTAAAATGATAAACTATCTGGATATTTTATAGGTTTGATGAGATGAGATGCTCTTTTTATAGGTTTTTTACGGTGGCCGAGACGGCTCACATGATTGCAAAAGCCACAACACAACGGCAAAAGCCGAAACACGAAGACAAACGCCGAAACACGACGGCAAAAGCCGAAGCACAACGGCGAAAGCCGAAACACGACGGCAAAAGCCGAAGCACGATGGCAAAAGCCGAAGCACGACGGCAAAAGCCGAAGCACGACGGCAAAAGCCGAAGCACGACGGCAAAAGCCGAAGCACGACGGCAAAAGCCGAAACACGACGGCAAAAGCCAAAACACAACGGCAAAAGCCAAAGCACTCCAGCAAGAGCCAACACAGAACGGAAACAAATCAGAACGGAAGTGAATAATGGACTTTTTTTCTTAACCTTTCATTCAGTTTCAAGCTATTGGTGATTCTTGAGAGATACGTGATTTTGGTAAGGGATAGGTGAGGGTGGACATTCGGTGTTGCCGCTTTTATTTCTTCTTTCAAAGCCTTCACGGAGAGCTTTCGGGGGAGAAAAAAAGGAGGGCGGAGGAGGGAAAACGGGATCTGGTTTTTTGTCTGCCATTCTTTCTTTTTACTATTTTTTTTTACTTTTAAATACCTTCCACGTTATCGTCAGTGTAAACCCTAATACTGGGGATCTATATATTGAGTTTAAACGCTTGGATACGCAAGCTGTGTGGTGGCCTAATGGGTAGCACACTTGGTTATAGCCCCAAAGGGTTGGGGTTCGAGGCTTGCGGGAGTCATTTAGTGTTATATGTTTTTTTTCTGTAAAAAAAAAAAAAAAGTATCATACGTGGTTCTTACGTACATTTTAAGAATCAAAATAAATAAATACTTCTTGCAACATAATTCCAGGTAGTTTAGTCATTTTTGTTGCATGGGGTGCATGGCGAAAAGGGAATTTTGGCGCTGCGTGCCACAACCCCACCATCCTCAACTGAAACGACGTAACTGCCTGGAATTATGTTGCAAGAAGTATTTATTTATTTTGATTCTCAAAATGTACGTAAGAACCACGTATGATACTTTTTTTTTTTTTTTTTTACAGAAAAAAAATGTATACATACTAAATGGCTCCCGCAAGCCTCGAACCCAACCCTTTGGGGCTATAACCAAGTGTGCTACCCATTAGGCCACCACACAGCTTGCGTATCCAAGCGTTTAAACTCAATATATAGATTCCCAGTATTAGGGTTTACACTGACGATATGTGGAAGGTATTTAAAAGTAATAAAAATAGGTAAAAAGAAAGAATGGCAGACAAAAAACCAGATCCCGTTTTCCCTCCTCCGCCCTCCTTTTTTTCTCCCCCGAAAGCTCTCCGTGAAGGCTTTGAAAGAAGAAATAAAAGCGGCAACACCGAATGTCCACCCTCACCTATCCTTACCAAATCACGTATCTCTCAAGAATCACCAATAGCTTGAAACTGAATGAAAGGTTAAGAAAAAAAGTCCATTATTCACTTCCGTTCTGATTTGTTTCCGTTCTGTGTTGGCTCTTGCTGGAGTGCTTTGGCTTTTGCCGTTGTGTTTTGGCTTTTGCCGTCGTGTTTCGGCTTTTGCCGTCGTGCTTCGGCTTTTGCCGTCGTGCTTCGGCTTTTGCCGTCGTGCTTCGGCTTTTGCCGTCGTGCTTCGGCTTTTGCCGTCGTGCTTCGGCTTTTGCCGTCGTGTTTCGGCTTTCGCCGTTGTGCTTCGGCTTTTGCCGTCGTGTTTCGGCGTTTGTCTTCGTGTTTCGGCTTTTGCCGTTGTGTTGTGGCTTTTGCAATCATGTGAGCCGTCTCGGCCACCGTAGTTTTTATATTTAAAAAAATTATAATTAAAAAAATATATAAAAAATATTTAAATACATTTTAAAACTGTGCATTGTTTAATCAATTTAGAACATGGCAAGCTACAAATGCAAACCCCTTGTAGTTTTGACCTCTGGCAGACTGTCAGCACTACTTGTTGGTGCTGAATATAAAAGTTTGTAAGGAAATTCAAATAATGAACATAAAATGTTTAGTGCCTGGGCTAAAAGTTTTCTTTGTTTAAATGCAACTTCCTGTTGCATTTTTTTTTCTATTTTTCTACAAAAATCAGTGTATAGATTTACTGTTCTTTAAGCACGTGTGCTTAAAGAAGGCACAACATGCACTTTAAGCCCCTGGGCAAAACTTCCCTTAGGGGTGGACACAAGCTGGGCAAATGTGCATCGGGCACACAGACCCATCAGTGAGTCCGTAGAGCAAAAATGTTCACACACATTGATTTCTACGGTGAAGCTATAAGTTGTAGTGAACGCTTACTTAAAATGTAAGGGTAAAGTAAGGGTGAAATAGGTACGTTTTATCATGGGTATTTTTCATTTTTACAACCTCCACTGAACCATTCCAACTTTTTGTTTGAAGCATTTGTGGGTCATCAGTACTCGCACCGTATTAATAACTACAGTGTGACTTAAGGGCATCATATGATAGCATTATCTGTACATCATAAGTGTAGATAACCTACATTAGCCTTATGCTACGTTCAGACCAGCCTCCAAAATGTGCGTTCAAGCGACCACTTTCAACAAAAAGTCTACATCATTGTACACATACAAGCGTTTTGGCCTTCCGCATTCAAAATTCTTACTTTTACGTGTCGCTACGCACATTTTTTTAAGTTTTTTTTCAGATTCTAAATGGAAAATGCACCATTGAAGGTAATACAAAAGCTTTGAACTTTGACCAATCAGTGACTCGGCTTTGGTAGTGATGTATAAGAAGTGTCCTTTTCAAAACCAACTATTTGATAATTGATCATGGGAGAGATATGAAAAATGGGGGGTTTTGCTTGACTGGAATTCTATGACACCATTTCATATATCAGAAAAGAGCTGTGAAAGAAAAAGCCTGGAGCAAGATTCGCAAGATTTGCACCAAGCTCTCTTCCAACTGTAAGTAAATGCTCTAATATTGGGTAGTGACAGACATGTGCTAACACCATACGCTAAAAATGCGTACAAAACTCACGTTCAGCACATTCTTCAAGGCACCGCATGCCTGGTGTGTACATAGCATTACAAATACTTCATGATACACTTTACATGGGCATGACAATCGTACATTCCATTTTCATGACGTCCCTTGAGGTGGACGTTTGACCCTCAAGACAAGACATGACCTGTGCTCCCATAGGGATATGACTGCTCCTCTCTACAAACTTTCATGGGCCCGGACAACCCAAAAACCTGCAGGATCCATATAGGTCAACCCCATGTAACTGTCAGGAACCAGAGCTCTGAATTCCCTCTGGTCACCGGCGTGAACAGTCTTCAGAGTTCTAACTCACCCGACACCAATATGACAATCACCCACCAGCTTCTTAAGCAGCACACAAAGCTACACTCTGTGTGAAGTGTTATTTTGTGTCACCTTGCTTGCATTACCGAGAGGTTCATTCTGGACCTGATCTTCTGTTTCTGACCCTGCTTCATCTGTTCGCTTGCTGCCTGCCCTGACCCTCGCCTGGACTGTTACTACTCTACTCTTCTTGGACGACCCCATGCTTGTATTTGACCTCTGCCTGCCTGACCCTGATCTACTTTTGTGGACTTTTAGTCTAACTAGTAAACCTGCAACACGTGAAACTATCTGTCTGCCCGTATGTGACGCTAAGGTTTAAGGGAATCTAATCAAACTCATAGGTACTTTTATACCACCTATACATTTCTATTTCTTTAAGCCTAATCAGAACAAGGTCATTTTTAGATATCAGAGAAGAAAACTTCTATGAAATCAGTAGCACCAGACCCGCATTTTCTTCTTCTATCTAAACCATTAATGTTTCTGTTCAGCTTTCAGCACCTCCTGTCAGGGGTCGCCACAGCGAATTAGCTTTCACTGATTCACACAAATGGTTTAGCAGAGAGTTTTATGCAGGATACCCTTCCTTACACAACCCTATATCTTATCTGGACCGCCACAGGGAGATCCAGACTTAAGTCCCCTTGTGTCTACAAAGTTAGGTAGAAGGATAAAACGTCCTGCCATGGGACCAATACTGGATGAAACTCATTGCACTCTCTGGGAAATGAACCTTGGTTTGCCAGCTCCACACCCAGTGTATATACCATTGCAGCAAGAGCTATACCTCACTGAAGAGACATTGTGAAACTATGGCCCATGCTGAGAAATACACATCCTCCACATCAGCTGTTTGCAGCTGTAAAGCAAGAAAAAATACTGTTTAATCTGTTTCTTTAACATTGTAATCTTCAGGCACAGAATATGTCTGCAATTCGAGAGGACACCTTTATTTTGCCACATGGTCTAAGAGAAATTTGAGAGTTCTTCTATTCCCTCTCTGTCAAACTTCATATTTCCTGTGACGGCTTGTCCATCCACTCCAAACAATTCTGGTGTGGAGTGACACTGGAAGCTTTGGCCCCGACAGCTCTTGTACCAGTCACCATATTGCACTCGCAGGACACTTCTTCTGTTGAATTGCCGCCAACGGAGCAAATCTGAACTAAAGTCCCGTGACTCCAGAGGTGCTGGTAGTTGCCATGCAACCAGTCACTCTAGAAGTTGTCATTCCTTACCTGCCAGATGCTTGTTAGTGGAGCACAGCATGGTGCAGAAGTGTAATGGGGCCTTGTGTAAATACTCAACTACCTCTTATAAAACATTTAAACCTTTTTGTAACCTTTGTTTATGTCCCCCTTCTTTTTGACTCTCTTTAGTTCCTATGCTGTAAAATATATATATACAGCAGGCTTCTATCTTTATGGGAAAAACTGTGAAAAATGTCATTTAAAAACACCCATATTTCACAATTCAGAAAGAAATGCATTTATCTGTGCGTGGCTTTTATAGCACAGGCTTTTTCTTTTTTTACGGCTCACGGATCTGTATCTGCTGCCTGCTGGAGGGAGCATGTTGGAGGGTTGTTAGGGGTTGTGAGCTACATTCTTATGAGCGCTCTTTTGTGCAACAGCGTACGTGTTGAGGTTTATACGGTTTGTGAGAATGTCAAAAGACCAAGGCGTGCAATATAGCACCCTTCCCCCCCAATGCACGGATAATAAAGTCTGTTTTATGGTTGTTTGTGTGGCTGCATGCGGCATCCCTTCTTTATTATCTGAAATATCAGAGCGAGGATTCCCTGTCAATCTCTGGATTGTGTTGGTGCATGTTATGCCTGCGCTTGTGGCTCTCTGAGGATACGTACTTGGAACTGACATGCAGCCTAAGGCAAACCTATCAACAGCACTTTGGAATTTGAGCTACAATGCACCCCACTGGTCCAACTACAGATGATCACAGTTTTTTGCCTCTGAAGGCCCGGCTGTGATATCTGTATGTATAGCCCCGACAGCAGTTTGGGAGAATTAAAGAGCGTGTGTAAAGGGATGCCTCGGGCACAGATGCAGTGGACTGTGTTGATCAGTGGCACTGGAGGAGAGCCGTGCGCTTCTGACGGCAGTGGGTTGGTAAACAACTTGGAAGAGAAGAGCCTGGACTCCCGCAGCCCCGAGGAAGTCCGGCGCACGCTCCAGCGGGAGCCGAGGGACAGAACAGACAGTCATTTCACAGCTGCACAGAAACTCTGAAATGAGATGAACTTAGAGGTCTCTCCCCGCAGCAAGAAATGCTCAAGGCATAAATTTCTTTATACATATCCTGCCCAAAAGTACCACAGAGGATTTTGAGTCTTGGAGTGAGCTTGGTGGTTGGGGGGGAAATGGAAATAAGGTTGCCAAAAGAAAGGCTGTCTATCATTTTCTTTCAACGGTTAAAACCTAGTTTTATTTGCCAGCCTTCAATGTATCTCTGGCCACTTCTCTGAGCTGCGAAAAGGTTTAGACAGATAATTATCCTGCAAGGACTTGGAGTTTTTACTGACAATAGACGGATCTGATAATCGCTCTTTAAAGAAGACACAGAACATTATAAAGTCCCCGTGAAACACTGTCTGCCGTCAGAAACGGAACAGTCACGTAGAATTCCCAAAATACAGAGGACACATTCAGGAAGATTAAATATGTAATGAAAATACAGGAAGACGTGCACGTTTCTAAATTTTGTCTTGTAGATGGCATGGGTGAGAGAGGAAAAAAAAAATGTTAAAACTGTCTCACACCACCAAATGACAGCAATTTGAGCACTCTATTATAAAACGTTGATCGAAAGAAGAGGTTGCTGAGGTCTGAGACACTCAACTATACACTGAGCAACAAAAAATGATAGTTTTTTGCTATTTGCTGTTTTTCCTTTTCCTCCATATCCTAGTTAATGTAAAGATTTACTTTGTTAAAATAGAAACAACTTCCAAACAATCTTTCTAGGTGGGTCTAGATCGGCTAGATTGAGAGACATTAAAAAAATCATGCGTCTATGATAGTGTTTGAGAGGCCGGGCAGAATGTGCCGGACCCGTGGGTCATATTTTACACGCTCTACCACTAGCTTACAGCCCCTCGCAACCCCAACCTAACAATTATGGTATCACTGAAATAGCAATCCAACATGGATCTAGACGTCTACAATTGGATGCATTGGAATGGCTCGCTAATTGTAGCTTCTACGTCAAACCCACAAACTTTTTCCAACTGCATCTTTGAATAAATAAATACTTAGACACACAATTTGAAGCCCAATTCTCTAAATATGTCCTCCATCAGGAGAAAAGAATAAGTTTAAAACAGGATTTTCATTGCAGTAGGTCTTTAAAATGTGACTGACGTTATATAAATCCATTTCTAATGCCCGAAACACCGAGCCGGTGACTCAACCTAAAAGTCGACGTTAGAATCCATACTGGCTGGCATGAGCTTTCAAAACTCTTTGAAGGCACTCAAGAGGCTTCTGCCACGGGAATTCTTAAATAAGCTTTATCATCATGCTTTGCATCAAACGAATTTTCCCGCTTTCTTGCAGCGATAGGTCTTTAATTAAAGCCAAGAATGGCACTCATCCTCTTTTGCAGGTAAAAGATTTCTTACACAAAACAGAGAAAATAACACTATTCAAAATGATTGAAGACTTTAATTACTGACCCTGTAAAAGGCACAGAATCATTTAACTAGTACTACACCAGGAAGCAATCTAAAGAATTGTTTTTAGTTTAGGATTAGCAGGGGCGGAGCTAGAACATTTTATATTGGCGGGGGTTGGGGAGGCAAACGTGAACGGCAGAGTGGAAGGCCAAATGAAAGGAAATTACAATAAATTTCCTTTTATTATAACAAAATAACGCAGAACGATATTTTGTACATGGATTGGATTGTCACAATTAATTCTGATTCTGAGTAAAGGTTACTTTTCAGTTTGAAAGTTGAAGGCTTCCCTCTTTACTGGCTTTTTTTCAGAATACTTTCTTTTTTTGCAAAAGATCATGGGTCTAAGTAGGTCACAGATGTGGTAAAATACAGTAATTTTGTTGTTTTTAAAATAAAAAATAATTAAAATAAGTAAATCAACAAATAAAATGGAAATAATGAAAGTTATCTCATTTGTATTTCCTTCTTTGTGGCCCAGCACCAAGCGACCCATGGAACAGTATCAGAGCAAAACCGGCGGTTGGGCACCACTGGTCTAAACCACATATAAACATATTATTCAATAAAGTAAAATTGGACTCTGTAATTGAACTTTAGCAAATCTGCCTACTGATGACAGCAGCTTAATGAGATCAAGAAGGGCCTGAGATACCCGCTCAGTAAACTGATTAAAGGGGCATCAGAGTGCCAGGACAGACATCCCAGCAGCCTCTACTCTGTCGTTTAGTCATCTCTGCGTTCCCCGCAGAGTGCGTTCACTTTCATCACATGTCGCAACAAGTATTCATGATGACATTTATTCCACAGTCTGGAGCGATCAATGCATCGATTGATATACGCAGAAAATCCTCAAAAGCAGCAGCAGCTTCTTCTGTTCTCTCTTGGCTTGACATCATGCTATATCAAGCTCACATTGGGCCTCCTCGTCACAATAATCTTTAACTTTTCTCTTAGAACAAACTGGTTTACTTCTTATGAGGAATTCCCATCATTTTCTCATATTGTGTATATGGGGGTATTTTTACGTTTGTGCTCTGGTATTCATTTCCAGTGGGGGGTAAGGGGAGCAAAAACTAAGAATAAGCACTAAAAGGGAGAAAAAAACGCCACTCCACTGATGAGCGCAGATCAATATGTAAGCTTCCTGTTATTATCTCTAACCATACTTGGAATCCAAAATGATTTTCCCCGAGTTAATTACCTTCCCTAAATACTAGAAAAAGGACTTGCTTGTTTATGTAGGTTGGGATCGATTTGCCACCGAGTGCACGAACCCGGACAAATTCAGCGTATTGATCCGGACGATGCTGAGACAAAGACTTTCACTCAACTGGATCACGGCTCCCAGGACAAAATTTTAGCTGAAGCTGGTGGCCTGCCAGGCAATCCAACAGATCCACAAAGGAATGTATTTTTATCATCAGCTTCTTTCTTAAACCAGTGTTGATTTAAATGCAGCGCATTGAATTGGTGTTTGTTTTTAACGATGGCAGAGTACTTTATAAACTCTCTATTGGGCTTCATGCCTTCAAACTCTCGACTTGCTACAGCTCCCCTGGTCACAAGTAAGCTCTTGTTTTTTTTTTTTTCTTTTCATTTTGTTTTTTTTTTTCTCACTTTAGCAGCAAGAGCCATCAAAGATAAAAGCACACTTGCTTTATGTCACGCAGAGACAACAGTCATGAAAATTTAACAACTCCAAGTACTGATCTAGAAGCGGAGAACAAAACAAGAAACTGCTCCCTGGGCTGAACTCAAACTCACTGACACAGTTTCAGGCAAATTGATGGAAAGATGTCAGAACAGGTATGATTACGTCTGTTTTTTTAACCAAATTATGCTACACCGCCCTTGGAAACGCACCGAAAATCAACTGCATACCTCAAGCACACATTATTAAATCAATTATCTGTCCACACCAAATGCAATTGACATCATATTCATGTACTGTACACCGTATTTGTTTGCTTCTTGACAGTTATCCAAAAGTCTGTTAAGCTGAGGGTCCGCCGCGTGTGGGAGGAGCTTCCATCCAAAACTTTTCTAGATCTCATCATGGAGGACACGAATACAGAGAGATTAGGTTTAGTTATTTTGAAGAGCTGACTACAAGCATTTGTGCATGTCTCCATGTCTGGGTTCAGATCTCCCAGTGTTGCTGCTGGTGCAACAGGGAAGGACCGTCTGGGGAAGGCAGTACGGCAAGCCAGAAGTATCAAAAATCTCCAGGAAAAGCGGCCGGGGCAGTGCCTCATCGCCACACATTCCACACATAATAATTATTTCAAATACTTAAATGTTCCCACAGTTAGTTTCAACACTGCAATTAATACCAAAAAATAATTAAAGTTTAATTTTATGTTTTTCATTTAAGATTTAATTTAATTTGAATTTTTAAATACATTTAATCCTATACCAGCTATGTCTATAAGAATGTCATTAAAACCCTGTTTTACATATGAAGCAGTAGCATGTGACATGTGTTAAAGAATGGTTTGAACACATCCTTTTAAAAATGTATTTGGCTTATGGTGTTCATCCGTATACCAGCCCATGTCTGCCACCAACTGTTGGAGGAGGCTTGGTGTGAAATGTCAAAATGGTGCAAATCTCGTGAATCTTGCTGCAGGTTTTTACTTTCACAACTGTGAAACCTGTATGACAGGTCTGGAGTCTTAATTCCAGATGGGCACAATCCCCACCTAGGGCTGGATTGAAAAATCGATGAATCCATGTGGATCGATTTAAGCTTAATAGATCAAGACTCGATTCACAAAAGATATAAACTGGTTTAACACGCAAAGCTAAGGTCTGCTAGCTTGATGCTAACGTTTAATGTAATTCCCCATTGGACAGCTAATGCTAACACTCGGTCGGCCTAAAAATAAAAATACATTGCTGACTAAATGAAGAATCTTTATAAACTCACAGGCATGAGATTTCAAAACTCTTGTAACAAAATATTTTTTAAAGAGACAATTTGTGGTCCAAAACATCACTTTTTTGCCTGTATACTGTCGTCTTCTTCTTGAATAAGGTGTACTTCTATAGCGCGATCGCCACCTAGTAGCCAAACTGATACGCCCTCCAGGAGGAGCAGCACGGTTAATGATATGAACCTTTTTGTTAGAACTTCTCCTTTTGAGAATCCGTGTAACACTGTATGATATTAACAATCTCAATATTAGGGTCTGATACAGATGTGAACTGTATTAGATTAAAATAAATATATTTAAATTATATAGTAGATTATTAATGTATTTCTAAACAAATGTAAAAATGTGTAAACTCAAAATTGAATTGAATGAAATTGAAGAATCGAAAAGAATCGGAATTGAATCGATTCAGGGTCTTGTGAATCGAATTGAATCATTTCTAGAAATTATAATCAATAAACTACCCAGACTTATCCCTAACTATTAATTTCTCTTCCATAATCTATCTTCAAACAGTTCAGTGAATCTAAAGGGACGTCATCCAAACTAAATCTGAGTTCCTGATTGGTCAAAGTTCAACCTGTTTAACTTGCAACATGCATTCAGTTACTATGTGTTTTCTATTTAGAAGCCAGAAACTCAAAACGCGTGTTAAAGCTCATTTACATGGACATTTGATTGGAAGTGATCATTTGAAATATGCGTTGCGTTAGCGATGTTAACTAGCATTACAGTGCTCTGTAATGTGGTTCAGCCTTTGTGTTTTTTTTTTTTTACAGTGAATTCTCTTGTGCATCTTGACTGGCTGTCGAACTTATCAATCTCCTCTTTGCCACGTCTGCTTCACCAAACGCCTTTAACTCACCAAATCTACAAAGATCTTTGATCACGATCGGAACTTTGTTTTCATTCTGTAAAAGTGGACTTATTTTTCAATGAAGGTTTGAACTTTGAGAGTTTAAACAAAAAAGGAAAAGTGTGAAAATGTACATGTCTGTCTGAGTAAAGGGCAAAGAGTGTGTAGTGAGGGATTTGGAGCCTTAAAACATCTATAAAAATTGTAAAAAAAAAAAATAAAGTAGACAATTTTACAGCTTCACTTAGTATTTTTAGAACTCAACACCTGTGATAACATAGGGAACATTGTTTTTTGGAATTCTATTAGGCTTGCATTAAAACAAACCTCTCTTACAACCCACTTCTCATATCTAAACCAACTACATGTGTGAGCTTTACTGAGTAAAATAAATAAACAATGGTATAACAGAAGACCCATAGGGATTTGAAGCCTCTTCCGATAGAAAACATAGCGCTAAAACAACCGTGTCATGTTGAATAGGGGTGACTGTGACAGAACTCCCCACAACCTTGGCTGGAATTTGCACACCAGTCAATCCGGCGTCTGTCGCTGAATATTAGATTCTATCAAAGGCTAAAGAACCGCAGCTCGAATTCTTCAAAAGAAGATTGTTCATAGCTGAACAATCTCTCCAGGGCTCTCATTCTCCACTTGGTGGGATTGCAAACTCATCTCTCAGCCACACAGGATGCTCCATGCTCCCTTTAGTCAGAGATGAGATGACTTGGAGGGTCACACTGTTTTTCAGTCTGAGGGGTCCACTTTTCTCCGAGACCGAATATGAATGTGCAGACCTCAATCTCCAGCACAGGTAAGCATTTGAACGGAGCGCGCAGCACATGTTGTTGTTGTTTGTGCAGATGCACCCTCGCTGAGGAACCCCAAACATGGACCTCCCTTATGGAATTTTGTGTGTTTGTGTTGCATATATTGCACAGCCTCCCTGTGGAGACCAGCGGGGCATTTAGAGGAGGGCTGTTCCCAACAAAACACACTGCCGCTGAGCTGACACACAAACACACCCATGTGCATGCACATACAGAATATATCAGGTGGATCAAAGATGGGCTTGTAACAATGCAAACTAATGTGGAAAATGACTATATTTCTCCATGTGTGAAGGAGTTATTATGAAAACATAACTATCAGTCAGCTCTAACGCTAAAATATTTTTTTATACCAAATCAGACATTTACTTCAATGAATCCCATACTTTGTCAATGATTTAATATTAACATCTAAATACCTCTTAGTACATGTCAACCTTTTTAAATTCTAGAATTTACTAGAAAATATTCCCTCCATCTGTTTTCTGATGTGCATTAATCTCTAGATCACAGAAGTATGTAAAAGCTCTGGCTTTAAAATGCCTCTTCCAGACGTAAACACCACAAATATTAGAGATTCCATCCAACCATCCGCTGCCTATTTCAGCGTTATCCTGTGACAGGTGTCAACCATCTGAGCTGTCATTGGGTAACAGTTGGGATACATCCAAGACAGTTTGTTTACCTTCTATTTCGCTTTCTGTGGTGTTTGAATGTCTGAGGTTTTTACAAAAGACTACATCAAAATGAAGGAGAATTACCTTTTGTAGAGCGGCAATTATGGATTATCTCTAATAAAATATACCGATACAAAATTCAGGTCTATACTGTATCATAGAATGGATTATTTTTACTTATTATTTTCTTTAAACATTCTGCCCCCAACTCGCGGTATTTTGATCTCTTAATCACTTTCTATACATGTTTTCAAGAGGCTAATAGTTGTGGAAACTTTCCCTGTTGATTTTACTCAAGAAGCTAGAAGTATCCCATTCTACATCACGTCACCCTCTGCTCTTTGTGCTATCTTATCTTACCATTTTCAGACTCTACGTACAAAATGTGTTGGGGTTGAAAGTGAAACCAAGTCAAACTTTGACCAATCACGGACTCTAGCTTGGTAGTGACCGACTAAAAATTAATCATGTAGGAGATTTCACATCAAGCCTCTTCCTACTGCTGTTGGTGGACATGTGCTAGTAAATGGTATAAAAAGAAGAAGAAGAATCCCCTCCTTGCTTGTCCAGTGGGAACACCACGAGCTAAACACATGCACGGTGTGTCAGTAGCTTTAGAAATACATTTGATTAAAATAGACATGTACCCATATCAATTCAAGGCTCTAGCCAAGAACACTTGCACCACCTACTCTAGCTTGGAAGACAAATTATGACTGGAACCCTCATATTTATCAAACAAATGCAAGGAGGCTTCATAGGATTTGTCATGATTTATGTATTGGTTAGTTTTTATTGGGTTCTCTGGTTTGGTTCTAGGCAGGTTGGCTGTGGATTATCATGGGTGCTCCACAGGAAACCTGTCCAATCACAACTGCCTGAACTTATGTCATGTCTCTGGGTCGTTAGTATCGATGCGTTTTGTCTCATTTCAGAACTGACTCTAAAAACTTTCTTGATCTATTTGTTGTTCCATTTCCTGGAGTTTTACCACCTCTGGAGATATTTTTGACATACGTTTTCAGTTTGATTACTACTTCTCTTTGCTCCTAGGTTTTCTACTCCCAGCCAGATGTAACAGGATATCTGGTCTCAAAAACATCTAAAGATTATTTATTAGCCTCTTTAGTTTTAAACAATGGATTGGAAAGTTCAAACATCTTTTGACTATGAATGCAATGGTCACTAAAGCAGACACTGACAGTCACATGGATCTACCTGTGGGGGTCAGATTGGTTTTTAAAGGCAGGGTTGGCTCTTGTTCCAGTCCTGCATTCACCATTTCTGTGCTTTCCATGGTGGGGATACAGGTGGAAAGGGATGTCACATTGGAAAAGACTATCTGATGTGTTACACTTCGCTGACAAAGTCAAGGGTGTTGTTGAGGAGGTGTAACATGTTGTTCACTAGTAAGAATGAAGCAGAAAATGTATGTGGATGAATAAGAATTTTCTAACTTCTGATAGGTGACAATTCTTTCCAGCAGAGAACATTACTTAAAGTCAAAGAATAAATCTTGTTTTTTTTTTTTAACCCTTCGTGTTATAATTAAACATTCATGACAACTACTTTTTAAATGTATTTTGATGTGACATTTAGCAGGAGATGTTTGATTCTTCAGGTATTGATTGTATTTACTCTTTACTTGGTGTCTCTTATTATTTATCATGACAATAATACCCCACCCCCCTCTTTTTTCCCCTATCTCGGCTTAACGTGGGACAACCATGGAAGCGACTGTCATCTAGACGCACCGATGGAGTGAGATAGAAGCCCACCGGTGACAGGAAAATATTTGATTTGAATAAACTCATAAACCAGACATAGATGTTTTTTTTAGAACTATTCAAATAAATAAACCTGAGAACTCAACATAATCCTCTCAACATCCATATATTGTTAGTAACACATAAACAGACACCACTTCGTATCAGACTTAAAACATTAAATGGTAGCTCCTCCCACACAAGTTTTTGTGTTTGACACTTTCGTGATTTAAAAGGGATGCAAACTATGCGGCACTACCAACTTCAGTCACTGGTTGGTCAAAGTTCAACCTGGTTTAACCTGCAACACGCGTGATTTTAAGAGTTTTGAATGGAGAAGCCTGAAATGAGAAATTATGCAAACTTTTCAATGCGTATTGCATCCACCGCAATATGCATTGCAGTGAATGGTTTGAATATAGCTTGGGGCTTTAATGTATAAATTATTGGTCAAATAATGTCAATTAATGTCAACCAAACAGTCACACTTCTATCCACCTCAAGGGGAAAAAACTTTTTTGTGCCAGGTGTTATTATGTTTGTTTTCTGCATTTTTAACAATGGAGTGAATGTGAAAGACTTGCTTGTAATAATATACCACCTAGTGGTCACCCAGGGAAGTGATCTGGCTCCAGCTACTTTAGACTAAATAATTGAAAATGTACTTTAATGGTTTTCCTGTTTAAACAAATTAGGTCTATAGCTAGATGGACAACATTTGACCATCTGTAAACATAAAAACTAATTTGTTTTGCTTGGCTCATTTAAAAGATTAAAAATTTAAATGACCTCTATGACAAATAAATATAATATTTAAACTAATATCCCCAGACAATTTGATAAATGCCTACCTGGGATTGATAATTCTGCATGTCCTTGCATGGTAGCTCTGTCAAATCAAAATCATAAATCTTTACCACCGTCTGGTTTAGCAGCTGGCAATTAATTCCATTTTGCTTCATTTTTTTAAGCGCTTTTATTTGAATTCTTGGTAAGATTGAGTTAATGTTGGGAGTTCGCGTAGACTGAATACAAAAAAATTAGATGGAGTTTTTTTTTAGGCCATTTGAATATCTTCTTCCTCTCTTTTCATGCTCACCTCATTTTACTCTTCACCCACATTCCCTCCTCTCCCTTTTTCCACCTTAGCCTCCAGCTAAACCCTGGAGATAATTGAACTAGATTCCCTCATGTTCCTGTCAGCGTCACATCACAGAAGCTTCAGAGTGACATCCTCATATAGTCAATATTAACTCCCTGTCAGTCACACTGGTACAAATGCACACAGGAATTAGCACCAGCTTTCTGCATGAATACATTTGGACGGCGTGTTCCAAATCTGCATGAAATGTTACTATCACAAATAAGACTGCTTAAAATAAGACCACAGGTGGCACCCTAAACCCACTCTGTATGTTGGCAGAAACGGAGGAAAGAAAGGAGGACATTCATGCGTGCAGAGAGACGCTGAGAACGAGTCACCGAGCAAGGCGGCACCGGCTTTGAATGGCACGCAGAGAGGAAGCTGTTGGGACCAGCTGCCCTTCCCACTGTGTTCCCTTCACTGTGCCCAATCAACAACAGTCAATATTTACAGCCAGTCAGAGGAGCTGCTCCCCGCTGCTAAAACCAACCATTTCACTGCACCTGCTGCCTGGCTAATTAGACACATTTATCTTTCATTTAGCCATGCTTGACGAGTAAAAAAAACATCAAAATACAATAGAAGAGCTTTTTTTTTTAGATTATTATTTTTATTTTTAGGTTTATAAAAGACTTGTTCCAATAAAGACCTTATGCTTGTATCTTTTTGTATTTGTTTTTTCTTACATATGTTTATAAAAAAGAGAAAAGCCATTTTGAATCTGACAGACATGGATGTAAAGACAGAAATGTGCAAATGTACACAAAACCTATTGCTTTACATAAATCAACTGTATGATGATGCGTTCTCTTTTAGACAAAAAGCCAGTGTTTTTAGCGTAATGCTATGTTTACACTGGACTCGAAAATGCGGGATCAAAAGACCAGTTCTGATGAAAAGTTTTTTAAACGCAGTCTTTTCCAACTCCATGCACTAGCACATAGGAGTGTCCAGTAGAACAGAGTGTCCTGTGAAGCACCATATGCTGAAAGGTGTTGGGACCCATGTTTCAATGGTCAGCACATATTTAAAAAAAAAACGTTATGGACATCCAGAACATCAAAAAAGGGTTGGGGACCCATGATTCAATGGGAACAGCCAGCACATATTAAAAAAAAAAACACAACCAGGACAGTGACAAGTAAACATCAAAAAGTGACGCGGTGGGCGCTCGAACTATATGTCCATATATGACGAGTTGGGAGTGGGATTATGCAGATATTTAAGCAAAAAAAAGAAGAAATCCAGAGCCCGTGAAAGCCTATCCCAGCAGTCTTGGAGCAAAGTCAGGTTATACACAAACAACAGTCCACCAGAGACATGTTGACCATTTTAATTTAGAATCGTATACCAAACTATTGTGTTCAGCGCAAACTCAATACAGAAAGACCATTGTGATTCAAACCAGATCTTGTTTTTGTCAGACAATGTTACCAACCATAAAAATCAATGTGCAGCCTTTAAAAACACAGTCAATTTACTAAAGCACCAATGGCTCATTTTCCATGATCTCGTACTTCTCTGCCGTCATTTATTACTGTCGAGGGTTGATGAAACCGATCAGACAAGCTATGGTTAAAGCAGTCAGGTGAGTGTTCCAACCCAAGTCATCCTTGGCCGTTCAACCATGATATGGATTACAAAGCTTTACGACAACTGACATGGCCTCCAGTTTTACTGTATGAAAGGGGCATAAAGTTAATGATTAAAAGAATGAGTGTTGTTGCTGAGGCAGCAGGATGGCTGCTATAACTTTTTGAAATTACCCGTAGAGTCCACCCAGAAAAACATAGTAACTGGGTCAAAGGGTCTCATGTGCTGGTTAATACCAATAGGCAAAAGAAAATGTTGACGGACAACCATAAAATCTTGAACCTATGAAGTTTCTCATGTCTTCCTTAAAGACAAGAGAACCTTAAGGATGGAGAGACTGAAGTGGTACTGGGAGACAGTTCCCTTGAACTGGGGGTTCTTTCAAGAGGGAATCATGGGATTCTTTGAGGATCATCTCAACCAATTAGATACAACACTTGTTATAGAATTTGAGATCAAAACATTAGACCATGGATGTCTGAGAAACTTGGTTCTCAATTAGGCCCTGGTGTTGTTTAGTTGTCTAAGATGACACAACTAGGCAACAATGCTTGGAGCTTCATGCCTGTGGATTAATTGAAAAGATTCCTGCTTTGGAATATCACCTAAAGCAATCTAAGGTTGGAAAATGAAAGATCTGAAGACGTTTTCTCGCCAATTTAAACTCTTACCTTTAAGTTCTAGATGAAGTGAATTTTTGTTAAACGCAAAAACCTATAGCAAGTTTGACTCATAGACGATCTGGGTTGATACTAAAGAAAGAGGAGCTCTTGGAATGTTTTCACACCTGTTCTAGGTAAGGTGGTAGCTTTGTCAAAGCTGTAAGAATTACATATTACCACGCAATAGATTGATGACCACATTAGTGGTGACCTTTTTGTTCCGTCCCCTCTTCTGAGGGTTTCAATGTTTTACACAGAATTCCATCTTTGACATTACCGAACCATCTCTGTACTTGGCTTGAACCTAAACATTGCAATTTAGAATTGAAGCCACGCTCTTTTCTCCCACTGTTAAACCTAAAATTATTTTAAGCTGTTTAGTAGGGCACATTTCTAAGAGGGATAACACTAGAAGACGTGCACCAGCTCTTTGAGGTGTGGAGACGACGACCTGGACCCCAACTCTTTCAGACCAAAGAAAAGAACATCATTGAGCAGGTTATCCAGTCTTCTTGAGACTTTTAAAGACAAACTATGTGTATGAGAAACTGCTTTTGTCCAGTACCTTTTTGACATACCATGGCTGTACCTGGTTTCATAGTTGCAAAGATGCAAACAGAAAAGTTTCCCTTAAGTGGCTGTTTTTGTGTGGGACCCTGAGATGGAGAAGTTAACTTTCATAGTGCACCCCACTTTTTTGCCCTGGAGTAGCAGGGATTGGCTCCAGCAACCCCTGACCCTGTACATGACTGAGACTAGAAGATGGATGGGGGTGGTCATCTTAATACCAGCAGAATGGATTTTGAATAATTTGCCAAACAGCAAACAAAGGACACTGGATCTGGTCATGATCTTTGACTGTGTGCTGTTGTGTCCTCTGTTGTCCTGGTACTCTACTGTGTGTTTTAAATCTCACCCGTTTCATCGAACACAACGCCCCAGTGAAAACAGGATTTAACACTTCTGAAGTGGCTGAATATTTTATTGACCTTTTAGACTCGATTTCTACTCAGACTTATCCACATTGTGTGATTTTAGTTTTGATCATTTTTTCTAATAAACTGAAGTCTGCCATTGATTCAGCAGCTCTACTAAAAACCCAATATTTTAACAACTGAATTAAAATGACCACGGAGAAGCAAGAAAATTAAAAATCTACAGAAGCGCAGAGAGTAAAACTATATTAACAATTGGTTACAAAATTCTACAGGACAAATGCAAAATCTACACAGTCGATCCGGCAAGAACACTCAAATAAAGACTATAAAAAAAAACATCAAAATTATTTCTTTTACAGCAATAAATCTTTTATAGAACAAAGATTTGAGCAAATCCTCAATTCTACCATTCAATGCAGCAAGATATCACAAACCATTTCAGAGGGTAAATCAATGCTGCGAGATCCAACCTTTTATCCTAATAAAAAGGGGATTATTTTTAACAAACGTAAACCTTTTTTTTTTCTACCACCTCCTTTCTAAGCTCATTGTTTATTTTATTTTTCTATCTATAACTCTTGTGCTTATTTTCATTTTTTGTTAGCAAAAAAAGGATTTTAGCTATTGGCATCCTTCCATTTATTTTCTAAACTTGTTTTTTTTCCCTTTTGGGGTCACAGGGCTGCCGAAGCTTAACCCAGCTACTGCTGAGTGAAGGCAGGTTACACCCTGGACAGATCACTGGTCTGTCGCAGGGCCACAATATCACACCCTTACACACTCACATTCACAACTAGGAACAATTTAGAGAAGAAAATTAAGCATGTTTTGTGAGAGAAAACCCACACATGAACTGGCAGATCATGCTAACTCTACACAGAAGGGTCCCAGCTGGGACTGAGACCTTCTTGAGGTGAAGGAAGAGTGCTAACCACTGTGCTATGTGCATCCTCCACTAAAAAAACAAATAAAAAAGGGGGACTTATGTCCTGGTTGATGCAAATTTGTCACTTTTTCTTGAATTTAAAGTCCAATTCCAACTAGATTTAATTCTTTTAGCCAAAATCAAAAAGCCTGTATCACTTTTTTGAACAAATTTTCTGCAGAGAAGCAATAGTTTGTTAATCTCTTGTTTACATTCTCCCCCACTACCTTATAGCACCTCGCAAGCCCAAGCTAACATTAGCCTAGCAAAAAAAAAAAAAAAAAAAAAAAAAATCAGCAAGCAAATATCAGAGCTATCCAGTTGTAACGTTTTGAAAAAGGTACCAGTCAGACGAGAAAATTGAAGATGTTAATAGATCTTTTTGTCGGGAAGTAGATGCATTTGACTTAGAGCAGAGAAAGGAGACCATAGCAGTTAATGTGTCACAAACCTAATCTCTTTCAAATTACTGGCTTTATCTGCTCTTCATCCAACACAATTTGAACAAAGAAATACTCAGAAATGAAGTTTTAATATTAAATTATTTTATATATGTCTTCTGTTATGAGAAAAATGCTACAAGAACATGTTAAAACACCTAAATTTAATTGAGGTGGATCATTAATCACTCCTGATCTAGAAATCCCTGATTTAGGACAGGAAATCCCAAAACAGGAAGTGACAAATCAATAGACGATACATCAAACTCAATGGAATTTTACATAATTTTGTCAGCACCAACCAGTACTAAAGCTGATAATTTAGCTATATTAGTTGGATTTTCCTAAATAAATCCAACAACCTTTTCAAATCCTATTCAATGCTTAAAAAAAACACCTCTTTAGTTTGGAATAAGTACTTTCTTTAAACAGGCGTCATTCTCTGAAGCCTGTAAAATGAGGATAAAGAAGTAATTTAGATCTGAGCATTGTTATAAATTACTATCTGTTAGAAATAGTTTTGGGGGTTTTCCTACATTTTTTTTTTTTTTTTAATTTTTTTTTTCTACTCAAATTGGCAAGTTTAAAAATGATATATATTGTGCAACATTTTTCACCTGGTCTTAGAAAAAAAAAAATACAGTCCTGCAGTGGTTGTTTTAAGAACTGGTAATAACCTTGGATGTAACTTGAATAGATCACCAGATTTTATTACACCCTGAAACCCTCTCAGGTACTGTTCTAAAATGGTTTTACTCCCATTTCATAAATTGACTGTATTATGTAACTATGGATACTTACTGCCAGAGAACCTCAGGGTGGCAGAGACTGTTTGAATTTGAAAAGACCCACTTTACTGCTTAAATTTTTAAATTATTATTTTATTTAAGTGTTTTTTTTTAGCATGTTATTTTATAATAATGGTTTGGATTTTTTTAACATGTTTTACTTTTGTTCATTCTTCTTGCTGAAGGTCTGCTGGTGCAATGCTTGCCTTTCTGTGGGTAATTCAGAGGGGTCCAGCACCGTAGCCTCACAGTGGTGTGGACCCTGACCTGCCCCAATTTGGGTGGTTGCTGTGGCGATGCCCCCTGTGATCCCTGCTGGTGTGAACGGATTCCCAAGACACAGTTTCTCCCCAGCACTGTCATTCTCAGTACATGCTTAAATCCCTGTAATCCTATTTTTTATCCTTTTTATTGCCATGTTTGTACAATAAAGTATGTTTTGAGCAATTTGAAGGAGCATTGTGCAACACAAACAACACCTTTTATGTGTTAGAATAAAAACTCAAATCATCCATTTATTTCAGTGGTGATCCACAGAAAATAGAAAATAAATAAAAAGGGATAAAACACTCTGAATATTAAAGATAAATAAGATAGAAGTTTGTGATGCAATTTAGTCTTATTCAAGAATGTTTTTTTTCTTGTTGTTGACATATTCTTTTATTGCGCTGCTAACCGATTGTGAGAGGAAGTCTAAAGTCTGATGTGAATTGCACGCTTGTTGACGGCATTGTTAAACCTCGAGTTCTTTCGCCGCTTCATTTCTGTGCGAGCGCCTCGCAATTGATGTTTCTCTCAGATCTCAGCTTTTGGTGAATGTTGCACCACTGAGACAGATAAAATCAGACATGCCTGAAAGCATCTTGTCGGCCCACATTATCACAGTGTGCCGTCCGGAGCCTGTTCACGAAACAGTGTAATCTGCCCAGGACGCCGTGATGGCCCGCTAAGGCGTAGAATTACTGCCAACGCCGTCCGCCGTGACCTTGGTGTCTCGCGCAAATGGGAGGGTTTTCCACCCTAATAATCGTCCAGAGATCACCAGTTGAGGTGTCCTTCACTCCACTCAAGTATTTTGGATTAATCTCAGAAAATCACAAAGATCAAAACTGTCTCTATTACACATAAAATGCCTTTTTTTTTTTTTTTTTTTACTGTTCAGAGGGCCGTTAATAGAAAACCTCCTGTAAAACAGCTTGAGGTGGCATTTAACACCAATCTGCTAACAAATTCACCTCGATAAATCTATCAAATTGTATGAGCTGGGCAAAAAGCATAATACCAGTAAAATACCTAATTATTCATGTTCAGTGTCTCCATAATTGCAGCAATCAATTAAAGCGGTGAAATTACACGTTCAAAGAGTGTTAGGCCAGTGGGGGTAACATGATTTAATTTAGCTGCTCATTATTTACAAAATGATCTGCTGTGTCTCAAGGTTATCAATCAGTACAAGCTCAGCAATAGACCGCTTAGTTTGTTCCTGCAGGTTTTTTCTTCTGTTTCGTTGTATTATTTTAAGCACGAAAAAAAGTCGCTTGATGCCGAGTGCGTGCAAATTTATTATGATAGTATTAGTCGAATTTGTTCCAGCTGCTGTTGAAATAACCCCAGGAATTCCGGAGGATGTGAAAATTACAAACATGAAACAAAAAGTTCTGATAAAAGAAAAAGTAAAAAAAGATTATACTTTCCAATATGAGCTTATCCCCACCGTTTTTTATTAAATCCAGAATGGAATTTCAATCTTTTTTTTCTCTTCACGTATAAAAGTCAATCACAACCAACCTCCATCATATCTCATATCTCGGAGTTCCATTTTTTTTTTTTTTTTTTCAGTTGAGCATTTCCTCTTCTTAGAGCAGACAGGCTTGTGGCTTATAAAGTTTTTGACTTTCAAAACTTTGACTTAAAGCTTTCCATGATAAACTAAAGTTTAAGGGAAAGCTTGTGTGGCCCTGAGTTATGGTTTTAGTCATGCTGTTACAGGCAGAGCCCTTTTCCTCACATTGCTGCCTGAAATCAGTGTATTTGGTCCATTAACGCTTCAAGGTTTAATTTATCTTTTTACACCCTTGTCTAAAAAATACATAAATGAAAACCCTGGTCTAGTGTTTACTTGTTTTGGTGACTCGTTCTTGCTCGTCCCCAAATCACTCATCTTTGATCTATTGTCAAATCAATTATGGTTTCACCATTTTTTAGCCAAACTCAGAAAAATCTGTGTCATTTTCTAGAAAATAGTTTCTACGGAGCAGAAAGAGTTCATTAGAAATTGAGTTGTGACTGGAACAAGTAAGCCCACCCCCACTTCCCATCATCCATCGTAATACATTGTTTCCCGCAGCAGCAACAAAAATGGCGAGCAATAATGGGGCTATCCAGCCGTGCAGTTTGGAGCCAGATGCCAGTTTGGACAAGGACGTACATGGATAGGGCTGGGTTGATAAAAAAGTTGATAAAAGCTGACTAAATAAGCACCGTTATATACTCAAAAGCATGAATTTTCCAAACTCTTTTAAGGAAATATCTTTTATAAAGTATCCATTTGTGGTCTAAAACAGTTTTTTGCTCATACTTTCTTCTTCTGGAATGAGGTGTTATACCATAGCATGATCACCTCCTAGTGGCCAAAATGATAAACCTTCAAGAGGAGCAAGAACAATTGAACAATTGTTGGAGCTTCCCTGTTTGAGAATTCATGTAACACTGTATGATTTTAACAAGCTCATTATAATTTCACTAATACATTTTACAGTATGTGAATTGTATCAGATTAAAATTAATATCCTCAAAATATATATATATATATAAAGATTACGAATGTATTGCCAAGCAAATGTGTCTAAATGTGTAAATTCAAAATTGAATAGAATCAAATTAAATTGAGAGGATCGAAAGAATGCAAAAATAATCGGAATTGGATCGATCCAGGCTCTAGTGAATCGATTAAAACCGATTCTGGAAAATGTTGGCGATATCCAGTTTTTATGCATGGATCTCCAGTATTTGTCTGTAAATAGTTGAATCAGAATGGAGTGGAGCATGGAGTTTGTGGCTCACTGAGTATAGCTATAAACTTTTTTATGCTACTTTTCTTTTGTCTTCTCCTGATTGTAAAAATAAATAACCTGAAATGCCATTTTAAAGCTTAAATTTTCTTTACGTAGGTCCTCCATCATGAGAAAAATGCTACAAGAACTTGTGAAAAACACAAATTTCTTTGGAGTGGGTCCTTTTGGGGGGCAACACAAAAACACACACTGACATTCACATCTCAGGAAAACTTGGAATCACAAATTAAACCTTGTGGCGTATTTTTTGGAAGAAAACAAAAGTTCACCAACGAAACCCGAGCATGCACAGGAAGATTCAAACCCTCACTGTGAGGGAAGAGTGCTAGCCACTACACCACTGTGCAGTCCTATTTAGACCACATTTGGTGTTAAAGAAATCCAACTGAGCAAAAATCAGATAAATTCAATTAATTATTCAAATGAATTTGAACTAATTAGAACTTAATTGGGTTTATTTAGAATTAATTAGATTCAATTGAGGTGTTGTTTTAACTTTTTGTTTCAGTAAATCTGCCTCGTGAGAAAGTTTGTTGCAATAAATGAAAGGGATCGGTGAGCAGCGACCTGTTTAAGAAACATTTCTGCGCAGTCTCAGTGAGTCGATAGCCTCTAATCATCCGATCGCTGCACACGCTGTTATTTATCAAACACCAGAAGAATCTGATGCTTTGTTTTTTTTCTGTTGTATCCGCTGTATGTAAGGAAATTGGTGCTACTGCAAAGCTCGCATAGATTTCGTGCAGTTAATTAAGATAAAATGATTCAATTTCCAGAGAGATTGAGGCGGCGATTCGGCGTGCGTGGCACGTGGGGGCCATTCTGATTAGCAGCCAGCCAGCACTTTCCACGACATTTTGATGCGAGACAATCTTTTGCATTTTCAATTACACACTCCAACAGCCCTCTAACTACCAAAAACCAAGCTCATTTGCATGATTGAAATATAATTATGGCACGCCACAAAACAGTGTTTTGTTTGGGTTT
Source organism: Oryzias javanicus (assembly GCA_003999625.1). Taxonomy (NCBI): domain Eukaryota; kingdom Metazoa; phylum Chordata; class Actinopteri; order Beloniformes; family Adrianichthyidae; genus Oryzias; species Oryzias javanicus. Next base: position 12,742,824 of record CM012448.1, on the reverse strand, counting down.
CTTGTTACAATACTTTTTTTTTTTTTTTTTTGCTCTGTTCTGCTTCTTGGTTAAAATAAATCTGGAGTGACATCTCCACATGCAAATGCATCTAAAGAAAAGTTCTGCAAAGTAATATAGCCAATGTGAGCTTTTGCTGTTTTCTAATAATACTGTAGAATGTATATGTGTCTGAGTGAGAGAAAAAAAAGAAAAGATAAGAAATACAGGAAGGGGAAAAAACTGCAAAAAAAAAAAAAACCCAGCTTTCAACATGTTGCTTCTTTTTATTTCCCTCCCCTTCTGCTTAGTCATTAGATTTACTAGTAAACCCAACAGAGGCGGACCAGATGGCTGTTTTGACACGTCATATCTTTTCCTGGGTCATTGAGCCGCTCCTGGGCATTAGTCTGCTATCTGCTATCAGCATGTTGGTCATTTCCTCCAGCAAATGTGAGGATTTCTCACCTGCTCACAGATGGTCTTTGCACATCTTTTCAATTACAATCGTTTGGGACTTGTGACAACCATAGCGCTTCACGAGTGCATACTGAATGTCGTATTTTTAATGCATATTTGCTCTCAGATCTATTTGTACGTGCTCAGCAGACCTAGTTTTTGCTCTCTTACATAAAATCTGTATGTTAATGTTTTTTTTGTTCCTCCAAGCTGATGATTTAAAATAAATGATATAACTCTCATCGACTGACTAATAATGAGTAACATATATAGGTTCCTCCTTTAAAAGAAAAGTAAAATTAGACTAAAATAATTCAAGTATATAAAGAATTCTGTTTATGAATTTTTTTTCATGTTTTTAATGTAAAATCAAGGCCTAAAATGTTGACTTCCGGATTGAAGCTCATTCAAAAAGAAAAATAGAAATGCCAAATTAGTTCACTAAACAACAGCTAGGTGGCTTGTTGTACAAGCTAAGCAGGTTATGTTGTCTAATATAGAGATTCAACTTTGCGACAGAGAAAAAAAAAAAAACACTTGTCATATTAAAAAAATATGTACTTCAGAAAAACTTCAGAAAATTGGTGCTTTTAGTGTTTTTAATGTGTTCTTGTGGAATTTTTCTCTTGATGGAGGACATATAGTATACTGTATAAAGAAAATCAAGCTTCAACTTTCATGAGTATTCATGAGTATTTATTTAGATTGTGAATCAGGAGTAGAAGAAAAACCTTTTGAAAAAAAGAGTGTGATGTTGAAAATACGCGGAGTGGGAAAAAGTCTACCTCCTCCAAGCTCTCAGCAACAATGGTTTAGATTAGTTAGGGGGGAATGATCCATGCTAACATTCTCACCAACAACTCTAGGGCGAATTTTTAACGAACAACTGCCACTCTGCAAAAACTATGTCCTAGAAAAGGACACATGTTTTTTGATTTTGCCATAAAACAGCTTAACCCTTGGGAACACTTTTAAAAGTCATTAAAAGATGATCGGAGAGGGACTTTAAGCACACACATGTGGTTTTGATAGACTAGTTTTAACAACCTACTATATGGATAAACTGTATTTTAAATCTTATTAAAACTTTCCCATTCAATCAAATTCAGCCCCTTGAATGTAAAGTCGGTAATAGAATTCATATGTTATATTACAAAAAGAAACTGTCCTGATTGGAATTGTTTACATGAAAAGTATATGTTTCAATAGTTAAATAGTTTGTCAAGAGTTACAATTAGAAAGAGGATTGTTTAAGAAGCAAACTAGCAGTGATCAGAGCTTGAATGTTCTGGTCTGCGCAGCGTGAATCACTCTGTCTCCTTCAAGCAAATCTTTAGTTAAAATTAAAGTTTGTGACGTTCTTCAATCATTACTACTTTTGTGTTTTCGATAAAAATTTGTAAGATTTATTTGCTGAAAGTTGGTTCCATGAAGTTTTGTGAAAAAGTCCAAAAAAGAAATAAATAAAATTAACATTTATGACAAAAGAAGTAAATATTTAATAACAAATAAAGTTATAAGATTATGAAGAAAAAAGTATTGACTTATTAAGAACAAAATATTATAAGTCATTTTTACAAGACTAAAGTTTAAAACTACTATAAAAAGTCATAATTTTACAACAAAAAAATTGTGAAATTATGATTAAAAAATCATTTATACAAGAAAAAAAGTAAATTTATGAGAAAAAAAGGTGAAAAAAGTTGTGAAATTATAAGAAGTCATAATTCTGCAACAATTTTTTGGGGAAAAATTACTTTTAAAAAGTAAACATTTCACAACAGATTAAAAAAAAGTCAATGTTTTAACTAGAATAAAATTGTAAATATATTAGAAAAAAAGTTGGATTTTCACAAGAATAAATGTGTAGAATTATGAGTAGGAAACTGTACCTCTAGCAGAAGATTTCTAACTGAGGTAAATTTCAAGCAGTTTATGCCGTCAGCAGCATATTTGGAAAGGGGCTAAAATGCATTATGGCACATGGATTCCTTTGACAAACTGAAGCCTTATGGCATCAACATAAATGGGTGCATTGATGGATTTAGTCGGGATTTAATGTAGATTGAGGCTTAAAAAAACAAGTTTATTTTAGAAAAAGCATGGATTATTTTCTACTAAAACTGATACCTTTTTTTCTCATATTTTACTAGTTTATTTTTGTAAAATTACTACTTTTTTCTTATAGTTTTATGACGTTCTCATTAATTTCTGACCTTTTTTTCTGACCTTATGACCTTATTTTCTTAAAATTACAATTTTTTCTCATAATTTTTTTACTTTATTTCTCGTAAATGTATGTATGTATTTATTTATTTAACAATGGCCCCAGTAGACTCTGTCAAGCTAATATTGATAAAGTGCTTTTTTTAAATAATGGGGATAAAATAAAAAATCTTATGACATTGTGTTGTAGAAGCACCAACATACAAAGTTGAGAAAGGCAAAATTGTTATAAAAATTTTAACTTGTTTTCAGTTACACCGAAATAAAATTTTACATGACATCGCCTACAGAAATAAGAAAAAGTAAGATCACAAACTAAGGAAAAAAACCTGTGCTCCATGTGGATATAAATATAGTCTTCTCCAGTATTATTCTCCTCTAACTGCACTTCCTTAGAAAACAAAGTTCACAGTTCTGCAAGCACTTTTTTGAGCAGACCTGGCAACACTTAAGCCTGAAGTAATTGCACTGTAAATGTTTCTTTAATTGGACTGCTCACTGAGCAAACTCAACATGGCGACAAGAAATGATTTTGCAGAAAATGACGGACAGATCTTTTATTAGCACAAAAATGTCATACATATTCTGACTGAATGCCCTCTGGCCATTTGAACTAACTTGTCTCAGCAACATCAGTGTGCTGAGATGCCCGCTAACCCAGCGTCAGCTGTTCTACTGCACTGAGAAAAGCCAAGAACTGGTTTCACAAGAAGTTTCATTCTTGAAATAGTCACATGGAAAAGTTGCTATTTTAGTATTTAAAAAAAAAAAAGCAATACATGATGCGCACAAAAAAGAAAGAGAGATAAAATAACATGCTAATTAATTTATAATGAAATTATCAATTTCTATTAACATGCTAATTGGACACTTCTAACAAAAATATTGCCATTCATTGTTTTATTTTGATAAGATGTAGCTGGCACGAAAACTAAAGAGCAGTGTGGTATTGAATGAACACAACGTGTAAAGATCAGTCGTTTCCCTTTATTTTAGCTGTGGATCCTATTCTTTGTTCTGTTTTTCTTGTGTCATGTTTCACACTCTGCTCTTTTTAATGTCTTCCTCACACCTAGTTTTAATTAGCAATCCCCACAGCTGCTTCTCGTTAGTTAATTACACTCTCAGGTTGTGAAATAGCTCAATTGTTTCCATCGCCTAACGCCGGGTCATTATAGTTTCTGCTATGACGTTTTTGTTTAGGTCTGCCACCTTTTGGTGCCATTACTGCATATTCTTTAAATGACTAGTATCTGTTTTCTTTTCTTTTTTGAATTTTTTTGAGTATAAGTAACAGAAAATATCCATTTTAATCAGTGACATAAACATAAATAGATTTTGTCCTTTTTTTCTTATAAGAAAATTGCTTTAACTCTTCTGACGACTTGTAGAACTCAAGCATAATCAGTTAAAGTCTCACTATGATCATATTTTGATCTGGTGTAAAAATGTTCTCAGTTCTCTTTTAATTATGATTATCATTTTTAGAAAAGTTACGTTTTCTCGGATTACGTTTGTACAGAGCAGCATTACTGCATTATAAATGCGCCTTTAAGTTGTGGGTAGGACCATTGTTGAAGTAAGCCTGCCCATGCTTGCCATCATCCCATGCTTCCTATATTGTGTTCGGCATTTTGTAGTGTTGTCCGAATAAACAATTCCATAATTGAGTGCCCTAGAAATTTCCCAGAACTGAAGAAAAAAAAACAAAACACAATGTGCATCATTGCTAACTACATTATCCAATATAGACCACAATGCATTGCATTTGAACAATTTTTGCAAAAAAAAAAAAAAAAAAATTGTTTAACTGTAATTTTTAAATGAACCATCCACGTTTTCATTATTAGAACAAAGTGGATTCATAAATGGATAAATAATAGATAAATCAAAAAAGTTTGTATTGATTTAATTTTCACTTGGTGAAATAGGAAAAAAAGGGAGTGAGCATGGTGTTTGAATTTCTTTTAAATACCAGGTCACTAGATAGTCCAGCACTATATAGTTTTTCAGTAGTTAGGGATTAGGGTGAGAATTTGGACATAGCCTTTGTTTACATTCTTTCCCACTGGCTTACAGCCCCTGACATTAGCGGTGCAACCAAAACGGCAAGCAATATCTGAGCTGTCCAAACAATTTTGCAGCAGCTGACAAATTGGACGAGGGAGCTTGTGGCCTGCCGAGCTTTTTCAAACAAAAAATATTTGTTTGCTCCTGATTCACAGCAATTTGAATAAAAGAAATACTGAGAAATTCACTTTTAGACTTAATTTTCCTCATTAGAGAAATGACACAAGAATATGTTAAAAAAACCAAACACTATTTTCTTTGGAGTGGGTCTTGACCGTGTCAGCTATATCCTCTTGACATCCGATGTTAAAATTACAAATGTGTGTGCGCATGAATAAAACACAGTCAAGCAAATTTGTTCCTTCGCTTGCTTTTTTCTTCACACCTCTTTGCATGCGCATGGCGCACATGCTCAGTCAGAACATGTGTGCAAACACACCTGGACTCACATTAATCATCACTTGGTTTGAGTGAGCTTCTCCCCCTTGATGGACTCATTTCCCATTCAATCGTGAGCAGACCCTGCCTGGGGCATTATAATGTCCCTTCTTGTCGCATCTCTCGACATTCTTCTTCATTACATCGCCTCAACAGCACAAACATGACCTGCACCAATAAAATGTTCCATTAATTTCATCACAGCCCAGAACCGACTCCCTGCAACACTTGTGCTGAGGCGAGGATCTGACATAATGCGACATACTGTAGCTGCCCTAAATTATCATACAAAGAAAATAAAGAATTGGATTTCTTTATTACACACAGCCCGTCATCAGATACTTGTGCACACAACACAGCTGCATCAAAGCAGGAAACTAATTTATTTTCTGCTCTGCTTATTCAGTCACCACATGGAGCCCCCCCAAGTTTATGAAGACACTCAGTATAATTAGTCTACAAAGACTCACTGAATATTCAGTGGTCCAGATCCTCTGTCGCTTTTTACTGCAATCTGCAAAATAAAATAGACGAGTACATAAGGCTGACTTTGATTAAAAAACGTGCAGCACAAAAATAAATGTATTTAAGATCAAAACTGAAATCATAAGACTTTTCTTTTGTGCTTTGACGGATCCCTCATTCAAGAGTATCACTTCAGTAATGACACATAATGAGCCTTTCTGATGATTATTCTTATTTAGTGGGACAGTGGTTTTCGGTTAAATTGAAGGCAATTCGTTGCAGAGTAGAATGAGTCTTTAAGACCTCTTTGTCCATTTGTGAAATGATCAGCTCTTGGGTTTGCTTTTCATGCGGGAGAGTTACTTAACAAAGGGAGCAAGAAGGGGAAGACACTGCGGAAACCCACAGTGTGGGCACTTATGTGTCCTTCTCAATGGCTGCTTGTCAGTATCACGCTGTCAACACACTGCGTGCCCTTCACTTTGTCCCAGCTCCCAGTTATGGGAAAAAGCAGACAGGAATTATGTACAGAATCCTGTTTTTTTGCACTGCAGGGGCTTATACTTGACAACACAAGAGAGATTCCTATTGAGAAGGCTATAATACCACACCTGCAGAGGCTCCAATCCTCACTGTATTATCACTGCAATAGGAAAAAAGGACAAAAACTGTCTGTATGCAAATAGAAACGCGAGGAGAATTTATGAAAATAGGATTTGAACCATTGCTGTGATTGAAATGACCTTTTTTCTACAGAAAGGTTGTTACTAAAGTTTAATAATGTTAATTTGTTATAACAAGGAAAATTTTTTTGGGAAAATATTGTTGTTTTTATGTGTCATTTGGGGAAAAATAAAACTTGTAGCCACTCCAGTCGTTTTTTTTATCTACTTTAAAGGCATTCCCAATGATCTTAATTACGATTATGCCAATTTTAACCAAAAATTTATTTAAATTGGCCATTTTGAAGCCCATATTTTCCACAGAGCTTAATGGAAATTGCAGGTGGGACTGTTTGTGTGGACCAACCCCGCTCCCACTTCCCTTCCCCATTATGGAGCAGAGAGTTTGGAGCCCACCCAGCGCATTTTCTACATCACAAAAACATTTTTTCAAACTGAATTTTTTCATTTGCTCCCAATTCACATTGATTTAAATTATGAACTGAGAAATCAGAAGTAAAATTTTTAGCTGAATTTTCTTACTATACTTCTTCCATCATGGAAAAATATCAGAAAAACATGTTAAAAATACCCAAAACTTATGTGACAGGAGTCAAGACGAGGTAACCCAAGAGCAGGAAGAAGGACTTCTATTCTTAATTTTTTAAACCTTCGAATTTTCTTTCTGATTTTTTTAAACCTTTGAATTTTGTTTTTTCTGAATGGTGTTACCTTACTTTTTATTTCTGAAGTTTTTTTTTTTTAACCTTTAAAATTTCTTTCTGATTTTTTTAAACCCTTAAATTTTCTTTCTGATTTTTTTTTTTTTGAAACCTTCCTTTTTGATGGCCCAGAAGTTTAATGGAAAAAAAAAATGATGGAAAAAACCTTCCCTTTTCTGTCTCGCTAGAACAACTAGTCGATCTAAGAGCACATCAATGACCAGCAATCAAATCATGACACTGACGTGACGTCAGCGTTTGCTAGACAGTGTAGAGGTAGCTCCAGTCAGAAATTCCAGACCACAAACAGGATCATTTGGATGCTCAATTCAAAGGTTTATAAAAAAATTGAATTGATTAAACAGAAAAACTCTATAAAAACTCAACTTTCACTGGGGTAGTTCATTACATTAGTTTCCTAATAAGGTGCATTTATTAATACTTTCAAACAATAACAAAAAGTGTAGTAATTTAATGCCATAAAATATAAATATTTCATTTTTCTTCTTCTGTCTTGACATGTCTCATTCACAAATGTTGGGTTACAACAACACATAGGTAATATCATCATAATCTGTACGCATAAATCTTCCTACAACCTCTGATCTGGTTTCCAACGTGTCTAATGAACAAGCCAGACTCCTCACCAGCTCACAAGAGTTTAATATCGCAAAGTGAGTCATAAATGGAAAAAACAGCATGATGCCATCCTTCAGCTTTGATGAGCGGACACGCCTTCTTTTGGCCATGCGGCGCCGGGACCGAAGGAAAACCGGCTGGGAAGTGTCAGGTCATCAGAAAGCACTGATTGCAGCAGCCGCCTTGAGAGGCTTCAAGGGGACGGGAGCACAAAACCTTCTCTAAATGTAAATCCAGCCTAATAAGTTCACCAAGGCATAACTTAATCATATCTGCATATGAAAGAACCTGTGCCCTGTAGAGCATCACTGTGGAACTAATGGTAATTAACTTTACAGACTCAAGGTATGTCCCAGTTTGAGATGAAATCGATCCAAGAATGGTAAGATTAAAATATGCAGTGCATTTGACTGTGCAAGCAAAAAAAAAAAAAAAAAAAAAAAAAAAATCCGAAGGCGCAAACATGTTTTGAAGAGATGACTACAAAGAGGCAAACTATTTGATGTGGAACTTTCAAGATATCAAGTTTCTTCTCTGCAATGAAAGGTAATCCATATTTTTCCCCCATTTCTCATTCATTTCATTTATACTTTCAATTTTAAACCAAAATCATTTTTAGGTTCTATTAATTTGATATTATAAAATGACTTTGTAGACATGTATTTCCCCTGTACTGGTTGTCAGTACATAAATACATCAAGAGCTTCAAAAAATCTTCAAATTAAAATAGAAGCAGAACCTCTCTCAAGAAGTTTTACTGCAAACATTTTAAGTTTGAATATTTCTCAGTTTGATGAAGAGGCCCAGAAATGTAAGCTACACTTTGGTTAATGGCTCGTAAATAAGGTAAACCAGAAGCATTTCACAACATAATTGTAATTTTATTTTAAATCTATCAAATTTAATGTTTATTGTTTAAGGCCATCAAAATCAAATCTTAAATTTTATAACATGCAGAACCACAATTTTTTTATATGATTCTGATTGTAGCTCTGATTAAAATGTTAAACACATTTCTACTGAATTTGATGTTTATTAATACCTAGTAATTAAATTTTTCCATTTTTTTCATGTTCCAAAAAACAAAATCCCAGGTCTGATTTATAAAAATATATTTTACATGGTGCACTTATTCTTTTTTTCTTGGTATTTTTAAGTTATTTAATTCAATCAATCATTCAAATCCATTTCGGAGCTCAGTCTCAACTTGATTCAAATCGACTAAATAGAGACCAGCAGGTCACATGACCTCAATAGAATCAGTAATAATGGATGTGACCAAAAACAGTATTAAGCCACAGCATTAAAAAAAGATGCAGGAAATCAACAAATCCTCCTGTTTTGTTATTGCTTTTATCAGGTTACATACAAAAAGACAGTCATTAGTTGTTCTCTGTTTTTCTATTTACTCTAAGACCCATTCCTAATCAACTATTCATCTGTTTGTAATTTTTAATTTTGAGGGGTCAAGTTACAACCACTACGAGCCAATATTGTTTGTTAAACATCCCACCTCATTAGTGATAGCATTTTTTAGTATAAAAAGGGGATTGAGGTCTCATTTGCACTGTAGGCAAACAGTCAGGAGACAGTTTGTTGTTGTTTTTTATTTATTTGTTCATATCTAATAGTGCTCTGCTGCTTAATGACGTTGTCCAGCTCCAACATGGCAGCATTAGTATTGAATAAGAAAAAAAAGGCAAAAAAATTGACTTATTTTTGTTGGAACTAAAGGCAAGTCATTTTCTCTGGGTGACATCACACCCGCTCAGTCCAGCTGTCATACAGTCAATGGTGTGGCCCTGCCACACAATGGAGACTTGTCCAAGATGTATCCAAGATGTATCCCACCTTTGCCCAACAGTAGTTGGGATAGGCTCCAGCAGCTCTGAGACTCCAAAAGGGATTCCGAAAATGGATGAGTGCTTTGGCAACACAGTCTCTGTTTATATTCTCCAAATCTGGTAATACCAAGTATTTGCTATCTGAAAATTTTTTATAAATGAGCTTTGTAGAAATCACAACAGCTATTGTTTAAGTGAATAAAGTATTTTGAAAGACACCTTAGGGGAAGTGTAACCTTTTCTGTTTATCAGAGAGCATTTTGAAGACTTTTGAACAACAAAGTAAACTACTACTTGTACATTTTACATGCTAGATCATCGTCCTCCATGTGCATTCTGTGTCATCATTGATTAATTTCAATGGCTCAAGTCTCTCTTTTTGCTTCGCAGCCCTGGAGATCAACAAAATTATCAAAACTGTGCATCAAGAACAGTCAGAGCAACTGACAAGAAAATATCTTTAGTAGGAAGAATGAAAACAATTATGATCACCAAGTAAAATGTGCTCATTGTGATCTTAAATCATGTATTTTCTATATTTTCAAAGCTGTGATTTGATCCACTTTTCAGATTATATAAATACAATGAATCATACTGTTTGAGGCTTTTTTTAATAAAAGACTACAGAGATAGATTTGCACAACAAAAATAATTGGTAACAATTTAATGTTTCATCTGCTTTTAAAAATCTGTGCAGCTTGGATTATAAAACAATATATTTATGACTTTCATCATATGCACATTTTTCATCTATAACTACTAAAGCTAACCAGCATATTGTTTTACATTCTAATCGGAGCATCTGCGGCTGCAGTGCTTTGAAAGCTTCAGGACTCCTCAGTGTGTGTATCTTACAGCACCGATGCTGCCGTCTATTATGTAAACTGATGGCTTTTGATTTCTGCTTTTAAGATTATTGGGACAGTGGAATGGGATTTCTGTTCTAAGGAGTCCAATACGCCATTTGACAAAATCTCAAACCACGATAGAAAGTTTAGTGTTATGGAAATTTTTTCTAAAATGCTGTGCAAGTGTTCAAGTAAGAGTTAAAAATGCTTTAAAAGCCTAAATTTAAAACTGCTTTTTATAAAATAATTATTTTTTCTACTTGCAGCAAATCAGACTTGGCACCTATATACTTTTAAAACAACACATAGCTAAATGAAAACAAGAATATTCTAGAAAGACATTTCAAAATATTGTTAAATAAAGTTCTGAATGCAGGAATTTTAGAGGCAATGGTTTAAAATTCTAATTAAAAAAGGCATGGATCACAAAAAGAAAACTCAAAAATGGCAAAAAACAAACAAAAAAACATAGTCAATATAAATGAAGTTTATAGTATGAAATACATCAGGGGTTTATACTCAATAAAAATGTTTTAAGTAGTTACAATTTAAAACATGTGAATATGAGTAAAGTTTTTAAGTTTTAGGTCTGGGTCTCCCTGTGCCTGTCCCCAGTCTGGACATAAATAGAGGGTTGTGTTAGAAAGGGAATCCAGCCAAATCCTGACTCGCTGTGGTGATCCCTGAGGAGATATTCCAAAAGGTGAACAACAATAAAGTTGTAAAAGCATGAGGAAAAAAGTACAAAAATGTTGAGAAAAAAATCATAAAATTATGAGATAAAGTCAAACATTTACAGGAATACAGTTGTTTAATTTTATGAAAAAATGCATAATTCGACAAGGAAAAATTCACGCTTTTTCAAAAGTAAAGTTTGTTGTGTAAGCCTCAAGAAGTCACATCACAACTAACTCTGTCAATGCAACCATTTATGGTGATGCCATAAGGTTTAGTTTTTCACAGAAATCCATGTCCCATAATGCAAATGGACTTCAGCGACTATACTGCTGATTACATAAACATTGTATCCACCAGAAATCCCAGTTTTTTCCAAATTAATTTGGATGTTTTAATACTTACAATAAAAAAATCCTGACTCACCAAAAGACGTAGTTTCTTTATTTGTAAAACCAAAACGCAAGTAACCGCTTACGATGTGTTCTGTTTCTCATTTTGAAACCCAACCATGGTTCTTTTTCCTCATAAAAGTAGGACTTTAATGCTTAAAATTCTTAATTAATTGATTATAAAATCATAATTTTGTTTTTGTAAAATATTGAATTTTTATCTTGTAATTCTACTAGGTTATTCCCATACAAATTGGATTTGTTTCAGAATTTCCTTACTTGATTCTTGCAAATTTTTAATCTTTGTTCTCAAATGTTTGTTTTTCTTAATTTTAATACAAAAACTAAAACAATACAAAGAAGATTTTTGTAAGAAATACTTTTTTTTTTTCCTTTACTTGACAAGCATCCTATCAGTCAGCAAGTGCCCTGAGAATTTATCAAGTGAGCACAACCAGGAATAGAAGAAAGAGTGGCTAAATAAATTACACATCAGGTATTAAGTGTTCTTCCAGGTGAACCCAGCCAGCCTCATCACTTACTTTAAAAAGAATCGCCATATGTCCATCTACATCTGCCTGGTAAAGTGGGAAGCATTCCCTTTCTGCATTAATGGAGACACACATACACAAACAGGCTCACAGCTACCTGCTGGCAACAGCTATCAGCAAAGAACCCTCAGTCGCTACCAAGAGCCCACACAAGCCTCACACACGCTTCCAGCCCACAGCGAAACAAAGGGGATTTCACGTATCTCTTTAAATCCTTTGGCTTTGGATACATCTCTGTTCCTGCTATATGGCCCTTTTAAGAACTGGCTTATCCTCTATTACTGCAGCGCTGCTCATATCCGGCCCTGGGCATGCTTGGAGCCACACGGCATTTAGTTCAACTGGGAAACTGGGACAAGATGACAAAATAAGTTAATCACTAAAATCGCTGCTTCTGTCTTGGATGTGGTGCGCTAAGCATAGCTTAAAAAGACTTTAAATATACATTATGGCTTGTGATCAGATATTCTAAAGTCTGCCAAAGTCTTCAAATCTGTCGGTTTACAAATGTTGGCAAAACACCCAGATGAAAGCCACCAGGGATAAACATAGCTTCATTTTGCTAGCCTAAATAGCGTGAGTACTGCAAAGAAATAGCCCTCATTAAGTGCATTATTGGGAATTAGAGCAACACTTTCACATCATTTCATCAACATGTTGAAATAGTTAACTGCCAGAGGTCAGCGAGGGAAATGATACTGCTTAGTTCTAGATTTACGCTAAATCCAGCGGTGTTAGCATTAGCTTGGCATGGATACAGAAAGCTGGGGGAGTTTGCTCGGCTGGATTTATTTTGAGGAGACATAACAGACTAACAGATCCTTTAAAGCTCTGTACACTGAACTCGGATCCCTCATGTGTGCCGGTCGCCTTCACAACTTCAAACTGATGACAAGACTCAAAGATGTCGAGGCAGCCAGAAAAAACTGGCTAGAAAATAAACATTTCAGCAAAGAACAAACTTTTTTTTTTCCTTCTTGTTTTCTGATTAGACATGAAACTAAGCAAACCAACAGCTGGTAAAAGATGATTATTTATTCAGAGTGCAAATATGAAAGGGGATCTTCAATATAACCACAACAGAAATCAGGATTATTTTACATTTCTTTTCTTATCTAATTACTTTTTTAAAACAGTTTTATCATATTTCATAAATATCATTTGTTTGTGCTCTCATGTAATACATTTTTTTATGCAGTTAATTAATCATTATTTGTAATTGATAATCTAATTGATCTATTTTAAACCGAAAAGTTGCTGTGAAAAGCTTCATTTTTGAGGAATTTTAATTTCAGTGTCTTAGATTGAGGGGATCTTTCAAAGATCAAAATAAAATTTCAAAAGCGGCTCCATCAGGTTTTTCTTATTATATCAGACTTTAAACTTCTACACCACCAAGGGTTATATTTTCTATCTTTAACTTTACAGAAAAAAAGCAAAAACCAGCAGGTTCAGAGTGCTGTGATTTAACAAGTCAGAAACATCTTTCTGAGAAATCCAAAAAATTTTTATCACCAACTTCTTATTAATACCATAATAAATATGATGAAATACCTTATTCCCAGTTTAACATCCGCAGAATTATTTTGGCTTAAATCTGTTAAGGACAACAAAGTCATGACGTCACATCCATGACTGGCACCTGCTGTGTACAGAGACACCATTGATACAGGCAACAATTTAAGATATGTTTTCAGATGATTTCTAATAAAATGTTTATGCAAGTAAACCATTCAACCCCTGTTTTATATTTGAGAAAAAGGCAATAGTTATATAGGAGTTTAACATAATAACAGAAAAATAATATGCTAATTTGTTTCCAATTAATTAGCCGCGATTAACAGGATAATTTGGCACTTCTATTTTTTTTTTTTTTTTTATTTACCGGAATTAATAGAACAGAGGGTTTTTTTCAGACATAAAAACCTGTCCACCTTTGTCATGGGAGGGATGACACATCAATATAAGGGTGGGGTCATCTGGACCCCATAAGAGAGCACAAGGGTTCTAACAGCGATGGGCAAACTTTTTGACTCATGGGGCAAAAAGAGTTCTAAATTTTGACAGAAGGGCCAGACCAGGAGTAGATGCAGGGCACATTTTTGTAATACACCTCATAATAAGAGAAAGAAAAGACATATAATCTGAACGAAAACATACTTTAATCTCAATTGAAAATAAATGTATGTAATTTTAAGAAACAGAACATTTTAGAGTTCTGTTTGGATATTTGGAGAGTCAAAACTGTGGCTATTGATGTCATTTCAATGCCAATTGCATTCATGCTGTGTTTGATTTATTGAAAAAATACCTGTCCAATACACAGCGATGTGAGAAAAACATTTGTTCTGACACCACATGGAGAAAGGTCAATGGATCCGTAGTGCATCATCTATGGTGACACACCAGAAATACAGGCGAAACAAAACAATAATAACGATTATATTTATAATATATTCTAGTTTGACGGGCGGCTAAATGATTTTGGAAAGGTCCTTTATTTTTGTAAAAAGAGAAAGCAAGTCGTCAAACTAGATCATAGAAAGACGGAAGTAGCGTTGGAAATTCTAAAAACGGAGGAAACTGACCCAAATTTGACGCGTGAAGATAAGGCTACAGGTTGTGTGGTGCAGGTTGAAGCAGAGTGCCACTACAAGCTTACTTCTATATACAAATCGGTTCAAGAACAACATTTAACTGTAACACAGAAAAATCCTCAAATCAATTCAGACCAATTTGAGAATCCGTTTTATTTTCCAATCAGCTTTATCTTTTGACAGAAAAAAATAGAGGATAAAGCAGGAACAAAAACGAAGATCAAGCATCTGCACACTTCTATGGCAGATCATCATTTCTTATTTGTGCGCCTCTTCACAAACTTCATGTTTTGCAGTCTGAAGGAAAATGTAAAAGCGCACACATTCAAGGTCAACATTCCTATTTCACACAACCTCATTCAACAACACACACTCACACCCTCGTAGTGTTTAACTCAACACCAGATTTTTCTCATTCCATGATGACATCTGGTCCTCCACAGAACAGATTGCAATTTTCTGTCCTGATAGAACCTACAAACTGGCCATCAGCACATTTAACGTTAACAAGAAATTGACCAATAACAGTTTTTTAAGGCTCCTTGCAATTTTGAGCTAAAGTCTGGCCCGAAGCCCACAGATCGATCAATATCTGTGTCTCATTCTTCGGGCCAGTGCATCATCACCGGTCCGAGTTAAACCTATACAGCCGCTGAAATCAAATCCTTATATAAAGCAGCGGCTGACTCCATAATCCACAAAAAGTTAACTAGATGACGAATTAACATGAAGACCTGAAAAACTTTTGTCCACCAGTAACAATAACCCTGTCCTTGAGCCGACACTGACTTGCACACATTCCATCCTCAAGTGAACATTTCCCCAAAACCTAAACAAGTATGAAGTTCGAAAAGTGCAAAAACTATTCCAATCTATTTATCACTATGGTTGAAGTGTTCCGGGCCTCACTTGGTTTGCTGAGGGAGAGTAGCACTACCTACAGTTTACAGATATAGGTTTAAGAAGATGGAAATCCTAATGCATTTTTTTTCATTGGCTGGCGCTCTCATTTATGTTTACCTCCCTTGAGGCAGTGTTGCTGAAAATTGTTATGGGAATTCACTCCTGGTTTGGGGGACGTGTTTCTGAAGGTTTGGAATAATTTCCCCTCAGGCTCCGGCTCCATGGTGTCTATCAAGTTCGAAACAAAAAATGTGCCTCTCGCAGTCAACCCCAGTATGGGTTGATGGGATGAACAATGTTGTTTTCTTTCCCTCTTGTGTCCCACAAACTGGATAGCGAGCAACCTAACTCTCAAAAAGCTTTGATAAGACAAGATTTAACAGAAAAAAAAAACCTGAGAAAAAATGAGTCTCGTCCAAACAAACTCCTCTGAATCACTGCCACAGTTACAAATCTTATTTTCCAATAGAAAGAACAAACTGAAGGAGAAATAAAATAACCTGCATGCAATGCCAGAAAAACCTTTCCCATCACTGGTGTCATTAGAAACTGCAGCATGCCATTATAAATGAGATACAGAGTAGAAAAAATGTGTTTTTGGTCCTCTTCCACAACTTGTAAGACTCATTGCTAAAGTCTTTTGAGAAACTTTTAGGAGATTATCCACAGAAAGAAGACCTAATGCTATGTTCACACCATTTTCAAGTGGCTACATTATATGAAAAGTCAACGTATGTACGATCTGAGATTTCTTGTTCAAAACTCTTCCCTAACCTCTTTTGCTCCTCCTTATTGCTCAAATTGCAGAGGTATTGGTTTTGACCGTGTTGCATTTGTGGGCAGAGGAGAAACATGGGTATCCTCTGAGGCACAGAAGTTTATATTTAAATACGAGTATTTTATTACTCAATGTGAAACGTAAAGGATGAATTTTTAGAGTTATAAAACTGAAACTGTTATGTATTTTCCAAGCGCTTCAGCTGTGAGTGAACAGAGATGAGTGATGAGTATTCATGATATCATCAATAGTCCGTACTTGAAAACACTAGATTGTGATATATTTCTCCACTTGGAGGGATAAACGTAAGGATAGGGAAAGCCCGAATGAGTAGGGAAGCAATTTGGATTCAGTCTTAAAGTCAGTTTTTAGACTCATCCTAGAAAACATTTGACCGCTGAAAGCGTGTTGAAAGTTAAACCAGTTGACCAATAAATCCAGCTTATTTTCCAAATTCTTCCCTTCCTCCCTTCCCCCAGTGGTGAGCACTCTTGCTTCACAGCAAGAAGGTCCCGGTTCAAATCCCGGCTAGGGGATCTGAAACAGAAACACCAACTGCATGGGGACCTTTCTGTGTGGAGTTTGCATGTTCTCCTCGTACATGCATGGGTTTTCACTGGAGACTCCGGCTTAGTCCAACTGCCCAAAAACATGCTTCTTAGGTTAATTGGTTTCCCTATATTGCCCATAGGTGTGAGAGTGAATGGATGTGTAATTGAGGCCCTGCAACAGACTGGTGACCTGTCAAGAAGATATCCTGCCATCACCCATCAGTTGCCAGGTTACGCTCTGGCACCCCTCAAAAGGGACAAAGCAGCCAAGAAAATGAATGAAGATTTGTGAGGTTTGCACCGCTTTGACATTTCGTACCAAGTCTCAAACATGCGCTAGTATCAGGTAGTGACAGACCGGTGTGAACACCTTTTGCTACAAAATTGTAGCAAATAATGTCCATTTAGCTGTCTCATTCTCACTCCCAAATTACCATATATGGTTGTGTGGTTTGGGATGATTCTTTTTGACGTTTTGGGTGTCCCCAATTCATTGTTTTTTGACATGCTGGCTGTTCCCATTAAATCAAGGGTCCTCAACCTCCGGGCAGCAAACCAGGACTGGTCCAAGAGCACTTGGTACCGGGCCACAGGCAGGGAAAAAAATGCAGGTGGGGCGAGGTCCACAGTCAAGACGAGGCAGAGGCGTGGTCCATGGCCAAAAACAGGAACACAGGCAGTCCACCTGGAATCTCTGGTCCCCAACCCTTTGGGCACAGACTGTGGGTTTGTAGTACTGGGCCAGTATTGGTACCTTATCCTGGTTCCAGTTTTGTGTATGTTACTGCGTCCGGTACCACGTCCTGAGGGTTGAGGACCCCTGATTTAACAGGAACAACCAGCACATCAAAAAAACATGAGCCGTGGACAACCAAAATGTCAAAAAGTGATCCTTAGGGGCCCGAACCTTATCTGACGAGTTAGGAGTGAGAATCTGGTTTGGTGCATTCTTGAGTCATAGAAGCATCTCATCGTCTTTCGAGGCTGAACCTGAAGAGCACAAAGACCAGACCTCCCGCCAATCTTTCACAGGAAGACAGTTCAACAGAGCACTCGACATTCCCACTGCTTTGAGGCCTCAGCTTTATTTAGTCATTTTATGTTCTGCTTGTATGAAGTCTTCTGTTAGCTATGCTAATTGCCTCAAGACCTCCCGCAGGGTGGGATCCTTCCCCAGTTCAGTGGCTGTGAAGTTGTTTGCCCAAGGAGGTGAGCCTGCGTCTCGGTGTGTTTACAGTGCACAGCTGTACACGTGCGTTTGTCAGTGATAATGGGAGTCTGCGTGCTGGAATCCCAATTCTCTAAGCACTAAAATAGAAAGGACCTGTTTCATCTGAATGTGATTATTCGCGTTTATATTGATTATTCTTCCGTCTTATCCGTTTTGTGTTTGATCTCATTAGTCAAGCAGAACCTTTTTGGAAACAGGGACAATTTTTCACTGTTTTTTTTTTCTCTTCCCAACCACAGCAATATTCATCCTATGATTTCAGGAAAGCAGTCGACAGAAGCTCCTACTCAAAAGAAGCTGAAAGAGTAATATCCATTTATGCAAGACTGCCTGAAGACTCTGAAATGTTAAATTTCGGAGACTTGCTTAATTCTGATTCAACATTCAATTTAAATGTCATCAGAAAACTAAGCTTGCTTGAATAAAATTAGTTGTAGCCCATTTAAAAAAAAAATTTTTTGTCAACTCCTGTTCCTTCTGTGTGATGATCAGCGTTCATCTCGTTACACAAACCCTGCTGCTGTAAAAAAATATGTCATTTTTTTTTACAAAAATGTGCAAGAATAAAACCAAAATGTGAGTCACTACATAGAATGATTAGGGCGGCATGTTTCTTTTTTGTGTCCAGTCAGATCCAGAGAATGCCGAACATGAATGGAAAGTTTGATACCAACTGAGCATAAACACCATCCTTAAATCAAATACAGAAAATGCACCTTTTGAAACTGCTTGTCTAAGACCAAATAGGAGCAAAACTAAGGCCTGAGGGCTGGATATAGCCCCCGGGGCAACTAAATCTGGCAGCAACAATAAATGATTGGCTTTGCATCTAGCAGGGAAGAGAGATCTGAGAATATTGTCACATTTAGTTTGCATGAGCTTCATTTGGTGAGCCAGATGAGCACTTTGATGCTTTTTTTTTGCTGTAAATGCTGCTTGGAAAAGTTTGTGACACTAATTCACAATAACATGACACACTGTATTTCACCTTTTAAAACATATCACTACAGAGTAGTGCTATAGTATATTACCATCAGTGATTTGACTCCAACTTTATCTCCCTTCCATAAAAAAAATGGTAAAATATTTAAGTGGTCAATGTTTAATATAGAGATTTTTAGTCTTGACAGGAACCAGTGAAACTAACCTACATGAGAAAATCTGGGTTAACATATTATCTAAGTTTAGATATCGCAAAAACCTTTTGTTCATGTTATGGTCTGTGTTTTTAAAGTTTTTTCTGGTTTAATTTGACTAAAACAGTTTCCTGTATTAACCCAAGACTCTTAAAAGGACTGTCTGTCAGATCTTTTTTTTACCATTTTTTGGTATTTTATTTATTTTTTACAATTTCAATTTTTTTAAGAGTAAGATGTTTTTATGCTCATATTTTGTCCCATTTAGAGTTTTTACCAACAGGCCACATCTCTATTTGGGACCTCCAAAAACCTTCACGGGGTAACTGATTGTAGGTCGGGATGGAGGAAAGTAATTGTAGAAAAATTGAGACAGTGTTTCTGCTCGGGTTTTACAGGCAGCAGTCACTTATTCGGGTGGCTTTTTGCCACTTGGCTGGCATGTCTCCAATGATATGATCCCCTGTTCTGATTTAAAGCCATTCATTTCCAGCGAGCTCTTTGTGTTAATACCCAAACCGAGCTGCTGATCCAGATCATCCCAGCACAATACACTCTTCTATATGGCCGAGCTTATTTTCTGACTGTCTCAATTCAGGTCATTCTAGTACGCTGAATTATGACATAACAAAAAGCAAAAACAAATAAAAAAAGAGCCACAAATCCTTCACATATTCTGCTGATGAGCTAGCATCTGTAATTAAAATACAGCCTTATCTGAGGCTATTCACACACTGCATGAAAAGGTAACTTCTTTTATTAAGCTTCTATTAAATGTTAATGGTTCTACTTCAGGTACTTCTTTAACCTCATCAACACTACATGAAGTGACATAAAGTTTGATGAAACATGAACTTAAGTGCTTGCTGCAACACCATTCAATCCTGACGACTGAACAGTCGGTTGGACAATGAAGAACTGAGACTCTCAGGAGTCCACTCGTGAAATTCCAACTCGATAATCAGACGACATAAAGACAGGCTTGTCGACAATAGTTCAGCAACCTCTATAAGTGAGAAAAACCCTCAGAATGAAGTACCGCCGAACGATTACAGATGTAATGAAGCAGAAAAGACGCAGCGCCTATTCAGTTACAAGTAAATATGCACGAAGGACAAAACTGTTGCTGGCTGGATGTAAAGGATGAATACAGTACAGTCAGGATAGAGACCTCCAAAGAGGAGCGGGTAAAGTGTACCTCTATGAAACAGGATGACAGCCCCGGAGCTCCATCATCTCTCACTGACTGACACATCCTGTTGTATTTAGTAAGTGCTTGCTCTGACTTGGCTGTTGTGCAACACTCCTCTTCATACACCGAGATTGATTTTCTTAATGGAAACTTGACATTTCCAAAATGACAATGACAATGCCGGGGCTGATTGGAGATTACTCACTCATTTGCACTTTTTAGGATATGTTTCAAACCTCCAGGTCCTATTTATTATTCATGTTTAAACGATTAATGCATTTGAACTCCAGGAGAGATTTGCTGAATGAAAATTTGATTTTTTTTTTTTTAGATTTTTTTTTTAGGGAAAGAAAAACATTAAAAAATCATTTTTTGCTTATCATACAATCATTTTATTTCTTTCTTTATTTTTTTGTAGATTTAGGCTGTACATTTTTAATATTTAGCATTACTTAAAAGTTAACTGTCAGTACTTGCTATAATACAACCCAAAGAGTACTGTGTTACAACGTAAGAGTCTTGGGGTGTATTCAGACATTTGGTTCGCTTAAAGTGAACCAAATACCCCTGATATTAAAGAACCAAGAACCACTCTCAGAACCATCCTTCGAAGTGGTCTTGGTTAATTTCCGATCGGACTGAGCTTCCTCAGTCTGAACAGGCTTGTGGAAGAACTGTGGAACAACTGAACCAAAACAGCCACCGTAGCCAGTCATTCTGACAAATACAGAAAAGTGGAGCAGCAATGAGACACAGCAACTCATTGAAATGTGGTCGGATGAATGCAGGCACATTCATTTCCCTACAATCCATATGCCGTAAACACTTCTCAGCACACCTTTTTAACCATTGCGTCATCAGTAACCCAGTTGCAGCATGTCTCCACCGTACCAAAGCAACAAAGTCTTGTACCTGTCGTTGATACAGACGTTCAAAATTGGTCAGCCAAATATAAAGTCTGAAAAAGTGAACTAAACAGACAAGAATCGCAAAGCGAAGGACTTCCATTGTTCTTTCTCTTTTTGCTTTGCCCCGCCCTCTTCATTCCTGGCCAATGAGTGAAGAGATGTTTAGTCACATGGTTTTGTTTACATTACAAACTTTAGTTTGGAGCAGAAATGTCCAGTTGACAGCAGTCTGAATACAGACCAAAAGGAATGTTTAAGGCTTTAAGGTTCAGACCAACTCACTTTTCCAGTCTGAATAAACCCAAATTCACTTTTAGCATTATAGCAATATTTTTGAGTTTTTTTTATTGCCAGGGAATCCATATTTACCAGTTTTTGATAGTTTCATTTAATCTATTTAACACAAAATTTTAAGCAGTGGAAGGTTTGTAATGAAAAAAACAAAGTATACTGGTTATACAAGCACTAAAATATCCCCTTTTCCCAGACAAAGACCAGCATGAGCTTTTATGATTAGACTAGAAAAAAAGAAAACATTTGCAGAAATCATAAATGTTTTAATAAAAATGACTCAAGGTATAACCCTAACTTGAGCTTTGGTACCCAACTGAAATCACCAGAACTGTCAGTGAAGCTGAAATCATAATTTAATCAATGCTTTTATGCTTTGGTGAAGGATTTTTTCAATTTTTACTTGACTCTAAAGGTCACAGACATGTTTGATTTCCAAATCAAAGACTTCCATCCATCCATCCATTTTCTAGACTTCGTTTGCCTTTTCAGAGTCACAGGGTTGCTGGAGCCTATCCTTGGAAAAATTGGAATCCTTAATTAACTTATTAGGGATGTATTTGGTCAGTTGGAGAACATGTAAACTGAACATGTTAATTCCATACACAGAAAAGATTCCGACCAGGGCCTTCTCACTGTGACACGAGATTGCTACTTCCGCATCCGTATTTTGTCTTAACACATACTGTAAAACACTATGTGCTCAGCAAGTTGTTTGGACATTTTATTTCATTGCCAGGTGCCTTGTATTTTATTGCTAAAGCTTGCCTCTGTGGTAGTAAGCAATAAAGTCTCTAAAGTTTGTTTGCTTCCTGCATCAAACAAACATTAAATATTTAAATACACATTGAAAAGCGGAGCTCAGCGCTGAGTTTTTCTTCCACATAAAGGAAGCAGCAGGGTTTTTAGACAAAGAGCAGTTTGGGGGGGTATAGGGAAGATGTGCAGCGCCTTTTTTAGTCAAATTCTTCTAAAACATAAAATATCTAGAAACTTATTTTTAACAAATGTTCATGCATGCTGTATGATACAAAAATAAGAGATTGTAATACAAGCTCGGAGTAAATTTCAAAAATAACCATTTTAATATGTTATTTGTGCATAAATAGTGATGTTAAAAAAAAACTAGTATTTGCCTTAACATTACCAGTCAAAGAAGATCGCATATCTGAACAGCTTCTATGCCTTCTGGCGGCTGTTTCCAGTTCAGGGTTCTCTGGTCTTCTTCATGTGAGTTTGTTTAAACTGAGAAGGGAATAACTGGAAATATGTTAAGATATTACAGCTAAATGTTCTTTTTTTTTATGTTTAGACTTTTAACCTCAGTCCATTTTTCTGAAGTCCACATGAGGAAAAGGAGGAAAAACAAAACTTGGATGAAGAGCTTTTTAAAATGAAAGACAGAAATACAGATATACTCCATCTGGTAACAGAGCAAGAACAGGATGCTTTGACATTAAAAAGTTAAAGCCACGCATTTAGATGATTGTCATTTGCAAAATAGCATTACTTTTACAAATGCTGTCTCTCAGGATTGTGTTTTTGTAATTATAGTACTTAAAAGTTACCCAGATTTCCCTGCCATGTTGTCCAAACTCTTAAGAGTATTCATCGCATTTTTTAAACTTTTTATACATTTTTTTTCTTGTATCAAGCTTTACTTGAAAGATGACCATCTAGACCTAAATTTCCACGTATTTGACATTTTAGTGCTCATATGAGTCCGACTCCAACACAGTGACAGTCTATGTCGTCCAGATGAAGCAGGTATCAGGTGCATCCTCCTATCCGGAGGCCTTCCCGAACAGACGGAGTAAATCCCAGAAAGCATCTCCAGGGAGGTTAAAGCCTTTTTCATGAAGCTGTTGCACAACAGAGAAAGGAGGCTCGTCTTTGTCTGGTCTCGATTCTCTAGTTACCAGTTTATGCAAACGCTCTATTTTGGCCTCATACAGCATTACAGTACATCTTTAGTGAATGATAAAGCCGTAGTGACAACTGATACGGGCTATTTGAGGGCAAAAAATGGACAAACTTGTACAGTGCGGGCAGTTGGCCCAGAGAAAATACCAAGGTCGTAGGCCACTCGGAAACCTCATAGGGTGAAAATGTTCAAGCACATTATTTTTCTATGTGCTTGCTGTGATTTACAGGTCATGGCAAACACTTAAACAACATTCAGGCAAAAGTAAGGGTTAAGTAGGTGAGATGCAGGAAGGTTGCAGGAATTTTTCCTTTTATTTTTTAAACCCCCAACCCTGCTCACTGTGTAAGGGCTTCACATGATAAGTCTCCACTCTTTTGCGTCTGTTACGCACAGTCTGATTGATAGAAATGAGAAAATTAGACAATCAGAGAGTTGTTTGTGTGGGCATTCTACAGAACACCTCTTACCCATTTGCGCAGTCAGTGAGGAGCCAGAACTTGGATCTTCCAAACAACTAGAGCAGGGGTGTCCAAATCCAGGTCTTGAGGGCTGGCTTCCTGATTGTTTTTCACAAACTCTGCCTTATCTGATGTTGATTACCTGGATCAGGTGTGTTTGACCAATGAGGAGCTTTAATGACAGGCTGGTTGGAAAACATGTCGGACACCAGCCCTCAAGGCCTGAATTTGGGAACCATGTGACTGCATCAACCATGCGTTACATCTGTGTGAAACTTACATTATCCTTAACAATACTCTGTAAAACATACCATATGTACAACAATTCTACAACAATTCTCAAGGGAATTCCAAGATACGCCCTTAACCCAGAGCACTATCACTGGCTGATTTTCACCCGAGCAAAAGTATTTACTTGATTTCCAATACATTTCATTTTTCTGGGTATTATGGTTCCCTGGGTAAAGTCATGCATGTTGCAGGCATGGTGGACCAAAGACCAAGTCTCCAGTACCATTACATTTTTTTTAATGAATTTTTTGTTCTCAAATTCCTATTTTTCTGTCTTTTTCAAGCATATTTTTTGATCCCCCTATCCCTAAATTAAAAGAAAGCTACTCTAATTTATCATGTGTTATCATATTTTGATTTTTTTTTTATGACAAATACTTTTTATTGGGTGTATTACATTGGGTAAAAATTACTCGGCAAAAGTGATAGTGTAACTTTTTTTAGCAAAATTGTTCCAGGGTTAAGATGCATCAGCTCCAACTCTACAACTTTCCACAAGCCTGGACAATCCAAAAACCCGCAGTCCCTGTACAGGTCAGGCCTCCGTTTGAGTGCATGTGACTACGGCACAAGCAATGGACTCCTCACAGTCAAAAAGCATCACATCGTGCATGGAAGCTGGTCTTGTCCGTGCAGCTCGCATTTACTTGCTGCTCTAGACAAAAAGACAATGTTCCCACTTTTCATCTTCTGCTATGACTGAAACCTTAAAAGAGCAAGTTTGCATTTTTTAAAGGTAATTCAAGGCTGAGTGAAAAATAAAAGTTTGCTGGACCTTAACCCTGCATTTTCTTTGGTAAAAAGTTCTCCTGCAGTTCATCAGAAATTCATCAGAAAAAGCAGGTCAACAACTGTCCTTTGTATTTATAGGTGTGGAATGTTAGCTGCATCACTCCAATGTCACACCATTCTCTCTTACTCTTCCAAGCAGACCCTGATCCACCCCTGATTCCCTTGTGAGACTACTTCTGGCTTGGAAGGGGGACATAGATGCATTGTGATGATACGACATTTGTCTCATTTCATAGAAGCTCGGTGAAGACGCCTCGGTGGACGAACGGAACGGCTGCATGAAAGCGGCTTTGGTTTTCCGCAACCAGGGTGGGAGATTAGGGAACCTGGTTTTCCCCGGCTTCTCCCAGGAAAAGCAGCTTTCAGCACGAGTACATTTACATAACAAAGGGTGCTGACGCTCAGCACTAAACTTTGAGAAGACAGAAGTGGCAGGAAAAAAAAGAGACGCGATTCACCTGTGAAGAAACAGAGGTGAGGAAACTTGAATGCTCCTCTGCCTGTAAGCCCATGAGCTGATTCCTCCGGGGAACCTGGCAACTCAAGCCATTGACTTTGGTTCTGGATTCAATTAAAAAGCACACTAAAGATGAGCTGATTACACGTTAAACATAAAACCAAGACTGTTTCTGACATAAACTATAAATCGCTGATATGTTGTTTTTTTTTTTTTTATCTAAATAAATAGCTCCTAGTTATCCTATAAGAAAAGAAAAATTGGCCCATTTTTTCCAGGAACCTTTAAAAAATCAACAACTTACAATTCATTCAAACTCAATTCATACAACTATATCTGAATCAAAACCATCATGATCTGATTCCCGACCACATCAAGTAAGCTGGAGCCAGATGCAACCATTTACATTTGAGACTTTCATCCTTTTGAATTTCCTCTGATGAAGATATGATGAAGAGACTTCAATAGGCAGCAAAATATCTTCTAAAGTAAATAGAAAAAAAAAAAAAAAAAAACGACCACAGTCCAGTTGCTTTGAAAGACAGAAGCCCTGGAGACAACATGACCAAAATATAAAATAAAATAAACTCTGCAGATTTTGACCCCCTCTATTTAATCACACATGCTGTCTGTAGTCCACATTTTTGAATATCTGTTTCTCTGTCTTGACTTACAGGTTATCTATCAACACTACATTACTCTATGGTCACTAGCAGTCGTTTATTATCCTTTGTTGAACCGAGATGTACATATTTAATATTTATATTTCAATTTAATTTTTAATTCTAATCCTGACTTTTTCAAATTCTTTTGAACATATATTGGAGGATCACAATTTTGTTGTGATTCTGATTAAAATAATACCCTTTGAGTACATCGAGTGACAGCATCAGGCAGCTTTCTGGTCATCATTGCCTTTCAATAACAAGGCTTCAGGTATAATTGGAATTTTATTTTAATGCGAGTGCACTGTCGTGTTGAGTTTATCATGAAAAAGTATTGAAGAAAACTTCATTTTCTTATGACAGCAGTGGGTAAAACTGTCAAGAATTCTGACATAAGCATGAAGTCATGTTAACACTAGCCTCAACAGTGCATGTTCAAGTATTCACTTTCAAAAAAAAGTTAAAAAGTATACGCGCAAAACCCTTGCACTTACAGGTCGGTATGCACATTTTTAAAGGGTAACCAAACGCTAAATTAACTTTTTTTGTCTGTTGGCCTCTATAAATTGGGCTTTAACAGTGCTGTCTGCTGGTCATTGCCAAATTTTTGCCAAATAAAAATGAATAATTCTTGATTCTTAATTCTTGAAAATATAGTCAAAAACCATCTTTGTGCTGCCCCCTACATGTTGAATTGAGGTATTATAGTGGAATTTTGTGATTGGTCAAACCATGTGGGTCCTACATCATTTCAGAAGTCCCACGACAAGATCTGCAGCTCCACTTAAACAGTTACTGGGAAGAGTCAGCTTCCAACATCCGCTGTTTGGTTTCTCTTTAAGTCATTTTTTGGGTTCTATGTAGAAAATGTATGGGAAACTAATTGAAAGTTAAACCAGTTAAAATTCGACCATTCAGGGATTTCATTAGTACTGCTGTGAGATGTTTTGGTTCACAAACTGCCAACGATTTGTAAAACAGATCATAGACTTTACGGATAGAGGGTCCAGAGAGGATCTAGTTTGAAGGTCACAGGATTTTCTCTCTTCTCTTTGCAGATGATGTTATTCTGTTGGCTTCATAGAGCTAGGATCTTCAGCATGTGTTGGAGCAGTTTGCAACTGAGTGTGAAACGACTGGGATGAGGGTCCGAACACTGAATGCTAAATACTGGTTAGAGAATCCGCATTTAGCCCGGTCACATCATCGTGCCTGATGTGTTTGTAGTATTAGACTTTTGTCCACCATGTAGCAAAGACATACAGTACAAGTTCTAAATGATGCATAAATAGGTCTCCCATGACCTGAAGTTTTAAAAAAAGTTCTAAAAGTCATTTTCATTATAGATTAATGTGGTCTGTTAACAGAATTAATGAAAATTATTTCAAAAATGCCTTAGAGAGTGTTAACTTCTGAAAGAAGAGCAGGCGAAATACATCATGCACACATGACCCATACTGAGTGGTGAAAGAACTATCTTTTTTATATCAAATTAATATATCGGTATAGCTATAGTTCTTCATAATTCAAGGCCACATTTAAATCATGATTGGTTTAACATGAAAAGCCATTCGTCTAAAATGTAGTAGAAATTAATGAAAGCAATGCTGGAGGTCATATAGACAGAGGATGCGGTGCATGGAGGAAGTGTACAAAAACATTTTTTCTTCTTCTGCTCAGCGTTGTGACATTTTGAGTCAAGTGGACAAATCTGTTTATCAGTTTGAGCCTTTTCCATTCAAAAGAAGGGCCCAAATGGGTACCAGCAGGCTGAAAACAAAAGCTGGGTGCATGCAGTTTGATGTTTGCTCCTAATCACATCAGAAAACAACACGCCAGAGCAGACTGAACAACTCCTAACAAGACAAAAGCCGTTTTTCACAGAAGCCTTCTTTGATGACCACATGCCAGAACGCAGCTTCACACTGAATGGGAAAGTCTCTCGTTCACGTTCAGACTATCTCACTGATAAACTGCATGGATGTGAAAATTCCCAAAAAAACTGCACTCCTAATAAGATCACAGGAAATTCAATTGTGGGAAATGGAACTAAACACAGGTCCTTGAAAACATTTCCAAATGTGACCTTAACAAAGTCAAAGATTGAAGCAATTTCATTAAAAACAAATCTTTTAAACCAAAAATTAAAACAATTGAAAAATATAAAAGAGAGTTGCAATAAAACAATGCAACAATGGTTATGACTGTGGCACCTGACACTGTAACGTGAAAACAAAAATGCTTCTTTCTTTTAATAATGGTTCCTTGAATAATTACAGTGAGCAATAAAAACATGAAAAAAAAAGTCTTAAACTGTGGCTTAAAGACTCACTCCATTAGTGTTTTTATTATGTTCTTGTGTCATTTTCCTTACGATTGTGGCCATGTAATGTGAAAATTAGGCTTAAAATTATATTTCTAAGTACTTCTTTAGACTGAAAAAATGTATTTTAGAATGTAATTATGACGAAGACACTACCTCCAAGTTCACATCTGGCTTAAAATTGTACGGCTAGATAGCCATTTTTGTTGCACCAGTAAAGTTAGATTGGAGTTGTGAGAAGCTGTAAGCTAGCTAAGATAGCGTAAACAAAGGGATGATGAGAGGGATAAGCGGGGTTACTTCAGACAAAAATTTGGACTCAGAGGTAAATTTCTGATGAACTGTTGCTGCTCTGTAGAAACGATGTTAAAGAAAATACAAGTTTTTTTTTTTCTTTTTGGCTAAAAACAGTGCTACAGGCAGTCCAACACTGCTATATGTTAGCCGCATTAGAGTACTCACAAAACACTCAGTCAAATATCTGTGTGAATGCTTTATGGCACGTAATAACTCAATCAAACTTTCAGTAAATTCACCAATCATAATGTTATGCTCGTTCACGTCTTTACTGCATACTTTGGCATCCACAAACTTTATAGTTTTTGAGATTATGAGCAAAATTTGCCCCACAGGAAATGAGTGAAAAATTGCTCAAATCATGTGCTCTTTATGAACTTTGAAGACGCCTTCCAAACTTTAACATTTTCAGCAACCACACTATGGTTTTTAGGATAATTTGAAGTTCAGGTTTTTTTTTTTTTACATCCTATCTGTTTTTAACTAATTTAGACACTTTTCCATTCTTTTAGGCTAATTTGGGGATTTGCTAACATTTTAGCATTATACTAGCTATTTTGGCAAAAATAGAAAATTTTCAAAGTTCTTTAGGCAAATTTGGAGTTTAGCTAATATTTTAGCATTATGCTAGCTGTTTTTGAAAAATTAGAAACATTTCCAGTTTTGGGTTAAATTTACATTTAGCTAATATTTTAGCAAGCGCTCAGCTTCAGCATTTTTAGCTATATGTTTCAGCATTTTCAGCTATCAAGTCTAGCATCTTTAGCAGCTTCATTCAGGTCACAGCATTCACACTTGGATTATCATTTGTAATGCTGTATGTCTAGTTTGACATAGCCCTGTAAAACTCTCATAAGAAAAAAAAATCCACACTAAACTGTCCCAGATGGAACTTAAAATTTGAGTTCATGTTGTTTTATGCGTAGCCTATATAGTCTGTCTTCTGAGTGCTTCCATTGGCTTTTCAAATGAAATAAATATTTGTTAAGTCAGTGTCAGGAAATTTTAAAAGACACAACAGTACAGTTTTTTTTTTTTTTAACAACTTGTGTATCCAGCCTTTTAGTTTAGCATTTGAGTAATTCTGTTTTATATATATATATATATATATATATTATATATATATATATATATATATATATATATATATATATATATATATATATATATAAAAGTATGAAAATTTACTTGTTTGCTGTTTTTTTTTCTTTTTTTTTTTTTTTTGTTACACACTTTTTTTATAAATACATCTGTAATTTAAAAACAAAGCAAAACAATCAGAACGCCTTTAAAAATGTAACCAGCATTGCTGAACTTCAAACATTCTTTTACCTTTGCTGAATGGAAGACAAAACCCATGAACAGAATAGAAACTGTTTCAATTAACTGGAGACAAGACCAAAGCCAAACACACAATCTAAAGCTGGCCTTGCTGCGGCATGGCAAGCATAAAAAGTCTTGTTCTAAGTAGGCTATTGTCTGACAGGGCGTGCAATTAAAGTAGCTCAAATAAACCCTAACAGGTTACATGAGACTGCATAGTGCTGGAAAACCTACAGCCTGAAGAATATAGAATAACCCAATAATTTCATAATTTATCCATGATCTTGCCCACGTTACGTGTGCACTTTAGCATTAAAAGTTCTTGCGATTTTCTTTTGCTCTTGCCACAATCAGCTTCCAAAACATAACTGTGAACTGAAAATAATGCTAATATAGTTCAATGCAGACATGACCGAGCTATTCAGTAGATGATGTGGAAATTGGCATTTGAGGTTTATGGAAGCTACTTGTGCTGTGAGACTTTTAAAGTATATATATTACAAATAACAGTAATACTAATTTAATTTCCTCCCACCTCAGCTTTAAAAGCCATTAAATGTATAAATTATCAACATGTATTCATTTGTTTAAATCACAATGGCATTGCAGAGACGTAGGTGTATTATACTCTGGC
The DNA here is from genome assembly GCA_003999625.1 of Oryzias javanicus. Taxonomy (NCBI): domain Eukaryota; kingdom Metazoa; phylum Chordata; class Actinopteri; order Beloniformes; family Adrianichthyidae; genus Oryzias; species Oryzias javanicus. The sequence continues at coordinate 12,712,100 of CM012448.1, read as the reverse complement.
TTATAATGTTATTAGTACCACGCTACATACCTGTAGAAATATGTTCCTTCATGCATTTATATGAACCAATTGCACAATTTCCTTTCAAGTAAAACTTCAAAGAGATTTTTCTTGTAATTCTTCCTTCCTGGTAAGAATTTTCAACTGTTTTGCTCTTACAGTATTTTTTTAATTATTTTCTTCAACAGCACACAAGTTCTTAGAAAACTATTACAAATGAATTGATTGCTTTTTGTAGCTATAAATATCTGGAAAACCTTTGATTTGCATGGAAGGTTTTTTTATTTAACTGTCAGTTTACACGAGAACAAAGAGTAAACATATTTATAGCAATACTTCTATGTTTTGAGGGGGAAATAAAAGCGTAAAACATATCAATGAGACACTAAAAAATTTTTGCAAAAAATATCACATTTTAAAAAAAGACAGGCAGTTATACAAATTGAAAAAAAAGGTTTCCATTTTAAACCAGAGCGTTGATCTTCAGTTATTGATTACAAATGGACGAAAGCAGCAATTAAAATGTTTAAGAAACAAAAAAAATCATAAAAGAAAATATATAAAAATCAATTTCATTTTCATGTGTTTCTGAAAGCAATTCTTTTTTTTTATTTACAAATAATATGCTTGGTATTCTCAAATTTTCCATCCCAAAATGTGAACTTGTTTGTATACATTTTTAAATGCAACTAAAAGGGATCAATAACAAAATATGTTTAAACTGTTGCACCTACATTTTCAATAACCTAAAAACTTCTATTAAAGCTTATATCTTAAAAAAATAAAATAAAATGGCAAAGAACCTAAAGAATCAGCCTAGCAATCGCATATAGAGTAAACATCAAGGAGGATTTCGTAAAAATGGAAGAAATCCCGATAACTTTGAGAGTGACAACACGGTAACAATCAGAAAAGCAAGAATTTGAATTAAATAATTCTGTCCAAAGACAAATTCTACAAAATAAAACAGCAACTAAAACTTCATAAATAAATAAAAAACTATTAAACTGTGACTTTTTTTTCTTAGCTAAAAGAAATTCAGGCAAACAATGATGAAAGACTTGGTAACATATAGCAAGCAAAGGAAGAAATTAGGTTTTCTCAGACTTTTTTTTTTTAGGGAGGATATATTAATCAGCTTTTTCTAGGGGGGAAAAATCCCATTTATGTTTTTCCATAAGAAGAAAAGTCTTCCTTCTGCAAAAACTGCCAGCATATATCCTAATATTGAGAGTGAAGTATTTCCAATTGTGCTGACATTCAGTCTGACAGACGACTGTGCTGTATCTTTATTCCATGTGCCTGTCAGTGCGCCGGCCTTCCAGAGACAACAACCTGTGAGTGAAAGCAATCAGGTGGTTGGAGACTCATAATGTCCTTTGAGACTCTGAGCAGCTGCGGTTGACTGACAAGATGAAACCTTTCCCTTTTCTTTTTTTGTATCCCCTCCTTTAAGTCCTTCTCTCCTTTCCAGCCAGAGCTGGTTAGGTCGGTCTGATTAATCAGTCTTGTCTGTCAGGGGCAACTTGGGGCAACCAAAAAATATAAAGATTTTTAATACTTTTTCCAATTTGCTTTTTGTTTTTAATCCTCTGGAGTTCAGTTACATAAAGAAAAGATTAACAGTTTCATGGAAAATTTCACACAGGGAATATGGACTTTTTGTTGTAAAAGTTGACAATATATGCAAAAAGATAAATTTTTCACATGTTTTAGTTTGGGGTAACATAATCAGCAATTTTAGTAAATTGATAGCTGGGAAAAAGGTTTTTAGACCTTTTCAGAGTAAATGGATCCAATTACACCAATTTTTTTTTTGTTTGTTTTTTATGGACAATATGAGGTAAAATTATACATCCTGTGACAATAAAGCAATTGCTATTTATTTTGCAACTCAAAGATTAGCCTTTGGCTGACAAAAACAGTTTGTTGTGAACCTGAAACCCATCTGGATTATAGAAGTTGTGTTCATATACTTCTATCACAGCTTAAGCTACATTCACACTAGACATGTAACTAAATGCTGGTTTGTAAACAGGAGTAAAGTCCATTTTGTTCACACCGGACAAGCCGGTAGAAAATCCTGCTTCCTCTTTATCTAATGTTTACAAGCACATTTCCACCAACTACAGTTAAAGGCTCGGTCATGTTGAAGCGGTGCAAATCTCACAAATCTTTATCTTTCACAGCTTGATTCCGATAAAGAGTTGTGAATCAACCGAGCATTACACTCTGTCCCAGTCTGGTATTTTCTGGTATCTCCAGTATAAAATGGACCAATTCAGTATTTTTCTGAGGAGAGAAAATAGACAGCCCGATTTGTGTGAGTGTCATTCTAGATTTGTAACTCTACACTACATTTGTGCATAAAATCATGAAATTTAAAAAGATACAAAATGCAATTTACACAAACAAAAATTAAAATTACAACAGCTTAAAACTAAACTATGCAAAAATCTTTAAAAATCACCCACAAATTGTTTGTTACGCACACACAAAACTGGAGGGGAAACTCTCGGAAACTCATGTATCCAAGAAAGAAAAGATTTGGGTGAAAGTGATGCGTTTAAATGTTGGTAGAATGCTGGGTCATCAGAGTTTTTTTATTAGCCTCTTTGAACTTGGATGGTGAATATTATCTGGTGAAAACTTGTAATTTTCCAGCTTTCTTAAACAGATATCCTCCAATAACTGATATAAAAAAGTAAAAAAAAGCAACCATTATGAACTGGACCGTATCATACCACTGAGTGGAAACAAGGCATGGATGTCAAATAATTCTAAGAGAACCTGGCAGCAGACATCAATATCCAGAACCGGAAGTCCTCGACCAAAACAGGAAGTCTGCAATTTTGCTTGAAAAAAAGCAACTTTATTTCAACTGGGAACCCTTCTTTCCCATTTTAGGCTTTAATAAAACAAATTTTCTACAATCTGAAGACTTTTGAGTTATGGTTCTGGTTAAGTTGTTTCATTTCTGCTTCCAAACAGTATTGTTAGCTGCTGTCTTGTCTGCAGCCGTTCTATAATTCTGGCCAGGCACAAATCACAAATATTAATTTATCCTCCATGATCAATTTCCAAACAGTTGTCACTTCTGTAAATTAAAAGGGACGCCATTCATAAGTCAAAATCTGAGTCAGAACGGTCCAAGTTTGACCTGGTTTAACTGGCAACACGTGTTCAGTGGGTATGCATTTTGTAAGTAGAGTCTGTAAACAGCCGTAGAAACTAGGAGTGTAATGTCATAAGTAAAAATTGTGTCAGAGTTTTAGGGTCACGGTTTGGATCATTTTTTTGGATCAGTTTAAAGTAAAAAAAAACAACAGAAAAAAACAAGAAGATAAAACCCTAAAATTACTTTTTGTAAAAGCTTTAAAACATATATTTGAGAAAACAAATCTAAAGTGCTTCAAAGCGTAAACAAACACTCACACATCCATCTTTGAACTTTGTAGAAACATAAACAAATATGTTGAAAAAAAAGTAGTTTCTGATTACAATTTACATCTCTGGAGACCACTTCTACATAAACTGAGGGAAAGAATGCCTAAATTGCTATTTTTTTCATTGCCCCAAACCCCCCAGTGTCCAAATTAAATTTTAAATAAAAAAGTTAAAATTAAACTTTCATTATTTTTGGTATTAATTGTATTAGCATTGTATTAATTGTATTAATAGTTTTTGTCAGATAATCCATGAAAGGTTACATCCATACTAGAAACTATACATGAATTTGGGGATTTTGAACCCAGAAGCCCGAAACGCACATCTACTTACACATTTTTCAATGGAAGTTGTTACTTGACGGCAGTGTGAATGTAGCTTCACAGCTTCATGGGATGGAAACATGAACGTCTTCTAGGACCTTTTTCCATGCAAGAGGGTACTTATCATTAGACAAAAGCAGGCGACTGCCTGGGGCCCCCAAAGCTCTGAAGACTTAAAATATTTCAAAAATATTTTTCATGACTGTCATCTTTTGACTTCGTCATTATAAACTTAAAAAATATATATATATATCCCTGGGACGGCATAAGACCGCTCATGTGAAAGTGTTTTATCCTCCACTGTTAATCTGTCACAGTGGAATATTCCAGTAACAAGCAAGACAGCTACCAGAGAGAGACTCGTACAAGACTTTGACAAGAAAAAAAGGAGAAGCCAATCGGGTCTGGAAAAAATGAAAAAGCAAAGAGAAAGCAAAAAAGGAGGGTTTGCCAACAGTGCAGAAAGAAAAACAAAACAAGGAAAAGAACAGAATCAAAGGAACTGAAAGAGAGCATGAATAAAGCTCAGAATGTGACAACCGAAAAAGAAAGGCAAAAGGAAAGGCAGAAAATAGTAATTTTGTGAAAATAAAAATTAATAAATAAAATTCTCGATCCCCACTCTATAGGATATTGTTAATTTCCATAAATCAAGTATTTCTGTATATTTTGCTGTCCTTTGTAAAACCTAACAAATTAAAACTATTACATAAATTACCATAAGAATTTTTAAAAAGAAATGATTGATACAACTCTTGCCGAGGGCCCCATCTTAAGGTTCGCCCTGGGCCCCCAAACTGCTAAGTCCGCCACTGTTACAATATACATTACTAATTAAAAAATTAAAATGGGAAATTTTTACTCCAAAACATGGATTTTTTCCTCACATTGCTATAATGCAAGTTACAAAAACACAGCCAAATGCCTCTGTAAAAAAAATGGTGGAAACATTTGTTCATTTTTTTTTCTCCCTTTTGCATCTGCAGAAACCCAGAGGAGAGGGTGCACTCCTTCTATTTCCCTGGGTTGTGTCTGCAGCCTGTTGTTATTCTTGCTGCGCTGCAGTGCCATGCTCACTTATTGTCTGCACCCTTTGCTGCACAGCACCCCATGCACAAACCTGCACACTCTCTAGGCATCTGTCACAGTTCAATCCTCTTAATATTACAAGTCATTTTGTATTCTGCCACAACAGCTTACAGCTAATTATATGTCTCATAAATTATATATGTGCTGTTGGCAGAAAAGCATGCGATTTGCATTTAATTAAATGTTCTAAGCTGAATAAAATCACTCAGTAAAGGTTGATGTATTTACAGCGTCTCCTTTCTTTCTTTTTTACCATCCTGTTGAGCTGTGCGCGCGCAGGAGTTTTCTCCTCCTCTGAGGGGCTCACCTGTGCACAGGAGAAGTGCGGTGAGTCCCACGCACTGGCGCGTCCCCATCTCTCTTTCTTCCCCTCTGCGGGCTCGCGCTCGTTCGGATCAGACCTGCGGGTAACTCCCTCAAGGGAAAAGGGCGCAACTTTGCGCACTGTTTATTCCCTCGGAGCCGATCTCCTCCGTGCGCGCGACGCAACCTGCGAACACAGACACGTTCCAGGGACGCATTTGAGCCCAAATAAAAAGATGATTTGGGGAAAATATTCCGCAGTGATTCAAATAACTTTTAAAAAGTTGACAGTAGAAGTACATTTTTATCCACAGTAACAATATGATCTTATATTTCAAAGAAGATGCGATGAGAAAAGGCTAACAGAATGTAAAGGAAACGGTGCGCGTGTGCGCCTCTCACCATTACTCCTTTTATGCCCAAAATCCAGCGATGTAAACCAGGAAACTCCAAGCTCAATCAGCTGTTTATCCCGAATGGAAAAGAATCCCTGTCAGTTTTCCACCCAGCATTACCAACTGTTTCCTCCTTTTTTTTTTCTTCCCTTCTTTCGCCGTTGCAAAGCTACAAGTTCAAATTGGGTTTTTATTTTTTTAAAATCGGGATTTAAAGTCCCGCAACTTTCCCAGCGGAGAAGGAGAAGTCGGCGTGCGGGGGATCGGAGGGCGCGCGGTGAAGAAGTGGCATCCGTCCACGCCGCAGCCCGTCTGCGCCCTGTGGCCGTGGACGCTGCTGCAGAAACTGAGGGGGGATTACAAGTGCGCGCGTTTGTGCGGTGCGTTTCGGGAAGGTGGGGGGTTCACATCCTCCAGTTATTCGCTGCCAGCTCTAATAATAATAATATTACCTAAAATTATGATTTTGTCTTCTTTTGTTCCAAACTGTTGGAGAAGAAAGTTTTGGGGTCAGAGAGGAGCTCCGTCGTGGGGATGTGCGTAATTGCATTTTTTGGGGCTGGATGGAGAAAATGAATGAGGGTTATGACATGGGAGGACTCTGAAGACGAGGGTTGGGAATTATTCCTTTCGCTTTTGAGTCTATAGAGGAGTTAAATCTCCTCATTTGTTCTGCTACAGAACAAACCAGAGTGCAGGATTTGACGCGCGCCTTTCCACGCATGCAAATGACAATTGCGTGCGGGTCATCTGCGGTGACAGTGGGGTCAAATGTGGAGATTTAATTGCATTATGCCTGCAATCTGGGCGGATGTCAGAGGGAAATGCAGTGTGTGGTGCCGGAAACCTGTTGTGCCACAAGTGTGTCATGAGAGCTAACAGTGCCCCCTATAGGCCACCTTTTTACTGCACGTGGATGCCCTCTGCGCTTCATGTGTGAATGTGGCGTAAACACCTGAGAAATGAAAAGGCATCAACAGAAACTTTCACAAAAAAGTTTTTAATTTCTTTGTTTTAAATGCATGTTTAAAAAAATCCATAAAATAAAGTTTGTTGCAGCTCCAGTTCAGTCTGATTGTATGTTACTGTTTTTTTTTTTCCTTTTATGATTCAATTCCCCTGTTGTGTGAAAGCCCACTGAACGGGTTGACATTGCACAAGATGACAATTATTTAAGAGCAAAGTGAACAAGGCATTGTGACACACACAGTGACAGGTTGAAAGACAGCCAGTGAAGCCGTCCCGCAGTGGCGGCCTTTCCACTACCTCCCTGAACAGCGATTAAAGCCCATCAGCAGAGCAAAGTAGTGACTCTTTGGGTTTATGGAGGAAAAAAAAAAAATCCTCATGCATGTTCAAAGTTTGCTTTGCTTCTTGCTACGTTTGACGAAAGCTCCACACAAAAAATAACAAGAACTTTTTTCCCCTCCTGACTTCTATCACATTTTGTCTACTCGGCAACAGATTCTAGCTTTTAGTTAACAATTACATGACAAGTTTTAACATAATATGAGAAGACAATACAAACATGAATGCGATTGGGTGGTGTTCTGCCATTTTTCAAAGAAACTGGAAAAAAAATTTTTCTGAGATTTGTTGAGTTACAGGCCTAATCCAAATTATTCCCCTACCCTCACAGCTTCTTTTTCTTGTTTTTTTTTTTTTTTAAACACATTTTATTGAACATTTTGATAGACAGGAAAATAGAAACCCCCACGGCTTCTCCCTACCCCGGTGAATATTAATAATGTCATCGAGTGGGAGCAACGTCCGAATTTAACAACACTATTTTTCTATAACTCTCCTTTTGGAGGGCTGAATGTAGGGGTCGCGAGAAGCCGTAGGGGACGGGAAAAAACTTTGATTCAGCCATAGAACTGCCTGTGGGAGAAAAAAAACAGCCAAAATGGCCCCTTCACATTTGGAGTTTCCCATGGCTCCCTGTTAGGCCTCCTGTTTTTTTTTTTTTTTTTTTTATTCTAAGTGCCATTTTATGAACTCTAAAATTAAAGAAGAATTGTTTCTGCATTATTAATTTATATTACTTTATATTCACTAATTTCTTGTAACCTCTATCTAATCTATACATTTAATCGGAAACACATTGAATATTTGAACAGCTGTTTAGACCAGAAATGAACATAGTATGAACACTAAAGGGCACAGACCCATTATTTCATCTTGATTTAATTCATAGAGGAAGATGTTTTGTTGTTCATGATTTTTTCAAAAAAACATAGACGGAAGAGCAACATGGTTATTTTACTGTGTGACTTCGCTAGTTGTCCATACGTGTAAAAACTTGTGTTATCCATATTTAAAGATGATGTTAAAAGTAGGAAGTGATCGCAACCATCCATCAAACACTCACATTATGGATCAAACCTGAACGATTCATATCGCTGTTAAGAATCAAGGCAAAGTTTGAACAGTTTCCTGAATCAGTCATTCGGTATAGCTGGGGAGCGAGACTATAAACGTCAACATTTTCAGCTCCTCCCCTAAATGAAGCAAACCTCAATAGGATTTTTGCGGAAACACTCTGTCCTCCTCTCAGCACACACCTCGAAGCCTTGATACGTACAGAATGTGTGGCTGAAAGATGAATGGATAGATTTGTGAAGCACCTTGTGATTTTTAAGCACTAAAATGAAAGAAAGAGTTAACAAAACTTCATGCTGTCCAGATGGAAAGTAATGACAGAGTAAATTACGAAAGTGGTCTGAAAAAATGACCAATTTTGGTTGGCACGTTGTCCTTATTACTTTTTTCATTCCTTTCCTAATGTGTTATTGGATTTTTTTGTCCATCTTTCCTACATTTTTATCCACTGAATAAGAGACGTTTTTGTAACGCAAAGTTATATCCATGTAGAGATTGATGGATAAATTACAAATTTGCAGAAAAAGTGTGTATTTCCTAATAGAACAGGCAAGGACTCCTGCTGTGAGGTTCAACACCTAACTTACTGTTCCACTGCCATCACATTTTTCCACAATATGCTCAATTTTCTTTTCATTTAGAAGCTCGGATGACTTTTCGGATGGCCTGTCATCAACACACATGCTCTCCAGTAAACATCTGGCCTGTATTTGATGAAATCTGTGCCTTCATGGCAAAATGCTGTCAACATTACCACAGCTGCAGCATGGGCAATGAGGTTAAAAATACTTTGAATTGGTGTTGTTCTTCTATTCTGATATTATATATAATTTGTTGTTTAAGATTCTTTTTTTAAAGGGCTAATCCAATCCGTGCTCCCAACAGAAAAATCCTCAGTTACGATCTTTGTGCAGCAGAGAACAACAATGTAACAACCAGCGGTGCTGATGAGTGCTGTCACTCATGGATGCTTCTGGCAATCTGGGGGCTAAAATATTTGGCTAATTGGAGGGTAAAGACCTTGTCAAATTGTATGACTTGCTATTGATTTTGCGATTCCAGATAATAAACCTTATACAGTGGTGTGACAAACATGATTTATTCATTTGTTCCAGCTGTGCGTTTATTATGAGAGGCATAAGGCCAAACAACATTTTCCATTGACGTCTATGGGAAAAATTGATCCACCAATAGAAAAAATTTATGTTTTTGGTGTTTTTAACATGATTTGTGGCATTTTTCAAACGATGGAAAAAATAAAAAAATCGTAAAAATGCATTCATGAATGTTTCCTTAATTCAAATCATTGTGAATCAGTAGCAGATGCAAAAAAGCCACAGGAAAAAACTTATAGGTGCTTTACTCCAATGCATTCACTTATAGATAAATAGATCCATGTATGTCTTTGTCTTCCTCGTCTCAGCTCAAAACTATACGGATAGATCCAATATTGCTGCACCATTTTTGTTGCACCAGTAATAATAGGTTGAGGGATTTGAGGGTCTGTTAGCTACCAGAAGTGAATGTAAACAAAGGGATGATGGGAAATAGGGTAAAGTTTACGCTGCCCCAATGGTCCCGCCCACAACTCAAAGGCAAATTTCTGATAAACTCCAGTCACTCTGAATAGAGTATGTCGAAAACAAACAACACAATTTTTTTTAATTTTACCTAAAAGCATTATAATCATAATTGAAAGCCGACTGAGAACAATTCTACAATAGATCCAACGGTGATTAAAGTGCGACTTTAAAGGGACCATACCATGATTTTCTTTAATCTTTCAGAGTAAACTATATCTATAAAAATTATCTTAGATTATCTTTGGAACACTAAAACAAATTATAGATGAAACATTAGTTATTTTTGTAGACTTCTTTCAAACCCAAAGCTAGCTGATCACCGCTAGCTTGAGCTTCTAGCTTTGCAGAGAAAGTGTTTGTGCTAGCCTGGGGGGGGCAGCCTCAATCTCAACTGCTGTTGAGAGAGCAGTTTTTAGAGGATTACTCAGAAATGCGTGAACGGATCAAAATACCGCTTTAGGGTTCTTTATAGTGAGGTTTGAACAGTAAAATACACTTAAAAGCTCAAAAAGTAGAATTTTCGTGATACGGCCCCTTTAAGGAAGAGAAACGCCAGTAAAACATTGACTATATTAGTGGATTTTTTTCCTCTTTTTACTGTGAACAAACGATTCTCTATGTGTACTATAGAAATTGGTTATAGTTGCAATGGAATTTAATTTTAACCTTATATGTTTGTGTCCTGGGATGCAAAGACAAAATTTACCAACATAATAAAAAAATATAACAAATACATGTCTGAGAGAGATGGTATTTTAGACATTTTCTCATTTGTTCTAAACGTTCTATTTAAAAAAAAAATGACAGGGAGTGTTTTAAGTTTACAAAACCCAAACTTTCACAATTAATGTTGTCGGTCTTCCTCAGTGTGAAGCCTCTTCAAAAGTGTTGATATTTCAATGCTTTTATCCCTGAACTTTCTCTTGGCAGGTGCTAAAACAACGTGTGAACTCTCTAAAATGAAAGATCAAAAATATCTAGGCTGCAGCGGGCTCCTTGGACAGCTAAGTGTTGAGTATCATTTTGCAATAGAGTTGAGCGCAGAAAACTCCTGAGAGCTTTGATCACACTCCGTCTGTTTGTTTCTCCGTGAGGGCAACCACAACACCTGAGAAGGCTCCTGGGAAATATGACTTTAAATCTCAGGTCTGAGTGCTAGACTGGTCAGTTTCAGGAGATTTTATAAATATATAAAACACTTGAGAGTTTTCTTTGAAAGATTTGCAGAACTGCACACAAAGCTGTCTGCATTTTGATTGGCTTCAATTGAGGCAAAAAAAAAAAAACGTGTGCACCGAAACACTTCTAGGATGTTTTGACAGTTTAATAAAACATGATTTAATTTTGGGGAAATTTTCAGATAAGGCAACTTAAATATTCCTGAAAAGAAGAACTTCTTGTTGCAAATTTCTTTATCTTACAAAACAGTAAATTTTATGTTTACATGATTAATAAGATGTTAATCGTGGAAACAGAAATAGACATAAAACAGATTTTTTTTCTGTTTGTTTGAGGGTATGAACCTGTACAGACAACAGCCTGAAGGCAGAACTTAACTTGTGCTTTCCCCTCAGTGCAAATGTCACCCGGAGTCTCTTTAGCATTCTGCAGGAAGTTGTTTACAGTTGCATTCATTGTGGCATCTGCTCAACTTGCAAGCGCTGGGAAAAATAAATAAATAAATAAATAAAGCTTATAACTCTTCCATCTATCTATTTTCCATACCTACTTCATCTGATTGAAAGGTCTTGGAGTCTATTCCCGCTGTCATTTGTGGAGTAATGGAACAAAATCTTGAATTACTTGCATCATTTTAACAGCCTGATTGAGATGTCGATTGAGATGTTGTGTATCAAGCTACCGAGAGGACAAATAAGCAGATAATTTTAAAACTCAAAGTGTTATACAAACACCGTGTTGATTGGGAGAGAAGAAAACAGCTTTAATGAATCACATCACATCCAAAATGTACATCTTTAAATCACAACAATTAGTTGTTGACTTTTTTTTTAATTCTTTAAGTTTGGTTTTCTATCAGATTACCATTCATAGTCTTATAAAACCTTAACCATGAGGTCTTATCCACTCTTAATATTTGGCATATAACAAAAACGTGGCATCGGAGTGACTGGAGATCATAAACTTTCACTTTTCTTTATGCCTTTACATAACTGCCATTAAGGTTAGGTAAGGGCTGTATGTGAACACAAAAATTGGTAAAAGTGTATGACATTGGAAGGCTTTAGACTACTCAATGAGCAAAAATACAGTAAAAAAGAAGAAGGAAAAAAATATTTAACTTCATTGACTTACAGGCCTACAGTACATTCCAACCAGGTGAAACTGTCTGAGGCAGACAGTTAATTGAATGGACCTATACGGTTAAGAAACAGTCTAAAAAAATAAATAAATAGATTCTACTGGTATTGGAAAATGCCATTTGGATTGAGGCACAGCAGACTTATTTTACTATAACCCAAAAACAACATCACAGTGGACATAACACGAGCAATCTTTACAGTCCAATGTGTGGAAACATTGAAATTTGTAAATGTGACTATACAGTGTTGTATAATGTTCTAATAATGTTCAGTTTTTACTATTTTGACGTCGAAAATACAACAGTGGACAGAACTTTATTAAACTAAAATATGAATGGATTTATGATTACTTATTGTTTACTTGTTTGTTTGTTTGTTCACATATTTAATTTAAACTTGATTATTTTGAAGGAATCTGGAAAACTTCACCTGCACTGTTCAGTAGTGTTTATCTGAATCACACTGGTTGAATTATCTTTGGTTTAAGATGTCCTGGATTGATTTTAGGTCAGTGAAACTGGACTGTTAAAAAAGAATTATCTTATCTAACTCCACAATTACATGTTTGAATAATGTATCAAATGGGCTTTATCCAGATGGAGCTGGGACACAAGCCAGAGGCGAGGTCCACTGCCAACAGGAGCCACCTGGAATCTCTCCTGCCCAGAGACGAGCCAGAGACGAGGTCCACGGCCAAGAACAATCGCAGAAATGGCTAAAACAGTCATCCACATTTTTTCCTATGGGCATGATGGGAGCAAAACTAATCATAAGATGCAGGCATGCTATACAGATTTTTTACTTTTTGATATCCCTCCCCCAAAAAAATCTGTGGACTGCACAAAGGATCTTAAGTGTGAGAGGAACTTCAATTATCTTTACAAAAACTTCACAATCCATCACCACACGCACGACAGTCAGTCAGTCAATGAGCCTCAAGGGGAATAGCAAGACACACGTCTGTTCACCAGATGGTGCACCTTGAAACTTCCTACAACCCTCCACGAGCCTGCAACTATACACAACAGCATCTGAATACATGTATCAGAAGGATTTTAAAATTATGATCAGTACATTTTAGAAGCTCTCCGATTCGATAAGGTGTTCCACCATGCTCAGTGATGTGAGATACATGGTCCTTCCTGCATAGTCATTACATGAAGACTGTTGTCTTAATCATTTAAATATTGCAGAAATGCATGAGAAAAGTCTTGCAAATGCATAATTTAAGTCAGGCCCCCAAATGGAGACCTCACTCCAGCTCTCCAATTTTCAATGTTTTTAATTTAACCTTTAAACCAATCTTCTCTTGAGAAATAAAGGGATGAATCAATGGAAACATCTTGGATGTCCAGGACTCGTAGTTTTTCTAAGAAATAACACAAGCTTTTTTTCTTTTTTTGCTATAAAATATGCTGAAAATTATGTCTATATTATCAAATTTTAAATTAAAAATTAAACTTTTAAATGGATGCTAACACACTTCCTTCATACGAAGAAAGTTCAAGACAGTTCAAAACAGACAGCATAATAAATCTCTTTTGCAGGAACTTTTTTCCCGCTGTGGCCCCCAGGCAACCGCCTGTACCCTCGGGATAAATCCACTGCTTTATGTCGATTGAATGCACCATTTGCATGTTTTGCATCAGTGGGAGGAAGATCAACATCTCTGTGGCCCCAAAAATCCTCATACTGCAGCACAATAAGCGGCGCTGAAGGAATGTTATCCTCTGAAGCCTGAGTAGACTATTAATCACATCGCTGTTTCCTATAAATGTTCAATTGAGCGATTTAGCTGGGGTCCAGCTGCACTGTATAAGTTTTACAACAAAAGACCTAACTGCTCATATGTTTCCATCACAATGCAGTAAACACGGAGCTCCCCCACATGAAGCACGAGGAGTTTGAAAATCAATGATTGTTTTGCTTTCAATCCCTCATTCATATGCACGCGCTGCATCGTGTTAATTTAGGGTCATTGCTGGCTGATCTGATTGGGGGTGTTAAAAAAGTATCAAATATTTCAAGTCCTTCCATGAAGAAGGAAAAACAAACAACGTAATAATGCGCTAATGAATGAGATTTTGAAAGCAGGGAATCAATCACAGAGGTACAAGGTATGAATAAAAGATCAGATGTGGCTGTGAAGTGTTGTGCTTATTTTCCATAAGCTTCTGTACAAATTAAAGACCAAACATACAATTGTAGCAAATCTATAATTTTGTGAGGAATCCCTTTGAGAAAAGAATAACAATTTCGTAAACATGTAGTTAGATCTGAACCTTTAAACACCATTTTGTGTCAAATGTGTGTGTATTTAAGATTTTGTTTTCATACATTCATTGTTATTCTAGAAGAAAATGTACATTTTGAAGTTTGGTTAAGAACATTTTCAATAGAAATCAAAGTAACATCAAAATTTAACACTTTACTAATTTGATCTCCCAGCTGATCCATTCACTACAGGCGAGCATACATTTGTGCAATGTGATAGGTTACAACCAAATAATTTTTAAATAAACCAGTGTCGTTAGCACTTTTTGTGCATTTATGAATTATTTTATTCCCCAAATGACAGGAGTTGGGGTTATAAAACCAGACGCAGATGACAAGTAGTGCACACTCACCATCTACTTTACTAGGAACACCTTGCTAGTAGCTCTGGGTTGGACCCCCTATTGCCTTCAGAACCGGCTTAATCCTTCATGGTTTAGATTCAACAAGGTACCACCATCTGGTGACTGTGGAGGCCATTAGAGTCCAGTGAGCTCATTGTCATGTTCAAGAAATCAGCCTGAAAGGATTCCAGCTTTAAGACATAGTGCCTCATCCCGCTGGAAGTAGCATCAGAACATGGTACACTGTGGTCATAATGGGACGAACATGGTCAGCAACAATACTCAGGTGTAACCATGCTCACTTGGTACTAAGGGGCCCAAAGTATGCCAAGAAAATACCCCCCATACCATTATACTACCACCATTAGTCTGAACTGTTGACACAAGGCAGGATAGATCCATGCTTTCATCTTATTGATGCAAAATTCTGACCCTTCCATCTGAATGTCACAGCAAAAATGGAGACCCATCAGACCAGACATTATTTTTCCAATCTTCTATTGTCAAATAGAAGGGGAACCTGTGGGAATTGTAGTCTCAGTTTCCTGCGGCTCAGCTTTCAGGAGTTTGGACTTCTGCTGCTGTAGCCCATCCGCCTCAAGAGATACTCTTTACAGACCTCGGATGTAATAAGTCAATGTTTGAGTTTCTATCATCTCAAACCAGTATGACCATTCTACCTTGACCTCTGACATCAATAATGCATTTCCACTTTCCACCCACAGAACTGCCGCTCTCTCTCCATATTTTCTCTTTTTTGGACCGTTCTCGGTTTGAAGTGCAGCAGATCTCATTCAAACATCTGAATGAAACTGAGAAAAGAAAAAAATATATATAGTTTATAAATGACAAAGACTGGATTTTTGAAGAAATTTCAAAAACCTGCTTTATTTAGTGTGTCCACTGCCAAGTGAGGCACAAAAACAAAATCTCTACCTGGTACGTTTTTGTCCTGGAAAAACAAACTGCATCCACTGCTGCCAGGCATAAATATACTAAGAGAATAGGTTAGGGTTCTGAAGTATGGTTTAAACCAAATCCATTAAGTTACACTAGAAGTATTTATAAATTTTACCTGGCAATTGCTTAAGACACCAACGTGGCTGTGTCCTTTATCCTTTATGAGGCCTCTTGGACTTAAAGATTCCCTGATGTCCATCTAAATACTGTATATTACTATACCTTTTGGGGCCGTGGGGCTGCTGGAGCCTATCCCAGTATCTGTTGGGTGAAGGTAACTACACCCTGGAGGGGTCATGGGTCGTAGGGCCACACAATCACACACTATAATTTGGAATGATCAATTTATCTTTGAAGCATGTCTTTTTTTTTTAACTTTTTTGACCAGAGTGCCAAAGACAACCCACGCATGCACAACGAGAACGCACAAACTCCTCACAGGAAGAACCCAGCCGGGATTCAAACCAGACCCTTCTCGCTCTGAGGCTACAGTGCTAACCACTACACCTTTGTGCAACCTCAGACTCCCTGATGTCTTTTGGATAAAAATGGCAAATTGTACCAAGGTCCTTTCAGAACGCAATGGAAAAGTTACCACAGAAATAGTCATAATTAGAAACATTGCACGCTATCAATCTGACCTTTAGTACACGCTAATAATACATTTATAGCGTCATAACATATTTAACTCAGAAAACAGGGAGTTTTTCTTCAATTATATTCATGCAGAGTGGCAAGGCAAGGCAAGTTTATTTGTATAGCACATTTCATGTACAGAGACAATTCAAAGTGCTTTACATAAAACATTAAAAGAAACAATCAAAAGAAATAGTAAAAATGTCATTCATTATTCAAATCATTAAAATAAAATTAAAAGAAAGTAAAAAGATTTTAATTTAAAACAAGCATAGATAAAAAGTGCGGACGTAAACTTTTGAATACATATTAATCAAATGCAACTGAGAACAGGTGAGTCTTTAACCTGGATTTAAATCCACTGAGTGTTTCAGCAGATCTAAGGTTTTCTGGAAGTCTGTTCCAGATCTGTGGTGCATAGAAGCTGAATGCAGCTTCTCCATGTTTAGTTCTGACTCTAGGAACTGATAAAAGACCGGATCCTGATGATCGGAGAGGTCTGGCTGGTACATACTGGGTCAGGAGGTCAGTCATGTATTTTGGTGCTAAACCATTCAAAGCTTTATAAACCAGTAACAGAACTTTAAAGTCTATCCTCTGAGAGACAGGTAACCAGTGTAAAGACCTCAGAACTGGACTGATGTGGTCTACTTTCTTGGTCCTAGTGAGAACCCGAGCAGCAGAGTTCTGAATCAGCTGCAGTTTCCTGATGGATTTTTTTTGGTAGTCCTGTAAAAACACTGTTACAGTAATCAAGTCGACTAAAGATGAAAGCATGCACTAGTTTCTCCAGGTCCTGCTTAGACATCAAATCTTTAATCCTTGAGATATTTTTGAGATGATAATAGGCTGATTTAGTGACTGCCTTAATGTGTTTATCAAAATTTAAGTCTGAGTCTATCACTGTGACTCGACAATCTTGTGCAACGCTTCTTAAACCTGTTATAATGGGAACTTTAGTGTTTCCGTGTCATTCGAAAGAATTCCCACTCTCCTATTTGATGACATTTATCCCATTTTCATACATGAATTCATTGACTATCACTTCCTAAAACACCCAGCAAATTTCATTTAAGAAACCCAAATTGTGTTTAGTCTTGAACGCATTTCTTCAGCAAACCACTGTGAAGTAGCAAAAAAAGGAGCAAATTTTTAATCTACAGAGAATTAATGCTTCAGTAAAGCAGTCATTTTATTTAAACTATATGCAAAAAAATAAAAAAAATAAATGGAAATAATAAACAGCTGTCAGAAAGTGGCTTTAAACTGTAATTGTACAGTAAATCCACATGTAATGATAACAGGCATTTTAATCAATTTAATTAATTGTTCTTTTAGAATATTACACAAAAAACAGTTATTATAATATCTTTATTTATTTATCGCACTGCTCAAAATTCCGCATTACCATGCAAATGCACGTTCTAAATAGTTTGGTCAAGATCTCATTCATAGACATTTATTTATGTGTGTTGTATACATCTGTCCACATTGAAGTGAGGTTTACCTAAATTTCGTTGTGACAGATACAATGACAATAAAGGCATTCAATTCAATTCAATTTACTGTTCCTGTTGTAACTCAAAATGAATTCATGTATTTACAAAACATTAAGTACTTCTTAATAGGCTATTTTTGTGACCTATTCTAAAGTGAGGACTGTTTATGTCTTATAAAGTCTTTACATAAAACAGTGGGAGAGACAAAGCACAAATATGTATTATACAACTGAAACATTACAAGCTGCACTTGAGGAAAAATAACAACAAACAAAAATAAATAAAAGTGGATCACAAGTGTCAAAATCACACAAATGAAATCATTATAAAATAAAAAAAGTTGCACAAATAATAAAATAGTACTAGTAATAGCAATAGTAATTGCTATTATCATCCATCAAAGGAGACGTCTGCATCTTTTCTAGGCCATGGAACGGCAAGCTACGGATGAAGAGATTTTTGGAAATCGTGGTTGGTGATTTTTACAGAGAAGCTGTAGATTGTACAGTTCTTCATGACACGCTCAACTTTGATAAGCTGTGTGATGCTGTGGTCCTCTTGTGGCGCCCACTGGGCAGTAAGCGTGGTATTGAGTGTTAGTCACATCACTCATTTAATTTGAAAAAGAGTAGTTTTGCAAAATATGTCAATTTCGATTTTAAAAAAGCCTCCTTCAAGTGTGTGGAAGCATCTGTGACTCATAATTCAAAATAAAAGTCAATAATGGAGATAATTTTTCATTTTCACAGCGTAACTGCATTACTTGTCTCTTACAGGAAATCAAAAAGCAATTCTTTGAATAGATTTTTCTTCTACATCGCTCATTCTCTAACTTAATTCAAATGATGGCATTTGACATTTTATTTTCAAAAAGTTCTTTAGTAAATTTGTACCAACATTCAATTAGAAATATCAAATTTAGAATTAAAATGCATAAATAAAAATTATTTTACATTTTCACAATGTAACTGCATTTCTTGTCTTTTAAATGAAATGAAAATACAATTTTAATTATGAGTCACAACGCTTACATACAGGCACAGAAATATTTTTTTTTTTTGATTAATGTGATTTTTTTTCTAAATTTTCTTTTAGGCAAATTCAATAATGCTCATCCAATTTGCACAATTTCATCGTCAATAGAAACATAGCTACTGATGACCTCTACCGTGACTTCAAAAGGAGATGAAAAGGTGAAAAACAAAGTCAAAATTTGCTTTAAATTGAACTAAACTGTTCTATAAGCCGTGATCAGGGTAGTTATTTGGATTAGGTTTTAAACAAATTGAAAAAATGAATTTATCAAAAAGGGGGTCAGAGCATGTTTGAAATAATAAACTAAAGTGAGAGCAGCTAACAAAAGCTAGAGTGTGCATGCCGAGTGTTGTTCATAAAGAGACACAGAGGTTCTTTTGAAGGTTAACGTGTCTGGTAAAAGGCAGCATCGCGCTCTTTTGTTTCCATTTACGGATGTTCCTAATTTCTGGGAAGTCACGTCTGATGTTTTAACACATGTCGGAGATTTGTGTTCTCCTTTGAGGAGTTTACCCTGAGAACACATCAACAGGCTCACTCACACGGCTTGGGTTCTTTTTGAAGCAAAATCACTTAAGTATTGATTTGCAGCATTACATCCTCGCCACTTCCACTGGGTAGACTTGGAGCGAGGCTGTTAGCCGATCTATATTGATTAATGAAGATAAATATATAGATGATACGCTGCTGCAGCCAGTAAAAGCCTCTTCCATTCCTCCTCTTTACATTTTCTTCATTAATTTGTGAAGCTTTTCAGTCGAATGGGTTTCTAGTGCAGAAAGAACACATGCTCCAGCTGCAATTGTTTTATTATCAGCCCCTGGGGCATATTAAAGGATAACTTTAATCATTTTTTTTTTTATATTTAGCGGACTCATCTGTCTAATAGTACTCCCTTATTGTGCAAAACGACATTGAGCGCATCAATCAAGCATATGCCAACGTGACAGCATGCATGGAATTACGATAGTTGGCGTTCTGTAATGAATGTCATGGAAGCCCATAATCGGAGATTTCCTTTAGAGAGATGGGATGATAAAGACTGATAGCAGCTGTCAATGTTTTTGATATCAGCAAATGGGAATATTGCTTTAAGCTATGTCTCCAATGTGTCTTTTTTTTCAGCACAATACTTTTTGGTTGTCGTATGTGTGGAATATTTTTGTTGTGACAAACACAATCAACAAAAAGGAATCTTGCTGCTTAACCTTCCTGGCCCGCTCTGTGAAACGTCTTTGCCAAGGTGCTGATGGAAAGAACCCAAGCTATCGTTGGACTATGGAACCTGGACCAATGAGACATTTTTCTTCCAGGTCTTTTACTCTGCAAGGACAGTGAATGGGACCTGGGAGCATTCCCAGTTTCTTCAAACGGGATTTGTGATCTTGGAGAAGCTGTACCACAATGCACTGTAATGCAGATGCTGGACTGTTGCAAACAAATAATCAGGTTTAGCTTTAGATTTAAACTCTCATCTACAAGCTCTAACCACTAATAAAACAAGAATGCAACAACAATATCATATATTTTTTAATTTAAAAATATTTATTAGTGTTGTTATTAGAGTTTTATTTACAACTGCTTTTGCTGCCGTTTATTTGGCTTATCTCTCCATCCACAAACACGTAGAATGGCAAGGTAAGATTTTTAGGCACAAAAACTAGAGTTTTGTAAAGCTACATAACATTTTCTTCTGCTTTATCTCACTTGGAAGTTAGATTTCATTTCAATCTAAATATGAAACAGTAATAAAAAGCAGCATTTACCATACTATAATTGACCAGCTACAGATTATTTTTTCTGCAGACTCCTGGCCAATGAAAACTCTTTGGCATTTGAATAATATATCTGTGGCAAATTCAGTTACATTTTAAAGTCCCATTACAAAATAAATCTTTTTTTTGGTGTTCTTGTAGCATTTTTCTCATTATGAAGGTAATTTATAAAACAATTTAAATTTAAAAATTTTATTTGTGAGCATTTCTTTGTTCAAATGGGGATGAATCAGAGCAGTTGAAAAAATGTAGTTTAAAAAAAGTTCTCTTTTGTGACACACCAAGTGAAACGGGCGGACCAAAGTCTCCCCGCTCCGCTCCATTCAGATGCATCCGATTGCAGAATAAAAGATCCATTAATGTCTCTATTTTTCTTTTTGATACTGGTTTATGCTTTGTTGCTCCACTTTAAACCTTTAGGAATGCTTTCGGTGCATTCACACCAGACGCGAATTTGTCTTTTGACAAGTTTACAGCTCGACGCCTTGATGTGCAAAGTTTTTCTGGACTTCGTTTGTTGCTCAATCATGGAAAAAATGGAAAATGTTGAGCGAGTCGCTTGGATTCATATGTTTTGGAGAACTCTACAGAGGCGCTGGCAAGCACCTCGTCGTTTCTAGGTTCACAAGATCATCTCTAATGCTTAAGGGTTAATAATCTTTAGAAATACAAATTGATCATAATTATAAAATATTAATATAATGGTCATAGTCACTGGAAACGACACCACTTAAGCTTTTTGACTAAACAAGTAGTGGTTGGACCTTTTGAGCCATAAAGTAGAACCATTTAGGAATTTCCTCGGAAAATTGTTGAGACAACCAACTCTATTGTGTGCCACTGTGTCCACCCTGTTTGTCAAAGTCCAAATTCTCTTGGCATCAAAATAACAGAATGTCTCACAGAAGAAGCTGGCTAAATCTAAATAAGGTCTGAGTGAAGAAGAATCTCCACAAAGTCGAAGGCAAGTTTCGTTTTACACGTTGAACCTACTCTATATATAACGAGATGTTTAAAAAGCAAAAATCTGCGTGATTCTCCTCTGAAGAAAAGTTTAACAAATGATGATAAAAGACTTAATTTAGAAAGATGTCTGGGGCTGTCTGCTGTCTGGACATTCTACCCACAAGCTTTATAAAAAAAAGTTTCAAAGATCCTGAAACCGGTCCTGCTTCAGATTGTGAATTTCTCTGTAACATCTGGTGTTTTCCCAGAATCACTGTAAACAACAGTAATCAAACCTCTTCTAAATAAGGAAAGTCTTGGCAAAATACAAATGAGCCACTATAGACCAATATTAAACCTGCCATTTTAAAGTAACATCATTGAAAAAGCTATGTTTCATCAGTTAAATTAATTCTTAATAAAAATAAATAAATTTAAAAAAATGCCATGATGTCTTCCAGTCAGGCTTCAGACAGCACCACATCACTGAGACGGCTCTGACCAAAGTGACCAATGATACACATTTGAATACAGACAATGGAAATATGTCAGTTCTAGTTTTATAGTTTTACTCAGACTTCTAAAAAACTGGGTGGGTCTCACTGGGCCAGTACTAAACTGGTTCAAAACATTAAGTTACAAAAAACTTGCCTTGCCAAGGACACAAGATCGTTAATGAGAACTGAAAAAAACATATGTTAAGGTTCTCCATTGGAAATGCATTACCCCCAGTCCTTGCAAAAGTAGGCCAGAGCCTTCGCCGTCACTTCCTGCTACGTCTGCCGACATACTGCAACCGGCTGCTCCTCGTCAACAGCGAGTAGTTTGAGTCAGTTTGAGTCACGTTTTTAAAGGAACTGTTGCCGCCAATCAGGAGTGAGCTTGTGGTTGTTTGAAGTCCACACCCCTCCAAATAAAAAATCTGTCAAACATTCGAGGCGGGGCCAGCGGGAGCCACATGCTTTTACTAATACATCTGATTGGTCAGTTTATAACTTGAATAACTGGCGATAAAGAAAAAATATCTTTAAAAAATTAGGATTATGGAAGGAAACATCAGAGAAGGAATGATTGTTCTGACAAATAAAATGGCTGAGAAATAACACTCTATTTCTCAATGGGATTTTGGCCTGTTTGCAACCCTCTGTACTTCCTATTTGGAACATGGGAAGGGGAGGGGTTGCGGTATCCATTGATATTCATGTCAATTGGGAGACCCAGATCAACTATTTTGGTCTAGTGGATCAATTGTAGATTTGAGGACATCCATTTTCTAATTAACCAATAAGTAAAATAAAGAGAAACCAAAATAAAGCATGAACCACACTTTTCCACGCCATTTTCCTCCATACAGACTATGATACAGTATCTGGAGGTAATTTCCCCCTCTCACTTTCATCAGGCTCTAAATTTGCTGTCGGGGATGCTTTCTCTGGCGGATGTCAGGATCGGGTAATTAACATTTATCAGTCTCCAGGAGAGACCTTTCTGCCATGAAGGGGAGATTGATGTCTAACCTGTCATGATCTTTTACTTGCCCACTGCACCACTCAGTCAGCCATTATCAACAACACGCAGTCAGGGAGAGTGCTGCTCAAGGCCCAACTGTCATGAGCTGCCATTATGTTCTGGAGAGCAGTTAACACACAACGACCGGCCAGTGAGATGTGTCGACATCTGCATGTCAATTATGTAACCGTTCACCATGAAATCAAATGCGTACTGACAGAATTTGTGATGGCTTTAAACAATAATAATACAATTTATCTGATTATGACTTCCATGAAACAAGATATCCTGTTTTATTGTCACACGACTTTGCAGTGCACCAGCCTTTTAAGTATAGACTGTTTTGTCTTAAAACTGAAGCATGGTATGTTATGAAAAGAGTATTTATTTTCTGTTGGATCATTTCATCTTCGTTTGAGGCAACTTTTAAATTTAATAGTCTCATGTTCTTCTACTGGATGCAGTACTCCAGCATCATTTTACATTTATGTGAGTCGTGTCGCCCATCGTACTTTGGGGCCCCACAGCTGAACACTTTACATAGATGTTTAAAATAATCGCCAATCCCAATACTTTCTCAAAGTGCTTTTTCGATCATCTTTTGATGCATTTTTCCCATAGTTTTTTTTTTATTGTTTGATTATGATTACTCAAGATGCCCTTTTAAGCTAAAATCAAAAATATGTCATTTTGTGGGTGGGTGGGACCAAGTTAACCTGCCACATTTCCCATCATCCCTTTGTTTACACTCTCACCCACTAGCTCACGGCTTCTCACACCCCCAACCTAAAATTACAACAATTTATATTGGAATTTTCAGTTTTCAGCCAGATGGCAGCTCTGATGAGGAGAATTTGAAGCTTCATCTTGTGTTCTTTATCTTGAGAAAGTTGCCACAGTGGTTGGGTAACAATAAGCAAATTTGATAAATTGACTATTTTTTTCCCAAGAAGAAATAAAGTATACAAAATACATTATTTTAACAATTAAATATGATTTCACTTTTTAGATGAATCTAATCAAATCGGTTATGGAAATTATAGGCGATACCCAGCCCTATAAATAATCTTTTACCATAACTCCCTCACGCTATCAATGTGAATCAGAATTAGCTGAAATTTTGTTAATTGCGTAAATGGATGAAGAGTTAAGGCAGTCAAAAGAACGTCATGGAGCTTAAGTCAATACAGACGTTTATCAAGATCTACTTTTGAAACACTTTTCATCCTGCTTAGTCATGAATTTGAATTCAAACACTAAATCGCTTTAGACAAAATTTTACAAGTGTCAGGCATTTAAAGTCAAGTTCACACCCATAGCAATGAATCTAGTACGGGACCTAATCTCTGCAGATCAGATGTCAGAGATACTTTTAAGGATTTTCTTCCTTTTTGTACCAGTACTACCTTAAGCGGGAAAAGTGATGGTAGCTTGTGTTTTGATACACATGTGCTGTTCTGTAGCGGTTTGTCTTACAGTATGCACAACTTTCCTTTAGAGCTTTCATGTGGGCTTCCTCTAAGAAAACTGCAGCCCTTAAAGAAAAAAATGTACACATAATGAGGTAAAAATGTGTTAAAGTCAAAGATGCATTGGTTTATAAGTCTTTCTGTTGGTAAAAATTATAAACATTTATTTCATCAAATTAGAATAGTTAAAATTACTTCTACTTTTGCCATAAATATGTTATTGTTGGATTATTTTTGCCAGTGGAAGAATAGAAAAAGCTGTCCCTTTCTTAAAATAGTAGAAAATATTTTACCAAGAAGTGTCAAACTTTAATTTAGTTACATTTACATGAAATTAAAAAGTAGGTAAAACCGGAGACAGAAAATAAAGAATTATTTTAATGGAAATCTATTTCATGTCAGATGCTAAACAATAAAGAGAACATGAGTTGTTCAATGATGCTCTTTTTTTTAGAGCTTAATCTAAAATAAAACAAAAAGGATTGTTTTAACTATTTCCAAATTTCCCTGCAGATCCCACTGATTTACATCTTAATGAAACTGAATAGCAACTTCAACCTGATGTTCACATTAGAACTAAGTGAGTAGCATCTGAGAAAATTAAATACAAACAGCATTAATGAAGTAGACTAGAGGGGGCACTTGATGAAAATATCTATCACCCTTTCAACAAATTCATCATCCACCAGTCTGGAGCGTAATCTCTTCCGGCTGTTTCCGTGCACCTTGAGACGGAGACTTACATTTGGCTGCAGTTCAAAAGCGCCTTCTGAGTCATTGTCTGAGTCATCAAAAGATCCAAAACAACTCAACATTTTGTAACAGCAAGCAGAATGAAATTATTTTTCCACCTTTGATTTGCATACAAAAACAATTCAGACATTCCGAATGGTTCTGCAACTACGGGGGTTAGTCTGATACTTTGAATATATGTTTCATAAACCCAACCTAATCATGGAAATGAGGCTCTGCATGCAAAGAAAAGCCTCTTTTTTATTTTATTTTTATTTTTTTGTTGTTGTTCCGCACACACAAAGAGTCAGGTTTGAAAAGATGCACAGTGTTGTTTCTTTTTAATTCAACTGTTTGCAGCACTGTCAACATTGCAGCGGCTGGCTAAGTGGGTCAGACAGCATCAGGTTGCCCTGCAGCCTATTTACCTGCAGTAATAAAGGCCTAAGTGATCGACTCAAGAGTTATTTAGAAGGTTTGCATGTGTGATTAGCATAAAATCAACAAACCACTACTGCTCCTGAATTTTGGATTCACACATTCAGCACCAGAAAGTGTCATTTTATGTTTGCAGAATCAAAAAAACCCAGAAACATAATAAAAACAATCCCACAAATTAAAAATTTAAAAGAGAACATTATCCCCTGAAGAGCTTGAAATTTAATTTTGTAGTAATTTTTGCCTTTATTTTGAAATGTGAGACAGTCGTGACAACATACTTGAAATGTTGTGAAGTGAGAATAAATGTTTCCTAAAAGACACAAATATGTCAAATATTTAGACAATATGCTAATAACATTGAAGCTTACAATTCTTGGAAGTAGTAAAGAAACTTGATTTAAAATGTCTCAATAAATCTAATGTTACAAATATTGAACCTTTATCATGTCAGCATTTTAAATCTAATTTTTTTCGCAACTTTGACAGCTCTGGGTTGCTAAGAGTCAGAAAAAAGCTCCTGTCTGCACAGCAGATTGTCACTTAAATTCCTTCTCCTGCAGCATTTCACAGTAAATATCACTTTGGTTCTGCATCTTTTTTTAACTCAATCCCACCAAACTCTAAAATATGAAAAACGAGAGTCTTCAGACTTTCTTGAAAATATCTGCATAATACAGAAAGATGATGAAGACAATTCCCTTCATGGGGGACAAATATATTTTCTCAAGCACAGACAAAGTATATGAACATGCTTGTTAAGAGACTTTTAGGTCATAAGAGGTGTCTGTTTGAAGCAGAGCAAAAATTTCATACACAAAAACACTCAGAGCCGTTTGAATTTTGGACATACATTGCAGCTGAATTTGAATGTATTTACAGGCCTCAATGGTGCTTCATTTAGTTTATATAATTGATAATCTGAATAAACTGTCTTAAGACCGAGTTACACAACCGCTACGTACAGTTTGTACATATTACATGAATGAAAACTGAATATTAGTAGAATATACTGAGAATATACTAGAAATTTTTCCAGATTTATTACAGATAAAGCACATTCAAAACGGAAAAGAAGTCAAATTAGCCACCCAAAGAACACGTAAACCCGCGCTTCACTGAATTTATTTACTTATACATTCAGAACACTGAGTAGAAATCACATTGCGTCAGCACCCAGTTTAGGCGCCAGTTTAGGCAGCTTCCTGGGAGGGTGGATCTCTGCTAGGAGTCACAGCTGAGGGATCGAAGAGAAAAAGGACATTACATCCACGCCTGGCTTCCAATTCACCCCCCCGCCCAGACGAGCCGGAGCCCTCACTCAATATAAACTGCTGTAGGGGTGATCGGCTGATTCATATACCCGTCTCACAGTGCGCAAATCGCGCATGAACTTTGTGTGCTTTTTTAAATGCAATTCATTAGTTATTTGTGCATCAATTACGTAATTTTAACGTGACACGTGTACCGTACATGCGATATCGTGATACATTAATGGTATACGCGTGAAAAGTCCTGTTAGACGTTTGTGAACATATGTGGAACGATCGTGCAAGACCACAGATTTGTGTTAGCATGTCACAAAAATCATGCATTTTTGCTTAAGATTTATGTAATAATTGCAAAGAAACTACGTAAAATAGGCTTAACCTGCGTAGTTCTCAACCGACCAAAAATTTGAAGTATTTTAAAACCAAATTCATGTAAAGCCCCATCGGCCGAGACCCTTGATAGATCTGTGTAGGGTTGGGCACCGAAGTTTGGATCCAAGTAGGAACTGTTATGATTGGATCTATGGAAACCGAACGAAGCTGCTGCAAACAGTGCCGCATCTCAGTGCTAAGTTAGAGTGAAAGTCTTTAAGTCTTAGGACATGTCAATCACCTACTTCAGTACTTTGAAGTTCTAACCAATCCTGTTGCCTTTCCTGCGATAGTGGGCGGGCTAATATGAAAGCGGGACGAACACGAGAGCGAGCACGCGCCGCTCTAATGTCTGGCTGCATTTCACAGCAGCTCGCAGGAGTTTGACAGGTCGCTGCGTTGCATTAGCCAATCAGGAACTCATTTTTGGGCATGTGACGTTTTCAGTGACCATATAACCAGGTAAATTAGTAACCCAAAGCGTTTTGATCCTGTCGCAGCGTGGCGGTTCTCTGGTTGCAGCCAGACAGCCTCCTGGACTTCAGCGTAGCTCGCCCTTTCCACACAGTGAGAGAGACACCCGCTGCAGGGAGCGCGGAGCGTGGGCACCCAGCTCAGCTCTCTGTTATTGTGAAGACAATAATAAAAAGGTCGCCTATTTTTTCCTCTCTTGGGTTAATGTGGGACAGCTTTCAAACTCAGTCACAGAGACACAGAAACAGCAGAAGCAGCTGTCATTCATACACACCCCAGAGTGAGATTAAAATTAACTTAAATTAATTTGAGATTAAAAGAAAAAATACAATAATCGGTTATGTTGGGCTAAATCTGTCCCATTTGCTTAAATGTCTAAAAATGTCAAAGTGAAAAAGTAGTGAAAAAATTTAATTCAATTTAAATACTTATTTTTCCTTTTGAAATCCAAAAAAGGTTCATCTTGATCTTTTTTTTGTGTCTGTGATTAAATATATTCTGGATAACAAATATAAGTTCAAACCATTTTTCAATGCTTGAGTATTTTTTTTTCTTTTACTTTGAAGGACTCCCCCATATTATAAAAATTATCCTTAGATCTGTCACGTGTGTTGATGAACAAGTTGAAGGCCAGGTATCAACCTTCTATTGGGCAACAGAGTCAACTACAATGTGTCCAAAGAAATATTTTGCAAAGAACATATAACAAAAAAATAAAGTGTCTTGACAGGCCAAAACAACTTCTGCCATCTACCACACCAATAATGAAACCAAACCTTAGCCAAGTCAATTTCTAATTTTGAAAGCAATGGCTGCCAGAGTGTTTACCCCTTAGTCTCCTCCATGTGTCAAAGTGACATATGAAAGTACTTAAGTCCTGTTAAATCCTAGATGGCGGTGGTGGCTATGCAAAGGGGACTCGGAAAGGTTTCTAAATGCAGGATCAGCATATATGTGTAATGAAAAAAGACAGCATAAAAAATAGAAGAGCACTGTTTCACATTCAAGTCTGAAACATTTACAGTCAGTAATAAAGTCTCTGAGTAATCACAGCCAGCAGCAGTGAAATATTCTCTACTCAGTGTAATCATAGATGTTAAATGTTGAAATTCTTAAGAAAAGCTGATAAGGAATGGCTGGAATTTATACTGGGTTTCTAATTTTATTATTTTTTTTTTTCTTAATAATGAAGTAAATTAATTTTTTTATGAGACTACCAAATATCTCACCATTTTGTTTTGGTATATTTTCAACAGCTTCATTACCTCGACTATGCAATGATGCAAACTGGAGTTGCGATAGTAAATTCATCCAATGGAAACACAACAATGTCAAAAAATTATTTAAAATAATGTTTTGCTGCTGTGTTGCATCCCCTCCCCTGTCGTTCTGCTCACCTGGCAGGTGTTCTCGGACAAGCCCCCAAATATGTTACGACCCTGACAGGTAAACCTGTCTAAAGTTTAGGGGATCACCAAAAACAGATGGTGATTACATATGAAAAGCTGGACAAAAGGAAGATGAGTAACAATTTTATTAAGTAAATTGTCCTGTAAAAGAACAGAAAAAAAATGAAATGATTAGTGTGCTGGTTCGAAGAGAAAAATAAAAACAAGGGAATTGAAACCTTGAACATGAAATAAGTCAAGGAGACGGCTGACCCACCCACGTTCACCGTTAGAGTTTGCAGCTCCTTGCCAAGGCTCCCTAACAAAATCTAACTATTCAAAAGAAACAAAGCAAGCTCCCAAATCAAGACTACCAAGGTCCAACCCACAAACTAAAATAACAAAACCCAGCAGTATAAGACTGCTGAGGGAAAAATAGAACCAAACAAAGCAGCACATCTCCAACTCAGCATCTTGTTGCTCCTTAGCCTCCTGCTCAGCTCTGCCTGCTTCCTGGTTGAGGGCCTCCACTGTCTTCAATATCTGGCAAGTGCCAATCAAGAACATTGGCCACACCTTCCAGGTGAGCAGAATGACAGAGGAGGGGATGCAGCACGAGCAGCAAGATATAGCAGCATTAAAATTGACTTGTCTCACAAAACCACAATGGAAACACTCTTTTTTGGATCATGTGACCAACAAATGGATTTCATACATGGCTGACAAAAAAGATTCCAGCTCATCAAAAGTTGAGCATGTTATGTGGAATTGTTGGATCCACAGCTCCTCTGTAAAATCACCCACAACCATTTCCCAAAATCGCTTCGCGGCCGTGGTGCAGTGGTAGGGCAGTGGTCTCATGATCGGAGGATAGTGAGTTCGATTCCCTGCCTGCCCGCCCATGTGTCGAAGTGTCCTTGGGCAAGACACTGAACCCTAAATTGCCTCTGGTGGGAGGTTGGCGCCAGTGTTCGGCAGTGGAGCCACCACCAGTGTGTGAATGTGAATGGGTGAATGGGTCTGTGACTGTGAAGCGCTTTGGGCCCTCGAAGGAGGGTAGAAAGCGCCATACAAGTATACGCCATTTACCATTTAGCCGCTCCCACATAGCTCGCCGCTCCATGGCATGAATTAGACGCCGACGTCTCCTTTGATAGATGATGAGCGCCAATACCGTGGCACTAAATATATCTAATGTAAATCAAAGCATTGTTCTCATCCGTCGCCATATTTTGAATGATTTTATTCATGAATTGATTTGTGTTTATTCCCATAATTATGATGCAATGGGAATAATATAATTGCGAAACTGTTTTTTTATTTCTAGAGTTTCAATAAAGTTTTGTGCATATTTGTAATGGAAACACAGCTAATGAATCTTGTCCAATCTGTATTATCTATGGCTCTCCAAATAGCTGTCAATAACTTTTTTTCTAAATTTGCCTCACTGTGGACGTCAGCATCAGACATTGGATTGGAAAATAGGTCAAGTTTGATAAGATATTACAATTATAAATATTCACCCTCTTTAGTGAAGTTGGTTAAAATTACAGTTTTGAATAAACTGTTGGTTTTTGTGCGACTTGAGAGCAATTTTAGAGTATTCTGTTTAAGGGATCTTCTGAGCATTTAAACCAGATAAAAAATCATCAACACTGGTCACAGCAACTGCAAAACAGGGAGCCAGCAAGGTCTGCAAGCCAGCCCAGCCCCATTGTTCAGTCAGCGCGTGGGGGAAACACAGTCCCAAATTGAAGCATTTTATGATTCATATGGCTTTGAAAGTATGAAGGTTAAAATGTTTCAAAATGAACGAGGTTGTACATTTAGATTTGCAACTGTAAATTACCATTTGCATGTGTACAATTTAGATTTGCAACTGTAAATTACCATTTGCATGTGTACAATTTAGATTTGCAACTGTAAATTACCATTTGCATGTGTACAATTTAGATTTGCAACTGTAAATTACCATTTGCATGTGTACAATTTGAGTTACAACCTCAAATCGGGATTACAACAGCTCGAATCTGCCGCTGCGTGTGCGAATCTGCCGCCGCGTGTGCACGAATCTGCTGCCGCGTGTGCACGAATCTGGTGCAGCGCCTACAAGTGCGCATCGGACTTTTGAAACATTACTTGCCAGAGATTTGCTTCAAAGTAACCCGTGTCCGATAATAGAAGCGGGGCGGGGGCTCTGAAGCGCTGGTGAGTCATCAACCAATCAGAGTGCAGGACTCAGAAGCCAACAACACTGCCGCCATGGCTAACCCGGCTGGGGTAAGTTCCCTTAGTAAACATTGATTTTGCTACTTCGTTGTGTGCCTTTAGAGTTTATAAAGTCACGCCGACCAAACGTTATCACGAATTACACTACACTTATCTTCCTTGGTTTGTGTGAAAGTCGGCGGCTAGCCGAGTCTGTCAGTCTCAGCGGTCGGACTCGGTTATGACGTAGGGGTGTTGGTGCATTACAACAGTGGTCCCCAAGCCCGGCCACGGGCCACGGACCAGTACCGGATCCCCTGCAGGATCCCGTACCCGAACCCCGTAGGGAGGGGGGTTCGAATGTTTATTTCCTGGTTCTAACTCGTGTCAGTGCCGCCGCTGGACGTGAGCTCTTTTACACAAGCTCTTTTACTGCCCTCTAGCGGCCGGAGGGAGTATTTTGGTTGTATTTATTTTAAAGTCATAACTTTTGATAGAAATGAGCTGGTGACTCGCTTCTTTTTTTGACATACTCAGAAATTTATGACGGACCGGATTAAATTATCCAACGGGCGGGTCCGGCCCGCAGGCCGCATGTTTGACATGCCTGCTTTAAGCAAACAAACTGGAGACTGATTAAAAGAGCCACTACTCAATGCACTCACTCACTGACATAACTTACTGGCTACCTTTTAATAACATGACATCAGCTTAACTTTGAATCAGTGGGACTCACTATCTATTCTTACATATTTTACATATTTTTGAAAATAACTTATTCTTTTTTTTTTCTCCCCAGGAATTTCTGCTCAACCATCTACTTCAAAGACTGGAGACCCGACTGTCAAGCTGGCTTAGTCGTGTTCCTTTAGATTTTGATTTTCTAGAATTTATATGTTCTCAGGAGTTAGTACTCCTCAGCGCTATTTCAAACCAGATAGAGATTCAGATTCAGAGGGTTCAATCAAATTTACTTTTATTCAAGGCATTTTCATTCTAAGGAAACAATACAATAAAGTTGGCATAAGAAAAAATATCCAACCAATGAAACACACCATCATTCATGGCAGGTGGTGGCTCTGAGGATCTGCTTTGCGGTGTTTCAAATGCCAGGAGGCTGGAGTTTGACGAGCTTTCAGGAACGCTGTTGCTCATGGAACCCCCTGTGATGTAATTGGCTCAACTGGAATTGGTGTCATGTAATCCATCTGAGGAAAGCTAGATGGCAAGATATGGATTATAATAGCTTTAAGTACTTTTGAATACAACAACATTATATGAAAAATGGTGTGCCTAACTGAAATTACCATAAACGTTTTAAAGACATAGCTCACCCCAAATGTGTGGTTGGTGTGCTATTTTGACAATGTTAAAATAAAAAAACAGATTAAACCAGTGTACTCACAAATAAAGAATACTGACAGTTACAGACAAAAACCAACCTTTCTCCACAAGAACTTGCATGAAGGGGCATGATGTCGGTGGAGAACATCTCTCCGCATATGGGCAGGAATCCTGTAACAGTCAAATTACCATCATAAACCCCACTTAAATGATCATGATTATTTTTACGAAGCTGATAATAATTGGTACAGCTGAAAGCAATCAGAGTATGCTATTGTACAAATTTATTCTGGTTTTATTATAGTTTCTTATTCAGTCAAATTCTGCCGTGCTACTCCTACAGTTTAGAAGCTATAAAGCTGAAACTTGTACAGTTTTTAGTAATTTCACAACATTTTGAGTTATAGATTTTTTTTATATGAATTTTTAAAATACATTTTACCTTTACATTGAAAAAACCACAGACACTTTTCCAGACCGCTATATATAAAAAAGATTTTGGCCTACTGGTATGAAACTGTAAGTAGACATAAAGCAAGCTTTATATTCTCCATCAATTGTGGCTCGATTGCGCCACCAGGTGGTCAGTTGTAGCATATAAGTGTTTGCAGTGCTGTAGATCCTTAACACTTTCACATGACTTCACCAACGTTTCACGAATACTTCCACTATGGTAGACTGTAAGCGCAATAACTTTCACAACCGTTTTCCTGTAGGGGGCGCTATAATCAGTTTTTTTTATGTTTCCTCTAATATCTCCAAGGTTGTTTGACTTATGTGGATGAAACTTGGTACGCACATTATAAGGACAGTCTTTAATACTTCCAGCTGTGAAATATTTTAAATCGGCGCAATTTCTTCAGGGAATTGCAAATCTAGTTAAACAGAAGATCTTCATAGTTTGAATGCCACTTTATTACTATATCTGTGGCACCTACAGAACGTTGATTCAAAGATGTCATTATTGTTGGCATGACAAGTATTATTTTAAAAGTCGTCAAAGAATTATGCCCTGAATTGGAATGGGTGGAGAACATACAACCATAATATCAGTCTTACCAGTGGCTTTTTGAAGAAGCCAACCACCTTGCAAATTCCGTAGTTTGGAATATTCCTCAAGTAGAACCTTACTTATCTGAATATAAACAAATCAGGATTAATATTAATGCCACAGTCCATGAACAAATCACTGACAGTGACATGTGATTTACGTTTTCTGGATATCTAGTGTTCACCGAACAAAAGTTAATTAGTGTGAACATTCTTTATTTAGCAGCTTGAATAATAAAGATTATCCTGTAGCATTGTATAAAGTTGTGTCTCTATGCAAATTTAGCAGAGATGTGAAACTAAAAAATAAAACAAGAAATCTAGAAATTACATAAAACAGAAAACACAAAGGTCTATCAAATGAATGGCAAGTCGGATTTTAAGACTTTCCAAAAATTATATGTAAGGTTACAAAAGTTGCTTCACCTCTGCATGATCAGCATCATCTGCAAGAGTGACAGTTCTCCTTCCTAATCCCGCTTGCAACAGCACACTTTCATCACCAGGAGTTCTGGAGGAATTGTTAGCTAACAGGCAGAACTGGAGTTCTAATAGACGTGTTGGTCTTGGTGCATCAGGGCTTTCCTTTTAAAACGTGCACTTTTTCCAGTAAATATTGCTGGAAAAGACCTTTAAATAGAAATAACACAGGTAATTAAATGTGCCAATTTTCCTATTTTTAAACCCATTAAAAGTACATTGTTCTTCACCTTTGCATCTCCTGTTGGACTGTGTTTGGCCGGACATGCTGGCTAATACCAGAGGTACCAGCCTGTGGTTCAGCAGGCCCACTTGAGCGTTGTCTGATACAGCTCAGAAGATTTCTCACGGCATTTTGTATTTCTGCTTCCTGTTGATCCTAAAAAGACAGGAATACAGTAACAAAATGCTGGACGTTCTGCTGTTAATTTGTAGTTAATTATAAAATGTTCATTCTTAAGTTTATTATATTCAAGCAAACACGTTTTATATTAAGTCATAAAATGGTGTAATAACTACATCATATTGGTTTGTTTTGCTGGAATACATGAATGTTCGCAATTGATATTTTAGATGCACATATGAATATTGTTGCTTGCAACTGTTTGGGAGTTTTTGTTAAGAACTATTTCACCCAACGTAGGGTAATCACTGCAGGTTACAGTTTTATTGTTTATTTCATGATTTCTAAATCTGTTGGATTTGTTAAGAAATCCTGAAAAAGTCAGCTTATAGATTGACAACATGTCATCGTTACCATTATTATCGTCACATAATCGTCATAATTAAATAATAAAAGTACAGCGAGACCTTCAGCTCGCGAAACATAATTGTGTTCCAGCAAGTGTGTGTGAGGCGAAAAGTTCGTGAGCGAGGTTCCACTGTATAACAATAATTGTGTTCAACATTCAGTATTTGAAAGAGTTTAAACACAACAGCCGTTGTAATTGGTCGGCGTGACTTTATAAACTCTAAAGGCACACAACGAAGTAGCAAAATCAATGTTTACTAAGGGAACTTACCCCAGCCGGGTTAGCCATGGCGGCAGTGTTGTTGGGCTTCTGAGTCCTGCACTCTGATTGGTTGATGACTCACCAGCGCTTCAGAGCCCCCGCCCCGCTTCTATTATCGGACACGGGTTACTTTTGAAGCAAATCTCTGGCAAGTAATGTTTCAAAAGTCCGATGCGCACTTGTAGGCGCTGCACCAGATTCGTGCACACGCGGCAGCAGATTCGTGCACACGCGGCGGCAGATTCGCACACGCAGCGGCAGATTCGAGCTGTTGTAATCCCGATTTGAGGTTGTAACTCAAATTGTACACATGCAAATGGTAATTTACAGTTGCAAATCTAAATTGTACACATGCAAATGGTAATTTACAGTTGCAAATCTAAATTGTACAACCTCGTTCATTTTGAAACATTTTAACCTTCATACGAAAGACTCAGGGCGATAAAGACTCATTCATTACAGGAAGCATCCTGCTGAATATTAAACAGAGGCCACTGCTGGAAGAAGCAGAAATGGGTATCAGAGAGAAACACAAGTCTAGGTAGTTCCTTACATTTTATTGTTCGTATTTAGTCATTCACAAGCACTCAAATAAGAATTTATCTACCTGCAAATGCAGTTTAACATTATTAAATGCAAAAACACACTAAACCCTGCAGTTACAGACCAGTAAATAATATTACATTGTAATTAGCTAGCTTTTATCAACCCCACACTCGTTCCAATTTTAAAATGTGCATTTGTCTTTCTTATTGCTTATTCACTCAGCAGCATGCTTTTCTCAGCATTATTGTTGGTTGTGGAAATCATTGTCTGACTCCTATGTTAAAGTTTTTGCTTTGAGAATTAAAAGTCTCTAAAGGGAATTTGAGGGTTTTTTTTACATTTCTTTTAATCTTGTTCAGTCCCCTGCTATAGCCTATGGCCCTCTGAAAAAAAAAAAAGTTGTTGCATTATCACAATAAAGTTTTAAAAACAGATTTTGTTTTCATGAATTATTAATACAGATGCAACCAATACTTAGGTTTTGTGAATAGGTTTTGGGGTATTTTTATGTCAACTATTAATGCAGAATCTGTTTGTGACTGCGTTTTTGCACCAGAGGTATCATTATTAATAGAAATTATTATTTATTTTAAAAAATTTCGATTTAGAAATACTTTTTACCGGGTGAATTATGTTTCTAATACAAATGTTCTCGGTTTTAGACCACTAAAAGATTGCCAATTAAAAAAAGTATAATATAGTATCCATCTTTTTATTAAATATGTGTTAACAATATCATTTTTGAGCAAAGCCTTCCTGTTTTCAGCTTCCATAAATAGAATGAATTTGCATTTTCCTGTACGATCTGCGTGTCTTATCTACAGTGTGCTCCATTGTTTTCCTTTGCCAGTGCAAACGCCGTTTGTTGACCTTTAATTGTGCTGTGTATCTCATTTTTGGATCACTGAACAAAAATTGGCTCCAGCATATGGTATAATTACCATTCTAAACTGCACTCTGAAAATTTCCTTTTTCTCATGAACTTTAAAAATGTATTTTTTGTAGTTATTCTAATAACTAATATGCAGTATTTTTTTTTAAATGTAAATTGGTGCCAAAAGTTCAGTTATCTCAATTTGGTTTCTTTTGGTTTATTGTGGTAAATATAAAGGTGAAAGATTTTGTTCAGTTTTCTGGTCATAAGGTTTTGTTACAATATAATAATGTTTATGTAGTTTTGGTTTGTAAGCATCAAAACGGCTCTTCCTTTGTTGTCCCTTAGCTTATTAAATATGAATAGTCCCAGAAGTCAATATTTATGCCATATTTACTTTTTTGTTGTCAGGGATGTGGTGGAGAACCCAATTGCAGGAGACCAGACTCGGTGGCAGAAACATAAACATTTACTAACTCAATTTAAACATGACAAAAACCAGGCGAACAAACCAGTGCAGTGACAGAACGAAGAAGAGCAGATGACCTGAGAAACTGAAAACCAGATACTTAAATACACTGAGGGCAATTAACTAAATTAAGACAGCTGTGGATGATTAACCTGAACATGGTGAAACTGACAGGGAAAACAGAACATGACAAAACCTAAGCACAGAATCATGATATTTGTCAACTTTTAGTTTCACGATAGTTCTGGTTTTGCTATATTCTGAGATGTTTTTGATTTTTCTTTTCTTTTTTTTTTTTGGGGGGGGGGGGGGTGGGGGGGGTAATGTAGTTAAGCCTTTTGTTCGCTAAACTCTGGACCGGAGGCCAAATGCGGCCCATTAAACTATTTATTCTGGCCCACCGAACTGGAAGATATTATTTTGATAACCTGTATTGTTTTATTTTCCATGTAGTTCAGGTGTCTCCCCACAGAGGGCGCAGTACAACACCACAGTTTTAAATAAAAACTCCAAGTTGTTTTGATTTAAAGTAATTTTCAATTAAGATGAAGGCATGATTTTTGTCCAGAGCCCGTGTTGTTTCTTTCACAAGGTGAATTGCTTAAACACGCCACAAATCTTCTTGTGGTCCGGCTCTTTTGTCAAATTTTATAACCCTTTGGCCCACGAGTAAGAGAGTTTGCCCATCCTTACGCTACACGTTTCTTCGTAGATAACAATTGTAACTGAGATTTCTCTCTTTCTCACTCAGAGCGCCATGGCAGCCGTTGCACCGATTCGACTGCTGATCGTTTTGAATGAAGAAAACAGCGTAAGAATGGAACTACTTGATGGGATTCCAAAGTCACCGGAAGAGCTAAACAATGAGGTCAAGAATGCATGTGGACTACAGGGACACATAAGGCTGCAGTACAAGGACTGTGACTTTGGAAACACATTTGTGAATCTGACTTCTACCACTGTGATTAAGGATCTTACAACTCTCAAAGTAATCCAATTAGACCCCGAAACCACAACTCTCACTCTGTACCCTGTTACTTTCCCTGAGAGTAGCAACACTTCTTCTTGTTTGGACAGTGATGATTCCTTAGTTTCTGCAAATACAGATGACACAATACTTCTTAGCAGCCCTTTGTTGCTAAGAACACGGCAATGGCCACAAGTGTTCCAATCCAAAATTCTCTTATGACACAGAATGCCAACTGCAGAGAGCAAACCTGGAGTACATAAAAACCAAACCAAACTGACACCTAGCTCAAAAGTGTTGTCGGATGTATTGGAGAAATTAGCTGAAAGTATTTATTCTTACACACCATATCCTGAAGACTGCCACTACAGTGATGTTGCGGAGGCACTTACAACGAAGCACCCCTGCTTGAGAGAACCAGGATCTTTTAATCTGGGCTATGGCTGGAAACAACGGCTCAAGATAAAAATGGGAAATTATAGAACCCAACTGAAGGCACATGGGACATCTGCTGAACTCACAGTGAATTCTTTGAAATCCAAGAATCCAGAAGACTCCTACCCAGCAAAGAATTTGAAGAGACCCAGACGAGCAGAGGTCAACCATTTTCCATCTTTGCCTAATGGTGAAACTACAGACAGCCTGGAGCAGGAGAGGATTTCTCTCTTGGCAGAAAACAGAAAAGAAACAACCGACAAATAATAAAAGAAAAGATGTTCAAACATTTGGATATCGTAGGCAAGAAATTGTCCTCAAACAACCAACTACAGAAGACATCTTGCAAGATGGCCAGCACTTTTCCAAATTGATGAGGTAAATTCCTATATGCAGTCACTGTTCATCTGTAAGAATGACAATAACAATCAGATAAACTAATTTATTTGTGTAAGCTGATATGCAAGTAGTAAAAAAAAACATTAAATGTTTATTGAAAAGCAAAATAATTCCATTCCATGTACTCTGATTTCATTTCTAGATAAATTTGGAGTTCCTAAGAGTCACAACGATTCCTCTAGAGCCTAAGTTTTTGTCACAGTTGGACAAATACTCCGACAGACTTCGAGAGATCATTAAGAGCAAGGGAGGACGTGTGAAAGAGGAGACCACCAGGATTTTCGAAGTTTTGGATGAACTCTCTGTATGAGATGAGTGATCTTCATAGCAGAATTATTGTGTGGTTAAGTGAAACTTTAACTAATAACAAGTGTTATTTCTCAGATTATTGACATCACCATCAGCAGAGAAGCCATCCTAAAATCTCTGATGATCTTCTTGGGTGAATCTGTTGAGGACCTCATTAAAGAATACCAGGTAAGGAGATCCATCCAGCTGCTGAATATGACAGACCCTTTTATGACGTACGAGATGTAACACAGCAGTTTTTGGTTGTTTTTTTTCCCTTGCTTTTATCTCTAAACTAAGGTGCGCGCTTTGTAATGCCAGGTCTGCTTTTCTCTTTGACACACATGCCCAGTGGTGCTGCTAATCGGTCAGTAGTGATGTGACAGGAAGTTCTGGGAAGGCTGGGGTACCATAACAACTGAGCTTGAAATTGTGGGAAATATAAAACAAATAAATAAAAGGAAAAAGTGTCCAGTATTTGCAGATTTTTCACGGGTTCAAATGTATCGTGTGCAGCTGTCATTAATGCACTGTACGGATATTAATCAGAAGATCTGCTGTAGATTCATGTCCACAGTGACCCTCAGTCACTCTGTTAATGCTTCAGAATCACCGCTCCTCAAACCAAACGCCACAAGGGGCGGATACTGAATTTACACTGGAAATGAACTGCTCAGCCAAAGCTTCATCCATACTCCTTGCGTTCTCCCATTGTTTGTATGGAAGTGTATGTGACACAAAAATAAAAATAAAAGTCAATACTGAAATGCTATTTCATTTTCAAAATGTACCTGCATTATTTTTCTCTTAAATGAAATTAAAAAGCAATTATCAAAACTGCTTTTTCATTTTCTTATTCAACACTGATCATTCTGTAACTTAATTAAAAACATTTAAAGGCGTTTTAACAAAAATTTAAAGGCGTTCTGGAACGTCCAAAGGGCGCACGACGATGATGTCAGAGCTCCTCAACATTCACGCTTTTAAGAGCGAAACTGAATTAAAAAGGCGTTCTCGTGGCTCTGGAACGTGCCGAAACGGTAGCACACTTGATGATGGACTAGGCATGACAAGCTCAGGGTTTGGTGTTTGTGCTGTCTGGAATAAATCTAATTGTCTTGCTGATTTTGATTTATATAGAAACGCGGAGAAAAAAAGAAGGAGAGGAGGAAAAATACCAGCTCAAACTGAGATTCTTCATTTCCCCGATTTAATTAATTGCTCTAGAATTTTTTATAAACATTAAAGCAGACGAAAGCGGGATACACTGTGGATAGTTTGAGCAGACATCGAGTCTGCTCTGACTACTGGCAACAACAACTTAATAGACCTGCGCGGTACACTTATTGCGCGCCATACTCACTTAAATGCGCTTGCGCATTGGACGGTGTTGTAAAACGAAAAAGCAATCTCCATTGGCTTTTCTATTTAAATTCTGTCACAGAAATGAGCGGTGTTGAAGAAGAAAATGAAAAGGCCGTTCTGAGGATTGCTTTTTAATTTTATTTAAAAGAGAAAATAATGCAAGTACATTTTGAAAATGAAATAGCATTTCTATTAATCAATTTTAATTTTCAAATGTGTATATTTTGATTTGAATTTTGGTACAAAATGACCAAAGAACCTTCTAAAAATGAAATTCAAATGCCATTTTCTTTATCATTTTAATTAAGTATGCTGATGAAATTAAGAAGTTATATGGAGACTCGAAGGAGCCAAAATGAAATAAATATATACACCATTAAATAAATAAATAAAATGTATCATTGATTATTTAAAAGTGGCAAATAAATAGCCGTGTTTAAATAAATGTGGCATTAAAATATTAATATAGGCACATTTAAGAATTTCCATGGACATATTTATTTAATTCATTGTCCCTTGTAGGTTAAAAAGAGCCAAATTTGAAATAAATAATTTAATATGAAATAAATAAATAAATGTCCTCTAGGCAACTCAGCAGTTATGCTTTTGAAATAAGAGGAAGATTCTGAGACACATTGAGGATTCATCTGTTTTGCTGTTTTTAAGTTTACGATTTTTCATGGAAATTTTGGAAAATCAATCAATAAATCAATTCCATTACTTTATCAAAGATTTCCTATGCGTTTTAAATTTCTGAATCAGAGATCGATTCAGAATCGAATCGGCACCCAAGAATCGGAATCAAATCGAATCGTGAGTTGTTGTAAGATCGAATCCACATCCCTCACCATTTTATCACCATACCTGACCCGTTTGTAATGTGTGAATCGCTATTGCGCAAATGGTGATTGGTCAAGTCAGTATGGAGTCACCATTTCTATTGCAGCCACACTATCTAATAAGGAGTGAACTTGTGGAAAGCTATAACCCTTCCACTAACTTGGCTCGCGAGAATCTGTCAAAAATTTTGAATGTTCAAGGTGAGGCACTGGGCACCTTGTTAATTTTTATTAAGGCATCTGATTGGCAGTTTCTAACTTGATTTATTGCAATAAAGAAATAAGAGATTAGAAAGAACCTGTTTTAAAAGGTTACCTGTGCTAAGAATAGTTTTTCTGACAAATAGAAATAATGAGACTGTGTTTTTCCTCAATATTAACGGTTTTATGGATTTAGGCTCTCTCCGATAGCAGCAAGAGGGGGCTTATTTGAGAGGAATTACTCTGTCCAGTTTCTCATAGACAGCCAATATTCAAGAGTAGCCTAGCCGCTGAACATGCGGATATTCCTGCCATCAATAAATGCTGGTTAGAACGCAGAACAGCATCCCTAATATTTAGGTGTCCTGTGATTGACCGGCAAAATCAGAAGGTGCTTCAGGTTGGTGAGAGCGTTAGCAGCTCAGGGAAAGGCTAACCCTCCAGGTCTGAGGGCCCATTAACCAGGGAGCTAGCAGGGCTAGAGGCTAGAAACTCAGTGTTTAGTCTGGCTTTGTGTTTGGCTGAATTTTTGACAAAGACGTCCAGTGTTTTAACAATGATTTTCCCACCTTGGTGACACAATGTGTTTTAGAGCATTTGCGAACAGCTGACATGGGAAATCTGACCAATCAGGCTTCTGCCCTGTGTGGGAAATGCCTCCCTTCTTATAATACACTTTGAGGGAAAATATAGTTAGGAAAAGTAAAAATATATGGAGATTCAAATAAGTAAATCTGGTAATAATTATGATATTCAATAATTTATTCCCAAGTAGTTAGTTTTACTTATTTATTTTTTCATTATTTTCTGTTTCATCCTTTCATTTATCAATGTAATTGTTGTCGTACCAAAAAAAAATCCCTCTATAGAGGTCTGCAATGATTTAGTTATCCTAGTTTTTTTTTTTTTTTCTGCAGGATGTGCCGGACAGTGATGTTCTGCTTGAAACCATGGCGATCTTTGTCATTGGGAGAGAGGATCCTTTTTCTCCACCAACAGATATCAAGATAGTCATCGATGGAAAACAGGTCCTTAGTCAAGTGCCCTCTGTTGCAACAGCGATTGCCATGTTCTTTGGACTCAGTTATGCACTGAACCTAAAATATCCTAAAAAGCTGAAGTACACTCTTGAATTTATTCAAAAAGTTCTCATGGAGATTGGTGGAAAAAAAATGTCGCCAAAAGTTTACAGACTGAGCACTCAGCTTCAGTTCAGTGGTTGAGTTCAACTTTCTTGTCAGATTTTTATATTTCAGGTGGTGCTTAAAAAACTATTAGAAAAATGTTTTGATGTTTGTGTTTATAGTTTTAACATGTGTCCATGTTTGGGGTCTATCAGC
Organism: Oryzias javanicus; assembly: GCA_003999625.1. NCBI lineage: Eukaryota > Metazoa > Chordata > Actinopteri > Beloniformes > Adrianichthyidae > Oryzias > Oryzias javanicus. Next base: position 12,669,318 of record CM012448.1, on the reverse strand, counting down.
ATGAATGTGCTGAAAACCTGGGAAGTGGTTTTATTTCCTGTTAAATGTTTTTTTTTCCAAGACTGAAAAGACGAAGGACCTTGAAAGTAAAACAAGTGTCACTTTTTGTGTCTGAATATTGTTATGTGTGCAATTTTCAAAAATGTCTTAAAAGGAAACTCTTGCAGATTTTGTATTGCATACACCTTTTAAATTTTTATTACATCCCATCAGACTGTGGGCCCCATATGGTTTACCTTTGGGCTGAATTGTTGGGCCCAGGTGAGTCTATCAGCGGGTTCCATGGTGGCCCCATGTTTGCCTACACTGGCTTAGGTGGAGACTCAGTAGTCTGGCCGCTGTTCAGCGCAACTCACTACTCTGTCCACCGGGCGACTGGTCAACGTAGAGACCCAGACTACTGAGTCTCCACCTAAGCCAGTGTAGGCAAACACGGGCCACCATGGAACCCGCTGATAGACTCACCTGGGGCCCAACAATTCAGCCCAAAGGTAAACATATATGGGGCCCACATTCAAATGTTCGCTGGGATACTACAGAGTTCAGAATTTATATTTGAAAAATCAGAAATTAGTTCGATTCTGTAAAGCAGAATTCATGTGAGGATTAGCTCTTAGCGATCTGTCTGATTTATTTTTAGATAAATGTAGACATACAGATATTGTTTTCATCACATTTCTCTTGTAAAACATGCATTTTTGCTGGAGATTTGTTATTTATACATCTAAAAGATGTCCTGTTTGTATGTTTTAAATAAGATGTGTTCATGGCAAAATAAATATTGCATACATGAAGAAATGTGATGTGACTTTGTTTTAAATCAAAGTATAACTTTATAGTTCGATTCAGTTTTATTAGATTGTGAACCTGAAGTATTTGTCTGATACAACTAAAAAAAAGTAAATTTGCTCAAAGACAAAAGGGACTATATCAACTTTATATTTTTAGGTTAAATACAGTAAAACATTTCAATTAAGTTAAAAACAGAACTTATTTATTTTGATTTAGATAGACTCAAATTAATTGGTTTCTTCAACTCATAAAATATGTTTAACTTGAATTAAAAAAAATAGGTTGGGCTAAAAATAAAATTACATTAAGTAAATGTAAAAAAATAGGTTGGGCTATAAAAATTACATTGAGTAAATGTAAAAAAATAGGTTGGTCTAAATATTTCTTTTACATTGAGTAAACATAAAAAATTTGGATTGAGCTGAATAATATTTTTACATTGAGTAAATGTAAAAATATTAGGTGTGACAGATTACTTTAATTTTTTTAAGTTTAGCCAATGTTATATTTTTTTCAGTGTAGCTGAATTAGCGTAATACCCAACCTTGTTTGTAACTCATTAAAAAAACAGAATAACATATTGACAGAACACAGTGTACCTCTCAAAATCGTTTTGACATCAGTAAATACAACCAGAAATAATTGATATATAAGGCGCTGTGCATTATAAAGCACATTGTCATTTTTTGAAAAAATATAGGCTTTATAGTACAGAAAATACAGTAGCCTTTTTAAAAGGGAACCAAACCCTAAATCAACTTCTTTTTGGCTGTTTACCTGTATGCATTTTAAAGTGCTGACTATTTTCACAATTTAAAATAAACTTATGATAATGGTCTAAATCTGTCTGTGTGCTGCCCCCTATAGGTTGAAACAAGGTATTTCAGTTGAATTTTGTGATTGGTCAAATAATTTAAGTCCCACGTCTAATGATAACAGTCACAGAGACTCCTGTTTGGTTTGATTTTAATGTATTTTAATGTATTTTAATGTATTCATGTATTTTAATGCTAATCAAGTTTTAGCTAAGGTATGTCAAAGCTCCTTTTTAAAGTCACATTCAAAGTATTTACTGCATAATTTAAGTGTTGCTGCTTCCAGCGTTCTCCATTTGGGTCCACCACAACCCAGTTTGTGACTGAATGGCTTTAAGACATACCTGCAGTGGGAGTAGCAGGCCTCTCTAGTCCAATAACAAGAGAGGATAGACTTCAGATAACTGCCACTGAAAAGTGGGAGGCGTTTATCCTCTTGACATTGATATGAAATGACATGCTGTGGCACAAAGGTACTCCAGCATAGGAACAAAATGAGATGGGGTCAAAAGGATTTCCAGGCTTTTTCTACTGAAGCATAAAGCTTATAGATGTGCGGTCTGTATTTTTTGGGGTATCAAATTTAATCAGACAGAGAGGAGAAAAGCGATCTCCTTAGCTCAACCTATCAATAACGTTGGTCTACTATCAAAGGCTGTCTTCTTGCAGGCTTGTCTTTGAAAGAAGTAAAAGAAGCTCACTGTTTTTTTAACACTTAAATCTGAATGGCTGAGTTCAGCAAAGGCGGGCAGCGACTGCAGAAAGGCATCCCGACAGAGTGAACATGTTGCCTCCAGCTGCCCACTCCACAGTCAGGATGAGCTTGAAGAGAGAGAAAAGGCCACAGAAAAGGCCGGACCTTCCAGCGAGTCATTAAATCCATTCAGTTGAAGAAAGTTGTGCATGTGAAGAATCAATCATCTTTCAAAATAAAAGGAGGATGTATTGGCCTAAAAGAATAAAAGCATTCAATTTAAGCAGAACCTAAGCTCCTTTCTCATGTAATATGTACATCATTAATGTTGCCTATACTGCATTTTGACTTTAATTAGAGGAAAGCAAAACTCAAAGTTTGACATTGCGATAAGATTAATTATTTATACAACTTTCTCGATTTTCTTTCTTTCATTCGTCATTTTGCAGATGCTTTTATCAAAAAGTGACTTACCAAAGAGATCCATAACATATAGCTTTGAAAAAAATATGGTGGAATAGAGAATAGAACCCTTTGTTGTTGTTGGATGTATTGAAGTCTTTTGGAGTATCTGAACAGTCTGTCTAAAGCAACCCAGACCGGGAAAAAAGGAAGATTAAGCACAGCTTTTTTTCCTTTTTTTATATAAAAGACTTAAAGTTCACAAGTGTGCTTCAGTGTGTAAACATGGCTGAACTCAGCCTGCTTTCTTATCGATTGCTGCGGTTAGAATTATCGGTGGCGTCAGCATGGATGGAGAAAACAGTGATCTACCCCATTCACGCGGCTGATTACTCTTCACCTCAGCGCTGCATAGCGTCAGACTATATTTCACCGAGATCGCCAGAGAAAGAAACCCGGACATGTTTGGTCCAGAGCCAGTGGAGAAAAACAGAACCGACTCTGATGTGGCAGAAGCTCAGTGGTGAGTTCTGCAGAGCTGGCACGCCGTCAGTCTCTGCTCCAGAGCAACTCTGCCCTCTATCTGACACACATCAGCTTCTCCCTTTGGAACGGACTTTGATTAGAAAACTACTTCATTGAGGTCCTAAATTTTAACTGGATATTACATCATGTTGATATATTTGTGTACTACTGCAACTCCATTCATAATTTGATACAGTTTATGAACATCTTGCAACATTTGATGTAGTTTCAAAGCCCTCACTATGTAAAAATCCAAGTAATTTTTTAAATAAAAATTTGATTGATTTAAGCATAAAATATAGGAATTAAAACATGATTCTGGCATAATGTGATAATTTAACAAGTTGACACAAAGTAATTAAATTATGACTTTTTTAAGTAGTTTTTGTTGCTGACTTAATGCTGGGACAAACGTATTCTGACCAAATGTACTTCCATTGAATATTTCACATGAATATAACTTTAATGTGAGACAATGACATTTCAGTATATAAACAAAAAAACTACAATTTTGCTTTTTAAAAAAGAAAATGTGTGTCTTGTCTTCCTATTTGAAGTAAGGGTGTGTACTGGCAAGAATATGGCAATATGTGATATTGCCAATATGTATGGTAAAATCGTATCGCGATAAGTTTTGGAAAACAATATGTATCACAATGTATTCAAAAACTTTGCCAGAAGAATTTTCATCTTTTTTTATAAAATAGTATTACTTTAAAAAGAAAATAAGTCATACTAAGTACTAGTACATGTCTCAGAACAACAAAAACTGTGAGGCTGAACCAATGAGACTGAAGATTTAACACAAGCTGTTTCTCGTCAGATCTTGTTGTTCTGGTGCAGCGCTCCTTAGAGTGTGCTGTGCTGCCAGCTAACGGTCGGGGTTTAGAAAAATCTAAAGTAAGACGCTGAAGGTTGCTCACATTAATTAAGTATCGCCTTGTCGGCATTTTAAATCAATACAAGTATCATCAAAAGAAACAACACAATATATCACCAAATCGATTTTTCCCTGCACCCCTAATTTGGAGACCAACTCTAATTGTCTTTTAATCTATTTTCAAAGTTTTCCTATTGATATTAAATTTATGACTATGCCTTTTTTAGCCTGAATTTTAAAAAAGAAAAAAAACATCTGTTATTACAGTTTCCGCAGAGCGGCAGTAGTTCATCAGAAATCCGCTTCTGAGTTGTAGTTGGTGAGAGCGCTCTATTTACAGGCTCTCCTGCTAGCTTACAGCCCCTCACACTCCCAACATAACATATCTAGTGCAACACAAAAGGTAAGCAATATTGGTGCTATCCGGCCCTACAGTTCGGAGCCAGATGCAGCTCGGGCGAGGAAAACAAAGATGTACGTGGATCTGGTTGTGTACCAGCAGATGCATCAGAATGGAGCGGAGCAGGGAGTATGTGACCCAAACAAGCTTATTTTCTACGTAACAAATACAAACATTTTTTCAAATGTTTTTTCGTGTCCTTGATCAAAATGTATCAGGAACATGTTAAAAACACTGAAAACACAATTTTCATCAGAGTGGTCTTTAATAAATTCAACATGTAATAATCCTGTTATAGTTCTGCCTTTTAATATTCATTTGCAGCCACTTTGAATCATAAGCTACCCCAACTGAAATCAAAGACACTGTGATTATTACCTGAACTGACTGTAACTTGAAGACTTTCCAAATAACAATGAGGTTTTTGTTATTTTTTCACTGAAACAACTGTTACCTCACAGAAATCTTTCTTCTTCACAGTTAGATGCCGATTATGCTGCATGACAGTTCTTCAAAAGCTGCATAACTTTTTATCCTTTGTTCTAATAAAGTATGTTTTCTCTTCGACAGACGCCGTGGTGCTCCCATTCATGCTGGAAGCATGGATTACACGGGTTTTGTGGTGATATTTCCCATGAGAGGTCGGCTTGTGCATCCTTGTGGTGTAATAAATATTAAAATGCAAAGACCCTTTTCTTCTTATTTTACCCAAAACGCACCCATAAACAAAGCACAAGTCATAATGTGAAGACAAAAACCCATTGATTACTGATGTTTTTAACATGTTTTGGTGTCATTTTTCTGATGATTGAGAATATATGTTGAGAAAATTAAGCTTAAAACAGTTTTTCTGAGTATGTATTTATTCATAAATCAGGACCAGATGCAAAAAATGTAGTGACATGGAAGCAAGTACGTCCTTTTTTCCTCATCTGAACTGGTATCTAGGTTAAAAATTGTACGGATGGGTGGCACTAATATTGCTCGTAATTTTTGTTGCACCGTTAATGTTAAGTTGGGAGTGTAAGGGGCTGTAAGCTAATGGGACAGTGTGTAAACAGATGGGTAATGGGAAAAGGGGGTAGACTTATTCTGCCCCAACAGTCCTGCCCACAACTCAGATATAAATTACTACTGAACTACTGCCACTCTGCAGAAACAATGTTCTAGAAAATGATTAAAGTTTTACGATTTTGTTTAAAAACGGCATAAACATAATTAAAAGTCCACTGAGAACCATTTTAATAGATCAAAAGATGATCGAAGTGGAACAATCATTTGTGCCACATTTGGACTCAACATTTGGAGAATCGAATTGAACTTTGACTGGATGAGTCTCCAAGAACAACGTAATATATGGGATCACTCTATAGATACCTGTATAGGAGGGTGACCTTTTTCCTATTTGTCAAGTGTTTGGCATGGAGGCACATCTCTAATGAGATTTGCTTCTAAAATAATGCCACCCCAACATAATCAGTATGCAGATGTCATTTAAGAACATTCCCCTCCATTTTTCTGTTAATTTCAGAAGCTCTCAGATCCTCAAAGTTCTCTTTTCTGCTCCTAACAGCAATCTATCTTGTGAACTTTTAACGTTTTTTTAGATGAATCACCAAGAAAATGTTTTTCTTATTAGAAATGATGCTGTACCTTCAGAAGAAACGCACATAATACCGCTGAGAATTTCACCTCCAACACAAGGCTTTGCGCTTGGATTTCTTCTGAATTTGACACCACACAGGCTGTCTGAATGGCGCTGTCATGTGATACTCTATTCCGAGCCTCCAGTAGTTCAAAACTTCCACTTAATTAGGCGCAGTTGTCTTTATCTTCAGGGAAATGCCTGTAAGCAAAGTTGCACTAAGCTGAAAGTGTTTCTCAGTCTTACTTTTGCATTTGTTCTCTTTCTTCCCACGTTCAAAGTCTTCAGTTGCACACTGCTGATGATTATTGACATCGAAGACACCCTATTATAGATCCACTCCATCCTGAGGCTTTTTTTCCCCTGTCTCTTTGTTGCTGTAATAGTGATCTTAGGATTCCAGACTCAAAAGTTAATGCAAATGTAACCAGGAATAAAAAAAAGATAGGGATAAAGTAGGACTGTAATGATTCATTTTAGCAGCTATTTAATTTGTCATAATTTGTGGTTGATGATACAATTCATAGTTGATTTTGGTCCATTTTGAGTTATCTGATTTATAATCAGTCAAAAATTCAACCAGTGTAAAGTAAAGTTTACAGTTGTTTCTCAATATCAAAATAATACAAACGGAACATATTCAGAGAATATACCCACTTTAGAGTCACATGTGCAAAAATCAGTGTTTCCACATATTGGACTGCAATGATGGTTGATCTTTTTTTGCTGCATTACATGTGTGTTGTCCATTGTGATGCTTGTTTTTCCTTATAGTAAGATAAATCTTCTTTGTTTCAATCCAAACATTTTTTTTTCAACTGATTTATTTCCTTTTGAAGCAATTTTTCAATGCTATAGGTCGATTTGATTAACAACTTGCCTCAGACAGATCAATCAGATTGAATGTAGGGATATCAATCAAGTCTGTTAATCGTTATGCCGCTAGGATAAAGGTAATTTGGAATAAAGATGGAAAGATCCCTTCATTTTTCTATTTTCAATGAAAAAATAAAATCATTGCTGTCTTTTAACATACAAAGTCTTTCATCCAAGACGAGGGGCGGAGCTAGAACATTTTATATTGGGGGGGTTGGGGGTATATAAGTAGTAAGGTGGAAAAATATTCATTACCCTCCACCGTGACAAAAAAGAGACAAAGTAAGCCAAATATCAAAATCTTATACATTAAATGTAGGATCAATTACTTTGTAAGAAAAGTATAATTGAATCCATGTGGAAAAAGTGGAGTTTTTAAGGTTCGATGTTCCTGCTGACAAAATTTACTGAGTTTCCTTTAAAATAAATCAAGCATTGTAGGCTTCATCATATTTTCTCGACTTGAATTTGTGTTGTCTGGAGTTACCATCTGAAGCTATAGTATTTCTGCTCTCAGAACCATCACTTAGCAGCACTAAGAAGTGAACTTTCCCTCTAAAATGATGCTTTAAGCTTCTAATGATGGTCACCTTTTCTCAAATAGGAGCTAGAGTGAAGCGTGGTTTGCACCTCGCGCTGAAGCTGTTACCATGACAGCGTGAGGCACAACGTCCGCTTTTGTATAAGGAAAGAAGTCTTAAAAATATATCAGGACAGAAGTTTTAATAATTTATTTAATATTTATATCCTTCTTGCATGATCACAGTGTGAGAGAGATAAAATGCTCCTCCAGGTGTGCATAACATGGAAGCAGGGCCGGCTCTGGGTATGGGCCAGCTAGGCCGCCGCCTAGGGCGCTGAGGGGGCGCCAAATTGCCATGATTTTTTTTTTTGTAACAGTCTGACACAACAATCATTTGGTGTAAAATGTAAAAAAAATGAACAATTAAAACTGTTAATAAAATAACTTAAAAGTTTGACATTATCAATCATTTTACCTGGCACTGTGTCCCTCCTTGCCTGACGCAGCCCCTGTTAAAGCTTGGTGGAGGGCAGAAGGAGCGGTGTGGTGGCTGCTTCTTTAAAACTTTATTGACAAAAAGGCAGCAAAACAAACCCTCAGGGACAGCTCTAAGGTCAAAAAAGGAAAGAAGAGTTGGAAAAAACACGACTCAAAGCAGAGGGTTGCTTTATTTACATTCATTTGCTTGGAAACTTGCGCCCAACCTCTCCCCATCTCGGTCAAAAAATAGTATTGATTTAGTGAACTGGAAAAGAATAATTTAACTGGAAATGTTATTTATTTATTTTTTATTTTCCTTTTTAAACCCTCACAACAGAAGTCTTTAAAACCTTTAACACTGATGCCCGTCCAAATATCTACCACGCTAATGCAGCCGTATCAAATGTAGGTGAAGAGGTTAGCGCGGCTGCCTTCCATTACAAAAGTCGGGGTTTGTATCCTGCTAGGTAAAAGTGTCATTGTTATAACAAAAAACTTAAGGAGGTTTTACCTTAATCCTTGACAATTAAAATTAAAAAAATACTTTAAAACTGTTTCTTTTTGTTGGGCTGAGGTATTTGTCTGTGCATGCCTGCAATCACATTTTTGCCATTTCGGTAATGCTATACTGAAAGTAACCATCTGATGCAAAAATTTGATTAATGCAATAAAAAAAAAAAAAGTTTCAAAATATCTGTAATCAATAAATTTCAATTAACTTACTAATTTGACAGGCCTATTTCTACCAGTTTTGTCGTTTTTCTTTTGCTTAAAATGTTGCTTTTGTTAGTTTTGCAATGCTCAAAGAACTGTATATTGATTACTTTTTAATCTTTGTTAATAATAACAATAATATTGACCTTATAAATGTCCCCCCTTAGCTCCACCCCTGTCTAAGACGCATTCGGCCTCCTATTTGAACTAAGACCCCGACCTTACTTACACCAAAGTGCAAAGCAACACTCACATGTTGTCCTCAGTTTGAGCCCCTCCCTGACTGGTGCTGGATGGCGTCTTCTCTGGGGCGGAGCGCAGAATCAATCATCTCTCTCCAGCTTTGATGATGCGGCTGTCTGATCAATGATACCACTAATAATAACTGCCGCGCTGTCACCTCACCTCTCATCATCCCGACTGGCACAGCCAGGGGCTGCTCTCTGCAGATTGCCTTCACAGATTAGGACTCCATTATAAAAGCTATTTACCCACCTTTCCTCCCCTCTGGCTCCCCTTCACTTTGTTTGCCCACAAAAAAAAACCCCTTGGAGAGCAAAATAACCTTTTCCAAAAGTGAGAAATAACAGGTTCATGTATATTCCTCGGGGGCCATCAGATAAAACTTGACTCCTGTTTGCAAGGCTCTGCCAAAGTGAGGATCATCATGAAGTTTTAACTCGGTGTGGGGGGTTACAGTAAGAAATTACATCCAGATTTTCTGTCTTTGAGCGCCATTCATCACACCTCTGCGGCATCGCCCCCCCACTCTCAGTTAAAGGTTAGCTTAGAGCACCAGCCGTCCCATTAGGAATGTAGAGCCACACTTGCAGGAACGAGGAAGATCAACGAGCGGTCATATCAGTCAAATATGGATCCATATATATTTCAATTGGTTTGGAGAAGAAGAGGCTGAAATCTGCGGGTGCCCTCCTCCGGCCAAACAGGTAGAAGCCATATAAATCATTAGAACCGAAGCCCAATCATCAGTGAAGGATTACATCTTCACGGCATTATCACATCTTTATTAATCAAATGTTGCTGTGCAAAAGAAGAAGGAAAAAAAAGTTTGAATTTATGCTTCGACAACATCTTTTGAGCCGTTTTCATGTGTAACTCAAGGCAGAGTTGGAAAATATCTGAATATAAAATGATGAAATATCTAAAGTGAGCAAATGTAACTTTAGGGAATGATGAACACAGGCTCCTACTGGCTCTTTTAATTAAGCGCACTGAGCCTTGTAAATCCAATATTCATCCAATATGGAATGATTTGCAGAAGAATGGCTGCTGTTGCACAATGGAAAAAAAATAGGTATTTAAGCAGATGAAAATAATCTATTACAATAATGTAATTCCCCTGTCCCAGAAATTTCCCAAAAGGCAAGTGAAAGTGTTTTGAATTTCCGATGCCAATATGCCCTTACAAGGAGAGAGAAATTACTTGAGTGAATCTCATCTGTCGGAGTCCATTATCAGAGCTGCTCCTCTCCAAGTAATTTCGGCTGCAAAGCGAGTGCAGCCCTGACAGAATGGAAAAGAAAGAATGTCATATTCCCTTCACCGCTCTTTAATTCATGAGTCCTCTGCCTTATCAAGCCGCAGGAGTCCTGGCCTGTTTTACTTTCAGCAGGTGCTTATTCCGAGAGTGGGTGTTCCTCCCTCGGAAACTTCACTTCCTTCTTATCCCGACGCCACGAAGGGCCGAGCTCTTTTGCTCCCTCTCTCCTGAGGGACAGATAACGCCGTGCAGACGATGAGGCAGGAGAACCGGACGGCTCTCAGGAGAAGGGATTTGTTTTCTCTAAATGTGGTTGATCTTCTCACCCAGAACGAAGAAAAAGAAATGAGATTACATTTAAAAATTCATTACAGTGTGCTAAAAAACTGTTGACGAAAATCATTTGTTTGTGTTCAGTGACAGTGACTGTGCAACACCTTGACTTCCTGTTTGAAGCAGGTGATGAAAGCAAAGTAACTGGTCAGTTCACCAAGAAACCACTAGGTGGTGTGCTACAAAATCAAGACCTTTCAAGACTGACAAAAATTCTAATTTAAATAAACACACACTTGTCTCAGAATTTTTCAAATTTCGTTGTTTTTTATAAAATCTTGGTCAACAGTCTGTGAGTGTTTAAGGATGGCGATTCATTTAGTGTTTCATTTTTGAAATGCAAATTTCAACGAATAAGAGATGTAGCTTTTGATAGAAAAACATAAATTCTTTACCTGTGGATCCAATAAACATTAAACATAAATATTTAAAGAAACAGATTGTCAGGGTGTGTAGACAGATTCCAGCACAGAGCCAGACTGGATGTTCAATCAGTGGATACTTATTTAAGTAACAACAGCAGCAAACAAAAGAAGCAGTCTGGAGGTGGAGGTGGAGGTGGAGGTGGAGGTGGAGGTGGAGGTGGAGGTGGAGGTGGAGGTGGAGGTGGAGGTGGAGGTGGAGGTGGAGGTGGAGGTGGAGGTGGAGGTGGAGGTGGAGGTGGAGGTGGAGGTGGAGGTGGAGGTGGAGGTGGGAGGCTAGAATACAGACAGCTAATACAGGAAGCGGCCACATGGAAGGATAATAACCGGCAGGTTGGAGGAGCCAAGGAGAGGCTTTTAAAGGTTGATGGTGAATTGATTGCAGGTGTGCCGCGTCACTAATTAGGGAAAGCCGCGCCTCCTGCCTCACGCCATGCTGCAGGAGCACCAAAGAGACAAAACATAAGTACATAAGAACACAAAATCAAATAAAGGAAAACACCAAACCATAACACAGATATACATATGCATATATACATTAACACATATAAAAACATAGATGATTATCTGGGCATTTTGGAGTTGACCATGACCATTGCCTGAGGGGGAAAAGCTATTTTACGATAGCCTCTTTAACTATGAAAACGAGAAAAAAAATACAATTTACATTTGAAAAAATTAAAATTACAATAGTTTGAAAATAACTACAATCATAAATCTTTAAAGATAATGCACAAATCTCTTCTTACACACACAGGAAACCACATTTACGCACAAATCTGATGTGATACTCTTTTCATGTCTCCAAGATTCGTGTGTAATTGATGTGTTTAAATGCTGCTAGAATGCTGGGTCATCAGATTTTTCTTTCAACCACTTTGAATTTAGAATTTTAAAATATGGTGAAAACTTTTCCCACTTTTCTAACAAGATTTGATAATTAATATAAACCCTCTCTGCTCTTTGGGTGTTTAGAAGAGCCTCATTCTAAAAGTGTGGACAATAGAGAACAAAACACAGCAGGTGCTCGGCGTGTGAAATTTTCCCGCAGCTCCTCCTGAGTACCAGGACTGTTACTTCTCTTAATTTTGCAACACTTGACTGATGATGTTCTACTCTACACCCTTAGTCCCCGTTTGTCTTTTACTCCCATTGAGTTCTGCTTTAAATTCATTATTCAACTCAGTTCATTTCAGGAGGAGATCAGCAGCCAGACCCAAACTACACTCCAGGGATTATATAGCACTTTTGGAATGAGCTGGCTGGAAAATCTTTGCTTCCACATTAAGTCTTGCTGATTGTGAAGGCAGATAATGAGACGATTATAGTGTGAACTTCAAAAGCAGTCATCCCTTTTGGCACTTTTTTTTTTTGGCCTCTGAGATTTTCAACCATTTTTCAACGCAGAACCGTTCCAGCCTCTGCAGCTGGATGGATTCTGTCTGTGTTAATATTCATTTTATACCCCAGATTTTACTAATCAAGTCAGTCTTTAGCTTTGACATACATATTTTGTCATTTCTGACATGAATCCTTTACAGAAAGATTTAAGTTTAATTTTTCTTTCATGCTGTGATTTAAAGAGTGTTTTTCTTTTCCAGTTTTCCCTAGTTTTTTTAATCTAATTTTTTTCTTGTTTATTCTATTTTGTTTTAAATATTTTTTCCCTGCTTGGTGGTTCAATCAATCTTTTTATGTTTCTATTTAACCTTCCTATTGATTTTTTTGCCACTCAAGTTTTCTTCTTTGTCTTTCATTATTTTCCAGCACTTGTTTTAATTTTATTTTGGGGTTTATGTGTTATTTTTCCTCTTTAGCACTTTTTGAACATGCTGCTACGTCAGTGGAACCTTTTTTTTTCATGCCTCCCTTTAATTCATTGCGTATTTACAGTTATCATGCTGACATTGCCAAGCAACAAAAAGTGTGAACTAAAATTAGGAGACTAGATCTTTTCTTTTTTTGTTTTTCTTCATAATTGTATCCACTTTACACTTTCCTGCAAGACTGTTTTCTTGGGTTGATGGGAGGTTTATTGATGTTCTTTGCATGCTGTATATCCTGGTGGCAAAACCTTTAGCGCTTTTTTTTAAATATAATTTTCAAATGAGGTTTTGCCGTAACATTTTAGCAGAATTATTTCATCAGTATGTGTTTACAGCTTCATTATATTTCTTTAAAAAAAGAGAAATCTCTATGATAGTGTTTTTTCAGGTTTGCATCAGCAACTGAATAACATCTTCCTCTTTTTACTGTACCTGCCCAATTTTGACCATTTCCTGAACCAGAAACAAGAGATTACCCTTTATCAAACAAGGATTCGCATAAAACCTATTACAACAAATGAAAGTGCCAAAATAGAAACATGTCGAAGCACCACTTAATACTTTTTTGAAGAGATTGTGACTGAAAATAGTCCTAAAATGTCTGTATAGATGCAAGAAATGTTTAAAATCGTATTAAAATCAGCTAAATTGAGGATCTGCAAGCGTCAACACTTAAAGAGCCATTCGGGTCACTTTCTCACTGACAACAATCCATAGGGAGCCATGAAGTCTTACTTCACTTTAAAAAAAAATGAGACATTGATTCGCATTTATAGTATTGTTACTATGGTATTGTTACTATTAATACAAAAGAACCACTTTTGACATGAATAAAACATAAACACAAAGAAAATAGCATTCATTTTTCTAAACATAAATTAGTTCATAACTTTTGACAGAGGTTTGCATGGCTGCCTTTCAAAATAAAAGAAACTCTGTGCAACACCTCAATGTAGCAAATTTACCCATAAGTAGTGTTATATCAATATGAATAGACACTGTTTATTTCATAATTCCTGGAGCACTTCAGCCATAAATTCATGAACTTATTCCAAAATTAAATCAGAGCAAACTAAGTGACCGTTACCATATTTTTCAGACAATAAGACATTTCTTTTTGATAATAAAGATGCATTTTAATTGATTAAATTGTTATGCCATCTGGAGGGTTGGGGCACGTGACTAAACCAGTTGTATGGCAGGTGTAAGGTCAAAGGTCACCTTTCAAAATTAGCTTAATGGAAGGTATATTCCTATTTTCTCTTGCGGGCCATTCTATGGTTCTGCAATAATATGGTAAATGGCGTGTACTTATATAGCGCTTTTTACCTTCCTTCAAAGGACTGAAGTGCTTACAGTCCCAGTCCCCCATTCACACACTCGTGGCGGCTCCGCTGCCGATCACTGGCGCCAACCTTCCACCAGAGGCAATTTGGGGTTCAGTGTCTGGCCCAAGGACACTTTGACAAATGGACAGGCAAGGCGGGAATCAAACCAGTAATCTTCCAATCAGGAGTTGACCACCCTACCGCTGCACCACGGCCGCCTGACTATGTTCAAAGAAAAAGAAAAACTATCAAACTGGACAGCTTTGTCAATGTATTGAATACAATTTTGAAGTAATTGGGATAATGGTGAATAGAATATGTGACAAACAAGAAGTAGTCTTCATGACTGGACTTTGGCTGACCTTAATGATTCCATTATTGCATTTGACAGTGATCCTCTTTAGACGAGGAAGAATATACCAAAGACTGATCACAGTGGTTTACAGATCCACTGTCAGACTCTGCAGGATTATTTAGCAGAGTCGAGTCCTCAAAAGTAGATATTTCTTTTTTTTTTTTGGCTTTTTACTTGCACCAAGATTAATATCGATGAATCCATTTAGGCTTTGCAAGCCAGCCAGCCAGATTTGTTAAATTTACAGATGGCTACTTGTGCAGAACATGGCATGAACAAGGAATTACAAGAAAAAAACTTGCCATCAATCAGGGCAAGTAGAAACATATTTAAAACCAAGCAGGGATGAGTAACAGTGCAGCATCCAGTCGCCTTGTTCCTCATTACAGTCATTCTGGCAGAAAGACTGAGTGTGAAGGAGGATTTGTGTTGGGGTCTGAGGACAGATGCAAAACGAAAATTTAACTTGGAACTGGCAAAGCAAGCAGAGAGGAGGGAGTCAGGATTATGAAAATGTCATGTCAAAATGTCAGAGTTAAATGCAGCCGCCTTTGGATCAGTCAAAATACAGTAGGGGCGGCACATCCTGGTCACTGAGAGGTCAACTGACCATAAAGAAAAAAAGAACAGACTCAAAATGGCTTGAATCCTCCTCTTCTAGCACCCAAAGAGTGATGAGACAAAACCAGAACCATCGCCGTGATTTGTAGCCAGCGGGCCAATTTCAATACTTGTCCTTGGTTTGATAGATGAGGCCCTTGTTTGATAAAAGGGCCAATTTGCCATGGGGCCAATAGGGTGCAAATTGCAGCAATGCTTTCATTTCATCCTCTCTTTGGTGTCCAGAGAAAGTAGAGTGGAGGCAAACAGCCATCACATATATAATAAAGACATTAAAAAGAGATCTGTCTTTGGCTAACAACTCGCCTTGTTTCTTTAAGAGCAATAATCTGAGTATAGAATAGCAGATTGGAAGTAAAATACAGAATGCTCTAGTACCAACAGGCTGTTAGATAGTTAATGGTGTGACATATCAAGATCCCCAGTCAATGAGGCCATGAAAAATGACCATTCCTCCAGATAATTGGCTGTTTTTTGTCACATATACCAATATAGGGGGTTGACCACTACAGTTGCTATGGGTTTTAGGGTTATCTGGGCGTGTGGAGGGTTGTAAAGAGAAGCAGCCGCATCTTAAGAAGAGTGCAGGTGTGTCTTGCCATTCCCTTGAGGTTTGTGGAAAATGTAATATACAATTGTACGTGGTAAGTGTATCGTAAAGTATTCGTAAGTTGCACGCGCTTGCAGCATGCAGGTGATGGTGTCGTACGATGCCCAAATGCCACAGTCATTAGTAAATTGAAGTTAGAGTCCTATTAGTAGTCACACACCAAGTTGTGTGACATTTTTTTTCACTGCATTTGACCCATCCACCTGGGGGAGCGGTGGGCTACATACGCGGAACCATTTGGTGGCTGCATAGTGATGCGTGAACGTGAACATTTGGAGCGCGGAACCAGAAAGGAAATATACACGCATTTACAGTCTTTTTCATTACAAGTGGTCACACGAACGCACATTTCTGAGCTCAATATGAACATAGTATGTGTTCACTATTAAGTGTAGCTATGTCTAAGGCTTAAGCATTGTAGTATGTTGAATCAAACGTCTGCAGTCACTGAGGTCATATCCTTGGAAAAACCGTAAACTGTAAATTAGTTGAATGAAATTGTCCTAATTGAGTCTTTATTTCTGCATCATAAAGTCATTTTGGCAAAAGCCAGTAGTGTCTCTCCGCAGTAATTAGCGTTATATGTGCCACAACCGCAGAATTTAGGGCAATAAAGTTAGTTTTTAGGACACTCGCATGTGAAGGGCACCATAGAGGACAGTGAAAATAATCAATACAGACAGAGCAGCACGCCTTGCATTCTTACCACTCCACCTGAGCCACATTTTAATATAGAAATTATACAGAGCCATGTCATGAGCCAGAGCCATAAAAAAGTAAAAGTCTCTAGCTGACACAGTTGAGAAATATGAGCTAACACTTCACAACTGAATTGGATGACAAAGATAAGGACGCATCTGCTGCAAAAGAAACCCAATATATATGCATATAGTGCTGAGTGATGAGAACCAGATGTTGACTACAAATGCTGCACTCCAGGAAATGGAAGGGGATCCGAATACTTTATCAGAATTGTGTGAAGAAGGCTTTGAATGAAGACGGAGAACAAAAAAATACTTTTGATTTGTGAATAGACAGATGCCAGCTAGATTAGAAGTCACAAAAGTTTTTTTCAAGAGGTTAAATTTCACGGAGTAAAGAGCCTTCCTAACGGCCTTGGATTTATTTCCAGCTGTGAAAAAAAAAAAAATCCGGACAAACCACAGCACAGTAGCACCTTCATCTTTTCTTTTGGTTTTGACCTGCCCAGTAACTGCTGGCCAATGGCTGAGGAGATCTTTAGTCACACGGTTTTGTTTACAAGATTTGATCCAAAGCAGAAATCCCCGGTAGATGCCTGAATACAGATCAAATGTAATCTTTAGGACTGGATCTGAGTAACAAGTAAGTGGACTTGATCTGAACCAAAAGACTTTCCCAGTCTGACCACACCCCAAGTCCGTGAAGCAAAGGCAGGGTCAGGCAAGCAGAAGTCAGGGTTCAGGGATCAAACTTAGGATAACGCAGTACAACCGTGAGTCGTCAGGCGCCAGGCAAACAGAGCTGAAGCAGAAACCGGGTCAGGAAAACAGAATGTCGGGTCATAACGCTGCAGGCAGTACAGCACAAACAATACTTTGTACTAAGAGAGGCTCAGTGTGCTTCTTGAGGCAGCTGGGAGATGTAGTGAATCAAAAGTCTGGGGATGACTCCCACTGATGACCAGAGGGGGAAATAGGGGGAGATACCATGACCCCGTCATAGTTAATATCTCATGATTCCTTGATTTTAAATGCATTTGCTGATATATTGTGTGAAAGTTGAGCTTGCTGTGACACAGATTTTCACTCAGTTTTTCTTTTTTAAAGAAAATCTATTCCTTGTAACTTCTCTAGATATTTTTCACAATTTGCTTTACGTCATTAAACTCCTAAAAATAAACTTAAAAAAAATTGTTTTAAACCATTTTTGGTTCTCTTGGTACACTCAAGACTGAACAATTGCTAAGATTTTTTCTGCTTTTATACCTTCAGAATACATCAGTTCAGAGAATGATTGTCCATGTTGGGGGTCAACAGCAGAAAAGTAAATAGAAGCCACAGCTTGATGCAATATTTTTGGGTGACTAAGCTTTAGATCAGGGGTCTGCAACCTGCAAAATAGAGCCATTTGGGCCAATTTGTGTCCAGTGGGAGCCACAAAAAAAATCTAAATATACCACATTGTACGTGCTACTTATGCCACATAGCAATGAACCATTTTCATAAATATAATGAGAATTTCTTTTGATAAAAGGTCATATACTTTTATGTTAGACACTCTGTGGAAAATAGGATCATCCTGATTTAGCAAAAGGAAGCTTTGAACACAAAACTTTGGTGTCTGCCATTTTACTTAGTGATGCTGTTACCCAACTTTATAAAATGGTTTATAATCCAGTATAAATAGCTAAAAATCCATTCCAAATGAATATATTTAGCCACCACACAACTGTAGCAACCTAAGCTGTGTTAAGAGTATTGGGTACACTAAATTTTAACATAGGATTACACCAGGCACAGACGCAATTCAGAAGTTTTCTTAAAATACATAATTTATTACAAAAAAAAAAACAATATGTACAGCCTTCCTGCACCTACCAGACTAGGTCAACAGGTAGGGAGGGATACCTAAAAGAATAAAACACCCAACACACAGGTAGACTATGCCATACAAATGGTGAAGGAACGGGGGAAGTCCAACCACAGTAAACCGCAGGACCACACCTCCACCTGTAACCCGGTTCTTGCAGGGGCTGGCTCTAAAATACATAAAAACACAATACAAAAATGAATATGCATGCACACCAACATTCACACAAGACTAAATTGTGGTTAAAATGGATGGTTTCCCCATAAAAGTCCTGGATAGTCACAGACTACTCCCTTCAGAGACACCTCAGTGGACACTCCCAGCAGCCCTACACCACTCCTGGTCACTACAGTGGCTCACAGGCTTGGGTCATGCAATGTCTGCCTTCAGGGCTTGGATGTGATGTCCAGTTGGCAGAGACAGTGGCAGCTTTTCAATCCATTGGGGAAGGGTGGTTACCGCCAGTTGTCCCGCCATCCACACTGAGGCAGCGGCCGATCAGGAGGGGAGGTAAAACAGTCCCGGGTTCTACCGTCCGCGCAGAGGCCAGTCAGGATGGTGACTGGACAGATTACCAGCATAGACAACAAACAATAAAAGCATCAGCCAAGGTAAAAACCAAAGTAAAGCAAAGCAGCAGAGGCTCCAAACCCGTGGAGGGGATCAGAGCAGAACTCAGAGAGGCCCAAACACCTGCCGACTGTGCATCCTGAAAAATCCCATGGCTTTATAGTGCAGTGCACCTTGCTGTAGCTTCGTACCTAACAGAAAAGCCCGGGAACATGAGACACAATACCCCCTGCAGAATACAGTGTGTCTGGCACCACCAAATCCTCCTGCTACATGACTAGCCTTTGCTTATCAGTGTAAGCTTTCACGTTTTTTACAGTTATAAACAAAACTTACAGAATTTGACCAAACTTTGGCTCAGTGATTGAAACCTGTGCATTCAGTGGTTGACCGACAGCAGTGGTTTAAAAGAAAATAGCATTTCAGTTTAGTGAACTGTATTGGAAATACCTCAGCAACAAATTTAGAAAATTGACAAAATTAAATTAAATTAATGCTAAAGAAATACCCACTTTATTTTATTTTTTCCAGAGGGTCACAGGTGGGAAGCAAAAGAGCCGCTGTGGCTCCATGGTCCCAGGTTATAAGTTGAAGCCAGTGTTCAAGAAACAGTGTGTGAATTCTCTTTGAGTGAATGGGACTGTAACAGTAAAGTGTTTTACACGGTATAGAAGTAGAAACCATTTACCTTGATCAGTGCCCTTGTTAATACACTATCAGTGGGATTTTAGGCTGCCATTACCAGAATTAAGCACTTGTTTTTCTTCTTTGTATATTTTTCTCTTTTCACCGTGGAACTTTCCTCGAATGGCCACAGTGACAAGGTTTCTTTTTGAGAATACTCAAGCTGAATGGAAAATATAAAGCCTGAAACAGGTTTGCGTCCCTTTTCAAACTGAAGTGCAGCACCAGTGCTTTTATGAGCAGTTTTTCTTGGTGTCGGTTTTCCCTCTGGCTCTTTTGTTAGCACACCAGAAATGCTTAATGCCAACGATGGTAAAAGCCCTTCATCTATAGATGTGTACAACTGATAGTGACCACTCTGGGAGGAAAATTTCAAACAGAACAAGCAATATAAGGAAGTCATTTGAGATTACTCCGTTTTTCTCATGTAAGTGTGATTTTTCACTTTTCCTTTGGTTTCATTTTCTGTTGGATTAATACAAGGCATGGAAAACAGGTTATTTGCATTTGAGTGTCTTGAGTTGGAATTTATGAACTCAAGAAAACAGATGATTTTTATGCCACAAAAACAGACTCACTGGAAATGTCAGTAGGCTGTGCATCCTTGTTAGGTTAAAATGCATCTTTTATTATACTTTTAGAATAAATAAGAGCTGAATGGTAGTGTAAGAATTGGCGCTCGCACCTCCCAGTGAGAAGGTCCTGGTTCAAATCCCAGCTGGGAACTTTTTGTAAGTGTGGCCCTGTTTGTTTCCTGTGGGCAAAAACAAGAAACTCAAAAAAATTATAATGGCAGAGGGATATAGGCAGTGAAAACAAGGGGATGCTGGGATATCAACAGAAGCTTACTTCTGTGAAACAACTCAGTGGTGAATTTCTGGCTGATCTTAAAATCAAGGATGCAGCATAGTCTTTGGGACGTGTCCAGTACTGGCACCCAAACTCGGTACTGATACCCCAACCCAGCACCGGACGCGATATTGGACTCACACTAGTGCCAGATGCGGTGCAAACTTTTGCTGGGTTGGGGTACTGGCGCACTCCAAGTCCCAGTACTGGACTAGTTTTGGTTCTGTTAAATGGGAACAGCTACCACGTCAAAAAAAGGAAACCTAAAATGTCCATTTTTGACATGGAGGAGTCCTTAACCAAACATCAATACGTAACAATTTGGGATTGAAAATATGTAGGACTATTAGCCCCTAAGTACATTTCTTTAGAAACACATGCTCATACTTTTATTGTATATATTTATTGGGACCAGTACTTCCACACCCATCCATTTTCATTTGTTTTCATTCGTTTTAAGGAGCATTTTCATGTCTCTCCCAAGAATCTTCCAATAAAACTGATCTGTCAAAAAAATTGATACTTATAAATACACAGAGACAGCGTTTTTTTCTAGAGTTCCACAGCCCTAGAACATAAATATAGACATATTGATGTGAAATTCAAAACAAGATTACACCAGCTACTGTTCCGGTTGCACCACCTGCATTCATTAAAGTCATGTTGAGGAGCAATACATCAAAACTCCACTTCTTAGACGGAGATTATCTGTAATCTTGTTTATCCCCCCTGATCCTGCTGGCGTTGGAAAGTTTCTGCACTTGTACCCTCTGAAACATCTATGCTGTGTGATTTTTAAACAGATTAGTTGTACTTTCATGGAGTGTATAACACAAATCTAATTTATCCATTGATGATGACAGAGCCATATGAAATTAGGGGATTCGTTTCCCAACTTCCCTCTGACAGATCGATTTGGTTGAATAAATCGATTCATCGATGAATTGTAGGTGTTGGTCTTTATATGTGTTTCCTCTTGTCTAAAGCAAGAACTTGTTGGACGAAGGAGAAAAACTCTTTTTTTTCCTTCTAACAAGATGTAAAACATGTCAACACGTGTGCCCGCATGAACGATTCCTGCCACATGCCCCGCTGCTGGTGTCAATGCTGTGTTCCTCCTGTAATCTTGATAATCGATTCCATCGTTCTCTGCCTGTTGTGCGTTCTCATATGTTCAGCGAAGGAGGAACCCCGACCACGACTGAAAGCGTTTCTGCCCACCGACTGAGAGGCAAATCGGAGCAGCAGCCATCCTTAATCATAAGCCTAAGGGGACCCTTTTGCCTATTACTTTTCTAGACAATGCCCGGTGATAGGGCGATAGTTATTTTAGGCAAAAGCAATAAGCGCTGGCCTCGTTTGGAACAGTATGCATTCACAGTGGCAGTTTGAAAAGGTCCTGCTCTGAATGTCAACAGGCAATAAAGAAACACATCAGGGGTCTAGTTTGCATTGAAGCAGTATCATCTGTTTCCACGTAGTCCTGCAGAAGTACAAAGTGGCACATATGGAAACTATCATTTCTGAAAGAGCTGAGTTTTTCCCTCTTTTGTCATTTCTAGTTGACCACACAAGGTCAATTCAGCTCAAAGTGGGGAAAATAAGAATACACTTCCTATATCGCAAGTCTAATATTGTGACCCTGGGTGGGATGCATCACCTGCGGTGACAAAATTGGATTTATACGTCAGCTATTTATTAATCAGCCTGACCGTTCTACTAATTTCCGGGCAAAGCGGCTGGACTCCGGGCTTGTTTGTGACGGATGAGTACATTTAAATCAAAGCAGGATGCAATCAGCCACGCGGGGGTTTTTGAGATGTGTCGAGGGGATTTAATGCTTAATTATTTAAAGGAGGCTGCATAAAAGGTGAAATTAAAGCACTCAGCAGCAAAGGTTACTCAGAGCAGGCAAATATTCAAATTTCTCCCACAAGTTAACCCTTAACATACTTTTTTTTGCACCAAATTAGTACTTATGCCACCAAATATTAAACGGATTTTATTTTTAGTCTTGCAACTAAAGCAAAATCATTCTGACAGAGTCAAGACGTCCACATTTAAAAGACTGTATAGAGAGTGAGGTAAAAAGGTTGAGCTGTTGAGTTTAATATAGATCATACAGGAAGGGGGGGAGGGGTGCAAAACTATCACTATGCATTGCAGTGGGCTGTTTCCGTTTGCTTATCGCGCAAGATTGTTAAAAAGTTGTCCACTCAGCAATCTTTTGCGGTGTACAAAAGGCAGATAAATAAAAACTGTCAAATCATTTAAGCCGACTGTGTTTCAGGATGTCATCAAGTTCAGGCACAGACAAAAAATAAATAAATAAGTGCTGGAGGACCGCATTTCAAATGTGAGCCACAGTGCCACCTATGGAAAATGTTAAAAACTCACACTTGTTTGAAGTTTTTTTGTGTGTTTTTGATAGAAAAGAAGGTACTTTTCTACTTTTTATTGCATTTGTATTCATATTTTTAATTTAAAAACTAGTTCTTACAGTATGTGGGTGATAACTAATAATGTCACCACTGTCAAAATTTGGCTAAAAGTAGCTTTCTCCAAAAGTATATACTGTATTTAGCAAACAGATACAAGCATTTATGAGTCTTTTCGTATGTACTGTTCACTTCAAAATGCAATTAAAACCAAATAAATTCAATTTTTTTTTAGAGGTTTTTTTTCTATTTTTGGGGGGAGTTGTCATTAAAGCTTTAGATGAAGTCCATTTTTCGCCTGCAGTCGGACATTTTTCCTGTTCCAGGACACCTGATTCAGCTCATCAGCTCATCAATGAGCTCTGCAGAGGCCAGATAATGTAGGTCATTTATTTCAGGTACACTGTAGCAGGAGAAACATGTCTAAGGATCTGTGAGGCCTGAAAACAGGAGCAAAGAAACCGCGCAGCAGTAGCTGATTTGTGCTTTTGTGTGGTGTGGACATAACAATGTGATGTCATGATGCAAGTTATGATGCACACAGAGACGGAAAGATATCCAAATGGAGGTTTGAACTTAATCTGACCTCCAAGATTTTAATCAATTAATTACTTTTCTTGGCAGCCTGAGGTATAAGACGTGTGAAATGTATGTTCCCCACAGGCACAAGCAGGAAAAAAACAAAACAAAACAGAAAAAGTGCCATTTTGTTGTGGTGAGTTTGTGAAGAATTGAGAGCAATCATAGACTCAGGAGAGATTGTAATCCCTTTGGATGTCAGTGCAATGGTAGTAATAACCTTTTTACTAATTGCTTCATTAGCATTACTGCGACTTTCTGCCACAACTGTGTAATGTTGTTTCTTAAAGTCCCTAGTTAACGCTGTGTTTCTGCTGAGTCGACAGATTTGCGAACCGTTAAAGGAGCATTTCATCGCTGAGTTGAGAACAGTGTTGCGGCTTCACACAAACAGGAATATTCACACACACGCAAACATGCCTCAGCTGCTATTCCTCTGGGAATTCCTCACTGACTTCCATGGATTTGTAGTCTCCAACTCAGATGTGGAAAATAAGGCTCCAAAGGATACATAAGAGTTCTGGAGAGCGCACATCTGATTCCCAACACAGAAAAAAACATGCAAGAATTCTTTCACCTAGTGACCTCAGATGCCACACCACACCCAGTCCATCTTAAAATAAATAAATAATCAAATTGTGATTAAAGAATAGTTTAGCTTTTTGTTTAGCAGTGAATGGATTCAGCGACAGTTAATGAGCACTTTTACAACTGCACAGCAAATTGAATTCTTACAAGCATTAATCTTTAAAATATTGTAATAGATGCATTTTTTACACTTACAAAATCTGAATGTTTCTATTTGTTGAGGGGAAAAAACTAAGTCAGAACAACTCTGAGTTGTAAAAGTAGCAATCCGACTTTAGATGATAATCTTGTGTAGATTTTCATTACGAAACAAAAAAAAAGTCAAATTTCAGAGAATGATTGGATTGACAAAACCTTAAAACTTTTTAGTTCAAATGGTACTTTTAATCTTTTAGATGGACTACAGTGACTTTTCTGTTGTTGATGTCCAATCTCCTGTTAAAAGTTATGTTGAATAGTTTTCAAAGAATTTAATCAAGACTGAAATTTATTAAATTTAGAGACAGAAAATGATAGAAGTGCAACACTAAAGTATTTTAGAGTAAATCTACAAACTCTAACATTTTATTTTAACAAAATGACATTTATCCAAAATTAAATGCTTGATATCAGATACATTCAGAAATTAATCATATTCAAATCTAAACTGATGAGTTTTATCATAATGCGTCATTGAAGTAGACTTCCTCAATTTAATTTTTGAGTCACTGGCTTCAGTTTCCTGAAAATATTTTTTGACACCTAAAAGAGTAATGAAGTTCATCAGAATATAGAATATTTTTAAAATGTTGTAAGATTAGTCCCGTTCATCTCTTCTATCCTATAGCAAAAGAGAAATTGTCAAATCATGTGTTTGATCTGATCTCTACCCATTAACTTTGTTTCTAAATGCAAAATACACAGGTGAATGTATATGTTATGAATAACTAAACTAAATAAAAAGACAATCATTTATTTACAACCACTGCAAACACTTGAATATGCAGGAAATACAGACTATATATGACTATAAATATGAAAACTTTACAAAAACTGATAATAAATTAACTTTTTTCTGATGATAAAAAAATTTGTTTCTTTGTAAAAACTACTTAAAGTACATTTTTATTGTTAAAACGCAATGCATTATGGTATATAGTCATTCATTTCGTGAGCATCAATAAACACTGATTTTTTTTGCAAAGACTTCTGGGAAATTTCTTGAACCCTCAATTTTAGCCGAACGTGAATTCATTCCCTACCCCTACCACTCTCCCAACTGCTCCAATTATAGGTCATATGGAGCTGTAGAGGTGCTCGAATCTGTTTTTTTAAAGTGGAGCCGTGGGGACTTGACACTTGATATCCCTATGCTGGGAGGGTGATCAGTGTCGCACTTTTGACACGGAAGAGCAATGTTTGTTTTTTTTTTTACGTGGGTGAGCTCTGAAGTAGAGAATTTTACACTTCTATGTTAGTAATGATTTAGTTTTAGCATGACTTTTCAAAGTATTAAAATCAATGCTGTTATGTATTTTCAAGCGCTGCAGCTACGTGTTAACGTACATGACTGGCGACTATTGATGACGTCATTGAGTGGTAGTAACACCCCGATTTGAGACACTATTTTTTTCATATCTCTCTGCTTGGAGGGCTACATGTGGGGGTAGGGAATTAATTCTGTTTTGGACAGCTCTACAAAATGGCAAAAACACTATATGGTAGTGATGGAATTTGAACACAACTGTTTTTCAACATGTTTTACAAAAATCAAGGCAGATTTACTACCCAGTAAGCAACAGCCTGCTAGACACCCAATTTCCATCTCAGACACCAAGTCCATTAAAAGCAGCAACACATAAATATTACAGATGGTCATCTGTTAGCACGGTTGTATGGCTAGCAAGAACAACCATGCATCATGAGACATGCATTGCGATACGTATCGTACCGCCAGACTTTTGTCAATATACAATCCAAATATCTGGCCTTAAAAGGGTTTCGAGTTCCGGGTCAATCTCAGTAGTAATGTGTCAGCATTTACCACCATCTTAAAACTCAATTTATTGTTAAAAGATTGCGAAAGTGAACCGACTGTGGCCCAGAATAAAAGCCTAGTGACCAGTAGAATCCAAGACTATGAAAAGTACTTGAAGAGTTGGTTGAGAGAGTGACATCAAGATTAGGGAGCGTAATGAATGAATGTCCGAGCTAACTGAAAAAAACTCAGAATGAACAACAAAGTTTGTGCCAATATAATTCTCTGAGTTTAGTCTATTTTCACTTGACAGTGTCTAGCTTAATTCAGTAGCTGACAATACCAGCACCAGTGTGCTGCACCATTCCCTGTTTGTTTTTCCATTTTGCTGCATTTATATCTGTGTTTATCCTCAATAGCTGCCGCTAAATATTGTAGCCTTTGATTATTCTTCAATGCAAATTTCCCCCCTGAAAACCTAGCTTTAAATCCTGATAGAATGTCCTGAAGAAAAGCTGCCTGGAACACAATAAACATGATGGATCCTCATCTGTCCGTCTATTCAAATTCTGGGGAGATGGAAGGACATCATTTGTTGCTCACAACAAAAAAATCATTCTGCCTGCCTCCATCTCTCCCATTTGTCTTTCTAAGACACTCTCTTTCTCTCTGTACCTTCCCGTCTCATCCACTGACCTTGTGTCACCTAAGCAACTGCTTTTGCACATCCTAGAGCCTCTTCACGCTTTTTATTTTCATCTACAACCTGCTCTCTCTCTTTTTTCAGCTGCAGAAACTCATCACCGTGACTGTTCAGATGGGTTTAAACCAAAGCCACCACCTTTCCAACAACAACAACTCTGTTTGAGCCAGTATACTGGCCTCCATTTTTTTTCCTGCAAAAACCTTAAAGCCACACTGTTTAAGCATTATGATACCCTGAGCTACTTTCTAATAAAACACTATTCATACATCCCATCATATTCTCTACGTTTTATTGTAGGGAGATCATTGACTGTTAAAGCATCACATTAAGACAAACTGCAGTCTTTTCCATTGGTTGACAAATTTTCAAATGGCCTTCTATGAATCTGTTTTTAGACAGAGCCAATGTGGATCACATTTGTAGTCAACCAATCAGAGGAGACCCTGCATCACTGGGGCATCACCTGAAACAGCCTAAATGATAGAAGCAAGAGAGTTAATAAAGAATCAGATTACTTTCTAAATAATTTATGTTTTTTGCAAACATATGCTGTCAAAACTATAGACCTAAATTAGATAGAACCTTGAGTGGATGTGTTACGGATTAATGTCTTAAGTGCACACACCCCAGTCTGTATGTCTTGTGTATTGGTAAATCTATGGAGCTGTCTGTGGTGCTGAAGCAGCAGATAGATCTGCAATTGTGTTCTTTTCTCAGTTCAGTACCTCTGTCAGTTTCCACTATACCTTTCAAGCAGTTATCTGAAACAAAACAGAACTCAATTTCATATCACTGGATATTGGCGTTTTTACAGCTACTTCATGCTGAAATGTCAGATTCTATAAACACGGTGGCAGATATAGTGAATGAACCCTTTTAAAAAAAAGTAAGAAAATCATTAAACAATGCCTCTCAGAAACAGAGTTATCTTTTTAAGTTACATTTTGTTTAATTATTATTAGTGCATCAACAAATTCAGAAGATGTGATGGCTGTTAGCTGTCCACACTCACTCCCATATTTAGCAACTGACTAAAGGGTGAGAGATGGATAAATATGGTTTAAACTCAAGTTCTTCCTAAATCTTTAAATATTTGGTAGATTTATTTTACTTGTGCTAATTTAAAACTCTACCAACAAAAAAGGTCAAATTCAAAGATAGGAAATTTTTTAGATAGTCCACAGTTAGGATTCTGTGGTTTAGTTTGGTTTTATGCTCTAGATCATGTCTTTGGTTACCTTTCGTCAGTCATATCAGTATCAGGTTTATAATCCAAAGCTGTCTTAAATTCTATTGTCTTGAACCCATTTAAATGTCTGTTTTTCAGTTTTAGTTTTTTACCTTTAGCAGCCCGGGCATTTCTTTCATCACAGACAGAATGATGATGACTAATGGGTTCATTTTGTGGTGAAATTCGGTCAAGAAATGGAAACAATACCACCATGAACATTTCAGGATTTAATGGAATTGTTATGTTTCTTTTCTCTTCTAACCATCATCAATCTCTCTATCAAAAATCCTCTTCACTTTCATGCAGATCATTTTCCTGTAGCCACTTGTACATTACCATCTTTACTCGATAATCCATGTTCAAACCAGTTATTCTAATTTGTCACTTACTTTTCCACCAAGAAATAGTCTGCTGCCTTTCCAATACCACCCATCTGCCTGCGCCATTGTTGGATACGTTAAGGATTAATCCCAATGTGTCAAGCAGATTCCTCACCAGAATACTTTTTGGTGTATGCCACCGCACAAAGTTTAAATGGCAAACCGAATGAGCATTTCTTGGCCAACACCACACTGGTTCACAACAGACACACCACAGACAGCCGGCTCCTGTTTCAGCTAATGAAGCTAGCTGATCATCGCTAGCTTTGCAGAGAAAAGTGTTAGTGTTATTCTGGGGTGGGGCTGGCAGCGCAGATTCTTCCTAGTGGGGATGTTTTCACTGGTCACGCTGTGAGGACTCACTTGTTTTTGTGGGTATGGGAGGGACTTCTTCTAAGAGTACAGGATTTGAAAGGGTTACTCAGAAAAGCATTAATAAATCAAATATGATAATGCTGTTTTTAGCCAAAATCAGAAAACCTGTATTGTTTTCTAGGATCGTTGGTTTGGAGCAAACCTTCCCCCATTTCCCATCATCCCTTTATTTACACGCTTTCGCTAGTTTACAGCCCCTTACAACCCCAATCTAACATTAGGTGCAACATAAAATGATAAGAAATATTGGAGCGCACCAGCTGTATAGTTTGAGCCTGATCCCAGATCAGACGATGAAAATGAAGACGTACATGGATCTACATTACATCGCGGCCACAAGCTTTTCCAATAGCATTTCATTGTCTGCTCCCGATTTACAAGAATTTGAATAAAAAATTCATTAGAAATGCAACTTAAGCTTAATTTTCTCAATGTATGTCCTCCATCAAGAGCTACAAGAAGCTGTTTTAAAAACCAATAACACAATTTTCACTGGATTGGATGCATAAAACTGATAAATAAAATTAGTTAGAGTAAAATAGATAATTTACTTTGTTGTCGGATTATTGTGCTTCCATGCTCACCGTGACCCTTGATTTATCACAACTGTCAAGACATGTTGTTACATTTCTTGTTTCTGTCAAACAACAAGAGGATCGGAGGCCTAAGTGAATAAACACCCTATGCTTTCCTCCAGAGATACCAAGCGATTTCAATCCAAATGCAACGCGACTCTGTTTCAATTCAGTGCCTGTGACGTGTCTTGAAAAGCAAGGAGGGGTTCTACTCAACCTGTAATCTGCCCAACGCAGATGGAGGGGCACTTTCAGACAATTTACGATGAACAGACAACAAGCTGTGCTGTTTGCTAAAATAAAGCACAGGGAGCCAAAAGGTGCACCAAAAGGACAAGGAAAACTGGCAAACTCCAGAAATAAAACACAACTTTTTGTTGTTAAATAAATAGGTTCATCAACAGCACCCTCCTAACATGATTGGATTTGAAAACAGCATCCCTGAGAGGCTAAGTCATCCAGAAGTAAAGTTGAGGATGGGGTTCACTCCCACGGTAGGCTGTGTGCTCCAACTTTCTGTAATAATGCTGCCATCTGTGTGGGGAAGCGCTTGAATTAACATGTACTGGTCCAGCTGGACTGTTTTATTAAGGAAAGATGCCCAAGGCTCGTTTTGTATCAAGCTGATCTCCCTTTTCAACATTCACAGACACAGTGTTGCCCAGCAGAGTTGAGAGAGGCCAACGTTGCGAGCATCAGACGAACCTTTAGAAAAAATTCTCTGATGTTTGCAGCCTGCGAGGTGAACATGCAGAGAGAGAAAAACAGATAAGACCTTAGCGGATAAAACTGTTTGAGATGCCACTTCACACAGTTTAAGGGTTACCAAACTTTACTCTGATATTCTTGAACAGCAGTATTTGTTTTTGTGTGGGTTTCTCTCTTCTCTTCCCGTATTACACAATTTAGTGTTGAAGTTTTACTTGTTGGTGAACTCACACTTACCCCTGTGCTTTGATTCTTTTTCTTCTAGTTTTCTGTTTGGGGTGAGATGCACAGAAAAACAGATACATGGAAGCAGTGAACAAACAGAAAGATTGTGGTTTTAAACTGTTTTGATGATATTACACCCCCAGTGAGAATCATACAAGCATACATGAAAAAAAAACAAACTCCAACCCTGCAAAAAGGAAAGTTTTTAAGAAAAATTGTCTTGTTCTATTGCTTCCATAAAAAATAAACTAGGACTGTGTATCGATTATAATTTCCAGAAACGATTTGATTCACCAGAGCATGAATTGATTAGATTCTGATTTTTTCTGATTCTTTCGATTCTTCAATTCACATTTATACACATTTGTTTAGATATAAAGTAATAATCTACCATATGTTTTGAATATATGTTAACCTGATACAGTTCACATTAGTGAAGGAGAAGTTCTTACAAAAATGTTCAGATCATTAACATTGTTCTGCTTCTCTGGAGCGTTTGGCCACTAGGTGGCAATGGTGCTTAAGCATTACAGCTTATTCCAAAGAAAAAGACAGTATGAGGGGGAAAAAACGATTTTTTAGTCACTTTCAGAAATATTTCCTTAAGAGTTTGGAAAATTTATACCTGTGAGTTCATTAAGATGTTAATTTAGTTAGAAATGTTTTTTTAGGTCAACCGACTATTGGAAATTCCATTAAACATTAGTATCAAGCTAGCTGACTTTAGTTTTATGTGATGAATTGATTTATATTTCTTATGAATCGATTATTGATCTATTAAGCTTAAATCGATTCAAATCAATTAATCGATTTTATTAACCCAGCCCTAATCAGAACTTCAGTTTATGCAGCCCATCTTCCTTCCTTCTAACTTCTCATTTTGATTATCACATATTCTCCATAACGCAGTTGTTTGTCAAAACTTTAATCAACCAAAAAAAAAAAGACGACAAAACATGTTGTGTTTTAGACTCCTGTTCTGAGTTTCTGTGACTACCAGGATCATATTTAGTCCTCATGGGGTCCAGATGACCCAAGCCTTACATTGACGTATTTTCTATCCCATGACAAATGTGGATGAAGGTGGACACTATTTCATGTCTGCCACAGATACCAGTGAAAATTGAAAATCATTGAAAAAAAAAAGTTCACCACGCTGTCTTGGGGGGTCCAGATGACCCCACTCCCAACGTCAACCAAGGACAGCACAAGGTTTACAGCCCTGCATACCCACTCCTGTCATCTTTTTATATATTGTAAAATAATCCCCAGTGGTTTTTAAATTGTGATTATGCAGTTTTACTTTTAGTGAATTAGAAATTCCGGTCTGAGTTGTGGGCGGGACCATTGATCCGTCTGTTTTCAATCTCAAGCTAACATTACCACTGCAACACAAACAGTGAGTATCCAGCTGTACAGTTTTGAGCCAGATTTCAACAAAAAACAGAAGATGCACATGGATCGGTTGAAGTTTCTACGTCACAGCTACAAGCATTTTCCAAAAGCGCTTTTTTCACCTGCTTCTGATTCACAATTATTTTAAAATCTCAGAAATGCAATTTTAGGTTTAATTTTTTTACATGTCCTCCATAATGAGAAACATGTCACAAGAACATGTTAAGAACACCATTGTCAAATTTAATTATTGCAAAAGCGTGATGTCAAACCTACATAAACATTCTATCTAAAACCTCCATCCATCCAGGTCTGAAGCTTGTTGCTGCACAGTCTATCTTAGATCATGTCTGAACCATACAGCAAAAAGAACAAACCGAAATTTGCAGCTCTGTGATACAACAATACAATCTTCTGACAAGTTTTGCAGCACAGCTCCTGGACCCCTAGTATTATATAGTAGTATTATACCCCCTGGTATTAGACCCCTAGTATAGCCCCCTGGAACTAATACCCGATTTTAAAAACCCCAGATCAGATCCATCTAACTTCATTAATCTATAAATTTTTAGGTGTAGCAAATTTCAGCATTATGCTAGCTGTTAATTCAAAATTGAATGTTTTAAAATTTCTTTAGGACATTTTTGAGTTTATCTAATATTTTAGCACTATTAGCTGTTCCTGATTTTTTTTTTTGTTAAGTTGGCATTTAGCTAATATTTTGGCAAGCTTTCAGCTTCAGTGTTTTCAGCTATCAGCTTGAAAATCTTCTGTATTCACATTTAGCTTACAGCATTCACACTGGCATAATCGAAGGTATTGCAGTATATCTAGTTATTACATTATTTTACTATATTATTATTATTATTAAGAAAAAAAGTAAAAAACTGACATATTCTAAACTGTCATGATCCTCTATTTCGTGTAGATGCTCCATAAGAAAAAAAAAAACAAAAAACATTTTTTTACAAGTTACTTTGGATAAAGCATCTAAAAAAATTACTTCATGTAAATGTTAGAAGGTTGGGATAAAAACTGTTCTGATGGTTTGACTAAAAAAACACAACTGAAGAAAAAACTGTTCTCGAATATCCTTGACAATGTGAAGTGATGCATCTTTTATAATAAGCGCAGAGTGCTGTTTTGTTTTGAACCCAAACCTATTGAAAATTTAAAATGTGATACTAAAAACCTTGTTCTGTCACATCTGCTCCTTGAAAAATCGAGTTCAGTCGTCTATTTTAAAGTAAATCTCAAAGAGACTCGATATGTAATTTTGTTTCCTCTGTTTTACAGGAAGCTCGGGCCTTTTTCATTTTTATCCTGTTTGTTTCCAACAATTTTAAGATGCTTTAATCAATGGAGGAAATGAGCCTCCATTAAGCACTGGCCGGGTTCGGCTGCATCCTTCTCCTGCTGGCTTTTGCAGCAGACGTTCAAAAGTCACGTGCCAGAAACAAATGCATGCAGCACTTTCAACAGCGCCGTCTTACATCATCGCCTAATGACACAGCATTTAACATTTAATAGCGTCATTACTTCACACAAATGAGACCAGCATACATATACAGTAAGCATAGCTCCTGTCTGGCCCCGGGTATTGTTATTTCTCAAAGCCAAGCCACATTTCCCCAAATTCCCATACGCGGTTATAAATTAGCTCCCTGCCACGTTTGCCTTCCCTGGAGCCAGCGCTCCTATGTTTGTCTCTCTTTTCATTGTTTTCTTTGCAAAAAGACAAATGTGTTGACAGGCTGTTTTTAATCTACATTTTGCTTACAGCACCATTTAATGCCACGATTTGTAAAAGCTTTGCTTCTCCTCACATTTCGCTATTGGGGGCAATAAACAAATGAAAGCTAAGCAAACAAAGAGGGATAAAAGGATGCAAAACAGCTAAACCAAAGCGGACAGATTTTAAAATGAAACACTTGATTTTTTTAACTCGTAATTGTGTCCACATTATCAGGGTTAAAATTTGACTGAAGATAGGATCAGACTCTATGTGCAGTATTTCTGCTGGTTTTTTTCATGTTTTTGGACATTATTCTCAAACTTCTTCTCATGTGAGATCATGTGACACGTTCTACTAAAAGATTGCTTTAAACTCCCTGATGCCTCTATCGATGCATATATCCACCAAAAATCACTTCTGGTTTAAGCATTTATATTAATTTAGCAAAACAAAGAAGTGATTTTTTTTATAACTGAAAATATTTTTTGTGTTTTCAAGTGATAAATCAAACTCTACTTGACTTTAGCTAATAACTATATTTAATTACTCTAATGTGACATAAGTGTGCATTTAATCATCTCTAAAATATCTCAAGGATTAAAGATTTGATGTCTAAGCAGGACCTGGAGAAACTAGTGCATGCTTTCATCTTTAGTCGACTTGAATTACTGTAACAGTGTTTTTTACAGGACCACCAAAAAAAATCCATCAGGAAACTGCAGCTTATTCAGAACTCTGCTGCTCGGGTTTCACAAGGACCAAGAAAGTAGACCACATCAGTCCAGTTCTGAGGTCTTTACACTGGTTACCTGTCTCTCAGAGGATAGACTTTAAAGTTCTGTTACTGGTTTATAAAGCTTTGAATGGTTTAGCACCAAAATACATGACTGACCTCCTGACCCAGTATGTACCAGCCAGACCTCTCCGATCATCAGGATCCGGTCTTTTATCAGTTCCTAGAGTCAGAACTAAACATGGAGAAGCTGCATTCAGCTTCTATGCACCACAGATCTGGAACAGACTTCCAGAAAACCTTAGATCTGCTGAAACACTCAGTGTATTTAAATCCAGGTTAAAGACTCACCTGTTCTCAGTTGCATTTGATTAATATGTATTCAAAAGTTTACGTCCGCACTTTTTATCTATGCTTGTTTTAAATTAAAATCTTTTTACTTTCTTTTAATTTTATTTTAATGATTTGAATAATGAATGACATTTTTACTATTTCTTTTGATTGTTTCTTTTAATGTTTTATGTAAAGCACTTTGAATTGTCTCTGTACATGAAATGTGCTATACAAATAAACTTGCCTTGCCTTGCCTTTTATACATAAATGCAAAGATCTTTATTTATAAATATGAGATATTATTCTTTTCTTCTTAAATTTATGTTCATTTTTCTTTGTTTTTTTAATCAGTGCAATTCATTATTTCTGTATATCTGTGTGATTTTGTTGTATTGTCTACAATCAATGCTTGAAATAAACTAATGGATTACTCAAGCAAGCAAAATGGTAAAAGGCGTATACTTATATAACACTTTCCTGCCTTCCTTGAAGGCCCATAGGGCTTTACAGTCACACACATTCGCACACTGATGACTCTGCTGCCAAACACTAGCGCTAACCTTCCACTAAAGGGTAATGTGAGGTGCAAGGGCATTTCAACACATGGGCAGGCAAGGCAAGAATCAAACCCAAAATGTTCCGATCAGGAGTTGACCGCACTACCGCGGCACCACGGACAAACACACAAGAAAGGAAGCATCAAGGTGTTAAAAAAAAGCCTACCCTTTTAACCTGGCAACTACTTCAATACATTTTCTAATTCAGCAATATTTCTATTATCATTTTGTAAGTTTTGTTTTCAAAACAGATTAAGGTTTAATTTTATTTTCTTATTAAATTTCTCATAAATCTCTCAATGTTATGGTTGTGTTGTTTGATGATTGTTCATGTTACACTTTATTCTTATTGAGTATTGTATTGTACTTTCATTTTTGTGTTACTTTAGCTTATTTAAAACTTCTGTTTCCTCTTCAACCTGACAGTACATTGATGTTTTTTATGATTATTTTATGTGACACTTATTCTACATTTTTCATGTTGTGTCTGGGTCATTTCTTTAACCCAATTCTTGGGTTATCCAAATCGGGATGTATTTTTGGGTTACTTTTTGAAGCAATACTCATTTTTGGGCATCACAGTGGTTTCATTTTATCCTGAATTGTGTTTTAGTTATTTTTTCAGAGTTAAAATAAGCTAAAAAAAAAAAAAGGTTAGTCCCTTTTTTAACCTTAGAGTTGGGTGAAAAACACATCAGGCTATTTTTATCAATGGATTTTTTTAGCATTTGTGGATCATAATCTTGTATTTCTTGTTTCTTATCAAGTCCTTAAAGATACAACGTCAAATTAAAAATGCTTTATAACAAATAAGTTGCTTTAAATATACAAGTTGATTTGCTCTAATGCAAAATTAACAAACAATAATATGACATTTCTTTTTAAATACCTTTATTAACCACTTTAGTCTCTTCAGCAGTTTTTTTCTTTTTTTTTCTAGTTTGGAGTATTTTTTTTTTTTTTCTAATTATCAAAATATGATTTCTTTTTTTAAAAAAAAAAGCAGTACTTATGACAAAGCAAAAAATAAATAAATACATAATAAATCAAATTAAATACCCGAACTTGAAGGAATAATCCCTTGATAACATTATCAAACAAACTGTGTCCAGACAGAAAGTAATTTTGCCCGTCAATGTAAATGTCGGAATATAATGAACGTGTTGTAAACCTCCACCGACACGACTGGATTCAACCTGTCACAGGAAAGGCGTTCATGCAGCTTGAGCGCATTTGTGGGGCACACAACCCGCCGGTGCAACACTTGATTCTGTCTGAAAAGATGCGGTTTGTCCTCATCAGATGTTGATTTTCACAAAATAACGTTCCACTCATCTTTGTGGAAATGTCATTTTTCTGCAATCTGAAGCAACAAGAGATTATATGAAGCATGTAACAGGTTTTACTTCATTATTTTAATAAAATAAAAATGTATTAATTAAATGGAATAAGTAAATAAATTTGCATTATTTTTAAATGATTGCATATAGAGAAGTTTAGTTTAAAAAAAAACTTAAAGATGGCTGATAATAATGTTAAAGCAGCACGAAAAAAATGTAAACATGATTAGTTTATATTCAAGTGAAAGAAGTATTTCAGACATTACTTTAAATCAAAAATTGTAGTTTTTTTAATTAACAATACCCCCGGCCTCAGTCAGGAGCCATGCTTACTGCATATGTACTGTATGTTGGTCTCATTTGTGTGAAGTAATTATTCCTTCAAAACAGTAAGTTACAGGTTAGTTATCTGTACAAGAAGTGAACTTAACTTGATTAAGTTACTGTTTAAGTTGGTTATAACTACACCTGCACAATAAATCACAAATATATTGTCATAACGATATCAGCCTGTATTGTAAATTGCGATAAATGATTAACTTAAATGTCTACACGTTAAAAAAATCTTATGGTAGCTTGAAATATTTAACAAAGCAATTGAACCCCTTTATGTATTTGACCGGATTAACTTGTTCAAGTAATTGACTAATCGAAAAAAAGCCCTTTATTTTAACGCCTGCCTCCCATGTAGATGGTCATTTGGAAGTTATGAGGAATTTTATTTAAACAAAATGATTGCAGTAAAATGGAGAAGATGTATTACTTGATTTTTGTTTTATGATTTTTTTATGCATTGCAATTATATCATCATTGCGATATTGATCACTAATATAATGCATCACAATTTTTCCTCATATCGTGCAGCTCTAGTTGTGACTTACTTGGCAAAGTGTCTCTTGAAACCAGACTTTATAAACTTTCATAATAAAGTTGAAAAAAAAAAGTGCAACAAAACTTTCAAATTTCCATAATTTCTTTATTGCATTAAAGACCAGCTCGATAAATCAACATCCAGACAAAGGAAGAAAATGAAAAAAAAAATCCTTTTGTTCAAAATGGTAGAAAATCTGAAGCAAACAGCAGACAGACGCCTCTCTGCTGACTAGCAATCCGATGAACTGCCTTGCGAGGGTGGAGCCGACACCGTGGGTCCATTCAGGTTCACTGTCCAGGAGCTGACAGACTTTTGTTCATGAACTGCCTCTTGACGAAGCACACCCACCACTGCAATTAAGAAATCTGTTAGAGAACGCCTTCTAAGAGTAAAGTGACATTTTCAAACAGATAACAAGTGATGGAAAGAAGAAATGTACACACAGCTAAAGAAAACACACTTTCTCCCTTTTATCCAACAAGGTGTAATTAACTACTTCTGTAGAGGATACAGATGATTGACGTAAGGTTTTACTGCTAGAGCAGACCTTATCCCTGAAGAAACACAAAGAGATGGAGAGAAAAGAGTCTGACCTTGCTGGGTTTGTCAGTCTGGGGGTCGAACACACGATCACATAGCCTCAGACCGGTTTCCTGGCGGATCTGCTGCAGGTACGCCCTCATGGTCTCTAAAACACAACAAATGTCCAAAGACTTTATTGAATGTTTAGACAAAAAAGCACAATTGTGCAGCTGCTTACTTCCTGAAAGTTTCTGTTGCACCCTGTGTTGAAACAAAGACTCTTTTTATCTAAACTGTCACAGCATCTGTTGGTTTAAAAAGTTTCTCTGTAATTGAACACTCTGCTCTCTTTCAGTTTACTCTACTTGTGTTTAAAGACCCACTAATGAAAAATGTGTTTTTTGAACAAAAAAAAAATCAATTTGAAGAATAACTTATTTGTGATGTAGAAAATAAACTGGGCAGGCCACCAGCTCCCTGCTTGAGTTTTCAGGAAAAAGAAAGGAAGCAGGGGCAGGGCTCTCTACACCTACGCTACCGCCTAAAAACTGCATTATTGTAACTAAAAAAAAAAAATTTTAAAAACTGGGAACACTTTATCAGAGTGGGTTTTTAATGGTGTCCCCCAAAGATCAATGCTTGAACCACTTCTGCTTTTTTTTTTTTTTTTAATAAATCAAAATGATATAAAAATTTATTTCTGATAACACTGTTGCACTGGCTCGTCACCAGAACAAACCGTTTAGCTTTGCTATTTGCAGAAATATAAGCAAAATCAAAAACTTCCATCTTTACTCTGAAAGAAACAAAACTTGAAAATCAACTGGAAAAGTTAATTAAATCATTCACATTCAATTGCTGTTAAAGAAATGATAAATTAATCCGGGCCTGATTGAGTAATATCTCCTGTGGGTGTCGCTGTTGTCATTTCACTGTTTTTCATAAGTGAATTTTGATTGGCTGATGTTGGACAGCCAGAAGGGAAAAAAAGTTTTTGGCCGCTGTGACGGGAAATGAAGTAAAATAAGTCAAATCCGTATCAGTTATGTAAATAATAAAAGCACAGATTAATTGCTAAAGTGATCGGAGAAAAAGACTTTCATGTTCTTCGTGGTACAGGGAAATGACCGCCCGCTTAGCGCGTCAAGCCAGGTTTATGTGGTGTCACACATCGCAGTAGCTCTAAGTGTTAGAATTAGATCATCATTTTCTAGATTTTTTTTAATGAAGCACAAACAGGTGACACCAGCGGACATAGTTTAAAGGTGAAACTTAAGTCATTGAAGAGCCAACAGTTGTTATAATAGTTTGATTGTGTCAACATAAACATGATTATTATTACCATTTTTTAAATAAATATTAGTGACTTTATTTAAAAAAAGTAACACCTACATAGAAATTGAATTTCTACCGACTGAATCCCATGTTAATGTTTTATCCTTAAAGTTTTGAATGGATGGATGGGGGCACCCAGGGTCATAGATAAACACAAACATTAATAAAACTGATCTTGTTCAAAAGTTAACTTTTTACAAAACCTTCATTTCTGTCCAGATAGCAGATAACTATTTTACAGAAGCACCAGGAAAGCAAATGCATTTAAGTCACACTTCATTTAACGACCTTTTCTTTTGTCTATTTTAGTTCCTGCTAAACTACATTAAGCACAAAGATCTGCTTAAAGAGTCGGATCGCACCTTCATCCGTCTTGTTCGCAGGTTTAGCGTACATGGCGTTGAGAGGGAAGCCGGGCTCTCCGGGGATTGGGAAGTTTGTGATTCCCAGAGTGTACATCTCCTTCTCTCCCTGCCTCTGGAACTACACTGTAAAGTGCAAAAATGACTAATTATCTTCTTAAGCAAAAACTGTCAAAATAAAACAGATTAAGTACATTTAATAATTCTACATATATTGCGAGGCAAACTGTAAGAGAATGAACTTCCGACTTACCTTTTGTAACTTCTTCAGGCATTCAGAAATGTACAGTGTAACGTAGATAAGCGTCCTGTCTGCCTCATTCTGAAAAAGAAACAACACGTTTTTACTTATTTAATTTGCTAAAGTCAGCTCTGAACAACAGAAAATAAATGGTTTTTATATCCTAAATGGAAAAAAAACCCAGAGAAGATTGCATTGCTGACAAAAGCAAGCTGGGACACGAGGAGAGGCAAAAAATGTGAAGCAGCTGCGAGATACAAGAGACAGGGAGAAGAAACTAAAGACAGACAGTGGAATCATGGTTTTTTTGGTGACTTTTAAATGCTTACAAAAAATGAAATGAGAAAAATGCAAGTTTTTAAAAAGAAAAGTATAATTCTTAAACTTTACTTTTTGCATAATTCAAAGCACTTTTAAAAAAAATAAAAGAAAAAACAGACTGGTAAACACCACAAATGCAAGTTGTTGTCTATTCCTTCCAATGAAATATTAGGATTTCGTACCTTGATTTCGTAGTTCTTAAAGAAAACGTTGGCCTTGAAGTAGTAAATAGCCTCATCGATTATATCAGACTCTACACCTGGAAGCAAACATGGATACATAAAAAAAACAAAACAATGTTTTGTATTTTTTCTAATTAATGGTTACTATCTTTTACTTTATTTAATATAAATAGCATTTACAGAACATGTAGACAAGTGCATAAAAAAAACAGAAACGATTAAATTTTAACACAAAAATTATAGCAAGTCACCAAATAGTACACAAAACAATAATTAAAAAAATAAATAAGAAAGAAAAAATATCTATCAAATAGGGGAAGTACAAATTTCGATTTGGGGGTATGGATACTTTGGAGGGTGTTATAAAATGGATCATATTCTACTCAAACTTTTAATTTCCAAGGGCAGAATGATGTCACTTCCTGTTTCCCGCAGCCCTTCTTTTATATGTTTGTTGCTAAAGCTGTATGATAATGACTAAACAGGCTAAAGTTTAAAAATTAGCACCTTTTTAATTTTTTAAAAATAATTTACCTGGTGAGGAGAAAAAATATATATAATATCTTATGTTGTTATAGGTTTTTAAACCACTAAAAATAGCGAATAACTACCAACTTAAGGACTGACATCAGACCATATAAGGAAGCAAAGCTGACACTTAAATGGGGAACTGAGCAGAAACTATCCACATGTAAAACTCTGAATAATAATCGTTTAAACAAGAGGACTTGTTATGGATGGTAACGCATATCTGGTAGTTTGGGTTTTGTATCTGCAGACGGAGTATTTTTACACTCGCACCAGCCTGTGTATTGGTAATAATGAAATTCTCACCGTCTCCCCTGGCTGGTCCTTTAAACTGCGTTTTGATGGGGAGCAGGGCCATGTTCCCGATCATCCTGGTGTTCTGCTCCATCAGGCTGGAGTGATATGCCTGAAATGGAACAGCTCGCTGTCATCTGAACAATTTCTGACTGATTCAGTAGCGCCTACATCCCTGTTATAAAGTCGCAAATACATCGCTTTCTATGTCTCCCCAAAACAGGCAATAAGTCGGAATAAAAGTAAAACTCACAAAGCAACAACAATCTTTTTTTCATTCGTAACGTGAAGCTTAAAATTTACTAAAATGCAAAAGAAGCTAGCAAGCTAAGCTAAAGAGTCGTTGCAAAGCTAGCGTTGACCGGCGTTTTAGGTATCTATTTCCGCTTTTGCCTAACAGTTTTGCACAAAAATAACTAATTAATACGTGTTTTAAAATACAAGTAAAATACAGAATTTACTAACCGGCATGTTGACTGAAATATATCAATCCAACTGCTCAGCAAGAGGAATGTCAGTACACCGAGACTCTACTTCCGGTTGTCGCACCCTTTCATTTACAGGAAGCGGCTGGCTGTCATGTGGCGTTGCAACCACGTGGAGGCGCTGACACCGTGGTTTGAGTAGACAAGGCCAGTCTTTTTTTTTTTTTTTTACAGTTTATTATTTAAAAAGGCAACAGGGTATGTGGTTTATTCATTTTATTAGAAAAATAAATAGCAGTATATATTTATTTAATAATAAATCTGAGTTTTCCAGTGCATCAAAATCAACGCACTAAAACAACACTAAATCATGAGGCTAAAGGAATTTCCAACATAAAAACAATCCTCAAATTCCTTTTTAAAATAAATCGTGCAGTCAAATGCAACCTTTTAGGTCAAACATCGTTCTCAACTTTGATCCATAAACATCTGGATTCCAGCTTCTTTTGGTCCCTCAGCTGCCAGACGTGTCTTGAAAGATCTCGTCATAATTTAGATTAGCTGGTTCTTCATCACCTTCCTGCAAAAGACAAAAAAATAAAACATTTAATGTCACATTGAAGATCAAAGTAATCGCCTTTTCTCAAGAGATGTTCTCACCTTTGGCTCCTTGACCTCCAGGTCCTCCCCATATTGAATGGAGAAGTCGATATGCTGCAGCACTATGTTGATACCCTCTTCATCTGTCCGGTCGAAGGGCAGAAACCTTACCATACTGTAGTCATCTATCTGGGTAATAAAGCCAAATATTTATATGTTGGATGAAAAAAATATCTAACAACGACACCAGATTAGGTCACAAAGCTACAATTCCACTAACGAGATCACAAATAGCTTTGGTCAGCTTCTTGAACTTGGTGCTTCTGATTGTGTGAGAGCTGTCCTCCATCATGGAGTACATGTCTGGGTCCAAATACCTTTAAAAAAAAACAAAAACAAAGATTTTATCAAGGAATGTCTACTTGATTCTGTGGGTGGATTTTAACTTGACATCCACAGCTTGGTAATAAATTAGTATTCAATGTTCTAATACAAAAAAATAATTTTAAAAAAGCAAAACTTAAATCAGAAAAAGTTGAAAATGTTTGTTTTATGTTTATTTCACAACAGATCCAAAAAGTACTTTAAAAAAAAAAACTAAATTCTAGTTAGTGAGTACTTCTAAACTGTTTATTATCTAAACTATGTCATTAATGGCAATGAAAATGATTATTATAAATACAATATGTTGCAGTTAGCTATGAGTTAGCCATGCATGACTGCATTTAAAAAAAAGTAAATAATCCAGTAAAATTTCATTTAATGTGTTACAATACCAATATGAACTGAATTTCTGAACTCTATAAATAGATCTTACTCCTTCTTGGGAAAAAAAAAAAAAAGTTTTTTGAATCAAAATGTCACCTTTGGCAAGGTTTGATGCATAAAAAATAGTTTCATGATCAAATTTATTTTGGAAAAGAAATATAAAAACTGGAAGACATTTAACTGAATGGTACTTAATTGGCAATTTAATAGTGAATAAAACTCTGTTTTTATACGTGATCCTCAGCTCATGCAGCACCTATAGCTTAAACCAGGGGTCGGCAACCTGAGGTTCAAGAACTCTTTTATTCCTTCATTGTTGCTTTCTGGCTTTGAAGAAAATCCTAACAAAAGTTAACTTGTCATTAACATTTTAACATGTCAAATAATTAAGCAAAATGATGCAAATATTGATGCACATAAAGCATTTATTCTCTTCTTTTGCTGCACAAAAGTCTCTATTTACCGTTCAGAGACAAAGTTCCTATAGAATAGAATGACATTTACATGTATAGATCTAAAAAAAAGAATGGATTCTACATTAATATTATGTTTATATTATTATTCAAAAAAGACAATAGGGCACCAAAGTCATAATTTTAGAAAACATCACGTTTGATGACGTTCTTGTTGTTTCAATTCTACATACTGTAGATCTACATCAGGTCTGTCTTATCTAATGCAGAGTGTATTTTCTTTTAAAATAAACTTCTCAAAATTAAAATTCTTATGAATAGAAAAAATACCACACTTTATATATATTTATCATTATATTTAATTGTTGTAAATATTTAAACTCTATTTATTCTTATAAATGAATGTCTTAATAGAGACAAACGCATAAATTAAGTTTATTTTTTCTAAACATTAAAGTGGGACTTTGCTGTTTTGTTCAGTAATAAACTGGACCAAATGGCGCTTTTAGTGCTAAATGTTGTAAGCTTTTTCAAAATGGATCTGGTTGATTTTGTTTTAAACTTTTATTAGGAATGATTGGAATAAACTTCAATTATTTTTACTTAAAGTTAGCAGAAATACCATGTCCACTAGTGTGTCTGTTAGTTGGAGGTTTAACATACTTTTCTATTTCCTTCTTGGCTTTGGGACTCAGCAGGTCCATCTTTGTCATGATGTTTACTTGTGGAATTTCAAGGGACACCATGGCGCTGAGGGCAGCCATGACTCCTGAGATAAACTGCAGGGAAACAAAGAGAAAAGCAGGTGCTGATCTGTTCAGATTAAACATACACGCAAAAAAATTACAACATAGAGAAAACGATAGATATACACACCTTAAAAGACTCCACCATGAACTGTGAGTCGACCAAAAACACTCCGCAAACCCGAAACTCCCACTGTTGGAGCTGCTCCACCAG
This sequence comes from Oryzias javanicus, assembly GCA_003999625.1. Classification (NCBI taxonomy): domain Eukaryota; kingdom Metazoa; phylum Chordata; class Actinopteri; order Beloniformes; family Adrianichthyidae; genus Oryzias; species Oryzias javanicus. The sequence goes on along the minus strand of CM012448.1, from coordinate 12,625,222 downwards.
CTGCCTCATCACAGGCAGGTGAGTGTACAGTTCAATCTGACCTGCAGAGAAATGCAAATCACATTCAGTACATAAGAACCCCGGATCCACAATCAGAACGCCTCAACTCCCTGGAGACACAGAGATTGGGCTTTTACCTGGGCAGTCAAACAATATGTAGTCGTCTTCCACGTGACCCAAGCTTTCCTCCAGCCAGTCGAAGTTGTTAGCAAAGTACTCCATGCAGAACACCAGGCCTCCGTTGGGGCCGAACCTGAGAGAGTCATCCTCCATGACATCGTCCACCTGGATGAGCTCCCGGATGTCTGAAAGCAACAGAAGATGTTTTAGATTCCTGTAAACTTATTTTAAAAGAAAGTCTAGATAGTCTAGCCAGTCTATGGACCTCAATCCAATAGAAAATCTGTGGAGGAAGTTGGCAGTCTGTGTTGCCTAAGCTAGAAATTTCCCCAAAACATCACAGCTGTTGAGAAGATCTATATGGAAGAATGGACCAAAATAGCAGCTACAGTGCAAACCTGCTGAAGACCAAATAAAAATGTTAGACCTTTATCAAACTGGGGTTAGTAAAGAGTGGAGTTTTATTAAACTTACAAAATCGAGAACTGACAAATACTTTTTTAAACCCACTGCATCACAGTGGTAAGCAGGAAAAAAAACAACAACATAGAAAACTAAGAGCAAAATTTCACAACTTGCATCAACAGAACCACTCTCTCCAAGATGGCTAAACTAAGTCAAGATTACTTCAGAAAAAAATCATTAATAATGATAACAAGTTTTTAGTTTACTAGTCTTTATCAAATGCTTTAGGTTTTCCTGTTAGAACACAAATGCTAAAAACATTGAACACATTTTATATGTGATTGCTGTACCACATGAGATATCAAGACTTTAACAAGGATTTATCACCTGCAGAAAGAAAATCTTGCTGCTTTAAGAGTCACAGATATGAGTTGGCTACCATGACAACATCCGTTATTTGCCCATGTTTGAAAGAGACAGCTCATTCAGGATATAAAAGACAAAACAATGTTAAATACGACCATACGAACCTGCCATCACAGGGTAATCAAAGTGTTCTGCTGCTGGATCCAGGTTGACCACCTGGACTGAGCGGTTCAGAGCCTCTACGTGCTGAGTCATGGTGGAGCAGTACGTACTCTGAAATAATAACAACAATTAGGATTATTGTCGATCAATAGCAAAACAATAGGAGAAACTAAAACCCGCTGGGACAAGGCGGCCTCATGTCCTGCTAGCTTAACAACAGACTAAAGCGCTTTACTTAGTCCCATAGTATTTTTTAAACAACATACCTTTCCGCTACCAGCTGGGCCCATCACCAACTGTGCATAGCGAGGCATTTTGTCTTCAAAAATGCAATGTGATAAAGGTCTTAAGTGTCTTTAACCACTAGCGCTAGCTTGTAATGCCAAACGCGCCGGTGTAATGATACGACTTCTTCTCCGATTAACTATTATCATCAAGCGCATTACTGCCACCTACTGCCCAAAAGCGGAAATGCAAGTCACAGTGAAAATGGCAGGAAAAAGATAACTTTCTTAGAAGATTGTGTATTGATGATTGAAAATTATAAACCATTACAGAGACAAAAATCATTTGTGAAACCAAACAATGTTGGTTTTCAATCATATAATCAAAACTGCTAAAAATAAGTTTAAATATTTTATACACACACATTTGTTGACTACGACGGAGTATAGATAGATAGATAGATAGATAGATAGATAGATAGATAGATAGATAGATAGATAGATAGATAGATAGATAGATAGATAGATAGATAGATAGATAGATAGATAGATAGATAGATAGATAGATAGATAGATAGATAGATAGATAGATAGACTTTATTGTCTGTTCAATGAACAGAAATTCATCTTTCAACACGGCATAAGACAATAAATTGATTCAATTGATAAAAGTTAAAAAAGCTAAAAAGTTAACAAATATATAGAAAATCAAAAGTCATAGAGATCCTAAAAAAATCACATAATTCACCATCCACATACATACAATTTAAGTGCTATTAAAAATTAAGCAGAGTGACTGCATTGGGGATAAATGATTTTTTGTAGATGTTTGTCCTGGCCAACGGTGTTCTGTATCTCCTGCCTGATGGCAACAAGGAGAAAGAGTGATGGAGAGGGTGGGTAGTGTCCACAGTGATGGAGGTGGCTTTCCTCATCACTGCTCGCCTGTACAGGTCACTGAGAGGAGATTGAGCTGTTTGAGAGATTTTGGAGGCCTGATTGATTATTTTTAGAGAGTGTTTTTTGTTTAAGGGTGAGAAAGTTGAACCAGGAAGCGATGTTGAATGTGAGGATGGACTCCACCAATGAAATGTACACCATGGATAAAATGTCCTTATTGATGTTAAAAAATCTTAATTTCCTCAGAAGGTGGAGGCGTTGCTGTGCTTTCTTGTAAATAGCATCCACATGGTGTCCGAAAGACAAGCTACAGTCCATTATTGTCCCCAGTATTTAAAAGAGTCTACCTGCTCCACCTGCTGGCCCTGGATCACGAGAGGTTGGAAAAGATCCTCTGGGCTGTTATGCCTTCTGCCTCTGCAGCACAGCTCCTTTGTTTTGGAGATGTTCAGCTCCAGGGAGTTCTACGTGAACATGCAGACCAGAGTGTTGACCTGCTGTTGGTATTTTTCCAGGGCATGGGAGTCTGTCACGTGTGCTACAAGCCATATCATCTGCATACTTCAGGAGGGTCAGGCCCTTCTGTGTCACAGGAGATGCTGTTTGTGTACACAGAAAAAAAGAATTGGGACAATACACAGCCCTGGGAAGTCCCGTTTTCAAAATCATTTGGCTGGACCTAACATTGTTCATCACCACATTCTGAGGCCTGTCAGATAAAAACTCTCTGATCCATAAAATCAGTGTTTTATGAACCTGCAGTGAAGAAAGATGTTCCAGCAGTGTATTATTGTTAACAGTGTTAAAAGCAGATGAGAAGTCCATGAATAAAATCCTTGTGTTTGGGAGCTTGGAGTCCTGTTGTTTGGTGACTCTGTCCAGGAGTGTGAGGCTGGCATCGTCCGTACTGCGTGCAGCTCTGTACGCAAACTGGAGAGGGTCGAATTTTTCAGTCAGTTCAGACCTCAATTCATCAACAATAACCCTTTCCATACATTTGCACAAGATGGAGGTCAGGGCAATTGGTCTGTAATCCTGCAGATTGACAAGTATGAGATACAAAATAATCAAACTAAGACGTTTAAGTTTTCTGATTTTCTCTCTACTTTCAGGACTTACTTTTTTGTCTTTTTGTTGTGTGTGTGTATATATATTATATATATATATATATATTATATATATATTATATATATATATATATATATATATATATATATATATATATATAGACTTAATTTATTGAATTTATTGACTATCAATGAAGCGATATTTATATTTTCCAACCAGATCGAGTTTATTGAATTTAATTAAATCAACTGTTAACATTAAAAAGTAAAACATATCAATTATAAATGATATTAGAAAATGCTATAAACTTGTTTGGTTGGTCACATATTCAATTTACACATGATTATCTTGAAAGAAACATGTACAGAGAATTTGGAGAACACCTGCACTGTTAAGTATCCAGATACCTCTGAATCCTGCTGGAGGAATTTTGGGCTAAAGGTGTCCTGGGTTGATTTTAGGTCAGTGAATCGGATCAAATCGAATCATTCAAAACAAACCAGTATTGACATTAAATGAAATCGCCAACAACAAAACATGAAAAGAATCAAACAATTGTTAAAATAATTTGTTATAAATCCCCACCAAAAAATCAATAATTTTGCTATTTAGCTTTGAAATGACTATATCAAAAAGTGCAAAGAGGCTATAAATATGTCCTAAGATATGGAAGCCCAAACTGTTCATAATTAAGATGCCTATGAGATAACCATTAAACTTCCACCTGAAGATAATCCTGACAAAGTTGTTCCAAAACTGTCCATTAGGGGGCAGTAGATCCCCTGCAAACGTTACTGCCAACAAACGAAACCACAGAAATTGAGGAAGAAGTAGAATGTGACTGCATCAACATGCGATGATCAGGTGAAATTAAGAAACATATGCAATCATTGCTGCTGACCAAGTTTACTAATTGCGTCTGTCATCAACCGCTGGACATAATACAATGTTTGGATGAAGTGAATGGAGTTAACAGACCAAGTTTGTGGACAGACATTACCGCGTGTAGGTGGACTTTTTAGCAGGTAAGACGGCAAGTCTTGCTAATTTTTATTGTATTTTTTTCTTTTTCCGTCGTATTATTCTATCTGACGTATCTAAATGTCATTTTTCGTTTGTCCTTTTGATTTAAGTGATTTTAAATAGTTTCTATTTAGGAGCAGAATGTTTATTTAAGGTTTGTTAGCATAATATGCTGTGTTTGTTAGTTTACTGGCGATAATCCGCTCTTTTCTTATCTTTAGTTAAATTCAGGATCTATAATACTGGCTATAATACTGGCTTCTATAGAATAAGAAAGCAATAAATTGGGTTTGAAAACTCCTTTAAGCTAAATAAACTCTAAAGGGTAAACAACATTATCGTTGTTTACAAAGGACGTTTGTTTTTAAGAGTTGTGGATAAGCTGCTCAGGAAAAACCCTAAGAGAGTCCAGCTTCCAACGACTCACTATTTGCTTCCGTTAAATTGTGCTCATATTTACTTTTTTTTTTATTATTATTATTGTTATGATAGTGTCATATTGTCAGGAAAATGTACGGACATAAAACAGAATCCTGTTTTCCACTGATGTCTTTTATTTTGAAAATAAAAAGCTGAATTTCCTGCTTGGTTTTTCCCCTCATTTTTCCAGAGTCCTAGGATATGAGTTTAGGGAATGGAGGATAGTCAATGTGGAGAGCTGGACTACCTGATCCAGGATGAAGACACCATCATCGAAGGTGTCAGCAACCAGGTTCTGTTTGTTGTAGTTCTCAGTTTGACCTTCCTGGCGGGTCTTCTCACTCTGCTCTGCAGGTAGGCCTCACCAACAAATCTAAATGCTAAACACTATGCCGCTGCTTAATTTTAGTAGGTATCACAGAAGAGATAAGTCTACACCAGATTGACCTGGCGGACTAAACTGTCGTTTCCCCGTACAACAAGAAAAAATGAAAATCTTTGCACTCCGATCAAAGTTGTTGATCATTTTATTTACATAATCAATACAGAATCTATTTTCATTTATCTATTTCTTTCTGCAAAAATAGCCAAATAAAGTTTGCCCCTCTAGCAGAACCACACCTGTCTGAGGCCAACTTGTCCACCTGTATTTATCAAAGATGTCACAGCCACATCTACAGGATAAACTACTTCTAAAAAAACTCTTTAAATTGATTTCATTTGATGTTATAATATAGAGTGTCAAGTAAGATGACATTTCCCTCTTAAAAGGCCTCTTTCTGTTGATCTAATGACGGGGTCTTGGTCAATTTTTAATTTTTTTTTTTTACATTTACGTTTTCATGTCTAATACCTGATAAATTGATGGTAACAGTTTTAGTTTACTTTCAGAGTGGTTTCTGCTTTTTTTTTTTTTTTTTTTAAATAAAATTTTTGTATTATTTTTTCATAATTTAAAACAAATGATTATACACCAGTGTGTGATGTGATGTATAATTGACAGTAAAAAAGAAAAGTGATGAAGGTGCACCAAAGTCATATTCATTAAAGTGCAATTTGACTTTCTTGAATTTTTAGATAAGAAGTAAATCTACTGCAGCGGATATTTTCTGACCCATTTGGAATTTTATTTTAAAAGGGACTTGTATATGTTTCTGTCAAAATTAAAAGAAGCCACAGTTTTTATACATAAAAAATATACATTTTTAATAATGTAACTATGCAAAAACATTTCATAAATAAATAGCTTACTTGGCAGAAAACATAAATAAGTAATTTTTTGTTTTTAATTAGCGGTTCTTGCTGGGTTTTGGTATTGGTTCAAACTAAACGGACCCAAATGGCTTCTTTTCCAAGTCAAGCATTTACCCAGTCAGGGTTGAATGAAATCATATATTATAAAATTCATCAAGGTGTATGATTTTCTTTCTCTGTTTTTAAGGCAAGACGAGCAGAATATTCACCCTGAGAACCAGGAGCACGTCCGAGCGGTCCGACAACAGCTTCAAACTGAACAGGTACGCAACTTAGAGCCCCAAAACCCTCAAATATTCAGCTGGTTTGGCACCTCAGTAAGTCTCATACATTTCCCAGACTAATAGCAGCCACAGAGAAGCACTTTTGTCTTCTTAAGCTTAATTTGGAGTTTAAAATCAAATCATTTGCTGTTTTTTTTAAAGGATCAAAACAGTAAATAAACTTACCTTTTTTTCCTATGGGAGTTGTAATACTTTAACATACCTTTCTGTGTTTGTTTTTTTTTTTCCAAATTTATCTAAGTAAAAACTCAATTTTTTGTATTTATACAAATACATACGCATATAAATACACAGCCATGATTTTCAATAAACTGAAGTATACATTGTTTACTTATTGTCACCTCAAAAGACTTTAAAATGCAGAGAGGAGTTCAGAATGTATGCTAACTGGCAGCCACAGGAAATAGAGGAATTGCATAATCAAGCTGCACTTGTTTATTTCAAAGTGATTTCGTTGAAATATTTCGCAACACTGATCTTTACTGCTCTGCAGAATGAATTATTCTATTTACGAAGACATTATTTTTCTGTGTATTGTAGTACTTGGAAGGTTTTGTCAAAAATGTCCGTTTGGAATCTTAAGATGTGTTGTCTGGTTTGTCAGGATGAGAACCCTCAGGCCGAGGCCAGGCAGCAGTTTTACACAGACATGTCTTGCCCCGTCTGTTTGCAGCAGGCCGTTCTGCCTGTGGAAACCAACTGTGGACACCTTTTCTGTGGTAAGAAAGAGACAAGAAACAAACTACTAGGTTTTCTATTAATAATGCAAAAAAATATTGTTATTGGTTAAAGTTTTTTTGTGAATTTCTAGTTTTCTAAATTTTCTCTAGAATACATTTTGGTTTAATTTTAGTTGTTTCAAATTGTGGCAAATTTCAATTTATAATGCCACAACCCTCATCAATGAGTTATTTTACTTGGTTTTTAAGATGTAACAATTGATCTTCTAACATATTGGTACACAGGGTCCTGCATCATAGCTTACTGGAGATATGGCACCTGGCTCGGGGCCATCCATTGTCCTATCTGCAGACAAATGGTGAGAGTTTAATTGCATTCACTTTTATCTTTTATTGATCAAATCTTTGCTTTAAGGCAAACGTTTTCATGTTTTTAAATGTACAGAACACCTTTATTTTTTGACAGAAAAAAAATTACAAAAATTATGCAAACTATAAATGAAACAATTCACTAGTGGTGGGATTATATAAATTCACTTCTTCCTAATTCTTTTCAAGTAATCAGTCATACCCTACTTAACTTTAGTTAATAATCTCTTTATTTAATTAATCAACTGTGACTTAATTGAGTCTTTATTTTTTTTATTTTTTCATTATGTCTGTTATGACTTAAGAAAATATTTGTGTGATATATATATACATAAACATTTTGTCTTGTATTGTCCACAATTAATGCTTGAAATAAACTCAATCAATCAATCCTTCTAATAAAAATGGGCTTGTAATACCAGATGTTCTTACTGATTATTGTATCTCATTTGGGCAAGAGTGACACAAAGAGTCTATAAAATTTTTTTAATTTTTTGCTGATTTGTTATTTTATTGCATTATAATTTGTTTGGAATCCATCTACCTTAAAAGTCTAAAGACCCACTCCAATAAAAATTGTGTTTTTAACATGTTCTTGTGGCATTTTTCTAATAATGGAGGACTTGTATAAGGAAAATAGAACTTAGAAGGGAATTTTTGAGTATTTTATTGATTCAAAATGTTATGATTAAAAAAATACTGATTAAAAAAGAGCTTTTCTGTGCCATAAGAAATAAGTTGGGGCGTGCCGCAAACTTCCTGATGCGCTCCATTTTAATACACAGTCAAATAGATCCAAGTATGTCTTCATTTTCCTAATCCACACTGGCACCTGGTTCAAAACTGTATGGCTGGATAGCTCCAATATTTCTCACCAGTTTTTTTTCCCCACTAATGTTAGGTTTGGTTTTTTTTGTATTTTGGCCTAAAATGACATAATCACAACTAAAAGACCACTTTTAAAAAAGATCAAAGATGATTGGAGGGGGAGTTTAAGCAACGGGGATACAAAAAATTTCAAATTCTTTATAGAAAAGTTTTGTTTTATGTGCATACTAACTCTATTTTTGCTGCTTAATCAGTTTAGAGTCTTTCTGCCTTTAAAAGTTTAAGTACTATGACACTAAAGGGGAAAAAGGGACGTATGTAGGCAAAACAGTCAGAAATATGAAGCTAAATTCCAGAATTGCAGGTCAGATACTGTCATTTGTTGTGTTTTGGTGTGGTCAGTGCTTCTTGCAGTTTGAACGTGTTTTTGGAGGGGTTCACATTCACTGTTTTAACTTTTTTTTTTGTCATTTTTTGTCTCTTAGGTAACTCTACTCTTCCCCCTTTTCCATGAGCATGCTGCTCCTCAGAGGGTTCAGGACGGAGAGGCACAACCACAGCTTATCCTGAGAGACATCAACGATTATAACCGAAGGTTTTCTGGCCAGCCCAGATCTGTGAGTACTTATCTATTTCAACTTACTCTATTTACTTTAAGTTTTTATGTACCGGTAATTAGCTGTTAAAAAGTTTTGACACATGCTTTTGTCTCTCTCTGTCACTCTAAGTTGATGGACAGGCTGCGCGATGTTCCCACCCTGCTTCGTCACGCCTTCAGGGAGATGTTTTCAGTGGGCGGGCTCTTCTGGATGTTCAGGATTCGCATTCTCCTCTGTCTTGTTGGTGCCATCACGTACCTGGCCTCACCGCTCGACATCCTCCCTGAAGCGCTCTTCGGCCTTCTGGGATTCATGGACGACTTCTTCGTCATCCTCCTTCTGTTTGTGTACATCTCAATCATGTACAGAGAGGTGGTCACTCAAAGACTGAATGGATAGGAGACCACTTATTGACAAAAAACAAAACTTTTGCATCGTAGAAGATGCAAAAGTTGGCTTAATTTTTTTATGTCTGGGCTGTTAATACAACACAGAGATGTAAAAGTCTAAATATTGTGGAAATGCAATTAAAAAAAAAATCTGGTTTAATATATCTGAGCCCAGGCTAATAAATTTGTAAAAGGAATTCAACGTGAATTGTCTCTGTTTACAAGCCACCCATAACTGACGTTGCTGCAGCTGTCTTTGGATTAACAGGAGAGTCACAGATTGTGATGTACTTTTCTGACAGCGCTGAGTTGATGAAAGTGTCTGGAATAAAATGACTTAAAGCTGAGAGTGTGCATGTGGAAATCAGTGTCAGATGTATTTATTTACAGGAATAAAAGCAAAATAAAATTGATTTGACAGTCTGTTTTTATGAAGCCGGTAACTATGCACATATTCAACATGAATGTAATAGTTAATTATACTTTTTTGGAAAAATCACAGCTAGATTCAAATTAAAACAGAATCTATAAATCTTGGGAAATATATTTGTAAATAAAATCCTCAAAGCATATGTTTGAGGGCTCATGTCGGTAATCTTTCATGTCAATAATCATGTCAGGATGCACCTGACATGATTATTACTGATACCAACAAGAAAAAAATGTTTTGCGTCTCTGCATTTACCCATCTCATATTAAATTGGCAGAACTTTAATTTTTCTTTTTTTGAAGAAAAACCTTCGGAACAGTCACTGAACAGTATGACTCCACTTTACAGCTACATAGTCATTTATGATGGCAACAATTCAGACCGTGAACATTGATCCAAAGGATTTCAATTAAACGTAAAAGATGGCTAAAGAATGCATGTCTATGTTAAAGTAAGCAGTTAATTTCCTTTAGCTATAGCAAAATAAAAATGGAGCCTTACCTGTATTATACAAATATAAATTCTGCATGGATTACTTTTTTTTAAAGCATGTAACAAATAAGGTTAAAGTGTAGTTTGACAAACTTTTTCCCTTTTTTTTAGTATTGGGTAAGTTTGACTTTTTTACTTTACGTGTTTATGCGATTTTTAGATTTTATGTATATTGACTTATTTTATTTTTAAATCAAAAATAGCATTTCACTTGTATTTTATCACATTCTTTAGGTTGTTTAGGTTTGTCAAATTGGCCAAAAACATGGGTCTAACTTAATTGATTTAAAATTGACTTTTACTAAATCTTTCAGTTGTCTGCAAATATTTTAAAATGCACAATAGAGTTAAAGTTTCTATAAATTACTATTTTTAAATTGTTAAAACAGTAGACAGCATTTTTAAAAGACTTTGTGCTTGTAAAAACTTAACGCTGTTTTTTTTCCACGCATGCGTGGTGGTGTTTATCTATGCAGATGACTATCAGTTATTCACTATTTTTAGACCGAAAGCAAAGTGATAAAAAGCCAGTTACCAAGCAGGTTTTTACCTTAACGTGTTAGTCAAGATGTTTAACATGGTTATCCGAGCTATTTCGGGTCAATTGACCTTGGAATCTATTCGAAAAAAAAAAAAGTGTGAAATGATTTTAAACAACATTAAGCTTATTTTCTGGAGATTTATTTGAGTGACTTCTCAATAAAATGTAAATAGCTTTTTGCATTTTAGCATTTTTTTTTAAATTAAATAATTTATGTGTGTTTAAATTTTATTGTGCCTTTCGCACCTGTAATTATGAGAGCAAATATATCGATTGTATATTTCTTTTAAAGTACAGTATTTTTTTATTTATTTATTTATTTATTTTTTTGTGCCAGACTAAGCTCCGCCCCCCTAGCCCGCCTCCGGCAGACGCCGGCCTCGGCGACGGATTTCCAGACACCCAACGAGTCAGAGGTCCGGGGAGTGTATGAAGCTCACTGTTAAGTTCAGCCTCCCGTCGCCCAAAAAGTCAGCCTGCGATAGATAACAATGAGCACACCGGAGTCGCTGGATCGAATGGAACTCTGTGAAAGCCTTTTAACGTGGGTAAGTGTGGAAACGAGAGAGTTTTTGTTGTTTCCCCCCCTCTGTCAGGTGAGAAACACACAGCTCTCCGGCGATGCTAAAGCTAGCATGCTAGGCTACAAGCTAACGGGGATAACGCTAGCATGCTAGAGGAAAAATGACACGGGCTGAGTTTGGTTACGTATGCAGGCCAGCTGTTTTCTGTGTTTAGCTACTGATGCGCTCTGTGCTAGCGCAAAGAAAACCATGAAAATATAGATTCTAGCTTATAACATTAGATGTTTACTGATTAGTTATCCCGTTCAGTCTCTGCCATTTGATCTAAAAGACTCAAACCGAACAAGAGATGTTAGCTGAGGAATGATTGTCCCGTTCTTTCACGAAGGATTTTTTTTCCCTGTCAGAGAACGCAATTCCTGTCATTGTTGTCCAGTGTTGGTTTGTGTTTTCTTCAGCCCTTTTTCTGATTCAGGTGTCAAATAGGAGACGACTTCTTGCATTTTATACTTTACCCTAGTTGTTAAAAAATATTCTGCCTTTTTTTAAAACAGCAAAGATATATTATGAGTTCAAAGTCATAGATGAGTAATTACAAGTCATATTTACATTTTATTAGTAGTTTTACTGCACCATACTTTTTAAGAAATGCAACTTTAAGTGCATAGCACCTTTAAAAATATTTGAGAGATCAGTGTTTTAAACTATGGACCTATTCATTTATTTCTACACATCAGTGGAAGCCTTGCTGCTCCCAAAAATAATGAAGTGATGAACTCATCCCTCGGTTTATTCACAATCATATTTTACTAACTAAAAACGGCTAAATTTAAATATCTTATAAGCTTTAGACTAATGGTGGCACAATGCAGTCCTTTTTGTTTGTCCTGCAGAGAGTTGTCCGAACACCAAACAGTACTTACATATTGGGTCAGTCGGGGTCTGGATTAAGACCAAGCACCAGCGGTGCTGTTGAATTACAAGGTGCTGGTGGAAATTGGATGACTGTTGTTGGAAGGAGAGGAGGAAGACGTATTCGTTGGCAGAAAGAGAGAGAGAAGGGAAGACGAGTGTGTAGGATTTATAGCAGGAGCTATGACTGAGAAAACTGGAGTTTGTCAACATGAAGGAAAGAAAATAAGTGGATATCCTGTGTGTTCAAGAGACAAAATGGAAAGGGAGCAAGAATTATTGATTGGGAAAAGGTTCAAGCTGTTTTATCATGCTCTGTCTGGATGGAAAAGGGAACAGAATGGATCCTGAAGGAGGAGTGTGTCAAAAATCCTCAGTTAAATCTGAGTTTTAGGCTTCTTGTGTTTGCATGTCGCTATGCTAGTTTTTAAGTTAGTTTTTGGATTTTACATGCAAACGCCATTGAATGCATGTTGAAAGTGAAACCAGATTTGATAGTGAGTATGGATGGGATCCTTTTTCAATACATGAAAGTGCCAATTGGTTGAAAATTGATCATAGAGGAGAAATTAATTATTGCTGTTTTTTACAGGACACCAAGTCTTTTATATTTCAAACAGAGCTGTGAAAGAAAAAAACCTGGAGCAAGGTTTGCACCGCTTTGACATTTTGCATCAATCCTCCTCCAATTGTAGCTGGCAGACATTTGCTAGTATTGGTAGTTTTAACAAGCATCACATGCCTGGTGTGTACATAACATTAACCTGGAAGTTGGAATTGTGATGTTGTATGTTGACACTGATTATGCCCCTCAGGTAGAATGTGAAATAGAGAAATTCTGGAAGGAGATGGATAAGGGAATCCAGAGTATCATTATAAGGGAGAGGTTGTAACAAACTTTAACAGACATGGGACATGAGTATGTTTGAAATGACAGCAGTGAACACATTCTTCCTGAAAAGGGAAAAACATTTACAGGTTGGCGAAGGGAGGAGCACACATGTTGATTCCATCTTTTGCATTCATTATAATCCAAAGAGGATCAACCCTGATCCTCAAAAGCAGCAACCCTGCCCATTTTCCAGTTCTCCCTGACCATCTTGCTGCTGATTAACTGACTCAAGTGATTCCACGTCCTGACTGACTGAACACACCCGATTTAGGTAGTCACCATCAAGCTGAATGTTGTGGGTCTTGAGGGCCAGGGTTGGTCAACCCTGCTTTGATCTGAAAGAGATCAGCTACTGAGAGTGTTGACTGTGGAGAGTTTAGTCTGACAGAATCGAATGGTGGTTTGTAGGGGGACTGGTGGTGCAGAAGTTGAACAGGACAAGAGCAGAGCATGGGATCAAGTGATTGAAGTTGAGTTGGAGGAGTGCTGCATGGCTTTTGGAGATCAGGAAGTGCTTCCAGATGACTGAACATCTGCAGCTAATCAGATAAGGAAACGTGGTGGAATGAAGAAGTTACAGCGTGTGTTAAGAGAAAATGAATAAGTGGAAAACTGAGGACATAAAATACCAGGTGGTAAATGGTAAATAATGGAAGTTGAACACAAAAGGGAAGAGGGAGAGATGGATCTGTGCAGGTGCGACAGAAGAAACAGAGATGGAAGGAAGTGCAGCAGATTAGGATGATCAAGGACAGATGGAAATGTGTTGACAGGTTCCATGAGTGTGATAGAAACTTAGAAGGAAAACGTTAGAGAGAGAACAGAGTAGAAGGAGTGGTTTAAAGATATGGTGGGCAGGAATCTTTGTGGATCATCATGTTTGCTGTTGACATTGTGATTTGTGGTGATGGCAGGTGGAGGAAGATCTAAAGAGGCGGAGACCTCCTATGTAAAGGAATGGAATGAAGGTCAACAGTAGCAGACATAGTGTATAAATGAGAGGAACTCAAGTGTAACAGTGAGGTTACAGGGAGCAGAGATGAAGAAAGTGGAGGACTCTAAGTACATCGGAGTCTGCAGTCCAAAAGAATAGATACTGTGGAAAGAGATGAAGAGGAGTGTGCAAAGCAAGTTGGAACGGGGGGAGGAAGGTTTCAGGTGTGTCAGAAAGGATGAAAGGACGTGTTAAAGACTGATGGTCTGGTTTAGAGGCTCGGATACAGAGCTGGAGGTAGCAGAGAGATGAAAATGTTGAGGTTCTCTTTGGGAATGATGAGGATGATCAGGAATTAATCCACAAGAGGAACAACTCATGGTAGATGTTTATGAGATAAACGCAGGGAAGCAGATGGAGATGGCATTAGTTAATTGAAATACTACAGTTGGTAATCACATTTTGAGAATTTTAATATTTTAAGAGTAATAAGTACCCAGACAGGTTATCTTTATTGTTTGCAAACGATTGTTGACAGTTTAGATGAAATATTCCTAGACACTGCATATAGTTTGTATAACATGTTGGCCTCAGCATATCCTCCACTTCAGCATAGGTCAATAGTGAGTATTGTAAACATACTGTTGGATCTATTCATACTTTTATTGATAAGTTCAGTTGAACATAAGTCAAAGTTTGCTTTTCATGTCAAACTATATGAATGTGCATCTGCATGATCTATTTGAGTGGGGTCAGCTGATGGTGGATTCTGAATTTAATAGACTTCTTAAAAAATTGTGTCTGACTCTCATCCATATGGTGGATCACTGATATGATTTTTTTTCTGTAAATTGTAAATTTAGTTTAATATTGTGTTTATTATTATTATTGATTATATATTTGTTATTGATTTAGGGTCAGAAAGGCTGAGGAAATAATGTGATACTCTCTGAACTGCAAAACTTTGACATGCATTCCAATGAATCATGGAACTCAAATCTTTTAGGGTGGATTAATTTGGTATTTTCAGATGAAAGAATAAACTGCTTCTTTTAATAGCCACTTGCTTGTGAAATATCTTTTTGTTTCATATTTCTATCCAAATTTTAACTCAGTTCTCACTCCACTTATCCCTGCCACTATTCAATCCCAGCTTTGGTGCACCAAATCATAAGATGGATTTTCTAGTTTTGAATACATTTAAGGATTTTACATGCATTTAAAAAAAAAAATCATTCTGATTTAATTGTAGTTTTTTAGAATTATGCATCTCTGACTGAGATGCTTCACAAATGGTAAATTGAATTGAATTACACTTCTCTCTGCATTTGCTGCATTGAGAAAATCCTACTGACATAGGGTCTCTTTTATTTTGAAAGGAAGTCACATGACCCTGTGTCAAAAGTTACAAACTATTAAAATAAAAAAGCAATATTCTTTGTTTTATTTATGCCAAAAAATACAATAACTCATTTATATTTATTATAATGGTAACAAAAATGTAAATACTATTAAGTGTTTTATTTTTCTAAAGTTTGAAGTAAGATTTTGTGGCTCCTACTGTGTTGTGACCTGAATAATTCTTTAAGTGTTGAACGTTGCAGAGTTCTGATCTTAACAATGTTATGTAGGCCACACTTTTTTCCTTACTTGTGAGATTGTTGTGGTCAGAAATTGGGAACTGTATCTTTCATGGTCGGTCATTTTGCTTTTGTAAACATTTGTCTTTGCAGAAGGATTTTGTTTTACTAGTTTCATTTTTTGGGACATTCATAACAGGTTGCCCGATTACTTTTGAGTTTTAGCAAACGTGTATCTCAAATTCTTTGCCTTTACTTTTGATTGATAAACTCAGATGTATGGCTCTATCTACAATAAGATTACTGCATGTTTTCTGACTGCTATCAGGCTTCTTTGTCTTACCTATTTATGTCATTAAGCCTCTTCCTTTCTGAAAAGGCAAACCGAGGGGACAAACGTATAACATACAAAATAGTATCATAAATAAAATCAATAAATAAATAGAAATTATTCCTCCCCTAGCGTGACTAAATTCTTAAATGTAGCAGAAGAACTGGAAAGGTTCATTGGGTATGAAAAGAAAATAGTCTCTCCATACTGCGTCGCTGCATTGATCTCTTTTCTCTCTGGGTGTTGAGAACGACCTGACGCCGCCTGCTATTGCCTTGATGGGGGAAAAGATCCATGCTGGAGATACTGGAGAGAATTATGGAAATGTTTTTATTAAGTGATGAGTGTTTTAAAAATGCACTTTTAGACATTTTTATGTTGATTATTGAGACATTTTTGTTTAAGAAAGTGAAAAGAGTCACGTTTTTACTAGATATTATTCACAATCTTAAGTTCAAAGCGGGTGTTGAGAAAACTCTCACGACTCAGTATTCTTGTTGCATTTAAATGACAATTGGATGTGCACACACACACACACACACACACAATATAGTGTATGAGTTATAAGGATGTAACGATTGTTCGAGAATTGCTAAAAAACGGATTGAAACTCGTCAAAATGTTCATCGAAACAAAAAGTAAAAAAATTGATTCGAAGCTCTCCACGTAGCTCTCTCAAATAGGGATCAGCAGGGAGGAGAATCTTCTTCTATTGTATTCTTACTGTTCATTAGCGCTCCTCCACCACCTACAATAGAGAGAACCTTGGAGCAAGAAGTCAAAGCAGAGCTAATCCCCCAAATCTTGCTCCAGACTTTTTTGTTTTCACGACTCTGTTTCTTTAAAGTCCGTCTGGGTGTCATATTAATCCGACTGGGCACAAACCGCAATAACTAATTTCTCTTTCCTGATCATGTTTGGCACTTCCGTGCTTTGAAGCGGACCTTACCCATGTCCCCCAAGAGCATATATCAAACTCCACGCATTCAATGAGCGTTCCACGGGCGCAGGACAGTCTCCACGCTCGCTCCTCTACTCCAGTGCGCTGTGTGTGAAACCTCTTTTCTGTGGTTGTGCGAGTATTCTTACGCTCATGTGACCTCTACTGCTCACTTGTGAAAGAATTTTTTCGTTCCTAAAGCTAGTTCTACCCTCTCGTGGAGGACTGTGCACTTATGGAGCTTCTCCTGCGCGCCCATGTGAAACTGAGCATTGAAGGAAAAAAAAAAAAACGAATGGAAATACTGCGTATCATTCATTTTTTCAAATTAACGTTAAAAATGAAACTACAGTTTTTTTTGGTTTATCAAATTTTTAACTTTTCTTATTATAAATTATTCAAATAATTTTGATATTCACATTTTTAAAACTCAAAAATAAAGTAGACACTTAATAAATGTTTAAATCCAGATGCTGATATTGTTTAATTATATAATAACCTGTAAAAAATATATAGAACATTCACATGCTTACACATGCTTACACATCATATAGGGTTAATAGTTATATCCAACAGTTTGGTTTTATTTTCTCTGCTCTTTGTTGCAGCTTGATCTGTTGGATCCTCATATTGACATAATACTCACAAAGTTAAACTTTATTGTTTCTTTATGCATACGCACAGATGCATTTGAGATGATTATTTCATGATTATCTGATAATCTATGTCTGACCTCACATCAGCTGCTTTTTTATGAGTAAAGTTGGTGAAAATTGATTTCCTTGGCCTTGCTTGAATAATTGTGACAGTCACAATTCTACTTTTAAATTACATTAATGGGCCAAATCCAAAATTTGTTTCCTAACCCTATTACATTCAGCCATCCAAGTGGAGAGATACTGAAAAGTTGTGTTTTCAACTTCAGATGTTACTAACGCTCGATGATGTCATCAATAGTCACCGGTCATCTACGTAGGGGGGTTCTGCAAGCTCTTTGAAAATACATAACATAAAATGTGTCCCTCTCAAATGATTTCAGCAATCAGATAGTTATAGACATGAAAAAATTAACTAGACGATTTAATTATTACTTTAAACTTGCTCCATTTTCAGCCTTATTTAAGTTTTGTTTATAGTTATTACTTTCAGAATGATCAGCAATTCTAATATTTTTTGTTTTTCCAATATATGCCCATAGAAGTACATTCCTTTAAAATATTTCTTTATCTAATTTGCAGGTTTCTAAAGCCAACTTGTGCTCCTTTTAAAAAGCCAGTATTGTCTAGTACAGCATGCTGAAGTCTGTTTCTACTACTGCTTTATGTGCACATTGACAGCTTTTTGATGGGTGCTGAGACGCTGTCTGTAGTTCTATGATGGACCGGCTCATCCTCTGTTTTCTTTTCTTTTTGTCAAATTTCCTGTAAAAGGAAATGGTGCAGACCAAATGTGGTGGGCTTTCATTTCTACATGTGGTGCAGACAGCTTTTAAGTGTTCTTTAATGTTCTGTAGCTTTCTGGTTTGCAAAACACATAACACATTTTGATGAATTTGACCTTTTAAATCTGTTTTAATGTTTTATCTACCAAAAAAAAAAAAAAAAAAAAAATCCAACAGCTTTTGTTTTGATCCTAAAACACCGTTAAGTCAATAAAAAATAGTTGGTATTCAATTCAAAACATTGAATGAGTCAAAAAGTCACAAATCTGACAGAATACATCTGCTGTAAACTTTAATGGAGATTTGCTTTTAATTGAAACAAATGGGGATAAAGATGTTATTATTTTTAGCTGCGCTCAGTTATCGTGTTAATACATTAGAGTAACTTTTCCATCAAGATACAACTGAGTAACATGCAGGTCATCAATGTACATTAAAACTAGCTTTTTGCTTAAAAATAAAAGCAAGTTCAGTTAATGAGACAATCTCTCCTTTTTTCCACTTAACAGTGCTTGTTTGCACAGTGTGTAAAGTTTGGCCTCGTGCAGGGATCAGGGTCAGTAGCTTCCTGTTAGCGGGCTTCTTTCTTAATCTCTGCTAATTTGATCAGACTGATCTTGTGGCTTAAATCATATTGTTTTTTATTGCCTCAAACCAAGAAATAAGGTAAAAGAGAGTTCATCCTTAATTTGAGCAGGGACATAATTTGGGTAATGTCTGTTTAGAAAAAAAAACTTAATTTTAGCTTTTTTATATTTAAATCTTTAATTTAGAAGCATCTGCCATGTCCCTTGAAAATTTGTATTTGTTGCATTGTATCTTTTGGGAATTTTTATTTTTTTGTCATGTATTCATGAGGTCATGAGAAAGTTGAAAGATATGCTGCCTCACTTTTATGCATGTTTGATCCACTTTCTGACTATTTCATGATATTATAGACAAACTAGAATTGCTCGTGGTTCACTTTGTCCTGAGATGTATTCGAATTCAGTGTCTCCTAATACCACCAGGAATTTTTATAGGTGTCCCACAATTCTAGTTAATAAGTTGCTAAATTGGTAGAAGTATCTTTTATTTGTAATATGTTTTTGTTGTTGTCTGCCTTTGCCATTAGCTCTCTTGTTAGTCATTTAAACATGTCATATTTTTGTCCGCTCCTGTGTTTGGTGGTGATGATTCATGACACTGCAATGTCAGCAACATGCTGACATGTTTAGACCACGTTGTTGTGTTACTTCATGTCTTTATTTTTGGTGTCAGTGTGTCAAATATGCAGTTTTTTCTAGTGGTTAGTAATTTGAACCAAACCTTGAAAAAATTATCATCTCACCAAATATCTCTCTCAACATTGTGCGGTCAAGCAGGTAACAGGGACTAAAATCCTGACTCGCCCAAACAGAGAAACATGACTCGTCACTCCACAGAAAGTGACTCTGCAGGTCATTGATAGTGTCGTTACATCACTCCATCTGATACTTGGCCTTGAATCTGGTTGCAATGTTATCTGCAGCAATGTTAAGGAAGCACGTTTCATTACTTCTAACTTAATTTTAAATTTTATTGTTTTTCCTAAATGCTTAGTCATAGAACCTGCAAAGCTGCTAAATTGTTGAATGTTGTTGTCTTGTTGTTGACATGCAATTCCTGCAGAGTTCCAAATATTCCTGAAGATGTAGGACATTTTAAACGCAGATAACCCATACCTTTGTGTACAAACAGTTCACGTTTCCCCTCTTCCATCTGCATCTTCTGTTGTTTAGATCCAGACGTTTGAAGTGGAGGCTCCCTGTAAAAGGGTGGAGGACCTGACCAGCGGTGCCGTCATGGCCCAAGTTCTTCAGAAAATGTGAGTCTTGTTTCTGTTTCCGAAATGATCCAGTTTGTTTTGCTAATCATAATCCTTCATTTCCTGGAAATCTGCAGAGATGGGGGGTATTTTAGCGATGCTTGGATTAGCAGAATCAAACCAGAGGTTGGGGACAACTGGAGATTAAAGGTATTTCTTTTGTTTCAAGATGTATGTTTCCTGTAACAATCATTTCCTGAATTATTGATTGTCTTTTTTTTTTTTTTTAACTTTAGGTCAGCAATCTTAAAAAAATCCTGTCAGGCATTCTAGACTATTACCAGGAGGTAAGAAGAATCCATGAAATGAAACATGTCTGAGTTCAGCCAGTTTTTAAGGAGCTGAGCTTCTTTTCCAGGTCCTGGGCCAGCAGATTAATGACTTCACACTGCCAGATGTTAATCTGATTGGAGAACACTCGGATGCAGCAGAACTTGGGAGGATGTTACAACTTATATTAGGCTGTGCGGTTAACTGTGAACAGAAACAAGGTACATCCACTCTGTGGGAGAGATTGATTTTGCTCCACGTTATCAACTGGCTGGAATTTACTGAAGTCCCTTTTGTCCTTTAATCCCTAGAATACATCCAGACCATCATGGTAATGGAGGAATCAGTGCAGCATGTTGTCATGACAGCCATCCAGGAGGTAGAATGTCATTTAGCTTTATATAGATGTTAAAGTTAAAGTAATGTTGTAAAAAAAATCTACATTTAAATTTTCTTCTTTCTTTTTGCAGCTGATGAGTAAAGAGACTCCAGTCACGGGAGGAAATGACTCTTACTTGGATCTAGACAGACAGGTTTGAGGATATTTTAATAGAAAAAACTGGAACTATATTTTTACTCTTTCATTTGCCAGTAAAAACATCTCCATATTTAAAGAAATAATTGGAAGAGGCTAATGTTCTTTCAATCTGTTTTTCTTTATGAATCTTAGCTGAAAAAGACGGTTGAGGAGCTGAATGATGTTCTGGCAACCAAAGAAGAGATCGCCCAGAGGTGTCGAGAGCTCGACATGCAGGTTCGTTTTATGAAGTGACAGTCTTTGTGACTAAAAACATAACATAACTCTGAATGTGTTCATTTTAATTTATGTATTAATTTTAGCATACAAAAGAGCATTCCAAAGGAACTAGTGACTATAGTAAACATGACTTTTTTTTTTTTTTTTTTTACCCAAAGTAAATGTAATTTCTAGTTTCTTATTAAGCTTTGATATCATTTGTTGCTTAGCAATATTTTACAAAATATATTCGCTAAAAAAAAGATAATGAGACGACAACGTTGATAGCATTGCTGTTTCTAGCAAATTCATACTCTACCAGTGACTTTTTTTTAAGTAGAAACATCTTGCAATTTTGTCATTTAAATGATCATAGAAGGAAAAACTGCATCCCTGACATGATGTATAGTTATAGCTTCTCAGCAAAAGGAATCAGAAAGAGTTAATGTGGACCTATTAGATCATTTTGGTAAAAATGTACAATAAAAATGAGCTTGGACCAAAAAATTCTTTGCGATTTTATCTGTCCAACTTTTAGTGGAATGCTATAAACATTTTATTTTCTGGATAAGATGAACATTTTGCCTTTATTTTCCTTCCTGGGGCTTGTTAATCACATGAACAATGGAGCGTCTCCCTTATTTCTGTATCATTTATTTACATAGAATTAAAACATGTTAGGTTGTTCTACTAACCAAATTCTGCTTTATTCTTTTCAATCTTTTGATGATTTCAAAGAAAGCATTGAAAACTGCACATTGAATTATTCTAAATTGATTTCAGAGTAAAGACCTGCTCTCTTTGTTAAACTTTCCTTTCCCCTCAACACTGTGTGCCTTGTTTTAAAGGCTCTCCTTGCCCAAGAAGAGCGTGATAGGCTGAGGTTAGAGTATAATGAGCTAGAAGAAAGGGTAAATCCAACTTTTTTTTCTCTTTTCTTGCTTTCTCCATGGTGTGTGGCGTGTCCAGTAGTCCTGGATTTCTTTTCAGCCTGCTTGCACCGGATTCTCCTTCCCCCCCAAACTTTTGTCTGCATGTGTCCGTGTACACGTTTGCGCACAAATGTTTGTGCGCACGCGTACACACGTCGCCGCTGGCGCACACCAGCCACAACTGCAGTCCGTCTTTGTCACTGGTTTTGTCACTAAAAGAGCCTCTGCCTCCCTGAGCTCAGTGTGTTTAATGCTTCCCCACAACAGTTATGAAGGAGGATGAAGTCTGGTGTCTGAACCACATGAGCAATTAATTGCATTTTTTGTAAATATGTTATTTTTTCTTTATTGATACATCAGTGATTAATACTGTGTCGAAGTCCAAGAAACTCGCATTACTCTTTCATTATAGGGTTCTATGCTCCCAAATAGAATTTCTTGGAACCTTTAAAAAAGGGTGTTTTATTCCTCATCTAAACAAAAAAAAAAAAGCTAAATTTGACCACTAAACATTTGATGATTTAAGCATAAAAAAGAACAAGCTAAAATGATCAACTACTGTTTTTTTCCATAAAAGTCAAAAGCAAAGATTTTGGGAAGGAATCGCTATTTTGTTCATGTAAAGATGTCAAGACTAAACAAACAAAAATAGCCTTTTTTATCTTAGAAAACTTTATTAGCATGATTTTTAAATATTTAAGCATAAATCTGCCTTTTTTGGTTATATTTAAACCTAAAAGTTGGTTCTTTTGTGCAAGTAAACAAAAAAAACTGTCAGTTTTGTTATATCTACACCCAAATTGTTGTTGGTTTTTTTTTATTTTATTTAAACCTAAAACTGGACTGTTTGTTCTATTTAAACTTAAAATCTTCCTTTTTTTTAAATTATAGTTAAACATGAAATCTGTCTTTCTTTGTTATATTTAAACCAAAACTATGTCTCTTTTGCAATATTTAGGCCTAAATTCTTCATTTTTGTTGTACTTAAACCTAAATTCTGCCTTTTAGTTATATTTAAACCAAAAATCTGTCTTTTTATGTGATATTTACACATAAAATCTTGTTTTTTTTTAAATAAATATTTAAAACTAAAATCTTCATTTTTTTGTTATATTTAAACCAAAAATATGGCTTTTTAGAATCATATTTACATCTTAAATCTTGTTTCATATATACTGGACATTTAAACCTAAATTCTGCCTTTTTTTTGTTTTTAACATAGAATTTTTTTTTAACTCATAATTCAAATTATAATGCATTATTCAATTGACAATTCAGTTTACAAATTCGTCATGCAATTTAAAAATACATTTCTCAATTTGCAATTCATTATTCATTTCAGGAATTTACAATTCAATAATAAAATTTACAATTCAATATCACAATTTTCAAAATAAAATATTTAATACAATTTCATTGTCAATTGTTATAGATTTTTGATGTCATAATTCAAAGTATCCTGCATTATTCCATATTTTAAACTAAACATATTAGTATTTCAGAGTGAAATTAGGCCATATTCCTAAGTACACTTTGCTAGCATTTTTAGCTAAGGGGCTTTTATGGCCTACCTTTTTTTAACCACCACACAAAGAACTTCCCCGGAACCACCAAAGATTTGCTGGTTTTATCTTCAGCTTGTTGAACATTTGATCAAACATAAAAAAAAGGAATTAAGCTACAAAAGTTACATTAACAAATGTTAGATATAAAAAATATAAGATTAGACATTTTTAGTTGGATTAGGATTGCTTTTTCAAATTGTAATGATCAATCCTACAATTTAGTCATGAAGAAAAGCAGCCAAATTTTATTGAAACATCAAGCAGAGGTCGTCACAGGCTCAGTTGGGAAACTGTAAAAAAAAAAAAAAAGACTTTTAACGTTTGTCATCATGAAGTGAAACCACCTCTGTAAAACAAAATGTTTCCTGGTCTGGGGCGTCACACCAACTGCAAAGCACGGCGGTGGAAAGATCAAGATAAGGGCTTGTGTTGCATGCATCAAACGCTGCAGAAAGCTGGTCTAGGAAGTTGTAGGCCAAAGGTTGTTTTACAGTTTGACAAAACATTAAATAAACATAGTTTTGACAAATAATGCTTGTGTTGCTTTTTTCTCTCCTTTTTTATATATCCAAAAAAAAAAAAGAAAAAAAGAAAGAAGCAGCGTCTGCTTTGCTTTGTGTGAAATCCTCGTGTCCCTCAAAGAAGACCAAATCAACTTGTATGCAGCCCTTCTTTTAGCTTTGTTTGAGTTTTGGATTTGTCTTCTTACTGCCTGTTTGCTGTGTGTGCTTACCTCCAACGACTGGAAGGATTCAGCAGCCTCTTCCATTTAGATTTAACAAACTAAAAAGACCAAATAGAAAAGTTTGGAACTTTTTTTTAACTGTGTTTTTCTCTTCTTTTTCTCATCTTTCACTTCTTTATTTAATCATTTTTGCATTTCTGCACTACTTGTGCAAAAATCTTTTGTTTCCTCTTTGCTTCCTTTCCATTATCTCCTCTCTCAGGTGGCCGCTCTACAAGAGGAGAAAAGCAGCCTCCTAGCAGAAAACCAGGTCCTGATGGAGAGACTTAACCAGTCCGACTCCATCGAGGACGTCAACAGCCCCGCTGGACGCAGACACCTCCAGCTGCAGACACAGCTGGAGCAACTCCAGGAGGAAACGTTCAGGTGTGGAATCATTCCCAATTGTTTCGAAGCTGATGGCAAAACCTCACGCTAAACGGGAGTTGTATTTCCTTTAGGTTGGAGGCTGCCAAAGACGATTACAGGATTCGCTGTGAGGAACTTGAAAAAGAACTTCTGGATGTTAAATCCCAGAACGAGGAGCTGACATCTCTGGCTGATGAAGCCCAGTCTCTGAAGGATGAGATGGATGTGCTCAGGTAGGAAACAATTCTAAATCCATAAAAGTACCATTGATTTCTGGGGAAATGTGTTGTTTTGTTTTTTTTTAACCTTTCAAAATAAAACTCTTCAGGCATTCGTCCGACAAAGTATCAAAACTGGAGGGAACAGTGGAGCACTACAAGAAAAAGCTGGAGGACATGGGGCTCCTCAGGAGACAGGTACACAACCACAAACACACAAAAGTGCAGTTTACTGAACTGTTAAATGGATTTATGGATGATGAAAATGAGAAACCACAAAAGGATTCGAAATAAAAACATACATTTTTAGTTTTCTTGAAGGTGTTTCTTTTTTTCAATTTTTCCCACTATAGTTTTAGTTACAGAATAGAAATTTTACATTATGTTAAAGTACAGTTTCAGCTTTTACTCTAATTAAAAACATTTCAATGGTTGCTCCCTTTTTTTTTATTATCCAGAAGCTTTTGAAATTGCAGGTCTAAGTAGTGGTGCACAAATGACTGTGTTCCAGATTAAGCTGTTGGAGGAGAAGAACACAGTATTAATGCAAACCAACGTCAGCTTGGAGGAAGAACTCCGAAAGGCCAACGCAGCCAAGGGCCAGCTGGAGACCTACAAGAGACAGGTGCCTGCACAGCTGCAGATTTCAGAAGGAGGACATGTTCCTGATAAACAACACGACTTTCTGAGCGTTTTCTTCTGCCCTCAGGTCGTGGAGCTGCAGAACAGACTGTCAGAAGAGTCCAAAAAAGCAGACAAGATGGAGTTTGAGTACAAACGGGTGAAAGAGAAAGTGGACTCTCTACAAAAGGAAAAGGACGTACGTTTGTCACCAAAAGAATGCCACTAAACTTCCTTTAGTTATTTAAAAATTTCATGTTCTATCATGTTCTATTTGATTTATGATTGTTCTATTTCTGCTTTTAAATGTATTGTTGTTTTACTCCATCTTGAACGCTTTCTCCTGCAGCGCATGAGAACTGAGAGGGACTCCCTTAAAGAGACGATTGAGGAGCTGCGGTGTGTCCAAGCTCAGGAGGGCCAACTCACATCAAGTACTGATGGCTGTTCTTTTACTCTACATTTCTACAAGCTTTAAAATTCTCTTATTTTAAAGATCTTCAATGACATCCATGCTGTTCTCTCAGGTCTGTTCCCATTGGTCAGCAATACTGGTTCGGATTCTCTGGCTGCTGAGATCACCACTCCAGAGATGAGGTATGAAGACTTTTTAACTTTGATTCAATGGATGCAATCTTTAGGTCTCAAGTGGCTAACTTTTAGTTTTAAAAATCTCAACTTTTGAGACATTTTTCAGTCAGATTTTCTGATCATTATGATTCTTTTTTTTCCTTTAAATTTATTTTGATTTTACTACTTACATAACCTGTGATTCTTAATATGCTTCAACAACTTTTTAAATAAAAAAAAAAATGTTTTGGGATAATAAAAGTTACTACTAAGAACAAATAATAAAGTTTTACATGAGTATCTGAAAGAAAAAAATCTTTTAATACTGTAAAGTGAAATTTTATCTTTGCCAGATTAATAATAGCTGCGTTTTCATTATGCACATGCTCAAAACTTTATTGAAATTCTAGGAATCTCGATAAATTCTTAGAATTTCTAGGAGTTTCGCAATGACACTGTTTCCATTAAATCATAATTATGCAATAAAGCATAAACCAACTCGATAAGTCATTGAAAACACAGATGCTTGTGAGAAGCCTGTTCAGCAGTGTAAAAAAAAAAAAAAAAAAAACATTCCAACAAGTATGCAGCTGGACCCTTTTTTCTGTTTGAAAACATGACGAGATCTATTGAAGTTTGTCACTGCACTCGCAGTCATCCTCAACGGAGACTCCCGCGTCTCATTCAGGCTGCAAGCCGTAAAAGTCTAAGCAACGATAAAATCTTGGTTGGGGATTTTACGGAGGAGCTGTTCGTCCCTGTATGATATGCAACTTATAATTAGCTGTGACACTGTGGGATCTCTCGTGGCGCTCGCCGTGCTGCACTCAGGACAGCCACTTCCCACCGAGAAGCACATTTAATTCGAAAAGGTTTTTCCATCACAGTTTTGCAAACAATGTCCTTTTCAATAATCCCCCAAACCACCCCCTCTTGGTGCAAAAACTTTTTTTTTCAATAAATGCAAGGTTTTTTTCGAGGTATTTCCATTTATTCCATTTATAAGAGAATTTATTAGCAGAAGTCCAATTTGTGAAATTTCAAAGTGAATGGAAACACAGCTACTTTAGGAATTAACTTCTAGCATTGAAAACTAAAACATCAAAATTGTAAATTTACTTTATTTTTTTAAGTTCAAGACATTTTTTTATACTTAACCTACCCAACTTTATTGTTTTCTCTTCTTGAAAAAAACACAATCTTCTATTTCCGACTGTTTAGATTACAGAAACATACCTCCTTACCTAATTTCACTGAGTTAAAACTAACAAATGTCTTTTTTTAAATTTTGCTTGATTTCAAGACTTTTTTCATGATGAATATACTGCATTTTCTTCAGAATTGACCAAAAAAGTATAAATGTTGTGAATGGAGTTGACTCCAGTTAAAAAAGAGTAACTGGTCTAAACGTGTTTCCACAGAGAACACGTCATTCGTCTTCAGCACGAGAACAAAATGCTGAAGCTGGCCCAGGAGGGATCTGACAACGAGAAGATCGCGCTGCTGCAGAGTTTACTGGAAGACGCCAACCGAAGAAAAAACGAGCTGGAAACTGAGAACAGGTAAAAACAAAAAAAAAAAAAAAAAGTGGAGGTTTGTTGACAAACCTTGGAAAGTGTGTCCTCTTCCTGGAATCCGAACTTGTTCTGTTCTGATGTTTGTTAAGGATGTTCTGTGTTTGGTTAAGGTTAATCAATCAGCGCTTGATGGAGGAACAGAGCCAAGTGGAAGAACTTCAGAAGACTGTTCAGGAACAGGGTTTGAAAGCTGATGATGTGAGTTGATTCAGGTTCTGTTTTCAGTTTCAGAAGCAAATAAAAATCCAAATTCCTGTTGAGTTACATTCCAGAGACCACAGATCACTCCTCCAGCGTGCTCTAGCTCTATTCACTTTACAGTTTTTAGTGACTTCTGGATTTTAAGGTCATTTTCTGGACTGTTCTGTTATTTGAAATCCCAAACTGAGGTTCATTTCAAAGCCACTGTTTGCATTTAATGCATTTTATTTTCTTATCACCATCTTTTCTGTAGAATACAATTGATGTAAATGTGTTTTTCTTTGTCTTTTTCAGTCTTCTGTCTTGAAGAAGAAGAACAATGAGCACATGTAAGTAATGTTTAAAAAAATCAGATGGAGAAAAAATATTTCAACTTTTTGTTCATCTGTCTTGTTTCCCTTCCTTTTAGGGAGAAACTGCGTGAACTGAACAACGAGTTACTGAAGAAAAATGCCTGTATTGATGAAATGGAGTTAAAGTGCAATAACAGCTGTAAGTTTCAATTAATGCTCAAGTTTTGATTGCAAAGTTTCAAAAACAAAAAGCACTAAGTGTAGCTGATTTTTTTTTCTGAATGTTTGATTATAAATTAACTCTGATGCCTATGAATGATACAGAATGTTAGAATAAAGTGCAAAAATTGCTCTTTTTTTTTCAGCTCAGCGAGTTGACGAACTGGAGGAAGCCTTGAAAAAGAAAGACGACGAGATGAAACAGATGGAGGAAAGATACAAGAAATACCTCGAAAAAGCCAAGAGTGTGAGTGAAATTTGAGGATCAGCCTGCACAATTCTTCCAGAAGGTTTTTGCGGTAACAGAATCTGTTCCTTCCAGGTGATCCGGACGCTGGATCCGAAGCAGAACCAAGGATCAGGCCCAGAAGTGCAGGCACTCAAAAACCAGCTACAGGAGAAGGAGAGGATGTTGCATTCACTGGAGGTCAATTATGAGGCCACAACTTTAAAAAGAGAAATGTGTTTCTGTAGATGCTTTCATACACTTTTTTTTTGTAATATTTATCACTTAAATATTTATTTTGTTTACTTAAAACAGAAGGAAATGGACAAAACGAAAAGTCAGAGAGACCACGAGGAGAAGCTGATTGTTTCTGCCTGGTACAACATGGTAAGAACGTTCCTCTGTGTTCTAAAATTGAATAATTTTTTTTTTTATGGGTCTCACTCTAAGAAAAATGTTTGATCCGCCAACTAAAAAAAGAAATACCCAAGTTTAGCAAGAAGATTGTCCAAAAAATTGTACATAGGGAAAACTGATGACTATCAGTTTCTCAGAACACAAACAAAATAATTCTACACATGAAAAGTACTTAATATAAAAGGTTTTTTTTTTCCATTATTCTAATAGATTTTATAATGGCTATTGTAATAATGAAATCAACCGACATTATCAGATATATCTACGCAAACTTGCTAGTGAGTTATGATTAAAAAGGTAATAATGACTTCCACCACTAGAGGGCGAGCAACAACTTTTTCATTAACAGATGTGTTCAATTTGCTATAATGTGGGGGTTTAATGGCACATTTTAATCTGTTTTGTGTGATTTTTTTTTTTTTTTTTTTTTTTTTAATATGCAAATAATTGTATCCACTGCTAAACTGAGATAATCTCTTAGGGTTGTTTTTTCTTTTTTGACTAAGATCTCTTCACATTTGTGAACTGTGGACATATTATTATTTTTCTTATTTTTTAATTTTTTTTTGCTAGAACCAAAGTCTGATTTTCCTTGTGGTGTCTGTCCAGGGCATGAGCATGCAGAAGAAGGCGGCTGAAGACAGACTAGCCAGCACTGGTTCCGGTCAGTCCTTCCTGGCCCGGCAGAGACAAGCCACCAGCACACGCCGCTCTTATCCGGGTCACGTCCAGCCAGCTACCGCAAGGTAGATGGCTGTAGGTACAAAAAAATATGTCTTTTTCAAATCTCCTATTGTTAGGGAGCAGCCCCTCTATTCATTTACAAACGGAGGTTTCTGTTTTCCTGCGACCTGCCTATTCATTTTCTGTTTTTGTTCTCTCCTCGATCAGATCCACAAGGTAGAGGTGCCGGACAGGGCTGCCAAATCTCTCACCACTCTTAATTTAATTGTACCCTGACTCCTCTAAAACTATTTTTACAAAAGCCCAGCAATTTTGATACATCCCATCTCAAAGCAGCCTGTATTCCTGCTCTTGGGGCTGACTCCTCCCACTCAGATAAATCAGAAGATTTTTTGAGAAGAAGCTGCCATCATTTTTTTTCTTTTTTTATTTTTAATATAAAAGGCTCTTCTTCCTGATGTTGATGTATTATGTATGTTTGCCTCTGCCTGTGATGACATTCTGCTAACGCTTGAATTTTGGAGGCAGATCGTCACACTTCCTGTTTGAGCTTTTTATAAGGTGGCGTTAAATTTTAACTGCATGTGATTAAGTTATGAGGTTGTATGACTTCAAGAAGTCTTAAATGTAAAGTGTGAGGTGTTGGATGCTGTTAGGAAATGTTTTTTTTTTTTCTTTTTTAACCACATAATCAGTATCTAACTGCAGGTTTGTTACAACAGAATATTTGATTTTTTTTGTTTTGTTTTTAATCTGAAAAGGAGGTTTCCAGACATGCACTTCACAGTTGTGTTGATAGCCGTGTGAATAAGTATCAAAAACCAGCAATTAAAGACCCACTCCGATCATGTTTTGATCTATAATCAAAACATTCCCAATGGTCTTTTAATTATGACATTTTTATCCAAAATACTAAAAAAAAAAAAAAAATTTGTTTTCTAGGACATAGTTTCTGGAGAGCTGCAGGAGTTCATTAGAAATTCACCTCTGAGTTGTGGGCGGGACTATTGGAGCATAACAAGTCCCACCCCCTTCCCCTCCCTGTTGTTGAGAGCTCTCTGTTTATGCTTGCTTACAGTTCTGAGCCAGATTCCAGCTCGGACAAGGAAAAAAAGACGTTCATGGATCTATTGTCTATAAGTGAATGTTTTACAAATAAGATCTTTTCATACAGATTTTTTTCTGTCTGCTCCTAATTCACAACAATTTGAACAAAGTGAATTAAGAAATAGTCAGTTTAGAGCTCAATATTCTTTATTTATGTCTTCCAACATAAAAAAAACAGATTTTTCATCGGAGTGGGTCTTTAAGATCAGAAGCATCATCATGTGCCAACTCTTTTCTTTCAAGACATTTGTGTTAGTAACTCAAACATTTTACCAGTGGTTAGTAAAATAAAAGCCTCAGAGGAAAACATATGCAACTTCAAATAGGAATCTGAACCTGAATGCTTGTTAGATTTCAATTATTTTACTTTTTTAAGAATCAATTTTGTTTCATTCTGCGGGGCACCTAAAGGGACAACGGAGTAAAAAATAAAACTTGCTATCTAGTGAGCACAAGTAACCAGAGTAACCAGTACACTTAAAAAAAGTATATGTATATAGTATCTGGTACGCACCAGATACTGTTTTTTTTTTTTTATTTTTTTTTTTTTTAAATGTTCTGGTTACTATCTGGTGAGCACCAGGTACTATCAGATTTTTTTCTGCATAAAAGTAAATGTTCTGGTTACTATCTGGTGCTCACCAGGTAGAAAGCAGAAATTATTTGGGAAAAAAAAATTTTTTTACTTCAATTTTTTTTTTTTTTTTTTTTTTTTTTTTTACTTCGATGTCCCTTTAGTCGTTCCGTACCATTCTTTTAATTTCTTTTAAATTATTTTATTTAGCTATAACTGAATGATCTGTTTACCAGCTTCATCCTCTGATCATTGCCTCTCTCCTCCCTCAACAGCAATGTCACTGCATGACTGACACCCCAGTGATCTGCACAAGCCTCGTTCGGCTTAGCCTAACCTTCCTGTGACTCACCGCGCTCTGGCCGGGGGGGCATGCCTTGCATGATATGCCTGCCTTGCCTGTCTGCATACTGTTTGCATGATCCCTGCATTGACTCAAGCCTTCAAGTAACCAGCAGCAGCACTAACATCCCTTCTGCAGTGTTGTTTATTTTAACCCCGACCTATAGCCTAAAGACGGATGGGTCGCCCTCCTCTTCCTCCCGATAGTTCCTCCGTCAGCGTTCGGGCTCGTAACCGCTCATCCTAAAGCTCTTGAGTTACAGCCTCCCTCTCCCTCCCCACGGACTCGCTCGCATGTTACAGCTCGGAGTTATGTTACATCCACAGGGAAGGGTAGGTTGCCGCGTCTGGCCCTCCATCAGCCCCTTCATTTAACACGCTTTTTACGCAAGCATTTGCGGTGGATTTAGCCGTCAGCGGCGCTAAGACAACTTCAGAGACACGTTTTCCTCATATCGGCTTCAATTTGGCCGGACGAACAAGTTACTGTTTCTCTCGGAAAAACACGTCTGCTGAAAGTCAACCCCACAATGTGTGTCAAACCTTTATTTATCTTCTGGCTAGAACAGCTTTTATTTTTTTTAACCAAATACATTGATTTACAGAAGCTTTAGAAGACAGGAGAGTTTGTGTGGTTTGACTGTTGGTTTGTGCTCAGATTTGCAGTGGAAACATTCAGCAGCAGAAATAAGTGTTTTACATGGACAGCATTGTTACAAACTTTTTTATTTTCATTATTTTATAAAATGTAAAACCCCTCATTAAGCCCACCAGCTTGCTTCAGATAACTCGTTTCTTAAAAAATATATTTGTTTTTAGTTTCCAGACTGATGAATTAACTGGCATTTGGGGATCAAGTCAAATTTAAAACATAAACACTTTTTTCTGTTGCTAGGAAGAAAACTCACACAGATAAATAAATCATATAGTGTCAAATTGTCAAAAATTTAATGACAGGGCTTAATTTTTTATGACACCAAAGAAAGGAAAAGACTTCAATGCAACAAGGATTAATGGATTGTTAATGAGGATTTAAATTATTTTCAAATAAAATGGACAAACCAATCAATATTTATGGTCTAAATGTATTGATTTAAAATAATTTGACTTTTTAACAGCTATGATTGAGTTAGTGTCTTATTTTAGTATTTTTAAATTACGAGGCTGGCTCGTATTTTCATAAATGTTCACAAAACAGTTGGAAATATCTTAAATCCTTAATATGAGAGAGATGAATAATCCTCAATTAAATGTTCTTTTTTAAAACAACATTTTTAGCTTTTTAATTAATCATCTGCGTAGTAAATTTAAGGTGGACTTAATGAGGGCTGGTCTTAACCCAGTTTTAGTGTTTTGTTCGTATAACCTCACTAACTCATGCCATTTGTTTTATCTGGATGGCTTATTTATTCTTTCGCCACATGTACAGCAGTGTTACTATATATTGTTTTTGTATCAGTAGTATTATATCAGCTAAAACTGTTACAACAAGATCAAAATAACTTATGCAACAAAAGGAGACGCGTCGGTCTCAGAGTGCAATGTTTAAGAGATGAATTTCTTTGTAAATTCACTGTACAGATTGTGATAAGGAATTCAACAGAAATAAAAGAAAATCCTATTTGCAGTATCCATTAATAAAATGATCAAATGTTATGTTGGGGATCATCAAAAAAGCCTTTATTTTAATACGTCTGTATTAACAGGCTTTTACTTTGAAGGGGTATTAACGAAGCAAATTGGTCTTAAAATAAATGTTTTTTACTAAAACTACAAATCAAAGGGGGGACTTTTATTTTCCTTCTTCTTCCTCTTCACGTGTGTCTGTTTTGTAGCCACTATTGCCCCTTACAGGGTATTTCCCAGAATGCTCTTAACCGTCCATCCTCCCAAGTTTGGTTCGTTAAGAAGTGTGAAGTGGAACTTATCAAAGTTTTGCTGAACCTGCTAACATTTTACTATCAGGGATGCAGAGAAGAATGTTTTTATTCTATAAATGTTTACCCTAAAGAGAATGTTGCGTTAAAATCAACCCTACAGTGTTTTGTTTTTGCCTTCTTTGGTCTGTTACCTCCATATTACCAGATTTCAGAAATCGGTGTGGCCAGTGTTCCTCAGTACCAATTTCTTGGCAATAAATAAGGACAAAGTGCATTTTTAATGCACGCTTCTTTAAAATCCCACAGCATTTGGTCATTCTTGCACACTTTGTCATTGTATTTGGTTTTTTATAAATATTTTTTTAACCTTTAAGTTAAAAAAAAACAAAAAAAAAAAGAATCCCCCGTATTTCATAGTGGCTTTGAAATACTTTTCTTGTGGCGTAGTCATGAAAAGTTCCAAACACATGACATGAAATCATCTTTTCTTTAAGAAAAACAAATGAATCGTGTCGGGCTTAAGTTTTATTTTGAAAATCTAAAAAATATTTCTTTACATCCTAAAGTAGCGAGTAATCCTCCATTTGCCAACTTTTATATTACTTGTATACAAAGACTTTGTACATATTGTATGTGTCGTGGGACAGGAAGTGTGTAAGAATGAGGGAAAAACTATAATGAGTTGGAGGGATTTCATTTAGCATCTGTACAGTAGTGAAGATCTACTGATGGAGATCTGCTTCCTACACCATGAAACTTTGTAAATAAAGCTTGTATAAAACAAAATGTTTTGCTCTTTTTATGTGCTTTCCAGTCATTTTTATATGAAAACCACTTTGCAAATTGAATAAAAATGTAGTAGTAAGCAGAATACATTCATGTGTTTATACTTTTACGACATGAAAAGAATCCATTTACAAAAATAGCAGTTTGGTAGCCAATAAAGAAAAGCCTCAAATATGACTCTTCTTTGCTTTAATGGAAGCCCTTTGGCTTTCAGGAGATCATTATACAAAGGAATTGCTCCTCAGGCGAGACCGCTAAAGCAGATGAAGTGATTCAGATCCATTTCAAACTGGCTCCCATCATGCATTTCTCTGCACTCCCTGCAGAATTCAATTATGTATTTCACTTATGCACGTCAAAGACACCTTTTTCCTCACTGAATAATACCGCACTAGTATTTTGTTGTTCCATATTAGGCAATGGAAAATCCACAGTTTTGATGGGAAACTAAAGCTGATGCCCCTCCAGGCTGTGCACACCGGAACTTCCCTGTATCAGTGTCCCAGGCCTCAATCCTCAAAGACTTTGATTTTTTTTTTTTTTTTTTGTCTGACTTCCTCTCTAGCCTCAGCCTCTGGGTGCTTCCTAGCACAAGTCACGACAGAGGTCCCGTGTCGGTGTGCGTACACTTCTCGGCTTTCCCCCTTCACCTCTGTCACTGAATAAATCAAAAGGGTAATATCAGATTCTCCACGCGGAGCAAGTCCTGCTGAGGGAGTTCTAACGGAGAAATTAGCTGCAACCTTTACATGCACATGTTTACATGACGTCCCACCAAATGACTGCAGACAGAAACAAAAATCTTTTTAATTTTTAGAACACTTCACACACAGATTCTAATATAGAATATATTTCAAGCTGATTCAAAATGTCAACATTAGTTCTTATAGTGTTTAGTCCCACCCCATGTAGTTCTGTGAAGCTGTATGGGTGAACTGCCATCTTCTTCCCTACATGTTTTCTCCTGTTGATGTTCATGCAGGTTGGTTAGTTTTGACATTGTTTTCCTTTTTCAGTTGCAGGTAACCTTCCTGGGTTCAGTTAGATGGGATTTTTTTTTTTTGTTTTTGTCTTGGTTCACCCCGAAGACTTTTGCTTCCCATTTAAGTTATTATTGATTAGTAATTTTTTTTGCCACATTCTTTTTATTGAATTTTCAATAGAAAAACAAAAACAGAATTTACATTCCACTTGAGTCAGCACAAACAATAATTACACATTTCTTCAACAGTATTTAAAATGATGCTTTCTCTTATTCACAGTCTTGTTTTAACAAACCCCCCCCCCACCCCTACCCCAAGAACAAGAGTGCCTCTCCTTATACCTTGACACAATTGTAATAAAATACTAAACAGACTTCAAAGTAAAATAGAGGTCCGATATGCCATCCAAAAAAATCATAAACTTTCTTCCCCAGGAGGATCCATAGTTTTTACAAAAATAATGAAAGGTTTCCAGATATTTTCAAATTCTTTTTCTTTGTCTTTTAAAATATATGTAATTCTTTCTAAAGGACACCTGACAACATTTGTTGAAACCATTGGGCTATGCTTGGACTGCAAGTTTTTTCCAGTATTTAGTAGCAATACAAATTTTTGCATGACTCAAGCTGATATTTATAAATGCTCTTTCCCCTTATTATAGTTATGCATCTTTGGATATATACCTAATAAAAATAATTTTGGCTCCAGTGAGATCTGCTTTAAAGTTATTTTCTCTATTATGACTTTCATTCTTCCCAAAATGTTTGTAATATATTTGCATTCCAAATACAGTGAAAGTAAGTTCCTTTAGTTTCCATACATTTTGGACAGACATCTGGAATGTTTTTGTTATATTTATTTAAATCTGCTGGTGTCACATACGTACGCATTAACCATTTATACTGTATTAATTTTAATCTTGAGTTAATCGACACATTTTGAGCTGCAGCACAAGCCTCCGCCCATTTCATCGTTTTGATGTCTTTTCGGAGATCGTCTTTCCAGGCATTTCGTTTGTATTGTGAATTTTCATCTGAATTTGACAAAAACATATTATAAAACTCAGAAATTGCGCCTTTTTTGAACCGTCTCCGCCATAGATTTTTCTAAAGTTGTGTATTGAGGTTGTTGAGGCTGTTCTGTGTTGTTTTTAACAAAGTTTCTAATCTGGAGAAATTTATAAAAATGTTTTCTACTCAGCTCATATTTTGTTTTTAACTCCTCAAATGACATCATAACATACGAATCTGACAAATACAGGTCACGGATGGTGGAAAGACCCTTTGTTGCCCATTGTTTAAAGGTGGCATCTGCTCTACCTGGGGTGAAGAATTTGTTTCCCCAAATTGGGCTGTACTGTAGTAGTGTTGAGACATGTTCATGTATTTTAAAACTTTGAACCATGTCCGAATCATATGTTTAAGAATTGGTTCTTTGTTTCTTTGAGTAACTTTTTTGACGTGTTAGAATGAAGAAATAATGGGAGAGGCAAGTTTTAAATCCTGTGATTCCATTTCAACCCAATGAGGAGTGTGTTTTACAGTAAAATGAAACATTATAGTTCTCATTTGTACAGCCCAGTGGTACCATTCTATATTTGGACATTTTAGTCCCCCGCGGTCGAAGGGAAGATACAGCAGCGTCAAACGTAGTCTTGCTTTTTTTGTTGTTCCAAATGAACCTGGCGAACAGTTTATTTAATTTTGAGAATAGATCTAGAGGTGGTGGCAGAGGTATGTTTTGAAACAAATAGATTAATTTTGGAAGTATACTATCTTTAATGTATTTATTCTTCCCATGATTGATATTGGTAGTGTCATCCACTTCTCTATAGAGTTGTTTATCTCTGTCATTAAAGGGTCATAATTGATTCGACCACCTGTTCTAATCTTGGTCTGATAGTGATTCCCAGATATTTGAAGCTTTCAACTACGTTAAACTGAATAGCTTCAGAAATTGGATTTTTCTCTCTTCTTCATTTAGAATAAAATAGAGGATTTTGCTTGGTTCACTCTATATCCTGAAACATCTCCATATTTTCCAATTGTTTCCAGTAAAGAGGGATAGACTTTTTTAATGAGAGAGAAACACAATCCGTCATCTGCATATAACGCTATTTTATGTTCTACTGGACCCACCATGATTCCATGTAGCCAGAGTGAGTTCTTATTGCCGTTGCTAGTGGTTCGATCGCCATTGTGAATAGCAAAGGTGGATAATGGCACCCTTGCCTGCAGCCTTTTGTTTATATTTATTGGTTGTGATGTTCCTGTTTGTCAAAATTTCTGCCTTTGCATTTTTGTAAATGATCTGGACCCACGTTTTGAAATTGGTTTCACACCCAAATTTATCCAGAACCTTAACAGAAATGGCCACTGGACCTTGTCGAAGGCCTTTTCAGCATCCAGAGCCAGCAGAGCGGTCTTCTGTTTTATTTTTGATTCTATGGATTATATTTAAAACTCTTCTTACGTTATGAAATCCTTGTCTTCCAGATATAAATCCGTTTGGTCTCTGTATAATACTTGGTAATATATTCTGTAGTCTTTTTGCTAAGAGTTTACAGATTATCTTAAGGTCAGAGTTTAACAGACCTTATTGGTCTGAAATTTTTCAATTTGTTTGTGGGTTTTCCTTGTTTGGGTAACAGAATTATCAATGCACTATTCATTGATGGGGGGAGGTGTTATTTCTAAATGCTTCTTGAAACATTTCAAAAATGGGCGTTAACAGTTTATTTTTAAAATTTTTGTACAAATCAATTGGGAGACCATCTGGTCCTGATTTTTACCTGATTTAAGACTATCATTGCATGTTCAATCTCCTCCTTACTGATCTCCAGTTAATTCCTCTTTTTTTTCATTGTAATAGATGGATGGTTAATTGATCTAAGAAATTGTTTATACTTTGAGTATTTGTGTTCTCTTTTGTATTGTATAACTCACTGTAGTATCTCTAAATGTTTCATTATTTCAGTGGGATTTACAATGATTGTGTCATTTGATGTAATAGTTGTTATTGGTGTTTTTAATCTCTAATTGTTTTATCTGCCAAGCCAACAATTTACCTGCTTGTCACCTTGATCATAGAAGGATTGTTTCAGTCTAAGAGGCTTGCTGCTGCTCGACCAGCTGATTGTTTATTATATTCTGCTCTTAAGGTGGCTAGTTCATTTATCAGTTGGAAATTATTTTCTTTGTTTACCTTTTCCTGTAGAATTCTAATTTCTGTTCCAGCTGCTTTCTCCTCTCTCCACTTTTTTGCTTTGACCCTGTGTAACTAATAATGTGGCCTCTAAGAGAAGCTTTAAAGGCTTCCCATCGTATGCATGCTGATGTTTGTGTAGTATTAAATTTGGAAAAACTCATCAATATGTTTCCCTATATAATTTATAAATTCTTTGTCCTGTAACCATTTATGTTGGAAATGCCATCTGGTTGTCTTTAACAATATTTTTATCCATATACACCAAACAACATGGGGCGTGGTCTGAAATTACAATGGAATCATAAAAACAGTTGTGAATTTTATGTCGTAGTTCTAGAGAAATCAGAAAATAATCTATATCCTGGAAAAATCTTGTATGTACTAGAGTAGCAGGAGAAGGCCTTATCGTGTGGCTTTAACTCTCTCCATATTTCTAATAAGTTCAATTCTTTAATGAAGTTCTCTGAATAGTCGCTCTGCACTTAGTGTGAGACTGGTCTAGCCCTGTAGATCTGTCTATTCTGGTTCTAAAATACAATTAAAGTCACCTGCCATAATATACTTTCCTGTGAGTGATGCAATTGTGAGAAATATATCTTCAAAAAATTTGGCATCGTCTATATTTGGGCCATAAACATTTATTAAGCATAAATCCTCGGAGAGTAATTGACCTTGAATGATTAGGTATCTTCCCCATTTATCTTTTATTATGTTTTTAACCTGAAAAGGGACAGTATTATGTATTAATACCATAACTCCTCTTGCATTGGAGGAGAATGGTGCTGTAAATACACCACCTGGCCATCTCCTTTTAATACTTTTCAAATCTTATCAAGAAGATGAGTTTCTTGCAAAAATACCACCTGACCATCCATATCTTTAATTCTGTTCATGACTTGTTTCACTTTGTTAAGATTCTGCAGACCTCTGCAGTTCCAAGAAACAAAATTAAGTTTAACTTTCTTGTCATGTTCAACTAAAACAAACATATTACGTTGTAACTTATTTTAAACACATGGAGAGGCACAAAAACCCTGAATGCAAGAACGTGCACACAAAAAAAACAAACCCATTTCCCCTTGATCAACTAGATCCCCCCCCCCCAAAAAAATGTCTCCCGTCATCGCAATCGACCGTTCCACGCCAGCGAGGATCAGTCCATCCACTCTCTCTGATCATCGTTTTCAGCTCTGATGCTATATTTATAATTACTTAAACACTCCGAACTATAATCTGAAATGTCTCCAACATATCACTGTAATTCACAAAATTAACTTACTGTCATCCATATCCAGATGTTTTTTTTTTTTTTTACACACAAACTGATAGTATTCCAGACATTTATTCACTAATTGTAAATAGCAAAGAAGGGAAAAAAATGTAATGACACCTCATG
The DNA here is from genome assembly GCA_003999625.1 of Oryzias javanicus. NCBI lineage: Eukaryota > Metazoa > Chordata > Actinopteri > Beloniformes > Adrianichthyidae > Oryzias > Oryzias javanicus. The sequence goes on along the minus strand of CM012448.1, from coordinate 12,585,371 downwards.
AGCTTGGATTTATGATGTGTCCTCCTGAATCTTCTGAACGAACTTCTGTGCTTCAGCTGGAGTTTTGAAGGTGGGTGCGCTCTTTGTAGGTCACCAACAGTTTGGCAGGATGAATCAGCCATGTCGAATGCCTCTTGCGCAGCTCTTGGCGTACAGAGTCAAACTGCTTCCTCTGTTGGTGAAGTCCCGTGGCTATATCCGGAAAGAATCGTACCTTTCTTCTTTATTGAACCTCTTACTGACTTTTGCCGCACAATTACAGCTTGCTTCTCTCTGAAGCTGAGGAACTTCATTATTAATGTTCTCGGTGGCGCTCCTGGTTCCCTCGCCGGTCCGACCCGGTGTGCTCGCTCGATTTTCACCGTCGTCCCTCGCGGCTGCAGGTTTAATGCCGCCGGGATCCATTCCTCCAAGAATGCGCACGGTCCTCTCCTCGGCCCCCTCCGCAGCCCGACCAGCCTCAGATTATTCAGTCGTGACCGGGTTTCCAGATCCAAAAGTTATCCTCCATAATCTTTTGTTTGGATTCCAGCGCGCTCACTTTAGCTTGCAAGCTAGCGACATCATCTTCTGCACGTGACGTGCGTAACTCCACTTGCGAATCCGTTCGGTGAACTCACTCATTTCTTTTGTGATTTCTCCTATTGCCGTCCCTATTCCGTCAAAACGTGTTGAAAACTCATCTTTCATTGCTCCGATAGCAGCCAGGATCTCGTCGGCTTGGTTCTCTCCAGCTCCGCGTTCCGCTCTTCATTACCGCCTTCAGCCATGTTTGTTTCGCTAGCTGTTTGAGATCTGCTCCGAATGCGAAAGTCCGTCAGCTTTGACTTGTTGTTGGTATCTGGCGCAGCCTTGTTACGCCTCGGCATTCCTTCGTATTCTGATCCCCTTTTATTGGGTTTGGGACAAACTGGAGTGTTTTAGCAGGATTTAAAAGTCAGAATAGCAGAGCAGTGAGTAACGTGTCTACTCAGGTGGCCGCCATAACCGGAAGTCTTGATTAGTAATTTATTAATTTCTTGTAAATAAACTTCACAAGTTTATGGAGTCAATGTTTTAGTGTTTTTGTTTATTTAAAGTTAGGACAAGAAAATCTTTTATGTTATGCCCCACCAGATCCCGGACAAGCCCCCAATTTATGTTACACCCATTTTTGCCTTGGGGATCTGGTGTTTTTCTTAGTTTACTCTTATGTTATGCTCCCCCAGATCCCTTAGACAAAAAGGGGAGTAACAAAATACAATGGGCAAGCTCCCTGCACCAAATAAATCAAAATCTGGAGTAAAAACATGTTATATTTGTATTCTGCTAGATAAATATATCAATAAATAACATTGGGAAGGGTTTTGTGCAAACAATCAGACAAAAAAAATCTGAATTTACAAAACCTTTTTTTATCATCTATGTAAAATCTTAGCTTGTTTACATTTTCAAATATTAAAATGAGGTATAAACCTTTTAATTCTCTTTTAGAAAGAACAAACTTTATCACATCCTCCCAATTATTATTGTAATAAGGATTTCTTGTGGCCACAATGTTCTCGTTGAAGCACACCTTTGAAGTCCCACTCAGATTATCTTTTGATTGTTCCCAGTGGTGTTTTACTGATTATTATGTCATTTTCAGTCAAATTTTTTTTTTTTTAATCTGTCGTTTTCTAGAACATAGTTTCTGCAAAACGGCAAAAGTTTGCCTTTGAGTCGTGGATGGAACTGCTGGTACAGAGCAACCCCTGGAAGCTCGGAGCAGGGAGCTTGTGGTCCATCTGCCATGTTTTCTGTCTCATAAATGCGCCTTTTTTATATCATTTTTTTGTCTGCTCCTGCTTCACAACAATTTGTTTAAAAAAATACTCAGAAATGTCATTTTAAGCTTAATTTTGTATATATATGCCCTCTATCAACAGGAAAATGCTTTAAGAGGAAAGTCCTAATTTTCCGTGAGCATTCTCTGTCACCACTTCAGTGGAAACTGGGGAGAAGGTTAGAAGGAAATTAAAACCTGCCGCTAGACCTGTTAAAACAGAGTGACAGCTCACCAGTGATCCTGTAGATTAACCCTGAGTTCAACTTGAACCTAACAAAAGTATGTTTTTCTGTCCTGCTGGTTGTTAGGGGAACAAGCTTCTGTTAAGAGTCCTCGTAAAGAAAAAAAGAACAGATCAACAAAAGAAAAAGGTCACACGTGAGGTCTCATGTAGGGAAATATGGATATATTTGTTCAGGAACATCTGAAACCTGTCACTCATGATCTGTCCTAAAGCAGATGTAAAAATGTTTTTACTTTGACTCACCAACCACCCCCTGATGTTTAATAGACAAATGCATTGTTGGTTAACATCTTCACTTTGCTCTGTCTGGCTGCTTACTTCATTTTCTTGTTTTTAGATCTTCAGATCACTATTTTTTATTTGAATTTTTATTAAAAATGAGAGTTTTTAATCACTAAACTCCCAACTAAATTCTCTAAAGTTATACAACCTTACCGCTCGCACCATAAATAAATTTCAGTTTTAGTTCTCACAGATATGCACATAGTGTAGTCACTTTAATAGGAATACAAAGCATTTCCCATAATGCCACTGCACTGCAACCTAAAAGCAAGTTTTTCAGCTAATTCAACAGATGGTCACCTGGCGGCATTTGTAATCGGGAGGTGGAGGTCATATTTTTACAAACTGCTGAGGTTTCAATAACATTTTTTTTTTAATCTTATGGTAGTGACTAGATGATTTTTCTCTAAAAGTAGACATTGGTTAGTGGTTGCACGGGCATATTTCAAGATTGCGCATTGGTAATCCTGTTACAGGCTAGGATGATGCCATTTCAAAATTGAGTGACAGCTGGGCGGACACAGGGTGGATAGCCAGCCAGCTCTGTAGCTCTGATGTTTCCGGACGGCATGTCAAGTGTCCATGTCAAGTGCCACCGGCTGCGAGCCACCCGGTAGTTTGGTGGTATATAAAAAGTGTGTCATTCTGCAAGCCTGGCAGCCAGCGTTTACATTAATGACCACACCAACAATAAAAAAAAAAATATTAGGCAACAGCATGAAAGCTTGAAGATTCTACCAATGCCTCTCCATCACACGGTGACAGTTGTATTTGGGACGGTAGCATAAGGAGAAATCTAAAGCCGGGGTGTCAACTCCAGGCCTCCAGTGCCAACCACCATTTGGTTTTCCGAAAATCCTAACTTATCTGTTGCTGCTTACCTGAATCAGGTGTGTTTAACCAATAAGAACCTTCAATGGCAGGTTGACTGGAAACCATGCAGGACTCCGGCCCTCGAGGCCTGGATTTAGACACCTCTGATATAAGGAGTGTGAATAATAATGATTTATTTGTGGCACAAAAATGTGCAAGAAATAATCCATAGTCTTTTGGTGGTTCACCTCTGGGCAGATGATGTCTTTATTCTGGTTGGACCATGGATGGATGAACCCCAGACCCTAGACGCCGATGGGGGTTGAGGACCAGCGCTAAACATAGTACTGCTCTAGGTGGAGAATGGGACAATGGAACCATCTAGAATGTAATTCTAGACAGTTTTCTGATCAAAAACTCAGCTTACCCAGAAGTGAGGTAGATCTTTCATTAAAATTGCGCCAAAGCTTCACTTTCTGAAAATTCCTCCAATTTCCTCAAGATGGACCCCTCTGTGCAGCCTAAAATGTCTCATAACACTACTGATGTACTTGCATGAAAACAATACATATTTCACTATGAATTAAAGACCTAGCGCCAGTAACGCCTTAGTCCCAGTGCTGCCGAATGCAAACACAACCTTTCACTAGGACATCTTTCACCAGCTAATCTGCCACACATTCCTCTTTTTTATGATTTTTTTTTCTTGGAGCGACCAAACAAAACGCTGCAGATCAAGCAACTCTGTCTGCAAATGCATGAAACTAACAAAGCTCCCCCGTTAGCCACATCATCTGTCGCCACTGCCATTTCAGTGTTTGCTGTCAATCATTTAGATGTAAATACTAACAGTACGCAACATCAACACGTGTTTAGACTGCTGCAATGCACTGTGAAAGGACAAATGATTATAAACGTGAACGTACAGAAAGAAAGAGGGGTCATAGGTCGCTTTCACACCAGAAGACTCTGGGGAACTGAGTTCAACTGCATGAGACCTTCTAAGGCATTTTTCATCCTTTGTTTTGGTTTGGAAAAACATCAGCAAAACACAAACAGTTTGTGAGTCTTGTACCTCCGCCCTACACTAAGTTTATTTGAAAGATATTTTGTAACTTTCTTGTGATTCCAAATTTATTTGGATTTATGCTTTTGGGCTCTTTTTTTTTTTCTTTATCAATCACAGTCCCATTCACTCACGCACATTGAACCTGCGATCTTCCAGTCAGAGGTCGATCGCTCTACTTTGTAACTCTGTACCATGGATACCTAAGAGAACTACACCAGTTGTTCTGAGAGTGACCCACATTCCCAACAGGACTCGGTCCTGTTGGGAATGTGGGTCACTCTCAGACAAAGCAGAGAATCCAAGGACATGAAAAGTCCTTCAATCAATCAATCACTTTATTTGTCATCCACGTGCATGAAACACAAGGTGCTTATATAAAAGACCTATATGTGTGGCTCCACTGGTGTGTGAATGTGGATGAATGTCCCGGTGATGGTCAGAGGGGCCGTAGGCGCGAACTGGCAGCCACGCCTCTGTCAGCCTGCCCCAGGGCAGCTGTGGCTACAGTAGTAGCTTACCATCACCAAGTATGAATGAGGTGTGAAAGAATAATGGGTATTCATTGTAAGCGCTTTGAGCGTCTGGAAAAGCGCAGATAAATCTAATCCATTATTATTATTATTATTATTATTATATGAACAAAGTACAGTGTTCCCCCCGTGTACTTATGTTTTATTATTCGCGGCCGTGTGACTCTCCCGGTTCGTCCCAAAAACTTGACAAATCAAGGTGCTTTAATGAAACTTTTGTATCCGGAGGAGGTGTGGCGTTGCTGACATGTATCTCTGCTCCTGTATTCAAAGATTCGGTGTATTCGCAGATGTCTCCGTTCCTTAACCCCTGCAAATAAAGGAGGGAAAACTTGTATAAAACAATAAGAAGTTTGTGCACCTTTCGGCCTATCCTGTCATAGAGCACAAGAGACTAAAAACATCAATCAACAATAGATGGTGGGAAAAGCTATGACTAATAGTTTCAGAAAGTGCCTTTTATTGCATGAGACAACTGGACTGAGTGACCCCTCCCCCCTCATGTTCCAAACAGGAAGTACCTGCTGGCCCCAAGATGCCAAAATCCCAGAAATGTTGATTCAGATCAATTTGGATGATTTCTACTTCAAAAAAAGTGGGGTCTGAATTGACTTTGTTTCATCTTTTTCAATGGTTGATGTTGCACATATTGCCATTGGTCCAGTATTCTTATGCAATCAATAGAAAGCATTATATCAGTTCCAAGATAAAAAGGGTAGTGAACGTGGTGTGGATAAAACCTGAAATAAACACTTTACTCTCAAAGCTGGAAGGATCCAACACCTTTCATGGTTTTTAGGGCTGGATTGAAAAAATCAATTAATTGGTTTGAATCGATTTAAGCTTAATAGATCAAGAATCGATTCATAAAATACATAAATCGATTTAGCACACAAAGCTAAAGTTCGCTAGCTTGATACTTTAAAAGAATTCCCCATAGGACAGCTATTGCTAACGCTCGGTCGGCCTAAAAATACCATTGCTGACTAAATGAAGAATCTTTATAAACTCACAGGAATGACATTTCCAAATTATTTTAATAAAATATTTTTAAAAGAGACAATTTTTTTTCCAAAACATAATTTTTTTAGCCCGTATACTGTCGTCTTCTTCTTAAATAAGATGTACTTCTATAGCATGATCGCCACCTAATGGTTAAACTGAAACGCCCTCCAAAAAACTCAAAATGAAACACAAAATTAAATTGAATGAAAATAAAGAATCGATTCAGGGTCTTGTGAATCGAATCGAATCGTTTCCGGAAATTACAATCCATACCCAGCCCTAGGTTTTACCTTGAGGTCGTCTCGTAATCGACAAGATGCGTTGTCGATGGTTTCAATGGATGCCTGGTTTGGATCATTTATTTTTATGAGCTGTGACTTTTTGACTCACAAGTGGTAGCCACACATGTCATAGTCAAGGCTTGGGGGCCGGATCTGGCCCTCCAGATCATTTTATTTTGTTAATAATGACCCGAGGTTATCTTGCGCTCAGTTCTAACTTGTATAATTTTGAAAAAATATAAAATATTGAAAGTTTTTTAAGGTGTAAGTTGATTTATTCTGGAATAATATCCTTTTTTTTTTATTCATAGTAATGTTAAAAAATTACGATCTTAAAGTTTAAAAACTGGCATTATGCAAGCTTTTTAGATTATTTTGGCATTTACAAAGATTTTTTGGGCTATTTTGGAGCTTAGCTAATATTTCAGCTACATGCTAGCTGTTTTGGCTAACCTATAGGGTTTTTGTTAAGGTTTTTTTTTGGCTTATTTGGCATTTATCTAATATTTTAGTTGGCTATCAGCTTCAGCGTATTTACTTATCAATTTCAGCATCTTCAGCCATCACCACTGGCATTTTCAGAGGCCAAATTCATTCACATTAGCATTATCACAGGTAATACTATATATCTAGTTCATAATTAGGTTAAAAATGTCTGGTTTTAAAGTTTTAAAAATGTTGTTTCACAGTGAATAAATAATGTTTATTCTGTTTGGCCCGTGACCAAAGGTGTGTTTAGGATTTTGTGCGATTGAGTTTGACATCCCTGTATCAGCCCCTATTTTTTGGGGGGTTTTCAGTCATGGTGTGCTCAGAAAGCCACTGATTATTTTCTCCCATCATTGCTTCTTCCCAAAGACACATGTTCATGTGAAACATGACACTCTTTAAACAAACACACGCCAAATGAATCAAATTTTACTCAAAATGTCCACTCTACTTTCAGATACATCATCTTTTTATGAGGCTTCACAGCCTGCAGGCATTAAACTGTTCATAAACTAAAAATAATCACCTCAAACACACACATATTTGAAGGGGCCCTGGAGTGATAAAAAAAAGGGATGAACGTCGAAGTGATCTCCTCGCTGTTTGAGCTACAGTGAGTCACACTGGGCGCCGTGACCACGAAATCAAAGAGCTGTTTGAAAAAGCTGCATTCCTTCACACCCCTTCCCTCTCGCTGTGCCGTAATATTAATTCTGGTTCTGCTGCTGACCCAAACGCCCCCAGCCCCGGTGCGTGCCTGCCTGCCTGATGGAGACCTCGCTTAATGGAAAAAGAGCACATAAGTGAGTTAAGTCATCCTCTGACCAAAGACAGGTGTCTCTCAGAGACTGAACAGAGGAGCTCTGTCAGGCCAAAGCAGAGTCATTATGGATCTTCCTTTTCTTTTCACACACAGAGCTGCCCTCCTTCAGCTTGATTTATTGACGGGTCCAGTGAAAGCCATGATAATTGTGTTTACATGGACAATCCTTGGCCATATGCTGGAAAAGAAAAAGTCAGGAAAAGCAAAAGTTAAAATGTCAGGGACTCTAATAGGCCATAAAAAGATCAAGCCTGTTGTCCATACGGGTTTGTTTTACTCTGTTTGGGAGTAAAATTTAACTGATTATGTTCCATATCAATTATTTTTTCAAATATATGCTTTTTCTCTTAAGCGTATATCAAAAACAGCAGCATACAAAATAGCGCTTTTGTGCAGATAATTATAAAATCATTTAAATTATGTTTATATGGTTGAATCACTTTTCTTTTGGCAACATGTGCAAATAAAAAAAACAGTTTTATTTTTTGCTACTAACAGTTGATTTACGTAACAGTTTGTATGTTTTGCTAATTAAATCCCACGGGAAGAAGCTTAAAGAATTTTTATTCCTCATTATTTGGTTCTTTTTTAGTTGAGTTCAGACTTTTTCCATTCATTTTTTGGCATTTCCACCCCCCTTCAACAAGTATTGTTGCATAGAGACTTGAAAGGTTAGAAATAGGACAGTGTCTCCTTTAAAAAAAAAAAAGAATCTTTAAGTTGGGGTTTTATTGTAAGACTAACTGTTCTTCTGCGTCTGACAGACAGGAGACAAAAGAGTGGCTGGGGAGTGAACTTCTCTGTCCAGAGAAATATGAGCTGGAGATGATTTGAGGTATTTCCATGGCTCCCGACCAGCCGGACATGCAAGAGCCAAGAAAACGTCTCCAGACGTCTGTGCGTTTAGCATCCTTCTTTTCTGACACCGTCTTTGGTAAATGTCTGCTGGGTTGATCCCCGGAGAAAGGATTGGAATTGAGACGTAGATCTTCGGCGAGGCATAGTTTTGAGAAGGACTTTGTGGCTGAGCGGGAATACTCTGGCAGGACTGTCTGCTGTGTAGCACTAATGCTAAACAGATGAGGTCCGTCAGCTACCATCCTGGATTCAAGATTCGCTGCTGTTCAGCCCACATTAGTAACACTGAGCTGTAGAATGGACCAACAACAAAAAAAGAAAGATTTTATTTCAATACAACACTTAAACCAAACAAAAATGGATGACAAGAAATTTGCAACAATTTTGTATGGAGTCAAATTGGGCCGTAAATATTTGAACCCACAAATAAAACGACTTGAAGAATTCAAGCTTAAATATTGGTGTTAGGCTAAAAGATAGTGTCTGAAACTTTCTGCAATTCTAATATAAGCTTTACTATTATAAGATTCACATTTTCTGTTTTAATTTTCGAAACCTAAAATTTTCATTTTCTAAACTCTTTTTCAGTTTCAAATTGGAAAATTTCGAGTTTGAAGCTTGATCCTGTTGCGGTGTGTGGAAGCGGGGCTAATTTGAAGGACCAATCAAAACTGGTGAGGGTTGTAACCTCAGTCCTGGTGCATCCTGGGAACTTATAAAATTACGGTCAGAAAATATCTGTACTATCATAGTCTTGTGTTGAAAAGTAGAGTTTTATCACCTCCAATGATTCAAAAAAAAAAAAAAAGTAAAGTTCTAAATACATTCTGGATAAATACCAGTAGTTTATTTGTTCCTCCTCCAGAGAAGCACAGCAGACATACTTACGAATTTCACTGGGTGGATGATGAGAGAACCAGTATTGCTGCCTACTATTTCCTGTGGTCATCTTTGTTTCTAACAGTCTGGCATTTTTTAAAGATGAGTGGTTCAAAACATCCTTAAAACAAAGTTAAACCAAAAAGAGGAAGGGCATTTTTATGATCCCTGTAAACCACAGCATCCTTTAACTGTAAGGTGAAAAAAATGTCAACAATGATAATATGCATTGCCCCTAATTGTGTTCTTTAATTTCACCTTCTTTTTCTTATTCCACCACTCAACAACTTTACTTTTTACATTTTGACAAAAAGGCTTTAATGGAACTAAGAGTAAAGCAAATAAAAATGGCTGCTTCCTCTCGAAGATTTTTGATCTACACAAAAGGAAGTCAAAAACATGTTTTTCCAGAGAAAAGTTGAGAGAAGACAGTGGTGGGATAATTTGGGACAGAAGCTGAGATCAGAGCTGCAGATCAAGTCTACATGGTCTGCATGTCTGCCCACAGAGCTGCCAGGACACCCCGGATTCCAGTAAGTGCTTTTCTTCCTCCCCCAAACGCCCGCCCGGCTTTGATGCTGTGACTAACGCCTCGCTCACAAAACCACTTCCATCACAAATTAGCATGCAGTCATGCTCTCTCTAGCCTGCATGTCATTTTGCCGTTTATGTCGTGTTTGTTATTTTATTCTTAAATTCGGAAATTATAGTTGTTTACAAGATCGAGATCATGCAGCGTGTTGCAAAAATGCAACAAAAACAAACATGCGGTTTTGTTTTTCTCGCTAAAACTGAAAAGCCATGTCATAAATGTTGTTGCAGCTGATTTATTGTTCAGTTAGACATAAAATAAAATTAAAAACGCATCCTTTCTCTTTTTTTTTTACAATAAAATACACTGACAAAACAGTTTCAGCTGATGTGATCTGACTATCAAAGCAACTTAAAGCCTACTTCTGGTATATATATATATACAAATATATATATATATATATTGTATATATATATATATATATATATATATATATATATATATATATTTCCTCCCAGATCTGTGTGAGGGCATCCCTGAGCTGTTGTACAGTCTGAGGAGTAACCTGGCAGCGCCTAATGGACCCAAACATGTCCCAGAGATGTTCTATTGGGTTTAAGTCAGGGGATGGTGAACTTCATTCAATTGTTTCAATTCCTTCATCCTCCAGGTACTGCCTGCATACTCTTGCCACGTGAGGCCGGGCATTGTGGTGCATTAGGAGGAAACCAGGACGAGTGATGAGCCATCCTGGAGAAGTTGGACAACCTGTGCAACTTCTGTAGGGTTAAGGAATCGCTTCATACTGCTGATAAGAGATAATTATCTATAGAGATAATTAAACAAGCCAAAATCAGCACGAGTGGAAAACCAGCCAACAAACATCAAGAGGGAGAAACTTGAAATGACCTCCACATGTAACACCAGTCCTGTTTGGAGGGTTTTCTAATTGTTGCCACTGAAGTGCACCTGTTGTTAATTCCATCAACACCAATACAGCTGAAATTGATTAACGAGGCCCTCAGCTGATTAACCAACAAGAAAATGATCAGACAGGTTTCATTCAATTCATGCCAGGCCCAATAAAAAAGGGTCCTTTAATTTTTGTGAGCAGTGTATATATATATATATATATATTATATATATATAATATATATATATATATATATATAATATATATATATATATATATATATATATATATATATATATATGAGCAGAAAACAAGTTAACTCAAAGTTTATTATATTTATGTCATATATTTATATTTACGTCATCAAATTAAAAGCAGTTTGGAGTTTATTAACATCCAGGTCCGACAGCAGTATCTACAACGTCTCATAGATTTAAATTTGGCAGGAAAATCAGGTCAAATTTAAACATTAAACTAAGCTAGTAACTTATTAAAAGTAGTCATAACATGATTTTCTTAAGTCTTAAGAGTAAACTATATCCATGTGAATGATCATATATTACCTTTGGAACACTAAAAAACAAGTTATTTATGAAATATGAGTTATTTTTTCAAACTCTTTTTTTACACAGAGGTAAAATGACTCAATCTCTGAGGCTCCGCCTTTTGCTCCCTGAGCTATGATGATGTCATCCTCGAGCCAGCGTGTTACACACAAACAAATTTTTTAATTTTTTTTTTAAATATTGATGTAGGCCTACACACAGCGCAGCTCAAGTGTTAATCCTACAAATTTGGCATAGACAGAAAGGTGATGTCCAATGGGTTCATTAGGCAGCGAAATCTGGTCAAAAAAATGCAGACACCAGATGATCACTGCTAGCTTTGCAGTGATCAGCAGTGTCTTGTGTTGGTTATCATGAGACAACCAAAACAACAAACTGCTCTCCACGGCTGCTAGCATTTCAGAGAAAGTGTTTATGTTAGCCTGTGGGTGGAGAAGACTTCCTGAAAGGGGCTGTTCTCACATTGTGACATCAGTACGTGAGGACCCGCTCGTTTTTGTGGCTATGGGAGGGGCTGCTGCCGCTGTTGTGAGCATGGTTTTTAGAGAATTACTCAGAAATGCATGAATGGATCAAAATACTGCTTTGGAGTTTTTTATAGTGAAGAATAAATAGTTTAATACACTTAAAAGGTCAAAAGTTGATTTTTCATGGTATGGCCCCTTTGAATGCCAACTATATTCATATGACTGCCTATTTACCTGCTGATTTGGACAGCAGTTTTGAAACTTCGAATCTTTCCTTATTGTTCTGGCCCTGCAACCACTTCTACTCATATATGCAGTTTTAGCAGCTAACTTTTCTTTAAACCGTTCTGGTATCGCCTGTCCGTCCTGGGATGGGATCTCTCCCTCATGTGGGAATCCCTAAGGTTTCTTCTTTTTTTTCCTGACTCAGGTTTTTTTTTAGGAGTTTTCCTTACCGCGAGGGGAGGGTCTAAGGACAGGGATGACCTGTTCTTTATAGTCTTTAGTTTTTACCTATTGTGCATATTTTATGACTCCATCTGTGCATCTGTAAAAACTGCAGGCATGAAGCCCAATGAGGCAAATTGAATTTGTGATATTGGGCTATATAAATAAAATTGAATTGAATTGAATTAATGAAAAGTCAATAGGAACATATATGTGCACCTTTCAGATCTCTGGGAATTGTGCAAGTTTTTGATTAGGTGTGATTTTTGACAGGATTTAGCTTCTTGTCCAAGATTAATTTCCATCAGAATTAGGGATGTCCCGATCAGGTTTTTTTGGGACCGATCCAATTCCGAGTCATTGGATTTTGTGGATTTGCTAATACCGCGCTCTGATCGAATACTTTTGTAACATATTTAAAACATGAACAAATTGAATAAACAGATTTGTGTTGTCCCTTATTTATATTTCATTAACCTTCTTTTATCATTAAAGACTTAAATAGAACACTTCTGTGGAAGTAGCTTTATAGCTAAGTAAAAATAGAGCAAATATAAACTGTGAAAAAAGTATATATTTTCTTGTTATATAAGTGATAATTAGTCATTTGAGAAAGTTTAGTGACTTAGCTTTAATATCTTAAGAGCTATTGAACATTTTTGACCATATGTGATTCCTGTCCTCATTTAGAATTCTTTCAAATAAATTATAACTGTTAACATTTTGTGATCTGTTCATGGCATGCAGACTTCTAGTGGAGTATTTATCCAGAATAATAACTTTGAAAAATACAGCGTAGATCACAATAAGAATAAATTAAATATCCGATCCTGATCGGACAACGGAGCCCGATTTCGATCGAGTCTTCAACCACGTGATCGGATCGGGACATCCCTTTTGAGAATTAAGCATCCCAGTATCCTGTGTGAACGTTTGATCCAGTTCAAGCACAAACACAGTTCAGTAATGGGACTGAATTTGATAAATAACTTGGCCATATCTCGTCGCTACACATTGATAACAGATATTTCAAGGCAGATTGCACAAGATGTGGTTTCGTGTTTTCAGACGCTTGTCCAGCTCTTTCCAATCAGACCTAAATGTGTTGAGAAATTCCACGGTCAATGTGACCGATCATCTGCAAATGTGCTGAGTCATGAAAAGTATTACTGGAAGTATAACGCTGTCCACATGCCTTTTATCTCCTCCTTTCATCTCACACACATTCCCATCTGAACTGCTTCCTAGAAATGTGTAAGAAATCAATCACACTTTTGAACTTTTGCGCAACACAAAATCGGTTTTATTTGCCTTTATTTTACTTGCTGATATCTGACTTGCTGCTTTTATATAAAGTTCTTTATACTGTAAAAATGATCTTTTTTTATTCCTAATTATGCTTAGGAGGTGAATTGGACACCCTCTATAAGCTGTTAACTGATTTTCCAACAATATATTGAGTCCAATTTTTAAGACAGCAGTTGATCGTTTGCAATTTGGAGTAAAAAAAATGAAATAGATGTGTCCCCAAAGTCATTTTTTGGATATAGTGCTTATTTTTATACATCAAACTTCATCTCTTTGGTTCTCAAGTTGCAAGTTTGATGGGCATTGAAAGCTCTCTGGTCACATCTCCAATTATATCCCTGAAGCCTCCAAACATGCCGCACTTTGATTCTAAGTTTAGAGTTTCCATGCTATAAACATGTGGAGGTAGAAAATGACATGATTTAACCTGACATTTGCCCTCTTGTTGGGGTGACCAAGACAAATAAAAATACATCTGATTGTGCAATTTCTTTTTATTCATATTCAAATAAATAACAGCGTCATCATATTCTGTTCATTTCAAAAACGTTGGAGGTTTACTGTCTTCTTTTTGGAGGCTTTAAAGTACTTTTTTATTTAAACATTAAAGTATCCCCAAACAAAAGAAGAGAAGGGAATTGTACAAGTCACCTGACAGGATCAATGGCATCGCCCGTGTATGATGAAGCCCACGTGCCCATTTCCATCCCCAGAAATCCTTTTGAAGACTTTAGCAAAGAGGCAGAAGTGAATGTTTGCTCGGGTTCCATCAGAGCACCCTTATTCTGTTTGATGTTCACAAACGGGGCGACTTTAAAGTGGAAATGAACAGATGTAGTGTGCACTGATAGGGAGGGGGAACACTCAAATTTGTAACAGACTTTAGAACCATTCCCTTTCATAAAACAATATTGTGGAAAACCTTTACTTGTGTCGGATTATTTCCTTTTTGTTTAGAAAAAATGAATAAATATATACTTTTTTTTACATAAAAAAATATGTATAGATTAAAGAAAGCTTTTGATTTCAACTTAAGATAATGAATTCATACTTCAAATGTATAAATTAAATATTTAAGATGTCTCAGTTGTTCTGGCTGATCTAAAAACACAAATATTTGTTGTTTTTATGGAGACAATTTGCAATAATATTTCATAATGTCATTAAAACTTTCTGTTCTCTGAGAAGGGCTGGAATCAAAAGTGCTACCCTGACTCCAGGAGATGAATGAAACATGTTTTTAGGGGTTACATTACATTTATAAAACATGTTTCAAGAATGTGTTAAAATATTTATTTAAAATAAACCAATGCTAAACAAAATGACTTTTTTCCACTAATTTTAGGAACGATTACTTGGTCTACTCGCTTCCGTGATATTATCAGTGATCTATACATGTATAAAAAAAAATTGTAAATCAGCTTTTATTATTTCGTACTTTCATCCTCCATCATGAAAATACTTTAGTTTTCCAGAACTAATGGAACTGATTTCACTTTGGAAGCAATAACTGCAGGAAATGTTGATTAGAATCAAACCCAGATGACATAGACAACTGCAGCCGCTAGGGGGAGCTTTAATGGATCTCGATCCTCATGGGTAAGTCAGTATAAGTCAGGATGCTGCTGGTATTAAACCATTTGGTGTCCAGTCACAGTCAGGTGCATCAACCTGTGCTGTTACCTGCATTTGCTTGTAAAAATCCAATAAACTCAACTTAAACACAATGCAGGGTCCATTAAAACTCATTTTCAGGAGTTTATAAACTCTTTATATTTCCTCACTAACTTATAAAGATCGGAAGAAGCCTCTCATCCTGGAAGGAGTGCGCGCTCTTGACGCAGCTGTTCCCTCAAAGTCTGTCAGCGGCGTTAAGGGCTGTTATTGCGGGGGTTTCTCATGTTAATGCCCGCAGTTTGTAAAGTCCATCTCCGGCAGCGGGGTGACAACAGCACACATCAAACTCAAAGAGCTTTCATTCAGGAAGTTTCCTTCCACTTAAAAAAAAAGACTGTCAAGACTGGGGCGCAGATGCGTAAAAGTTTGGATCAGAGCTGGAGCTGTGTGCGTGCGTACGTGGGAGAGTGGACTGGAAGGAAGGGGGGGTTGATGGGGTTTATGGAGTCAAGGTAGGGGGGTGGTTTAGTGTTGCCCATGCTGTCTCTCTCTCTCACTCACTCACACACACACACACCCTCCATCAATCACACACACACACACAAACGGCGCAGACAGAGAAGTTGGATTTTTTAAAATAACTTTTCTGTGGAGAGCGGGACTCACGCTTCAGTTTTCTCACTTGAAAAACACCACCACCACTCCCCTCCTTCCTTTCTTTATACCTGTAGCGTGGACGGCGTGGATCGGCAACTTTTGGATCATTCTAATCCATTATCGTGGAAGGACGAGTGCGCACCCTGACCGGTGGTGAGGGGATGATGTGACCCTGCGTAAACGCGCTGATCATCCGTCTGGATCACGCGTGGATCTGCGGCAGTCTGCGGCGCGCAGGAGGCTCCGGTCACCATGAGCATGTCCGGCGGTTTGTCGGATACTTGTCAGCTCATTTTACGCGACCGCGTGGAGTCCGTGCTGTGGAAGTGAGACCTGCCACCGCCGCCTGAAGGGGAGAGGGATCGTTCTGGGAGGTGAAAGAGAAGCAGAGAAGCGCGCAGAGTTTTGCAGAGGGACAAGATGAGGGGAACTTTGGGCGCCTTCATCCAGTCCTGTCTGGTTCTGCTGGTCCGGACAGAGCAGTGGAGGCTGAAGGAACCCACCAGCTGCGAGTTAAACACCAAAGTAAGACACTTCTGCTGTTGACTGGGGGAGGTGTTCAGACAATATTATTATTCGATCAAAGTTATTTTTGTCTTTATGGAATTTCTTATTTTTGGAGATAGTCTGTAGTGACATCTCGACTTAAAAAAAAACTTTATTTATGTTAGTTTTTCTTTGTCTTTCATTAAAATTTAGGTTTTTTGTTTTTCTGAATCATTAAATAAACAGAAAGTAGGCTGATTATTTTTTTTCTCTAGTTTTTTTTTTACTTTATTTTTCCAGATCATAAGAAAGGTTAAACGTTATTTCTTGGTTTTATTATTTTAAGTTTAATTTTTTTAACGATAAGAAATACTAAAAGTCTTTTCTATGTTGTTTTCATTTAGTCATATTTCATTTTAATGTCTTTTTCTGAATCATTAGAAATATTTATTTTTTTCTTTTATTATTTAATTATTTTTTATTAATTTAGAAAGTAACGTATCTGTTTTTTATTCATCTTCAGTTTATTTTTCTGAATCATTAAACAGTCTAAAAGTAATTTCTTAGATTTTTCTTTTTTTTTCTTCTTTTTTTAAAATATATTTTTCTGAAGCTTTAGAAATACTTTAACCGTTTTTTCTTGTTGTGTATTTATTTATTCATTTCTAAATCATCAGAATTATTTCTTAGGGTTATTTTTAAATAAATTCAACTCATTTTATCAATTTTTATCAAGTTTTCTGAACTATCAGAAATACTAAAAGTGATTTCTTAACTTTTTCTTTTATTCATTCCTAAAATAGATTTTTCCGAAGTATTAGAAATACTCTTACTATTTTTTCTTTTTTATTCCTTTAGTGTTTTTTGTTATATATTTCTGAATCGTTAAAATAAATCTCAGGTTTTTTTTTCAATGAATTTTATTCATTGTTAAAAAATGTTTAATCTAGTTTTCTGAAATACTAAAAGTAATTTCCTTACTTTTCAAAATCATTTTTTTATTATTTGTTTTAATCATTTCTTTTTCAGAATCATTAAGAAACTAAAGACGTATTGTGTTTGAAAAAATGTATTAACCATTTCAGAAGCCGTCTTAAATCATCTTATATATAAATGCCTATATCAGAATAAAATGACCAAATTATAATGTCTATTGGTGATATAAAGTATTTTTATGTCTCCTTAACATAAATTACCCATAATTCCAGGCCACAGACATTTAAGGGCAGATATCAGTCTTCGGGAGCAGAGCCCTCAGCAGTCTTGCTCTACTGTCTTGTTTGTTTGGCACCTGGGCTCTAAGTGGCCTGTTAATAAGTCATTATCAGTCTGTTAGCAGTCTCACACACTATCTCACACAGACAAAGGGCCGCTCGCTGTCACACCGGCCCACTGACGGTTGTAAAGTAACTCTTTCCTTTCCCCTGAACGCCTCCCTTGTGTTTCAGACTTTGTTGTATTTAACACCCTCCATTAAAGTGAGAAACAACAGATTGGAACAAACCGACTGCTGATATTTTCCTACTCATCTCAGCAGAAAGTGCAGATTTAAATGAAAATGATTGTGAACAGAATTGTTAGGTCTTCCCAAACTCTTTTTGGTTTTTGTCTTGCAGCAAACCGACCTCAACTCCTTCCTTTGGACGATCAAACGGGACCCCCCCTCATATTTCTATGGTACAATCCATGTTCCGTACACACGCGTTTGGGACTTCATCCCGGAAAATTCCAAGCAGGCCTTTCAGGAAAGCAACATTGTGTATTTTGAGCTGGATTTGACTGACCCGTACACCATCTCAGGGCTGACCAGCTGCCAGTTGCTTCCTCAGGGGGAGAACCTCCAGGATGTTCTGCCCAGAGACATCTACAGGAGACTCAAAAGACACCTGGAGTATGTGAAACTCATGATGCCCTCGTGGATGACCCCGGACCAGAGAGGAAAGGGCTGTACGCCGACTACCTCTTCAACGCCATTGCTGGGAACTGGGAGAGGAAGCGTCCCGTTTGGGTCATGCTGATGGTCAATTCACTCACGGAGGCGGACATCAAGACGCGAGGGGTTCCGGTGCTGGACCTGTACCTGGCTCAGGAAGCCGAGAGGATGAGGAAGAAAACCGGGGCGGTAGAGAAGGTGGAGGAGCAATGCCATCCACTCAATGGACTCAACTTTTCCCAGGTGAGTGGAGCTCAGAACTTCGATTTTCGTCAAATCGTCAAATATTTGTGGCTTTATAAAAAAAAAAAAGGTTTTTCATTACATAAAAACCAAATCCAAAATGTCTACAGAATTTTTTAAATCTAATAACCTCACATTTGTTTAGCTTTCCTCATACAAAATATAGTCTACTTCTAAATGTGGTTTAACCAACATTCTACGTCATAGATCATTCAGATCAAAGGAAAACAAGTTGTTTGTTTGTGATGCTTGTCTGACTATTTAACTAAAGCAGCTGCAAGAAAAAAAAATGTGGTGATTTGAATTCCTATGGTTATGTCTGTTTTGTCTTTGTGGTAGTTTGGTCGGCAGCTCTGATGTCACTGAAGCTGTTGCTGTAATTGGGCAAAAAAAATGTGAGACAAATGAGTCTGACAGTTATGATGATGCACTCAGCACAGCTGTTGTAGAGGTGGACACGCATTAGAAATGTGTCAATCAAAACAACACATCCTGATTTCATGCAATTTTGGTCAAATATATAAAAAATGGTGTGGTTTATTAAGTAAAACATCCATCCATCCATCCATCCATCCATTTCCATCCATCTGTCCATCCATCCGTCTCTATACCTGTGGTACACCCTCATCAGTTTATCAGTCCATTGCATGGCAACACAAAGACAATTATTTCATAATTTAGAATCACAATCAGCTTCAATCATCCAATGAGACGCGTTTTTGGACTGTAGGCGTCCGCAGGAAGAACATGCAAACCTCACAATGCAGCCCCAATTTAGGGGTCAGTTATATTAATATTAATTAATATTATATTAATTAACAACAGAAATGGGAAAAGTTTGTTCCTGTTCTTGTTATAAATTTCTAGAAGCTTATATTGTGTATAGCAGTGACTTGTTGGTGTAGGTTGGCTTGTTACAGTTACCTGGTAAACTCACATACTTTATATTTTTGAATATGCTGCAATCTGGAAGGATAAAAGTGATCAGTTATGTTGTCTGAACATGAGAAATCCCTTTTATTAATTTGACATTTATCACCACATGAGTTCGTGTTTCTAAAAAAATAGTTCTTAGAATAAACTAAATAAAATAGAATAGAATAGAATAGAATAGAATAGTTATAGTCACATCCAAAGTTTAGAAAAACAAAAAACAAGGTATTTGATATGAATCAAAATTAATACAAATTCGATTTTTTTATTGTTTTTTTATGTTTCAAAATCTAAATCCAGATTTACTGCATTTCTTCTTTTTTTTTACAGAGTGATTATTAAATGGTGCACTTGAATGTGTTTTGGACCTGCATCGGTTGTGTAAAGGAAGGTTTTAAACAATGTTTGTTGTATTTCTTGCCACACTTTAATCCAAATATCAAGTCTTGTTTTCTCAAAAGATTTTTCCATCGTACAGAGCTTCTCAAGAAAATGTTTAAATTCTGCTTTTTTCTTTTATTAATCCTTTCTCTAAAGTTTTACTTTGTGTTACAGTTTTACGGCTGATATTCTCTTACAAGTGAAATAGCTGATGTGGTGTATCCAACTAAAAATAATTGTCTATACAGTGGGATGTGATCAACAGGGGGAACCTTTTGACATCTAGGTGTTTATATATGTTTTTTTTAATAAGATATTTAGAATACCGTTTTTTTTAATTGCAGTTTTTGTTGTATTTATCCAGCTGTTGTACTTCCTATGCTTTTTTTTTTTTTCCCTCCTCCGGGTCAGTGCCCGTTCTGCTTAGTTTGGAAGCCAACCAAAAGGAAAATTATTTTTTTGGGCATTCCCTCCCTATTAAATCAAGTCTGGCACAGTGTAAAGTTTTGTAAAACCCCAGCCCTCCTGAACACGGTTGTTCTCTGGTTGCTCTGCGGCACAGACTCTAAAGTGTAGTTTTATTAGGAACTATTGTGATCAGTAGAACAGTTAAATGTGTTACAGTCCAGGGGTGACAGTAGTGGCCTCCCGTGCCTCAAACAACCAGTTTTTTGCAAGTTTTCCCAAAACCTGCAGTGAAAAGTCACAAACAGGAAGCAGGATCCTCTTCTATCTTTTTTATATCTTGTAAATTTAACCAAATTTACATAAAAACCCTAAATTAGTGAATTTATATGTCACTATAATTTGTTTTCAGTAAAATAAAAGTGTAAAATACTGTAAATATAGCATATTTACTATTGTTTCAGAGATAATTGTTCACACTTTACAATAAGTTTCCATTCATTGTTTCATAATTATTAACCATAGTTAAGTAATGATTAGGTAATATTTATGAGGTTTAACAGAATTTATAAAGGGTGAGATCAGACTGAAATTGATAAGTAAAACCATATGTATCTTTTGTTTCTCTAAAGAAACAACTGTAGTCTGCTAATTGATGCATTAAATAATTATCTTAGTAGTGCATATAAGTGTCTCTTATATTATTTAACTGGTAATTAATGCTTATGAATGTATTTACAAACCTCTACAAAGGTACTTTTATTATAAAGTGTTACAAATAAATGAGCTTATAACCATAAACTAATTACTCATTGACAAATATTACAGTGTTTAATTGTAAGACACAACTGTGTTTACCGCAACATCTCAAAAAGTTCAAGCGGTGGTGATCGCTGCACCGCCAAGAGATTCTGTCAGTGGGAGACTTGATATAGAAATAATGGGCTGACTTCAGCGTGTATGTATGTTCACTCCAGCTGTTATCATGATAAAGGATGTATTACAGAAGTAAAGACCACACAAGCATGATGTTATAGTCGGCTCTTTTCCCATTCATTTGGACTTTTCCATCAACTCAGAACTGCAATCAATTGTTGGACACGCTTCCTCATTCGAGTTCAATGTGATGATTTGCTGTTCCTGTGATGAACTGAGGGAATGCTTTTGGTAAAAAATCAAAAAAATTCCTACCCCATTGGCAGGCATTATTTAAATAAGCAAAAGACATGATCTTACCATGAATTCCCTTTTTATGAAAACCATTCTGGTTACTAAGACACATTTTCTCAAACTAGGATTATTTTGCAATTGAAATACTTTCTTGATAAGATTATTTTTCTTGCAAGACAGAAAACAAGACATTCTACAAACAAGAGTGTTTTTACTTTCTTAAGATTCAGTTTGAGCAGTTGCTTCATTCTCATTTGCACTATTTCGATGTCTAAAAGGTTTGCATTTGATGAAATAACTACATATAAGCCGATGATGCAGTGCTTTTACATATATAGTTGTTTCACATACATTTGGTTAAAAATATGTTGTGCTGTGAAGATGATACATCTCTGGAAATGTTCCTGCTCTTTAGGAATGACAAACTCCAGATGGAAAAATTGCCTTTCACCCTCTTTTTTGATTTTCCAGAGGTAAGTTAAGTGGAGAACAGGGCGGTGTTAATAATCAGCTGTGCAAACATTCAGCTGCTTGCTTCCCAACGTCTTTCGCTATTAAAGAAAAATGGATCCTAATTACTCGAGTCTGAAATCAGCAGAAAAAGGAACCTTGTTCGTCAGACGCATTCACTGAGTCTCCTTGCCTACCTGTCTGTCTGTCTGTCTGTCTGTCGGTGACCTTTAAGAGTATTACAAACACGTCTCAGGGCAGCCGTCACTATGAAATCATGTTGCGTATTACTGAGGAATTTCTGCTCATGTTGGTGGGGTGTTAGAGGGATTACCCTTAACCGTTTAGCCTAACACTCAGAAGCCTGAAGTGGCTCTGCTTTAAAGAAATCTTTGTTAAACCCATAAAAAAACCACCCAACTTCCTTAATGATGGCATGTTTGAAAGAAACGGTTTTTGGTCCAGACCTTCAATTGAAACAAAGTCAAGTATTTTTATTTTTTTTTAGTTTGACCAAAAACTGCGTCTGTAACACACTAGGATAAAAATTCTAAATTTGTTTTTCTTACTAACAATTCATTTTTACATTATTTAACTTTTTTTTATGTTATTTGAAACTGTTAGCCCTTAAATTAACATTCTTGAACAATGTTTAACAAGTATTTCTATATTTTTTTTACAGTTTAGCTTATGAGCTACATACACACAAAGCATTCGACGTGCAGTCAAAAATGCGCTTTGAACTCATGGTGTTCATTCACACTGGAGAAGCAGGGAGGGGCTTCTTCGTCCTTCCTTTTTTAATTGTTTACCTGCAAATGTCCGTCACCTACAGTTGGAAGAGGCTTGATGAGAAATGTCAAAGCGGTGCAATCTTGTAATTTCAGCCTAATACAGAAATCATTTGGTTTATTATACTGCATATGAGTTATCATGTCAGGAGAGTGACCTTGGTTGATCTTTATTTGGCTCACCTGAATCTGATACACTAAAGCCCATAAAAATATGGTTTTCATTGCATTTGGAATTGTTTTTAATACATTTTTAAACCCTGAAAAAGCTCTGCGTAAAAACACATTTGCTGCAGTGAATGCACTGCCTGAATTTGTTTCAGTTGCAGGCTGTAGCAAATTGACCCACATTTAAGAACAAAAAGTGACCCCTAATACTGCTGTTAAATGCAATGCAGTTAAAAATGTGGGTAACCTTTGTGCTGGTGCTCCAAAAAAAGAAGTTAGCCACACTGGTAAAACCAGGACAAAAAGTTAGTCTAGAGCTGCGGCAGGGAGTCAAATAGAACTTAACTGATGTGGTTCATTCTGTGAAAATCTTTTCACACACCAAAATAAACCAAGGTAAGAACTTATATATAACTTATATATTTCTTATAACTTATATTATATAAATTATAAGAAAACTAAAGCACCATCAGTCCAAAAGTCCAATAAAACACATGAAGTCTAATTATATTTACTTTGTTACCCCTTTTGACTGATCCCATAATCTTCTTTTATTTGTAGTAGCTCTGCGTTTTACATTTTTCTTTGTGATCCCACATTTTTTGTGACATTATAAGTTGTTCAAGACAAAAAACATTTGCTCTTTTGCAAAACCAAAAAAAAACTTTGTGGCATTTTTATGGTAGAGACGTTTCAATGTCATCCAAACGAAGCATATTGACACCCCTTACAAGAATCTGCGTTTATTCTGCTAAACACCCAAAGCTGTGCTGACAACACCCTCTGCTACACACGTTCAAGCAGCCAGTGAAAAGTTCATTCAAATCTATATGTATGAACGTTTTGGGTGTGTTTCCTAATGCGTTCACGCATGGATACGCAAATTTCAATTACCATTTTTGGGCTCTGCCAACCAAACGCGCAGCCATACTTGCATGAAACTTAGTCGATCTTTGATCATATATTCCGATTTAGTAGCGACGAATGATTGACGTGTCCTTTGATTCATGGAAATGCCGATTTGAAATTGATCATGGAGGAAAAATTAACAGTTTGAACTGAATTCCACGACACTTTAATGTATAGGAATAGAAGTGTGAAAGAAAAAGCCTGAAGCAAGATTCACCACTTTGGCATTTCACACCAAGCCTCTTCCAATAGGTGTCAAACGTGCTGGTAAACAGTAGAAAAAAAGAAGACTAGTGTTAAAGTGTGTTTGAGAACCCAATAAACATGCTATCTTGAACCTCTGTTTAATGTGTCTCACATGCTCGATGACAATGTAGCTTCAGTGTTTTCAAGTAGAGTCTGTGATGCTACTCTCATCTCCTTAAAGACCCATTCTATTTTAATACTTTTAGGATCATCTGACTCAAAACTGTAGGGCTGGATAGCTGCAGCTTTGCTCACCATTTTTTATCTCTGGTAATGTTAGATTGTGAAGGGCTGTAAGCTCGTAGGAGAGTGTGTAAACAGAGAGCTCTCAGCAACAGGGAAGGGGTAACAGGATAGTGCCGCGCCAACGATCTTGCCCACAACTCAGAGGTGAATTCCCTAAGGAACCTCTACCAGTCTGAAGAAAATGTCCTATTAAGCAAAAAAAAAAAAAAAAAAGGGTTAAGAACAGCAAAATCATAATTAAAAGACCACACAGAACACTTTTACAATAGATAAAATGTTGTTTGGACGGATTTTTCTCACTGCATCATCTTGTGATTACAATAGTGACCCGAATCAGCCTTAATCTAACATGTTGCAGTCTCAGTTACATCTGATTCCCTGGTTTTCTTGCCTCATCTTATCCCTCAAATCAAATCCTTAAAAGTTTCCAGAAGGCAAAAGAAAGACCTCCATGAATAACCCCTATCCTTACGTAGCTCCAAATCAGCACACTCCATAATTTTCACACCCAGTTGGAATCTTATCACCAGTTTGACGAACGCCCTCACTCGACTGTCTAACGGCGCAGTAACCTCCAATACTCCCAGTTCTGCCTGTTCCATTTGAATCCCTTTCAGCTCAACTCGGCTGTAAGATGTCCAGACAGGGCGCGATGAGTGAGAGACACGCTTGGTGAAACAATGGTGTTTCCTCAGTCGCCCTTCCCTTCGACTGATGATTAATCAAGCTTTAAGTACAAAGGCCCAGTTATGGAGGCTATGCAATAGTGTGGATCGTGTTTTCACTGGCCGTTTGTATGAAGCCGCGGTAAGCGAAAAGTATTTGACGTGATGAAGCCGTAAAAAAACGTCTCTCCTTGTGCTTGTTGAAAAGCAAACATTTCAGGACTTGCAGTTTACAGAGTGTCTGGACAAAGATAAACCAGACTTTTGCTTTCTCTCTCAACACAAAACCTTTGTACAGCTGGTGGAAAAGTGACATCATCAGCTGGACTTTCTCTTTCTTTCTATGTCCTCAATGAGAAGTCAACGGAGTTTTGAAATTCAGGGACAGGTTTTTATCTACAATCGGCTAAAAATTCAGCATATAAATTTTAAAAAATCCAAGAAAGTCACCAATTACTCTGATGAAATTCATGTTTATGGAGCATCTGACATATTCTGGTGGCATTTTTGTAATAATGGAGGACCTATATCAATAAACTTACGGTTAACATTGAATTATTGAGTATTACTTTATTCAAATCGTTGTAAACTAGGAGCAAATTAAAGGCTAATGATAACTTATAGGCAGGTGCGACTTCTTAGTGAATTTTTAAAAATAAATAGCAACAACCACTAGAGGGAGCTGTAGGTGTGTGTATCAGTATTTGCTACAAACAGCAACACAGAAGAAGAAGAAGGAGAAGCATTGCTAAATGATACAACTACCCCTGGCTGCAGCATGCAGACCAAGACGTGCTTCAATGTGGGCGGTGTTAACCCTCCCGCTATCCTTGGTACGTTGACATTTGTCTGAACCCCACAAGATATAGTGTACGGAACTTTTTTTTTAAATGATTTTCGATCTTCACTGGTATCCAGTGACAGACATGAAGTCCTGTCCACCTTTGTCCATCTTTGTCATGGGAAGGACACTTCAATGTAAGGCTGGGGTCATCTGGACCCCAAAGATAGCACGAGGATTAAACGCGTTGAGCTCCACCCACTATGTGTGATTCTTCTTCATCACTGCAATTGCCAGCTTTTTATTTGCATTTTACAAGTTTCCATGTGTAATATTGCCACCTACAGGTTGCGGGAGTGTATCCAAGATGGTTAAATGAAGGCTCGGCATGAACATTTTTTTGTAATTTGAGAGAAGATTAGGTTGGTTGACTTTTGGATATGTACACTTGCTTTGAAATGTATTTATTTATTTTGAAAAAAAATGGCCCTTTGAATATGACAGGAACAAAAAAAGGCAGTGATGTGTTGGTCGCGAGTGAAACGGTTATCGCCCCCTCCTTGGAGCCCTGTTCTTTTCAACTATTGCATGCCTTAATGTGGGCGGAGTTAAATGCATTCAACTCCGCCCAATGGATGTTAGCAGTGGTAGGTTGCCATGAATAAAATAAAACAAAAACGAAAGTGACTATTCGCATGTAATACTCTAAATACAACCAAATAGTCCCATTGCAGCAATCTAGCCCACATGTTAACCCCCAAATTTCCATCATTTTTTTTTTCACTTGTTGACTGTAAATGGAATCATCTATCAAAACATACATTGGCAACTTATTCAGGTCATGGAGCAGCAAGCTACGTGGGAACGGCTATGGGTTAAGCCATTTTGGGTAAATTGTGGTTGGTGATTTTAACGAAGAGCTGTGGTTTCAACAATTTTGCACGACTTGCTCAACTTTTGATGAGCTCAGGGATTTTGAATCTTCTGACTCTTTTTCAAGCAATAGATCCCAAAATCTATGCTTGAAATAAACCAGATCAATCAATCAATGTTGTGCTATCCAGTTATTTGGTGACACGATTCATTTAATTCGACAGAATCCTGGCCACAGAGAAAAAATACAAAAATAAATAGACGAAAGTCCCTCCCCCTGCCAGAGCCGGTCATAAAAAAACCTCATAGTGCCTAAAATCATAAGTTGGAACTCCTCGAACGGAACTCCCCAGTTTAAACTTTTGATGTTTTATTCCCTTTAACATACCATAACTGCTTACGTAATCAGCTGATATACAGAGAAAAAGGCAGATTTTTCTGGCTTTTTGTCTGGAAGTAAACGGGTGTAGTTATACAAATTTGAACAGTTGTTAATATTAATTTAAAAGACAAAACGATTAACGTTCTATGTCCCATTTAAAGCTCATCTTGTACATCAAACTGTTAGACAGTTTATTCACATTTAATAGCTTAAAAGCTGATAGTTCTGAAAAGTTTTTAAAATATCACTTTTGAAAGGGTTTCCTCAAGTTTAGAAAATTTCCAGTTAAGTAACCGACTAAAGTTATGAAATTTCTGCATCCGATTTTTTTCTGGCGCCGTCTTGCATGTGACCAGAAGCCCCTCATTTAATTAGAAAAAAGTTTTTCCATTGAAGTTTTACTAAATATGTCTATTGCCTCAAAAACCCCCTCCTCCAAGCACAAAAACCTTTTTTTGATAAATTTGAATTTTTTTTTAATTGTCTCATTTTCCATTAGGCAAATTTATTGTTGCTAACCCAGTTTGTGCAATTTTATAGTCAATGGAATTGTTATTTATTCCATTATTATTATTATTCTTACTCCCGAAGTAAAAAAAAATGGATGCCAAAAATGCAACTTATACTCCAGAGAAAGGTATATATATTTTTTTCTTCTCGATAATGGATTTTTTTGGGGTGAATTTTTGCAGGACAACAATTGTAACACGATGGTTTGCTTCCTTCATCTCAGTTGTTGGAAACCTCGGACATTCCACACCTCAGATCTGCTAATGAAAGTGTTGTTTCTTTCCTCTCATCACTGGGAGTAATGGTGCATGGAGACGCGATGAATGCAGGGCTCAGTGTACGTCTACGGGAGCAGGGAAGGAATGTTCAAAGCCCGAATTTGTTCATTCATGACTAGAAGAACAAGAGTTAAGATGGAGACTAAGATCAGTGGGAGAGCCATTAAGGAAGGAAGGCGTGGCCCCGACTTCCATTCTACGTATCGTGATGTTGCCGCTGTTTGACAGCCTTGAGACCCCAGTTGTGGTATTTTCTTCTGACTCGGAGTGACAGATTGCAGAGCTCTGGATTTGCAGAACTCCTGCACAATGCGAGGTCTGATGAAATCCAAACAAAACCCACACTTTTGACATTAGAGAAATGCAAAGTTGTCAGACTCTGAAGAATGTTGTTTTCTCTTGATGGAGCAGTTCAATCCTTCATTCTTTTTTTTTGGGTCTCTTTCGTTTATTTCTTTCTTGGTTTGAAATATTACAGACCCATTTTGCGAACTAAAACAAAACATAACTTTTGTCTGATAACAATGAACATTAATATGGCTGGTAACATTTTTTTTTTCTTGTTGAGACACAAATTGATTTTAATGTATTTTTCTTTTATTTTGTTTTGCCTTTCATTAAAAAAAACCAGTTTGAATTATGGTTTTAGAAAGATTTTTCAGAGCTCCAAAACATTAAAACTGTGTTTAATTACATACCATTAAAAAATAGCATATTAGTGGTTTGTATTTAAATAACCTTAAATCAATACTTGCTTGCTCCAACATCAGCAGATCTGATGGAAAATGTCTCTCTATGTAAGAGCGGACTCTGTATCAGAGTTATAGAACAGAAATGATGCTTGATAGAACTAGTGTGGTCTGCAGATTTCATTAAGAATAGAAATACACATGTGAGATGATAAAACAATTATCCCTTTTTTGTGCAAATAAATAAATAACTCTTTTTTTCTGTTTTTATGGGACGTGATTAAACAAAATGTGGTTTAAAAATGAACAAAAACACTTGTTTAATTACAATAAAATCTATTTCAAATTATTTACTTTTATAAAAAATATATATATATATATATTAATCTTTATTTGTTATTAAAAAAATAAGATCATATATGTTGCGGGCACGTCTGCTCAAGAACATGTTCTGGTATGTTGCTTATCTGGACCATGTATGTGCGTGCTAACAGGAGCGCCGCGAATGAAAGACGTCATGGGTGATCTTTGAAAAACAACCGTTGTTGCTCATCAATCTGGGAGAGGTTATAAAGACATTTCTAAACAGTTTGGAGCTTAACCTTCTGCAGTGAGAAAGATTATACACAAGTCAAAAACATTCTAGCAATGGCCAGTCTTCCAGATGTACACGTTTCCGCTAGTATAGCACTTGTTCAGAGGGGGTAAAAAGTACCAAAAGTTACATCTGTGTCTCTACAATATCTACTTCATATAGTTTCTATGCCAAAACATTAAGTAATCAGGTATTAATTTAATTACATTCAAAAATAATCTGCAATAGGAGAAATCTTTCTTTGAAGTAGGATTTTAGATATTTTAAGGCTATAAAATCGCTCACTACACTATTTATACATGTTTCTCTGACAAATATGAACATTTTTGCACTTTTCTTTCTTTAAACTCTCAAATTTCAAACATTCATAGAAAAATAGCTCTAGTAATACTGAATGAAACCAAAGATCTGCCCCCAAACATTCTTTTTTTTCTTTTTAGAAAAGGCTGAGGTGTGCATTAGGAGGCTGGACCTACAGTACACGCAATGGTTGGATTTGTGACAGTGGTCTGCCTCATCTGAACATCCCGATATTTGTCAAAAAAGGAAGTCAACTGAAGGAATTTCTTTGAATGAAAGAGTTTTTTTTTTTTTTTTTTTACAGCTATATATCCAACTAGTGTTGTTTTTGTTCTACCTTTGTGTTTAAATAAGTAAAACTAAGAACTTGTGCTGCCACAATAACAGTATTTCGTAGTAAAAAGCAGCAGAGAAAACTGATTAGATCTCATTTGTCCTGCTGGAAAGAACTCCGGCCTCCGGTCCACTGATTCACCAAGCATCAGAGAAGAATGGCCTGCAGTGAAGGAATGTGTACTGTGTACTCTCTACCAATGTAACCATTAGATGAAAAAGAATAGCAGCCATAAATCTTAGTATATGCTAGTATTAAGCTCATTAAGCACATTTTAAAATGTACTTGTCTTGCTGCTTTTTATTTGTTTAGACAAGCTATGGATTATTGGACATCTTTACAAAAGTACCAAAATGTAGAAAACAAGTCATCACAATGGAAGTGTTGACTTCTTGAAACCAGAAAACGTGGACACCACAGAAGTTTCGGAATTTATTGTGGAACATCTGAACATCAAAATGCCTCACAGGGCAGTTGTATATTTATTCTCACTCAGGCTGTAGGAAAGTATTTGTAATCCAATCAACTATTTACACTTACATGATGCTTCAGAAAATGTTTCCTTATTTTCCGCTTTCCTCGCTGCTTTGATCAGACAAAGTAAACTTTCCATGCGTAATTACCGCGCGGGGCGTATTTGTCTAGCGAGTGTCTGATCGTATAATAGCTGTTTATTATTATTTGTGTGAGTGGATGAATGTTTCCATGTTTATGCGTTGCTTTTCTCCCAGGTCGCCGGGGTTCATATCTGGACATGAATGAGGGTTTACGTGCCCGAAAACATGACATGTACAGTCCTCCTGACTTCCTTTGTGTCTCTAGTCTCATTACAATATGAGGTGCTTGATTTCCTTCCTGCTGTTGACCAAACAGTCCCATATTATATGTCTGGCATTTCCTCAAACATTATCTGTCCATCTGTCTGGATACATGACACCGGAGATGAGGATATGGAACTCCTCTCCTTTTCAAACCCTCTCTTTTTTTTCAAAATGCTATGTAAACAGAAATATTAGCTTGTCAACAAGTCATAAAATGACTACAGACCAATATAAATATTTGATTTATTGCCAAAAGTTAATATTAAGCTAATATTGTATTGCATTAAATGTAATTACTTTTAAATTCAAGTTTTTAAAGAGAATAGGTTGATGAATTTTTGTAAATATTTCCAAGAAATATATTTTCTCCTGAAACTGTTTGTCAAATGTACTGGACAGCTACAAGAAATTAGAAATATATATATACAATATATATATTTAATTTGGGATTTCAGAAATCTTTTGAGAATAACATTCCTATAAAAGCCTGTTCTTTTTAAACATAAAGGAATTTAACACATCCAATCTTTCAATTTTATGCTCAAAGTTTAACAGTTTGTGTTGCTTTTGTGTTGCAAGTATATTTGAATGAATGTGGAACTGGATATCTGTTAATGGTAGCAACTGTTTGCCAAGAAAAAGAGCTTAGATCCTTGAATAATGCTCTGCCTCGGAGAAGAGTTTGACTCATGGAGACCCGAGCCCCAGGCTTATCCAGGCCTTTCCTGTTGTGTAACATAAGCTTCTGCAACTCAAAAGGGGGATTTAATAGCTTGTCTCCTTGACTTTATGCCAGGTCAAGAAAGTCTTTCCAAACAAACAAACTGCAAATGTTCAATGCATCATGCAATTGAATAATTAAACCAGCTACATTTTCCAAGTGTTTCTAAGGAACTAAAATATTTATTGTCAAAGAACCTCAAAAGTCGTCGTATGTGCAGAATTTTGTTCGTAATTTGTTACCGTAGAAGCAAGTTATATTTAATAATGTCATCATTTGTTCCCACAAAAGTTAAGAAGTGCCATGTGGACTTTGATATATCTATAAGTAGCTTGGCAAGCTTTATGAATCCCACTTTGATTGAAATTTGGGACAGCATTTGATGCACTATGAGTCCTGATTCTCATACTTTTAAAAAGGTAAATAAAAAGAACTGTGTTCAGTCTGGCTCTATAGGCACTTTAATTACATATTTCTCTTTTTTTGCTCTGGTAAGATACCTTGAGGACATGTGGAAAGGGACAGTGTACTTTTTCATCAAATATTCTTCTATATTGAAATACTTTAAGCCCAATCTTTATACTGTGTATATTGTTTTTTTTTTTTGTTTTTTTTTTTGTACTTTTGAAGATTCAAAATAAACCATGTACACTGGATGCTGTTCTTTAGTGCTATATCAAACAATGCCTCTTAAGGTTGTCAAGGCAACAGTCTAAGCCAAGATGATTATAATATTTATTTTTTCAATGATATTGAAGATGACAACCTTTCCTACAGTCGTATCTGTCTTAATATTGGATTATGGTTATGTAATAAGACAGAATATAGAATTATGTTTTAAAAATTAAAAATAATAATATTCATGATTAGGGTATTTAAGGGACAGAAATTATAGTCGGAATAATGATCAGGTACAAAAATCAGAATGTAATCTTAAATATATTTTAGTTTAAACTAAAAATGACCTCAAAGGGGAATAACCGAGATCCATCTTTGCTCCTTCTCAATCCACTATTAGGGGTGTTAACCATAAGAGCTTTTGTTAATTTATGCTGGTTATAAGACGTGAGATGGAAAAAAACACAGGAAGCTAAGAAGACAACAAGGCTACATGTCTACCTATTTTTATCTAGTTTTTTTTTTTACTGCAGGCACACATTTTGTTACATTGTTTACTCTGTGACTATTAAACACTGAAATTGCCCACAAGCCGCAATCAGTCTTAATAAATTCCAAGAAGACAGAAAATATGCTGAAGGCTAGATGTTTGCAGACCTGAGTGAGGAATCATGAATGGAAGCATTTTGTTAAGATGTTTAAGGGGTTTCTTATCTTTGAAATCAATATAAATTTTAAATTTCCTATAATTGCAGCTAGCGAGGAAAGACGTATAGCATTAAGTGTCCCAGCATGTCCATTTGCATTTGTTTGGTGCTAATCATCCCCATCTCTTGTGTGAGTCAACATTTTTTGAGGCTTAGTTGCAATGGAGGTTCTGAGTCACAACACGTTATCATGACATTTACATACGAATACGTATTAAGAAAGTGAATCAGTGCATGTTTTGGCTTAATGTAATTGTAGGCCAATGACAATAGTAGTGTGTCCCTGGAATTTTACTGGATTATGTTCTTAAGGGACAACTATAAAAGGTTCATTTAGATGATGTTTTGAGGCTCACAAGAGCAGATTCTTTAGTGGTACCTGCTGATGGTAGAATCCTAGTCATTTATGTATAGACTACGTCAGAGGTAATGTAAAGCAAGTGAAATACGTAGATATATTGTGAGCAGATTTTACATAAAACCTGTTTACATGCACAAAATTCCCAATAACTGCACATAATCAAACTTAAAAATATCCTGGTCTAAATGACTTCATTTTTTTCTGAAAACTACACAACTCACTTGAAACTAAAAAAAAAAAAAAAAACTCAAGCCATCAATAACTAAAAAATAAATGTGGGCGCTCATACGTCTGCAATTCAAACAACCTATTTTTCTGTGGTTCTAGGCTGTCTGTGTAAGATAAAACCCCAAGATTTGGCTTCTCTGGGTCACCAAATCGGACTTTTTGTTTCATGCAAAGCATGAGGCTCAAACGAGAGAAAGATTTCAATCCTAATGGATATGAAGCGGCGTCACAGCTTATCAAATGTTTTGAACCTTTGGAATTCCAGCTGGAATAAGGAGATTCCCTCCCACTCGACAGCTCAAGGACAGTCTCATCTAACAGATAAATCCAAAGTTCTCCCTGTGTTTGAAGTTCAATCTCCTCTTCCTGACCCGAGTGGCAACACTTCCGTGAGCCCTCCACTCAGAAATTAGATCTGATCCACGCATCAGAACGATGAACCTATAAAAGTCTATTTTGTCAATCGTCTCTCGCGTCCTGTTTACACATTCGTAGATGAAAAACTAGATAATATATTTGATAAAAACATTTGGATGCCAGTAAGTATTGACTTTATTACACTTGGTTATCCAATGTCTTGTTTTGGGAAAAAAGCCGTTGTTGGATGAATGTTAACGGACGAAAGAGGAAGATGATAAGATATTTGTAAACATGCTCATAGATGACGTTCCTTATTACCCAATACACAGATCAGAGCAGTCCTGACAGCCACATTACTGCTTCTGCTTGTGTTTTGTACTGGAATTCCACTACACCTGTGCTAGCAAAAAAAATATTTGCAATATACAGTCAGTTTGGCTGTTGCCTAATCTATAGATTATTGTATGAGTCAATTGATAAGGATTATTTTGGCTCCTCTTATTTCTGTTTTTTTTTTCTTACCCTGTAGCGAAACAAAAAGTTGACCACGTCAGTTTAATATTTTATCCTTATTATTGGAATGTGCTCAAATCAAACTAGCCATGCTGCACACATGATATGACTTGTCAACGTTCCATACTTTGTACATACAAATTTCAAACACTGTCAGGGTCTGTTGTTACAATTTACATAATAGTATTAATTTATGTTTTGATTTTAAAGTAGCTTTTATTAAAAATTTTTCTTTTATTTTGCTATTTATTTCCTTTCAATTTTACTATACCAAATGCAAGTGAGCTCATATTCTCTTTCTAACATCTCGTTATTCATCATTTACTCTTGCTAATATCTTGCTGGCCACCTTTCTCTTGTTAAAATCTCGTTAGTCATATTTACTTTTTCTAAAATCTTGTTGGCCAAATATTTTCTTCTTAAAATGTCATTATTTGTATTTTCTCTTGCTAAAATCTCGTTAGCAATATATATATTTTTTTGTTAAACTCTTGTTAGCAATATAATCTCTGTGGTAAAAGATATGCATGTAGAAGTGTTTAACCTCTTCAGACCTGGCACCCACATGCGTGGAAATAGCATTTTGGGTTGTATCACCCCAGCAGTTAATTCTCAAAGGGTCCTGTGAATATGTATGTAGTGGGTAAAGTCAAACATTAGCTCGGGTCTTAAGAGGTTAGAAACACGTAACAATTCTGACAATGTATTTTTGGCCAATTTTACCGTCACCCAATAAATCTCAGAAAGACTTTTGAATTACAGGCTAGTATTTAACAACTAACAGAACGTAAGGTGAAACCAGACAACTCTTACAATAAAATTGGCTAATTAGAAATTTGATGGAGGCTACAAATCTGAAAATGGTTTCTGAACAGACTCAAAATGATTCTTTTTTAGGAAAAAAATAACCAAGCTAAATGAACTCCATATCTAGTATAAAGTGCTTTTTAAGTGACGAAAATATGCAATTCTGCATACTTAGAATAAAAAGTATAGTAAGAGAGTCTAATGGTGAGATTTGTGATTTATTTGGGTTAAATCTAGCTCACCTTACAAATAAAAAAGGGCAAACTTGGGATGCTGTCCACAAACTCCAGCCCAGTGGAATTCGTACACATTGTAGAGTTGTTTTTTGCTTTTTTTTTGGCGGCCTATTGTTTTGTAATAAGAAAGAAAGAAAGTCTGTTTATAATTCCTATGAGAAGATTTTTCAATAATTATTTTGAAATATTTTCAATGTAAAAGGAATTAAGTGCTTTTTTAAAATAAAATGTGTTTGATGTAGATGTTTAGCAGAGGGAATTTTAGAATAAACTCATTAACATATTTAAATAAACCTGAATGGGGCCCAGTTAGAACCATGGGGTTTCTGAGTGGCACAGATCCACTTGTGTCTCTTTGGTTCTGCTCCACATTTCTGAGGTTTTAGTGGAATTTCACAGGTGAACACCACACATGAGGCTTTTGTGAGAAATTTCTCTCCTCCACAGATGTTTTCACCCATTCCAACTAAGACAAGCCAATGTCTAAATGTTCTTACATATTTTCACATGTAACAGAAGTTGAATGAATTCCCCACCTGCGCATTTGCAAGAATTTTACTTCTTAGTGCAAAGCGACTCTCTGACATTCACATCAATGTTCACCTTGTGAGGGAGGATTTTCACACTTGAGTGTTTCAGGCCTCAGCAGGGTTTTTGAATGGAGCGCTGCTGTGCACTGCCAAAACAAACTGTAAGGTTGTTGCTTCATTTTTTGTCATTTGTCAGGCAGCAGTGCAGGTGCCAGCCTGTAAAAAAACATTACCACTGTCTTTAACTAAAATCGCAGATGTGAACCTCTCCCAAATACAGGAATATGGGCAAGCTGCCTGATGTTTCACATTTGTTTTCATTATGAAAACACAACAGCACTCTGAGTTGTCATGTTTTTTTTTTTAAAGTTTAACATTAAATTTGTGGGATATCCATTTTCACCACACAAAGATCACATAAGAGACAAAAGAATAAAAAGCATGAAATTGTTAATGAATGTCTTTGCTTTGGAAGCATTCACACTAGAGAGATCCTGCTGCTCCTTCCCGAATGTTTTTAGCACGTAATACCTCAATCTCACTTTAAGCAATTTCAGTCCGTTCAGGACATTACTGCTTGTATTTTTGATGTTCAGAAACTTTAAAGTTTTTGAAATATTGAGCAAAATTCACTACATAGGGAGCAAATGAGAAAGTCTTCAAATTTCACAATTTTAGGTTTATTACCAACAAGCCTTTAATTCATGGGCTATGTTTTAACCTTTTATTGTCATTTTCAAAAAAAAAAAATTGCGTTTAAAAAATGTTAGCAACATGCTAACATTTTTGGCTAGTTTGTTATCTAAAACTAATTTAGAGTTTAGTTCGATTTTAGCGGCAGGCTAATGTTTTTGACTAATTTAGTTTACTGAGGAATTTTAGGCTATTTTGGTATTAAATTAGTATTCAAGCAATGTGCTAGCTCTTTTTTTTTTTTTTTTTTTTTTGCTAATTTGGCATTTATCGAAGTTCTTTATGCTAATTTTGGGTTTAGCTAATATTTTAGCAACATGTTAATGTTTTTGGCTATTTTTTTATCTGCTGAGGTTTTTTAGGGTAATTTCGAGTTTAGCTTCTATTTCAGCAACAGGCTAAGGTTTTTGACTAATCTGGTTTACTGATGAATTTTAGGCTGTTTTATAGTGTAGCTAGTATTCAAGCAACGATCTAGGTTTTTGGCTAAAGTGGCATCTATTAAGGTTTGTTTGGGTTCATTTGGAGTTAAGCTCATATTTAAGCAACGGCCTAAATATTTTTGCAAAATTGGCATGTATTTTGGATTTTTAACCAATTTTACTACAAATTTTTTCAGGAATTAAGTGACTTCAGTGCCCATAGTTTTTTTTTTTTTAATTTCCTGTCTTTCAGCAAAGTGAACTTTTTGCAAAAAGCTTTTGCATTTTTAGCAAATCCCTTCCATAATTAAAGTAAGTTGCATCACCAGCAAAAAACTTCAGCATCTTCAGTGACAACTTTCAGCAAAAAGCATTCACACTAGCATTATTGTAAGTTATGCAACTTTACCAGTTACAATATCAGTTGTAATAATTTATTGAAGGTTAGTCCAGATTGTTAAAAAAAAAAAAAGTATATTTTCCACAGTATATAAGGCGCTGGATTATAAGGCGCTGCTTCAATAAACAGCCTATTTTCAAACTTACGGCGCACTTCACTATAAAGGGCATAAACCAAAACAAACGAGTCATAAATACCAGTAAGTCTGTCAGTCACTCAGACTTTACTACATCCATGTACCAGTACTTGTGTCACAATACCTGCTATGGCCTATACAAAAACAAGCTTTCTGTGAAAATAATTGATATTCTATTGCCATCTCTTCATTAAAATGGCCTGTTCTACAATACATTAAGGAAAGACTCCTTCTTCTATTGAGCTCTTTCATTTTAAAAAGGTAAAAAAAAATGTTTTCAGCTGTTTGTCATAGTTACACTAACATTAAACACTAAATATAGTTTTACTTCCCACTTGAAATCTGACTGTCTGTGGCTTTATTTTGTTCTTTAATGGAAGGGAAAATGACTTAGCATTTCTGGTAATTGATAAAGATCAGAAGATTTAAAACAAAATCTGTTTGTGGCCTCTAAAAGCATTTAAATCAACTGGGAATTTGAGTCTTGCATGGTCCAGTTCCTTATTTTTCATGGAGCTAAAAAGAAATAACTTCATTGCCAACCCTTAAAAGTCTGTAGTTGTGGTCTTAGATAAGATCTTTTCAGTGTGCGACTCCTCTTGATTAATAGCCGTTGCCTTGTGGAAGACTGACAGATATTGGTCTGAACACAACTGGAAATGTGATGGTCTGCTGCTCTGCTTTGAATCCATAAAGGAAGGAAAAGAAGAGATGTTGTGTAAACCTGCGGTGTGTGGTCATGTCTTTTGTGTCTGGCCATCTCTTTGGCACTCTCTGTGATGGATTTTTTTTTTAATTTTTGACATGTGGCAGAGAACAAGCTGAGGTAGATACTTTTTTTTCTCATTTTGTCCTTACATTTGTGCGCCGTTAGCATTCACACACGCAACCGCAGAGGGAGCAGCTTACAGAACTCTGTAAACTTTCAGGTTTTTTTATGTAATCTCTTGGACAGTACAGAATAGCAGATGTGTTTAATGTGCGTTGGCTTCCTACCACCTGTCAGTTTGGTTTCAGCGCAGAGCTTTTGTGTTTTGGAGGCATGTCTGCTGGTGGTGCCTGAGGTCATACAAGCCGAGGGAGCTTAATGACAGCAACAATGTTTGACCTTTCAGCTCAGATACCACCTTGTTTCGTTTAGCTCTTTGTTATTCTTCTCCATCTGCAGGAGGCAGAAGAGCCAAATAAATGCATTACAACTCTACAAAAAGACATTTTGACCACTTTTTTTTTGTGTGTGGGTCACCATTCTTGATATTTTTGCTCTTCATTATAGATTGTAGTGAGTCTCCGGGGCTTTCAGTGTTAGGTTGGAGGTAATTCCTTATCCATCCATCCATCCATTATTTGAATCTGCTTGGCTCCAATTGGAGTCAAAAGGCTCCAACAGCCACTGTTTTTGTTGAAGGCGGGGTACACCCAGTCTGTCACATGCAGGGCCACACAACATCACTCACATTCGCACCTGTAGGCACAATTTAGAATCCCCTATCAAGCTATACAGCATGTTTATGGACCGTGGGAGGAAGCCAGCATGCCCAGAGAAAACCCATGCATGCAAGACAGCATGGAAACGCCACAAAGAAATGGGATTTAAAGCAAGGTCTTTCGGCTCTGAGGTGAAAGCTAACCACTACACCACTGTACAGCCCGTCAAAGGTATTTTTATGGGAAATGGCCACAATCCAATTATGGACCATTTTATTGTTGTATCCTTCTATTAAGTCAAAGGTATCAACTTTTAACAAGTTTTATAGTTAATCTTGCAGCACTGACTTTTTCTTCAAAGAGGTTAATTAGCAATATATTCTTTCTTTCTTTTTTAATTTTTTTTGTATCAATATAATAAAAAACAAACAAACAATATATTCCTTCCTTTCATTTTCCTAATCTTTTCACTTTCCCAGCTAAAACTCCTTATGGTGCCCTGTGACAGATCAGCGACCTATCCAGCGAGTGCCCTGCCTTCGCTCAAAACCGGGACAAGCTCTATCGTACGACGGGCTCGGGAAAGGAATTAATTGTTGGAACTCTTTATTGCAGAAGCATTTCAACATTTTTTGTTTTCTTTCCGTGTGTTCATTTTTGCATAAGTAAAAAATAATTTTTCAGGAAAAACATCAATGGTTGAGATGATTGACTGGATACAAGAACTGGACCGAGTGAGAAAATGGCTAACCTCTGATTCCTACCAAATTAAGACAATTCAGTAGCCATTTTTTTGTGATATAGACACTGCCATGTTGGTCTGAATGAGTCTGAATGATCAACATTTTTATGCCAGCCACTCTCACCAATCAGGAGTGAGCTTGTTGAAAGTCCACAGCCCTACTGCCACTACTTGAAAGTGGGGTCCGGAAAATCTGTCAATTAAACTTTTCAAACGTTGTACATGGGACCACATACTTTTATTGAGCCATCTGATTGGTCAGTTTATAATTTGACTAACTTGCACTAATGGAAAAAAAAAGATTAGCAAGAGCATTAAAAAAAAAAAAAAAAAAACTTAGGAAAACAAGAATTGTTATTCTAACAAATAGTGAGACTAATAGGTGTTTATCTCCCAATTAAGGTCTATGGGATTTTGACTTCTTAGAACCAGTGGGTACTTCCTGTTTGGAGCGCTAGGGGGGAGGGGTCACAGTCCAAATCTCACATAATCTTAGCCTTGTTTCTACTGATGCGGTAAGTTAAGGAGTGGTACGGTAAAATCCAGTTGATTCTGGCGAGCGTTTCCCCTCAATTAAGCCATTGAGCGATTTGATTTCACGGAGCGTACGTGGTGTGGATCGCTAGTCATTGTGTCATTGTAGTGTGATGACTAGAAAAGCAACAACAATGGAGGTCCAGCAGCTCATCTTTTTATTGCTTTACTTTTGTTACATTGTGTATAACAAGTATTTAATGTAGTTTGGAGGAAGATTGTTGGTGGCTAAGATTACTGCCGTAAAGTGGAAAATGGAAATGCTAGCTTAGCGCTATACTAATGTCATCATCACTTCCTGCCAATCAACGGGTGGCTACACTGGGTATGTCCCAACTGTCCCGTT
This sequence comes from Oryzias javanicus, assembly GCA_003999625.1. Classification (NCBI taxonomy): domain Eukaryota; kingdom Metazoa; phylum Chordata; class Actinopteri; order Beloniformes; family Adrianichthyidae; genus Oryzias; species Oryzias javanicus. The sequence goes on along the minus strand of CM012448.1, from coordinate 12,545,413 downwards.
CCATTTTTCTACAGACCTACAGCAGATGGGGGCCCTCAAAAGGTACTGGGTCCATTTTACAAAGGAAATACTCAAAATAGCCAATCGTACTGGACCGGACCGCTCAGTGGAAACAAGGCTTTATTGTTTTGAAGTGGAATCTTGTGCCACATGTGCAAATTAGGAAAATCTAGACGTGTTACAGTTCCACAACTGTAATGTTCACAGTGTGGCTACCATTTCAAAAAAGAATATTGAACTTTGGCCAAAATATTTACCATAAAACTTAACCTATTTTGTGATTTGTGGGCGGTCCGATATGACACCTCATAACTTTAGTTGAAGGGTCAAAGTTGAAATCACATCAAAGAAGTGGTTTGTCAGTAGTTTTTCTATTAATCTTAAAATGACCTCTTTTAGTTTTAGCCTGTTGTCCAGTTTGATTATTTACCGTCATTGTCTCTACAAAAGAATTGTTGGTTAAGAAAGTCATAAAAAAGATTGTGAGTTGTAGAAATCTGCAAAAAAAAAAATCCTTTTTGCCTTTTCTTTTGAAAGGCTGAAAAGCTCAACACAAGAAAGTACATAGATCGATTAAGATGATCGTTTAGAAGCTTTACCGTTCATCGTTGTAAATACTTGGACTGTGTAGATGAAGCCGTTTCCAAAGACTCAGAGCATTGTGCTTTCCTTAAGACCAAGTAACCTGTCATTAGTTACTGTTTTCTTCAAGTCCCAAAACAGTTTGATCTTGCCAACAGTTTTGCATAATGGAATCATACATTTTTTTCTAGTTTTTGTTTGTTTAATACTGGATGTGTGAGTTCCCACAGGCACATTTTTGTGTGTATCATCTTTTGTGTAGCTTCACCGTTTGTTATTTTGGTCGTAACCTCAAATTGTGGGATCTTATCCCTGCAGCATCCGCAGTGAATACAAAATGACACATCTCCGAGAACTGAACTTAGCAACATTTATCACAAGGAGATGTTTGGATTTTGTTTACTCTTGTCTGTGGTGAGGCTGTGGGTGTTGGCAAGAGTCCACCGCGACAGCTACTGTCACTCTTTCCCTTCCACCTTTCCTCCTTCATCACTCTCTCCCTCTCTGTAGCTCCTTTGTCCCCGTTTGTGTTTTCGCACTTTTACTGTTCCCCGTCAACTGTGCGATCAACAAATGTAATTTTCCGTTGGTTTGGACGCTAAGCTCTGTATTGCATTCCATCAAAACATTCTGTCTGAGTGTGCTGTTGTGTCTAAATGTTTATATGTGCAGAAAAAGGGGATTGGTGCAAGCTGTGTGAACGTGTTCACATGCATATTAATATGTGTGTGTGTGGTTGGTGTGTGTTGGAGTTGAATGGTTTTGGTTTTTTTGAGTGAGGGCCAGCGTTTTTAGAGAAATTGAGTTACTCGTGCATAGCTCTGTGGGTTTTGGATGCTTCTCGCGTGTGATTCTGCGGAGTCAAACGTTGGAAGATGTATTTCTGGCATCGCCTTCGGCTGTTTTTGTTTTCCAGTGGTGAAAACAAATTGTCTGAACAAAAAAATTGCACCCTTTCTCTGGTTTCTTTGAGTTTTGAAGGTGGTTGCTGGAGGATCAGAACGCATTCTGTTTTTCAAAATAAAAGGTTGTCACTGTTGTCTTGATTTTGGGTCTTCTGTAAATCTGCGCAACAGTGGAAATCATCCACACAAAAAATGAGCAACTGCCATTTGAGGAAACTTAGTGATATAGTTTTTTCCATACTGTCCTATAACAACATGTATTATGATATAAACTAAATAACAATATTTCTGAAATTTGAACACTCTGCAGGTCAAAAAAGACTGAAAATCATGCAACTAGTTTGTTACAAGGTGTGTGTTTACAGACATGCAAAATTGGATCAATCATTGTTCCAGGACTCGATGCATAAGCCTCTGATCCCGTGACGTATTTTTGACAGCTTGTTAACAGGAGAAATTCATATGAAAGACAAAGAAGTCGTATTTAAAAGAGACATGTTAAACTTAAAACCAAACGTTTTATTCATATTTTCCTGTAAATTTGTGGACAGAATATAAATGTATGCAGAACTTTGCAGTTATGAATATGAATTTCTTTTTATAAATACAAAATATCCGTTATGAATATGTTTCTTTTTGACAGTTATCTTACCCCATAACCTAGCTACATTTTCACTTCTTCAGTTTATCCAAAATGTTGTAACATTACAGTCATTGTCAACTAAAATGACACCTCACAGTTAAATGTGTTTCATATTTACATTTTCTAACTTATTTTAGGTATGTATTCTCCTTGGGCTACCGACCTGTAAAACACAAAGGAAAAATGAGACGAGGCGACAGCGATGTTCCTCTTTGCCGGGCTTTAGCCATATTGAAGCGGAGACTGCTAATGTCTCAGTACTAAAAAGTTTTTTTTATAAATGTTTATAAATGTACAAATGTTTTTTTTCGTATTTATCTGCCATGTCTTAAAAGTCCGGTCAGTGAAATATTGTCCGACTGTAAACTGGTCCATGAACACATTGACGCTTCACACAGTGCAGCTCGTTAGCATTAGCATCATGCTAATGCTACATCACGCTCACCAAGTCAACACTTTTTATTAAACCTTTAAGTCCAGCGGGTTTGTTGTCCAGTTCTGACTGGCTCCCGGTAAAAATGACCAGATGTTCCGCTGCTTTATCATCAAAACTAAACGTTCTGGAGAAGATTAGCGGAAGTGACTGCGGGGTTATGGTGTCTCATGAGGAAGTGGAGTGGAGAAGTGGAGAGGTTAAAAAAATACCAAAATGAGAGCTAATAAACATAAATAGATACAAACATTTACCTGCCATGTGACGACTAACTCTCTATCTTTTACTTGCCAAAGAGAAGAAAATGCTCACTAGTGGTGAGTGTCAATTTTAGACCCTTCAAAATAAAAGTGTATTGCGATAGATTCATAGCTCTATCGAGAAAAAGTTTGATCTCAATATATGTTGTTATCCTTTTATCATCCAGCCCTAAGTCCTAGAAAACATTTTTTTTTTAACTGAAATGATTTTTTTCTTAATTTATAAAAATTAATATTGATTAAGCTCTTGCTTTTTAAGTGAAAAGGCATTTATGTACTCTGATTTTTGTTGTTCCTGGGTCTGTCCTTTAGGATAGAGACATATAGTCCCAATGTAAATTGTCTCTGGTCAGTTTACGCCCATGCTAAAAGCTTGCAGCTGTTGTGAATCTTGGTATGAAGTGGCTTATCTATGTGGTTCCTGACTTGTGCTGTCGTGATTTCACTGCATTCTTTCTGTCAACAGACATTCGTCAAAAATTGATACGTGTCTTGTTTTCTTTTCAGCGCTCATTTTGGTTTGCTGGTCCAAAAGTTATTTCTTAGAATTGTACAGGCTATCTCTGCATTCATTTAATTCAATTTAGTTTAATTCAATTGGATCTCACTTTATTTTCTTAAAAGCACCAGTGCAACACTAACTGTTTTTTAGTGGTAATTTATAGGAATCGTAAAAGCATAAAAAAAAAAATATTTGACATTTTTACTTGACAACTTATCATAGTTGCGGTATCCAGTTAAGTGGTTAATAAATAGCTTTGACTGACTCTTTTTCACTTAGGGTTTCCTCATGATGCAAATGTGCAAATGCTGGGTTTATATTAAAAATCATTGGGCTAAGACGTGTGCACGGCTCACTCGGGATGCAGTGAAACGGGGGTAGAGTGGAGGGTTTCAAAAGTTGACATTTTCCATCACCACACACACATGCACAAACCTTGAGCCGTTGGGTTTGAGCCTGATTCCCTGTGACAGCCTAAATATTTGGCTGCGTCCGGGCACCAAGGTAAATGCACCCCGCAAGAATGTTTTTACAGGACGGAGGGGAGGGAAAGAGGTGGGTTTTGGACGGAGATAAAGTGAGAAAGGCAGAACGAAAAAAAAAAGAAAAGAACCGGAGTCACATCTCATATTCCAGAGGAGAATCAGATATTTCTCATGGATTACAGGAACAAATCATAACTTCAAGTTGCACAACGTCTGGAGTGAAGGAAAAGGCTTTTTTGATATCAATCACATTTTCTGGCAAAGATCAAGACATTTCAAGCTGTAATTCACTTTATGTGGAAAAACTTTTGCACACTTTAAAATGATTGTTAGGATCCGTAAACACATTAAAATAAACATAATGCGGAATAGAGTTGAATAGAGCTTCAGCTTTGTTCTGCAACGTTAGCTAAAAAGTTAACACATTCAAAGAAAAAGAGCTCCATGTCACATTGACTTTAAAAAAGTGCTTGTGTAATTCCCTTGTTTTCTAAGTCTTTACTCTAATTACCGCACATTTAAGATAGTATCTATGTAATAGGATGTTTCTGTAATGCTGCAGCGGATCAGCACGTGGATCTCGTTGGGTGAAGACATTTGAGGACCACCTAGATCTGTTTATTGATCTGGAAAGGGTGGTATCGTCTCAATTTATTCAGAACTCAAAGCTACTAAACTTCAGCGTGACCCCAGATATAAAGTAGAAATAAATACTTGCTTTAACTCTGGAGGCTTTTTGCAACAATCTTCTCTTCTACTGGTAGAAGAAATGCCTGTATGTGTTTGGGGACGTTTTTATTAGCCCAATGGGACCAAGGCCAATAAATCTTTGAGCTAACAATGAACAATAATGTGTTTTAAAAGTCAAAATCCAAGTATGCTATTTTTTTAAGTATGACATTGTAAATTCATTCCACTTAAAAACCTACAATGCCTTTGTTATATTTTGGTACATTTCTACAAGAGGATGTTAACGCTCCGGTTGTAAGTACGACTGTAATTCATGTTCAGGCAACACCAAATAGAATAATGAATAAATGTGTTTTATTAGAACTAAGAGTAGAACATCAACTTTACAAAGACATTGAATATAGTAAATAGTTATAACTTTTTTCTTGCATAAAACTTATAAAAGTCGACTTAAAGTGGATAAATGTCAGCTGTTGCATAGGAGAAGGGCTCCCCAACTTCTGGCCCGTGGACCGGCGCCATTCTGGGCCAAGCGGTACCGGGCCACACAGAAAGAAAACATGTTGACGTAGATCATTTCCATTCATTCATGATTTGATTCTGACTTGTGTTTTTTTTTTTTTTTAAATACTGGATTCTGTCCACCACATCTGTCTATGATTCACTCTTGATGCATGTCAGGATGTTCACTTCGGTCACATGTATCAGATTCATTGACTACCTTGTCAAAGGAGCTGCTCCAGCTGGTTACATAAAGTACGCTACCACTAAGTTAACATCCCAAAGCTAGGAAAGTTAACAAAGATCCCAAACGTCTTTAGAAAGTTTCTTTGCACAGAAAAGAGCCAGTGAGGAGGCTGAAGAAGAGCATTTGAGTAGAACAAAAAAATAGCTGTATTTCAAATTTAAATTTTATTTGTCACATACATCTACATGCATAGTATAACATGCAATGCACTGTATTGTACGACTCTTCGACAGTATGCAAAGTAAGATAAAAGTTAGGCGATAGTGCAGAAAAAGAAATTTCAATAAGCATAAAACAATTTCCTACTTTAGGTCACATAAGAAAAAGTGTAAAGTGTCCATATAGCAGAAAATATCAGGAGTCTTACTTGAAATTTACTTTTATGCATTATGAAAACATTGCTAATAAAGATGTATAAACATCAGGGATGTACAGTATATTGGCAAAAATCTGGCGACATGATACATAACCTAATATGTGTTTTACAACACGATCCCAAGACTTTACTGCGCTTTTTTAAGAGAATTACTTAGAAGAAAAATAACTTTACCTAAATAATAATAACACAATCCGTATTTTTATTTGATTCTGGCAGATGCTGTAAAAGGCCGATCAGTGAAGACATTTTCTGATGTTAAACTGCCCTGTAAAAAAAAATCTGGAAGATACTGAAAAAGAAAGAAACAGGGAGACGGCTCATCCTGCTTCACTTAATCAAGTTTTGTAGTTATTTTTATGAACTTATTGATGAGTTTTTTCCAGCTAAGCTTCCTACAGATACTGTTTTTGTCATTAGACAGGAAGCGCTCTGAAGATGTCCAAGGAAATTCATGCATGTGGGAGTTTATAACATTATTTCTCCTTCTTGGATGTTTTAAAAAGTCCTTAAAATCCTTTAAATCCTAAAAAAATAAATTGTTAGGTCTTGGTGTTGCGTTTCCATTAGTATAAAACTTTGGATGACTGAATGAAATACAATATATAACAGTTCTATCCAGAATAGGATTTTTTTAAAGTTATTCTTTTAAAGATCAACTCTGACCATAGTTTGATCTATTTTAAGTGTTTCCAGTGGTCTTTTGATTATGATAATGTCATTTTTAGGCTAAATCAAAAATATCTGTGTCGTTTTCTAGAATAATCTCTGCAGAGAAGCAGGATTTCATTAGTAATTCACCTCAAAGTTGGGGGGGGGGGGGGGGGGCTTTTGGTACAGAGCAACCACGCCCCCATTCCCCTTTCCATTTTAGAGGAGGGACCTTGAAGCCTGCACAGTGTATTTTCTACATCACAAATATGATTTCTTTTATGTCCTCCCTCATCAGAAAAATGAAGGCTGGGCTGATAAAATTTCTTAATTGATTTAAGCTTAACAGAACAATAATAAATTCATAAAAATACAGATCGATTTAGCACATAAAGCTAAAGTCCACTAACTCTATGCTAACGTGTAATGGGATTTCCCATAGGACAGCATGCTAACGCTTGGTCGACCTAAACATGCATTGCTACACACTCACAGACAGAAGTTTTCCAAACTCAAACATCGTTTTTTGCTCATTCTTTCTACTTCTTCTGGAATGAGAAGTAATGCTATAGTGTGATCGCCACCTAGTGGCCAAACTGAAACTCCCTCCAGGAGAGGAAGAACAATGTTTACAATGTTAATGCTATGAAGATTTTTGTTAGCACTTTTCCTTTTGAGAAACCATGTAACCATAATGTAAGCTAATAACAATCTCATTATTTCACTAATACATTTACAGTATGTGAACTGTATCAGTTTAATATAAATATATTCATAATATATAGTAGATTATCAATGTATTTTGAAACAGTTGTGTATAAATGTGTAAAACCTACAATTGAATTGAGTGGATTGTAACATTAATTAGATAAAGATATATTTAAAAAATTGGAATCAAATCAATTCGGGCTCTTGTGAATCGAATCAAATCGTCTCTGGAAATTACTATCAATAGAAAGTAAGAAAAATGCCTTAAGATTACGTTAAAACACCAGTATTATGATTTTTACTTTTTTTTCTTTCTTTTCTGCTTTTTCCACTGTGGCCTCATGTTTCTTTTCTTGTGCATTGTATTGGAAAATTAATAAACTCCATCTTCAAAGGTTCACGTGAAGCTCTGCAGAGGCTGCTGTGATCCACAGCGTTGACGCACAGACACTCACACGTGCGCGCACGCGGCCGGCGAACAGACCTAATCTCGTACAGGTGTATACACACTTACATGCATGGAAACACACACGCAACAAGGAGGTCATTAGTGACCCGAGGAATGCAGAGGTCAAATCCTAAAAGACCCGGCTGATAGAGGGGATGTATAGGATCAAAGGGGGAGAGAGGGGAGGGAGAGATGGATGGAGGGAATATACCAGATCAAAGGGATGAGAAAAAGGGAGGAATGAAATGATGGGAGGATGAATGGAAGAGTGAGAGTGTAGGTGAGTGGGAGAGACTCGGGGAAATGTGCTGGAGGGACGAGAAAGGAGAAGAAAAAAGGAGGGAGAGTGGAGAAACAATACAGATAAGTCAAAGTGACAGGTTTGTGAGTTTGTGTGTGTGTGTTTAAATTGTAGGTTTTCTGCTGGAAGCTGAAAGCTTATGATGTTGAAAGATTTATATACATTGAGTGCTTATAGAGAGGGTGGATGCTGTCATCTGTCCAGAGGGGATGAAAACAAGTAACAAAACACACTTGTAAAAGCAACCAACAAAATGACTGGTTTTTTAACCATATTCCACCTTGCGCTGATATAAAACACTTCTGATGTATCAATACTTCAAAAGCCAAGATATAACTTTAGAATTATGAACTGCTACTGTAAATGTTATTTCATCATGGAAGAAATTAGGGTTTTGAACATCTGACTTTCCAGTTGTGAATAACATCGTCTTCTGAGCATTTCTGTCTCAAACTGGTTTCTTATCAAAATTTGCACACAGAGTTGGTTATAAATCTAAACAGACATTGGAACATGTGTAAATGCAAATGCTTTGTGAATCTCTATGATGTCACTCTCACCCTGCAGCACCTGGCACGACTGCAGCCCAGACTAGTGAAGCTACAGGATTTACGTCAGTCTTTGTCCAGAAATCATTCCAAAAGTGTTGTTTTTGCGCTGCACACAGAGAGAAGACCCTGGTTCAAAGCCTAGCTGGGGCCCTTCTGTTTGGAGTTGGCATAGTCTACCTATGCATGCCCAAACTCTCTGGCCGACTCCCCGAGTCAAAAAAATATATATATAAATAAAATGTGCAAATACCCATCCACGGATCTATTCGCCAAACTTCTTGAATTCTGTTCCATTCACAGGGCTGCTGGAGCCTATCCTTGCTAGGCTATGTTCCCACCAGGACAGAATTAGCATTTAGCCCACGGTTTTTACACCGGACAAGCACTTCCCCTTTCTTCCATTTATTACCGCATGGTCATCACCTACAGTTGGAAGAGGCTTGGTGCAAAATGTCGAAGCTACAGGTTCTCTTTCACAGCTCTATTCTGATATATGAAAGACTTGGTTTTATAGAATCGAATTCCAGTCGGACACAAACCACAATTATTAATCAGTTTCTAAATGGTTGGCTGTTCCATGAGTTAAAAGGGAAGCAATCCATACTTCACTACCAGATCTGAGTCCCTGTTTGGTCAAAGTTCAACCTGGTTTAACTTTCAGTATACGTTCTATGACCGTAGATGACAAACTCCCTCTCAACTCGTCACATATTGGCGTTTGGTTAAGGACCCCTATACGTCACTTTTTGCCGTTTTGGGAGTTCCCAACTCGTTGTTTTTTTATGTGCTGGCTGTTCCCAACGTCAGGGACGTAAACCAGAATCGGTCTAGTACCAGGACGCGGAGTGCACCAGTACCCTAACCTGGTACCGGTTCATGCCCAGGACCGGTCTGCGTCCAGTACCGCGTCCGGTACTGCACCCGGTACTGGGTTGAGGTACCAGTACTGGGTTAGGGTATTTGGCAGACCCCTTAATTGACAAACAGCCAGTACTTAAAAAAAAACGACATGTTTGGGATACCCAAAGCGTCAAAAAGTGACACAGAAGGGTCCTTAACCAAACATCAATATGTAACAAGTTAGAAGTGAGCATGTGTTGACATAGAGCCAGAAAATGGTCGTAGCAGCTAGCTTATCTATTAATAAATGTGATAGATTTGAGCGTGTAAGCCCAAAAGACACCTTTACACATGTTTACATAGACTTCACATAGTCATTTGAACTCAGGTTACTGAGGGTGGTGTGAACGTTGCTTCACTGTTGGGTACGTTGCCAGTCTATTGGAGGACCACACAGCCACATACGCTCACACACACTCTGATGACGCCACTTGGATGAGAGGTGAAACGTTTCAAGGAAGAACCTAAGTCCAGATGTCATGACACGACTTCAAGACCTTGAATGAGAATTATAACCGACATGCATTCCTTGGAACAATGTAGAATCATCAATGAATTTATGAAGTAGTTTTTGGATTGCAGAAGTCTGGATAACCCGGAGAAGACCCACACATGCATGGGTAGAACAAGTCCACACAGAAAGGTCCCAGCTTGGATTTGAACAAAGACCTTCTAGTCGTGAGGCCACTAACTAATACACTCCAGTAAACCCCAACAAGACCCAAGAAAAGACCCATTTTAGCACAAAATATTGGAATCAAACAAATCCAAGCAAAAACATTGCATAAGTTTAGCTAAAGTGAAAAGGTTAGCTGGATCCAGTTAGAAACCGGTTTCATCTTAAATTGCATGATGACTCTAAAAAAGTTGTGTCCGTCTCTGAATGTGTTAACCAGTAGTTCGTTTAATACCAGGTCAAATCTAAAGGTTGGATTCTTTTTGGTGCTCAACAAATTCATCATTTTAATATTGTTTGCTAAAACTGTCGTAAGTGATAGAAAGAATGAGTTATGATGCTGTGATAACATCTAAAAGGCAGGAGGCATTCGTACGTCTTCATTTCTTCTTGGGAAATAGCCAAGACTCATTGAGTTGGCCACATGTTTGTGTGCATTTGTCTGCGGCTGCGTTCGTGTGGCCTGACGGACTTCATTTGAAACACTTGTTGCTACACATGGTTTTCCACTCAACGGGCAGACGCACCATCAGTCATAAGAGGAGAAACACCTACACAGAATGATAGCTGCGTACAGGCGCACACATGCTTCATTTTTTTTTTTTTTTTTGGCCTCATTAAATCTAAATTGGAAACAAAGTCACTGAAACAGTAAAACAGCTGCCAGCACTAACAGTCCAAATAACCTAAAAAACGAGAGGGTTAAGCAGCACACAGTGTTTACGTTGTGTTCTCATTACTGGGTCAACTCGCAGGACTAACACACTGTACGACTATATACAGACAGAATCCAGCTAGTAATCTTATCATGCAGTGTTTTGGTTTGGATAAACTAAAGACTGAGTGTTGTAAAAGCAAGCAGATCCAGTAATGTTCTCTAAAGACGGCAAGTCTTTTTTCCCCACACTAAGTTTCACTGAAGTCTAAATCTAATCAAATATCAAAATTTAGCTCAAACATTAACTTTTTTGTTGAAGGTTTTAAGATCAGTTGTAGGGCAGATGCCGTTCCTTTGACGTTCGGGGTAAGCAGTGTCAAAATATTAAAGTCTGAGTGATTTTAATTTGGGCATCAGCTATGGGTGAGCTTTTCTTGGCGTGAGAACATCCCTATAAGTAGACAGAACAACTGTATTTTAATAGCATTTCTAAGGTGGTTTGGCCCAAGAACATTTTCACTGTAAGAACTAAGAAGTAATTCTTACCTGCTACAATATACCGAATAAAAAATATTTGTCATAAAAAATACAACAAAATATGACAACACATGACAAATTATAGTTGTTTTCTTTTATTTTCAACTGTGGATTATGTAACAAAATGTTAAACAAAATGTAGGAAGATCCTAAAAACGTGCTTTAAAATGACTGAAAAATTAGGAATTCGAGAAGAAAACATTTTTAATAAGACAGTCAGCTGAAAGTATGCAGAAGTTCACCATTTTCAAAGTGCACAAAGTTTTTGGATGGTTTTGAGCTGTAAATCAATCACACATTAAAGAAAAGAACATATTGACAGCATAACACAAACAAAAGAAGAACATTACTAACAAAATTTGGGCCACGATTATTAAAGCCCAACCCTTTTACACATTCAAATAAAAATAATAATGATAAATATCGACATTTTTGGTATCATCAACAGTCCTTAAATTCTGTACCCACTATTCAGTGACCAAACCATTTTAAGTGTTGAAGATGTGAATGTTTTGAGATTGCTTGTGTTCATTACCTAGACTGTTCCATAATGTTACCCCACGTACAATAACTTTTTTGGGGCAGTTCTTATTAATCATAATTTAAACTTCTGTCAAAAATTTGGTTAGAAATAGATTTGTATTTTAATTAGTAAGACTTTGTGGAATGCTTTAAAATGATTATTAACATCAATTTTAGCATAAAATCACAATATTAGTTAAAAAAAAAAATGTGCTAAACTTACACATATTTGCTGACTATTTTATTTGCAGCCACAGGAATGAGTTTTGTAGCTGTTTTGCACTAAAGTCCCACCTTTAAAATATTCCTCCTCACTGTTCTTGTACGTCCACACTAAGCCAACAGTCCCAACCCCACAAACACTCCAGATCTCCACATGTGGGAATCTGACAGTGGTGATGTTTGCTCTAGTTGTGCACTCCCACCCCACTCCATCTCAACAAGAGGGGGCATTTCCATGACAAAGGACAATTATTGACTTTCATTGGCTCTGGTCGCTTTGATATCAGCTGGGGGTGTGTCTGAGTGTCTCTGTGTGTGCGCAAGAGGGGCGGTTGGGGGGGGCGGGTACGGGGACAGCAGTGGAGAAGAAGAAGAACAGGGGGACCTGATGAAAGGAGCCGAGTGGGAAAATGCACCCGCTGACCCACAGTTCACTAATAGACGGGAGGATCACATCATTTGTTTGTGTTTTATCTTCGGTTCCTTGACTCTGCTTTCCTTCTCCATCTTTTTCTCACCATTTTCATCTTTTATACTTCTTTTTATTCGTTCTTTTTATCTTTATTTATATATATGAGGGATCTTCACCTCCTCCTCCGCCTCCTCCTCCCCTCACAATAATTTAAGCAGCTGAAAGGCATAGCGAAGCAAGAAAGAAGGAGAAAGAGCTGAGAAAAATGGGGAAGCCCTGCCGACGAGGGCCTTCCCTCACTGACATGGCACAGATGTGAGAGTGTTTTTTGTGAAGTGAGTCGGGGAGGCGATAGGCTAATTTGCGTGGTATAAAGGGGGAACCCTTTTCATATGCAGAGCGCCACTTTGATGCACAGCCGATGAAAGCTGGAGGAGAGTGGAGGAGAGAGTGACGGAGGGGCTCTTTGTCCCGGGGCAAGGGGGGCATTTGTTCCGCGCTGTCCTCCTCTCTTCTGCTTTACCGAGGCTCCCGTGGACGGGACAGCTGAGAGGCAAAGATGTCATCAGAGGAGTAAATAAATAAAAGAAGTTTGCGATCTGACATCACACACAGGCAGACATGGTTGTCATGGAGATGCAGGTTGGAATTGGCTCTACAGGCCAAGTTCTTCTACTTTCTTACACATGGGAGTTTCTCACCCGGACATGCTAGAGGATAGGCTGACAGGTGGCTTAAACTTGGCCGACAGTTGAATAGTGTATGCATTAAGTGGGAAAATGCAAATTTGTGCAGTTCTGCTACCACTTTGAATAGCTGCTTCTATTTAAAAGAGTAAATCAGACATTTGCTTTTTCATGGAAGTCATATACTTTAAAGAATAAAGATGTATTTGAGGGTTGGACAAGCCCCAAGAGAAGTTGTGTCTGTGTGTATACTTCGATCTCAGCCATTGTGTGTTGCAGATAAGACTTGAGGAGTGTAACTTTTTATGTAGTTGTATTCTATGTGTCTTCATCGTTTTGATCAAAGACAGTGAGTGAGCTGACACCAACAAATACTGGCAGAATTCACACTTGCACAAGACTTGAACTTCTGCAACAAAAGGCTTTGAACGTGAAAATTTCAATTTCTTTAAAGTAGGGATGCAAAAGATACAGAAATGTATCTAAAAATTGTTTGAGTACTGCAGTATCGGTTGAAAACGATGAAATTGACCAAGAAAATCGATCAGTTTATCTTCCTGTTGTGTCTCTACTGCCTTTGGCTTTTTAATGTGAGGGAGACAAATAGACGTCCAATAACAAGCTGGCTTCAACCAAGTTGGGTCAGTTACAGTTGGCTAAAGGTCAACCACAGTGAGGAATGTGAGTTGTATGCCTGAAAAAAGGTAACCTTTTTTTCACAGCACTGAAAAAAATAGTCTAAAAGACTGAAAATGCCAAGTTTCAATCGATCAATCAACCAAGCTTTATTTTTATCCTAAAAATGCCAATTTCAACGATCTCAATCAAAAGCTTAAATAATATTAGCTGCATAAAAAAGGTAAGATAAAGTTTTAGCTGTTAGAAAAAATACAATATAATATTTTAACTTAAAAAAAGTGTTTGAAGCTGTTATGGCAAAGATATATATATATATATTTTGCTTAAAAAAAAGTGACAGTAAAGAAAAAAGATTTTTATCTGTTAAAAAAAACTTTTCATTTATAGTTTTAAATGTCAAACAAATAATAAAGACTTAGATCAAGTGTATCAAACTCAATCAAACTTGGGGCCAAAATCCAAAATAAATTGGCCAAACAGGATAAACATTTACTAAACCTTAGTAAAGGGATTGGCATCTTAAGGCCCCAAGGGTCACAAACCTGCATGATTTCCAACATACCCTTCTCTGGCATGTTCTAATTGGCTGGACACACCTGAACCAAGTAATCGGTCATGAGTCGGGCTTGGATATTTGGAAATCATGCAGACACTGCGGCCCTCGAGGCCCTATCCCTGCTTGAGAAAAAGAGATATTATGATGGTCAGACTGGGGAAGTTTGTGCAAAATGTGCATTTTAGCCTAAGAACTATTTGGTGGTTTGAATGCAAAAGTTACTGGAGCCAGATCAGTCCTCCAGGTAACCTCATTCCATTTTTCTATGGGCCTAAAATCGATGGGGCCCACCAAGAGGAACAAGTTTGGTACTGTTTAATGGGTCTATTTTACAAATAATCCTCAAAATACCTTAACCAGATGGCTCAGTGGAAATGAGGCTTTAGTCAACTTTGTGATAAAATTGAGCATAAAAATATTAGAAGGGTAACTATCATTTAACTTTTTATGTCTGGTTGAAATTGCACCAAATTATATCTTATTGACCTGTTGTGACTTTAAAATAATAAACTAGAATTGCAACAATAGCAGGCCAGCTATTTGTTCAATTTGCGCGAAAAGTTGAGATCCAAATGAAAACAACTGCGGCGCTAAAGAAACTAGTTTAAAATCAGTCCACTACAAACCATGGCGGCATGTCCAATCCATCTCTTATATGTCGATGTTCAACTCCTGATGCTGAGTATTAAGGCGATGGTCTCTAGTCCCATTTTCAAGTCTGTACCCAGCGATCATTTCAATGTGGGCCCCATTATGGTTTAGCTATGGGCTGAATTGGTGGGCCCCAGGTGGGTTTGTTCCATGGTGGCCCCACCTGTGTTTGCCCACACTGGCTTGACTCGCTATGCTGTCTAACGGGTGGCTGGTTAGAGTAGGGTCCCAGACCGCTGAGTCCCCACCAAAGCTAGTGTTTGGCAAAAACAGATGGGGCCACCGTGGAACCCACCGATAAACCCACCTGGGGCCCACCAATTCAGCCCAAGGGAATTGCTTTTAAAATTTCATGCTGGTACCAGCTTCGTTCTTTAAGTGTTTCTGTTGGTCTTTACAGCTCGTTTGTCTGTGTTGGTCCATTTCTCTCTTTGTTGACGAAGGCCGTAGTGTCTACTTGAGGTGTTGTCTGAGACTTAGTCAAACTGTAGACAATGACGCGATTTCCAATTTCCCCTCCGACAATAATTCACCCTCTGCTAACTACACTAAAGCTATCTGTGCCGTTCCAGCGGCAGACTAATGTAAATTGCACTAGTTTAGAGCGCAAGCATATGGTCGACAGAAAATTCTAGATTTACAATGAATCATAGGTTTATCTTAACGTTTACTGAGATTTGGTACAGACTGGAGATGGATGATATTTATTTCTTAAAGCGGGATCCTCAGGACATGCTTTTACATTTTTTGGAACTAATTGAGTAGAACTACCCCGCCGCAACAACACCAAGCTAACTGCTATGGTAACATAAACTCTTGAACTCTTGATTCCTTTCGGCTTTAGTTTTCCATAGGCTTTTGGTTTTTCCTCCATCATTCTGATTAGCAATGCAGTTGCTCAGGGGCTGACGTCAACTGTAACATATCAGACACGGATATAACGTCTTATGCTTAAAAAAAAGACATATCAGCAACAATTGCATTCAAATTAGAATGAGATTTACATTTTTGGGAAGCAATTTGCTAAAAACAGATTTAGGCTGGCAGTCTGAACACTGGCTGAAATTGAAACCAGCTTTACTCAATGTCAGTTTTTGGATTTAAAACAGTTCAAAGTTGCAAAAAGGTTGTTTCGGAAAAAGGGTATTTAAGTTGTAGCCAAATTCAGGTCAAATTGTGGCATTCCATTAGATAACAGCCCAGTCACTCTGTCCTGCAAGGTGACTTTGATGACCCTCAGTTTTGGTTCAACATTTGTGCAGCAGTTTCTCTGTCACCTTTTTCTGTATTATGACTGTGCTCTGCATGCACTAAACTCTGGTTACATCATATCAAAGGTCTCACAGTTGTAAAGGTTTGAACCATTTCTCAATCTCAAATAAAAGAACCTCCCTGGTAAGAGTTTAATTATGTGGGCATGAGAAAAGTAATTTGCATGTGTCGCAGACGGGCAGATGGGTAGATCCTAGTGCTACAGGTTTTACTGGCACAGACAAGAGAACAGGAGGGAAGAAAAGCTCCACAAAGCTAAATCAGGGTCAGGCAGGCAGAGGTTAAATACAAGTATGAGGGCATCAAAGAATGACAAGAGTAGTTAGGGTCCAGGTGAGGGTCAGGGCAGGCGGCAAACAAGACTTTGACTAAATACTGCTTGCAGACTGACAGCAGGGGCTGATGGGAAGTGTAGCGTGGAGACCCGGGAAGTACTAATCCTCAGGTGATGGATACTGCTGATGGCCAGAGGGGGAGACAGGGGACCGATTCATGACAGTGTGGCTATTTAAATGTGGTCCTAATTTTGTATACAGTGGTCCCTTGCTATGATACAGTCTCACTGTTTTGCTGATTTTTTTTTTTTTTTTCAGTTTTTGGGTGCTTTTCTAAAAAATTTTGTTCTGTGTCCTGATTTGCTGTAGACCATTGTCAGTCAATATTCTCCATGCCTTCTGCAAAGGTTTGAACTTTGAGAGAGGAAAGTGTGAAAATGTTCATATTTCTCTGAGAATATGCCTTGAAATACAGCCTTGACAGATCTATAAACATTAAAATTTTCAATGTTTGTGTGGTTTTAGGTCATCTTTGCCCTAAACCAGACGTTATTACAGCAGGAGTCTCTGAGAGCTGGAAGCCTCCAGGTCCCATACACCACTGAGGACCTGATCCGACACTACAACTGCGGAGATCTGAACTCAATCATCTTTAATCATGAGACATCACAGGTCAGTTCTTTCAACAACCTTGTCTTGTTTTGTTGGATATTGGCTTGTCTTGGTGAAGTTTGCTCTTTTCAATATATACTAGATAAGTATGGTCATAAATCTACCAATCCTTGTGCTTAGTGAGCTAAGACTCATTGTGACCCTTTGACCTCATGTTTGTCCCTCTGACATCACCCTTGACCTTTTCCTCCACTCCTTACCTTGTAACTTAGCAACACCTCCCCCTTAATCTTCTCTTATCAGTCCCTCAAACTGTGTTTTTTGCAGGTTTCCAATTAAAGGAGTTTATTGAAAAGTTTTTCATAAACTTTTGACCAGAGAGGGATCGAAAACTGAACCACATTATTGTTTCCCTCACAGGTGCCTAACTTCAATAATGTGACACTGCCGCCGAGTGAGCAGGTGACTGCCCAGGAAATAGACAGCTACTTCAGACAGGAGCTCATCTACAAGAGGAACGAAAGGATGGGGAAGAGAGTCAAGGCACTGCTCGAGGAACACCCGGACAAGAGCTTCTTCTTTGCCTTTGGAGCAGGTAGGTGTTCTGGTTTCAATATGAAACCCATAATTCAACCAAAAGAAGGGAAATAAACCAGCTTTATAACCACAATATCCCCAGTAGAATTTATGTGCTTAGCTGTGGCAAGAGTAAGAAGCTACCCTAAATCATAGAGAGGATTTGGTTATTTTCTCACAGCATTATGTTCTTTTGACAGTAAGACTTTCAAAGTGTTTTAGCAAAACTTTTCGTCCAATTCTTTGAGACTGAAGGAAGTGCTTTTTGTGCACTTTGCTATGGCTGCCAGTGCATATTTGAGTATACATGTGGTATTTTTTTTGTAACTATTTACTCCACGGTTACTATTGTAGTACAGTCTTTGTTAAGAAATAGTATTTGTGAAGGACCAAAACTCAAGAGCTATGCATGACAGAAACCAAATTTATTTTTTTATTATTTATTTAATCTAGTTCAAAAAAAGACACCTGGTCTAAAAGTGAGGCTAAGCAAAAAATAGTAACATAACTGAACACAAAACAAGAGAAAACTAAAAAACATCACAGATACTCACAGTCTTGTCTTGTCGCTGCCTTTTTTTTCCATTTTAGCTAGCAAAACTAGCTGCGAAATAAATAAATGAGAAAGCACGATCAATTTTTTGGCATTCTTATACTAATATTATAATATTAATATTATATATTATATATTATTAATATATATATTATATATATATATATATATATATATATTATACATAATTTATTATACATATTGTACAAAGTCTCCACTCCATTCCAATGTATCCACTTGCTGAAAAATAGATCCATGTACGTCTTCATTTTTCTTTTCTGGGTTGGCATCTGGCTCCATCCAGCTGGCATCTAAATAGCTCCGATATTGCTCGACATTTTTATAGCACCATCAATGTTATCTTGGGCTTGTGAGGAGCTAAGCAAAGAGATATTGGGAAGTAAGCAGAGACTTACTTCCATAACAACAGTCCCGTCCACAATTTAGAGGCAATCTTCTCATGAAATGACTGTCGCTCTGCAGAAACTATGTCTGAGAAAACAATACGTTTTTGATTTATACTTAAAACGGCATTATTGGAGTGAAACATTAACATATGTTGGACAAACCTAAAATAAAGATTGTGTATGTGGGGGAGTCTTGTTACAGTAATTAGTACAAATTAGCGTGTTGTGATTTTTTTACTCTTCTATTTCGCACACTCGATAGCTGGAATCACTCATGCACGGTTTCAGTTGATGGCTTGGTAAAATATTATATGTCAGGTTATGTTATTTTTTTAAATGTCGCCCAAGTTTAAATGTAGCCACCTAAGCACCCAACTCTGGAGTAGAGGTTTAAATCCCCCCTGTTAGGGAGATTTGGTCGACTTTACAGAAAATGATATCACCAAAACGAGTGTCTCAAACCATTTTGTTTGGTTTCCAAGCAGAAAAAACAGTGAACTTCTGGAAGAAAGAAAGTTGGAGACCTTCACAGTCTGCTGCTCTCTGAGCTGGCAGGAAACAGCTGAAGAAAAGCAGACACACACACGCATGCACACACCAACCCTAACAAGGAGTACATTTCACGGTGTGTCCCTAAGGAGGCGCCTTTACAAGGGCTTGGTTTCTAAAGGTGTGTGCTTCTGTGTGTATTTGTGTGTGGCCGCGCCTGCGTGTGTGCGTCTGGGTGTGTGCGTTGAGGAGAGAGCTGGTGAGTGAAAGTGATATGGCCAATCAGCCCAGCAGCAGTACTTCTAGACATACGGAGGGCAGGTTAGGTTAGGCATGAACATGAAATGGGTTGGGGCACATTAGGGTACATATGTGTGTGCATACCGCCACATGGTCCACACACACACATCCCAGCCCCAGCCTGAAGCCGTTCCTAAGAGCAACCTGGATAAAATGTGTCCTTAATTATCCCAGGAAGGGTCAAAGGACACACACCCACCCGCCAACCCACGCACGCACACACACACAGGCACAATGGAGCTCATTTTGTCAGCAAGCTGATTTCCCAGTCACCATCAGCTGTGAAGCTTATCAGTGACCATCTCATGTCCCTTTGAGTGAGCACAAAAGGATGTCTCAGCAGATTAGAGGCTCAATCTTGTCTTACTCTGCATTTACAAACCTGTCGCTGTGACGGGCTCCAGTAACCAGACTCTGGGAAAGAGCCACGTTCATCACCCCCTAATTGTACTTCTGCAAACTGTAGTCGAGATAATCTTTGGCTACCTGAAATGCATCCGGTCTGAACTCTATAACTCAGTGGAATTACAGTGGCGCTGTTCAATGGAGCAGTGGCCCTTTTAAGAACATTCTCTTTAGGAGTTAATCTGATTAGCCTGCAGGGTTAGCCTGCAGATTTTTTGAAAGATGCTGTGTGGAAAATTGTTGTTTGTCGTCTACAGTAATCTTTAAAACCACTGAAAACTTGTAGAACTCTTTAAAAGTGAACAAGGTAAAGTTGACCAGAAATACTGGAGTGTCACAGATGCAACAACAATGCGAAAGTGTGGATGTACACTGGGTCGTTTTTGATTCTTTAAGAACTTTATTGAATTTGAAGCACTTAAAAATACAATTACTGAACAGTGGCAATATTAGTGCTGTCAGAAACGATTATTTTAATAGTCGACTAATCACTGATTATTTTTTCCGATTAGTCGACTAATCGGGTCATGCACAAAGTGGATGTAAAACACACATCTTAACCATCTTTAGCCTTAAACTAACTAAAAACTAAATATATAGCGTTACCCGAAGATGCTATTGACGATAGCTGAACATGCTGAAGTTGAAAGCTGAAATCGCTGACGCTAATAGTTGAAAACACTGAAGCTGATAACCAGGTAAAATGTTAGTTAAATGTCAAATTAGCTTAAAAAAACTGAAAAATCATAAATTAGCCAAAACAACTAGCATGTAGCTGAAATATTAGCTAAACTCCAAAATAGCCTTGAAAACCTTAATAGATGCTATAGTCCAAAAAGCTAGCATAATGCCATTATAACTTTCAACTTTATTACACTATCACTCCATATAATATAAAGTAATGATTAATCGTTTATTAAATTAGTCGTCGATTAGTCGACTAATTGTGGCATCCCTACAATACATGATTACATAGAGCCCACTAGGTTCTCTTTTCATACAAACAACAATAATACATAGTTGCTATTCTTTATTGAGACAGTCTTTCAACTCCTCAGATCTGCAATAATGTTCTTAACATCCGAGTCGCAGTGGGTTTTCACCTGGTTTAAATTATTTTGATCTAGGGAATACTGTATGTAAAGAGGATAAAACTTTCGGTTTAGATCTTGGTCCAAACCGTCACTTGTTGTTGTCGTAAAACCTTTATGCCAATCAATGGGTTACATTGTGTGACGACAGAAGCTCCGGCCTCACGGTTCCATTCTACTTTTCTATGGATCTACGACCAATGGGGGACCAGAAATGACACCAGTTGGTCCTGGTTAACGGGTCATTCTGTAATGAAAATGCTCAAAAGTCCAGCCCAGTTCGGTCCAGTCCGGTCTACACAACTCTGGAAATGAGGCTTAACAGTATTCACTGTAATGATTCACACAAGGGTTCACTTGCAAGTGAAAAAATCCCTCAGTTTTTCAAGGGAACTACAGCTTGTTTGTTTGCTCTGCACATACTTTACACCTGTCCAAACAAATCAGACTACCCAAGAAAACAAACTAGTCCAGCCAACCCAGACATTGCCTGAATGCGCCTTTAGGCTCAAATGTAGTTTTTCAGGGACCAGTTCAGTTTATTACTTTCATCTTTACATAGAATGGGGAAAGAGGTGGAGATTAAATTAAGATGAAAACAAAAATAAGACTTTTATTCTTAAAATTCAAGCCCAGCTACTGTTGCAAATTCAAGTCTAACTTTGGAAATCCCAACCTTTTTCCTCACCACCTGCTTTTCGGAGCTTAAGGCATAAAACGACCAATGTTTTCCACTCGCCCAATCCACTTCCAGTATGTCTGACACAATTCCAGCAGGCTTGTTGGGCTTCAATCAGTTTTAATGGCAAGTTAGAAAAACTCTATCAGATGCTCCGTGTGCTTTCTGAACGAGGTAGTTGTTTTGCAGATGTTAGGTGAGAGGAGAACATCTTTGCAAGTATGTAACTGTACTTCCTCATTTTTTTTCTTTGCACAAATTGATGGATTTTCTGCATGACTTGTCTTGCAAATGCAAAACACCTGGATGCCTGGATACATGTTTTACTGTTATTTCTGTCTTTGGTTTAAAAGAAACTCTATTGTAGGGGTAGATGACTTTTGAATGGGGTGATGTAACGCAGGTTTCATGTTGTACATTTTTTTTTTGGTTAACAAACAAAAAGTAGTGGTCTCAGCAATACAGCAGGAGAAAATAACACATAAACACTGTCATTTTTGGTGCAAAATGTTCATTTTGTTAACAGTATTTATGCTCTGCTGCACTGATCTGAGCAAAAATGTGTTTTCACGTTGCTGGACCATGTCCCGCCTTCTTTTGAATGTCTTTCCCTTCTCCAGGCTGAAGTGAAATGCATCCATGTTTTAGTCTCAACCCAAATCAGCTTAGCACGACATGAATCTCCTAATACTTTGCTCCAAACCGCGAATTTAAATGTTTGCGGCAACATAATTGCTGGTGTGGTCGACAGGCTCGAACGGTTACTGCACTTTGAAAAGTTTGACTCTTTTCACAGACAATTTAGTCTTGCCTTTGGATCTTCTGCTGTTTAGCTTGGTTGAGCCTCCCTAAAGGGAACGCTCTTCAGTTAGTGAGCTGTTTAGTGAGGTGGGCTGGCTGTGATAAATGACCGTCCTGACCCATGAGAGTTGACTCATGACATGAAGTTGATAGGAAATCACCCACAGCACCTTTATAGTGTGGATCTGTGCTCGAATGGAAAAGTAGTAATCTAAAGTCGGAACTTTCCCCACCGTAGTGCTGTCAGATTTTCTTTGGAAAGTCACTCGTGTGGCATGATCTGAGAAAACATGTTTGGAAGTCATATCAGCAGTTTTAGTTTACGACATCGCGCTGTTGGCAATCCGTCTTCAGAAACCATCATTCAAAGTTGGCTTGTAAAGAATGACGTGGAAAGAAAAAGCAACCTGCAGAGATAAAAACTTTGGCTGTATGTATGTGTGACCAAAAATGACTTGAAACTGTTCAAACTGTAAACTCTACTGTCAGATTCAGTTTATAAAATGAGTCATAAAACTTTTTATGTGATGCATTTGGTTTGAAAGTGCAAATGTTATTTGTAGTAAAGTGCAAAATACTGTGAAACATTTTCACATTCAAATATTAAAAAAAAAGCTTTTAAATTTGACACACATGGATGAAAAAATGCTTAAAAAAAACAGGAGTTAAGTTTAATACTTGAAGCTGCTGAGGTGTTCAGTGCCTGACCTGGTTTAGACTGATGATTTAGTCACAACTGCCCTTACATGTGGATACAGGCAGGCAAATGTGCACACTTGTACACAAGAACCCAGGTACCCTGCAAAAAATATAGGAAGGTTGTAGACTGCTTGGTGAACCAGTAGAGCAAGGGTGAAAGGAACCATCCAGGCCTCGAGGCCCGGTGTCCTACGTGTTTTCCAACCAATCTGCCATTGAAGCTCCTTATTGGTTCTTATTGGCTCCTTCATGCTATTCATGTGATAAGTGTGTGTTCTTGGCCTGTACATGTTTGCCCAAACTTTTTCCCTTAAAGGGACAAAATCTTAGTGGGATCCCAGTCGCGGGTCAAATGCAAACAGCAAACTGGGATCCTACTGAGAGACGTGGAGCTGGTCTTTTGACTTTATCCGGTCGCTCCATCTTAGCTGAAAAAGCTGCTAAAAGGATCGGAAGTAACCGTTAAGGCGCTTGGAAAATTCTAACACAAAAATAGCCCAGGGCTGACTCACTTGGGGGTTGTTTCATCCATAGCTTTGGGCAAAGAAAGTGTGAACGGCGCCACCCGGAGGCCAAAAGTATATTACAGTAGTAGAGTTTTGGAACACCATAGAGAATCAATGGGAAACGGATAAGAGTTTTAACTAAACACTCCACGGCTTCTGCAGCCACAACTTGGCGGTCCAAAAGATAACCTTTGGTGGGCCAAATTTCGCCCCCCATGGGCTAGAGTGTGGACTAAAGGCACTATCCGATAGCATCACCCATGTGTTGTAAGAACATGCAACTTCCATTACCGTTACGAATACTCTATGATACATTTACCACACATGCAACAATCGTATGTCCGTAGTCAATGAGCCTAAATTGCAGCCCCCCATAAAGATGTGCCTTGACCCTGGAGCTACTCCTCCACAGAAAAAGAACCCAACCACCTTTACCACCAATACGGGTCTATGGGGCTAAACCTTAACCCTTCAGCTCTCCTGGGCTTGTTTACATAAAAGTGGGGTCATCTGGACTCCACAAGACAGTGTGCTGAACTTTTTTTTTCAATGATTGTCGATCTTTACTGGTGTCCAATGACAGACATGAAGTCTTGTCCACCTTTGTCATGGAAGGGCTAATGCCTCGATGTAAAAGTGGGGTCGTCTGGACCCCATAAGAGAGGACGAGGGTTAAACCAGGGGCATCAAACATTCAGCCCGTGGGCCGTATCCACCCTGCCAGATGATTTAATCCACCCTGGTCATGATGAGAAAAAAATATAAGAATGTTGGGGAAAAAAAGGCAAGTTTCTAGCCTATTCCTGTGGCGATTTATTGTTCTTTAAAGAAATTACTGCAATGCGCTATTCCGCCACTAGGGGAAAGAAAGAAACCGGCATAACAATAGACCAAGAAATAAACAGAATGAACGATGCAAAAAGTGATTAGGCTACTAGTTTGGTTGAGGCATTTTTTTTCCAACTGAGAAAAAAAAATAAAACAAAAACAAAGCTAACAAGTTGATCACAGGTTATATTGCTATTGCGTTACTGGTCCGGCCCCCTTTAAATCAGACGGGTTGAATGTGGCCTCTGTACCAAAATGAGTTCAACATTTCTGCTGAAAACTATCATTTTTCTCAACAATGAACATAAATGAAAGCCTTTGCAGATAATTACATTTTTAAATCTTACATCATGGATCTAGAACACTTTCATCCATGTCTTACCTCAACAGTGGTCAAAAACTCTTTGTCCTTCTTCGTCAGCTCATCAACCTGTACCTGTACAATTGACCTTAAGATAGAGACACCGTCAAGACAAAATGGAAAGATTTAAATTTGGGTTCTACAACAAATATTTTCCTTGCAAACAGGAAAGATAAACCGAGTAAAAGTGCTAATAAACATAAGCATGTCTTATTATTTTTGTAAATTATTAGACATATTGTAAAAGGATCTCATTATCTGGACAAATATTTTTTTAAATTTCACATTCAACCACCGTTTTATAAATCTTAATGTAGGATGAATAGAAAATCCTTTCCTAAGAACCCAGAAATGAAATAATGAAAGTAATGAAGACAGAGATGTACAGTGTGACTATGGGCACTGAGAGCTGGTTCTAGAGATCCACTTTGTATCATCTGATGTTTAGGGTAAAAATACATGACCTGTACTGCAATTTTTACATCTTATTCAGTGTGATGCAAACAGTAACAGATAAATCTTAATTTATTTAAATATTTGTGAACTCTTAAGATATAGTTATTGTGAAATCAGAGGCATAGGACTTTCGTTGAAAAATACTTGTTTCTGATTAGAATTTCGTTTTAAAAGCATGTAAAGAAAAATAGTCAAAACTAAGATTTTCCAGATTTTACACACTTTTTTACTTGTTTTTTCCACCTAAAGAATAACTGCAACACATTATATCTACTAAAGGATTTTGATAGAAAATATCACAAATGTAATAAATTGGCAATTCATTGGTTTATTAATTACTAACCAAATAGTGTTGGAGCATGTCAGAAAACTCAATAAACCCCACAAATAAGAAATTCCTATGTATACTTTAAAGTGCTTTGATTGGAAAACTCTGGCATTCTGTAATTTCTTCAAACTTTGTTTTGGAAAGAACCTGTTCAGATTTTTTCCCCTCTGCTTGAGAAGCAGCTGTTGTAAGGTGTTGGCTGTGTACACAGAAAGTGTAGCTTCAACTCAGATTTATACATAATCTGAGCTGCAATAATCTCTAAATAACTTGTGCTGTGTGCTAAGGTTCAGTAAAAGTCTGCTTTTAATCTATGTGCGAGGCCTGGCCCAGATCCCTCCTGAGAGCCGGACCCGTGCAGTCGCAGGCCGTCGTCATTTTTTTTTTTTTCCATCCCCAGATGGTGCGAAACTCAAAAATGTGGTGCTTTTCTGCAGCACCTCACCCTCATAAACAGCCAGTTTACAACTGTTTAGGGTAGTCACTGACATGAGTACACACATGTCATCCAGCACCATTAAAATTCAGACCAGACCCACCACACACACACACACCCACCCCAACACACACACACTTGGAAGGAAAGCAGGGCAGAACCTGCATAAAATCCAAGAATTAAACTTGAGTGTCTTTTTCACGTTGGAATTTCTGATCTGATTTATTGTCATTTTAATATTTTTAAGTTTTTAAACGTGTAGCTTCTTGTGGTAAAACTTGCAAAACACCAAACTCAATAAAACATAGAAAAAAACAAGATTTAAGATGATCTGCAGTCACCTCAAACAAACTAGTTTTTGTTTTTCTGTCAGAGGTGTACTAAATATCAGTTTTAAATCATAAATATAACTCTAAATACATCCCGTATTAAGCTGAGAAGTACTTTACAAGTAGGATAAGATGTCAGGAGCATCTGTAATGTGTCATCGGGGCACCCCATCCCTCCCTCTAGGAGAATAAAAGGAAGATAAAGCTGTCAGCTACTCCAGATAACTAACTGCCTGTGAGGCTGTTGAGTGAAAAGCCCCCAAATATATACATTTTTTTCCTCCTGGGCTCGTATGGTTAGAGGCCTCGCTCTGTTTTCGTGAGGGACATATTTCATACAGCGTACGCATCTCTTCAGTTGTCACAACAGCTTGCTGTGATTTATTGAAAGAGTTGAACTCCTCACCCCTGACCCCATTCAAACCCAGCAGTATTTCCTTATCCACCTGGAAAAGGCTCTTTATGTGCCTGCCCAGGGGCTCAACTTTCATTTGGACCAGAAATACCTCACTCCTATATGAAAGGGGAAAGGGTACGGAAAATTATATCTTTACCTGGTGAGCAGCAGCAGCAGCGTGACTATTGATGATTCCGAATGGGAATCTCACGAAGGAGCGGCCTCCTTTCAATTTGGGGATGAAACAAAAAGTGGAGGGACGGGCGTCCTGCGGGCGGAGAAAATATGAGAAGACAGAGAAAAACAGGACTTTTACGTGATTTGTGGCTTCCACATTCTCCTTCTCTCTCTTGCTGTGCCGTTATGAATACTTTTTTTGTTTCATAGGAGCCAGGAGGGTTTTTTTTCTTCTCTGTATGAATAAGCTTGTGTGTCACAGTTTATGTCAACCTATGAGCAGATCAGGAATCAGACATCATACAACCTTAGTTAACACTTAGACACTCAAATGCATTTTGTTTTAGATGAATGCTCTGTTTTATTTTTAGGTAAAAAGACTCAGAAGGTATTTTTTCCCCTAAATTGTCACATTTATTCTAAAACCTTTTTTATGTGTATTCTCATGATTTTAAATGCTTGCATTGTTGTATTTTTTGCACTACAAGGTACACCTAAAAACCTGAATTTTTTTCCCGAAAAAGTGGATCTTATAATCTGGAGTTCCTTTACAATTGATGAATTCTGGTTCTGCTTACTGATGTTAAGTGAAAGGTACATGGCGCTCTAGCTGCTTGTTTACAGGTATTAATATGCTTACGTATAACAATAATGTACGTTTTTTTTAATGTTACTAACTGTTGAAAGTTAGTGTAGTCAATGTAAAGTTTGTTTTAGCGATATGAATTTGTTTTTTAACATGTTGCAAACACACGTACTATAATTACGCTAATGCGGCTAACGTATAGCAATATGGGGTAACACTTTATAAGATTCCTTAAGAAATTTTATTAATACATTAACAAACATTATAACTGTGTTGATAGGGTTTTAGTGAGACATTTATTAGTACAATAAGCCCAAGAAGGTTTATTAACATACTTAGTAAGATTTATTAACATCTAAAGGGAAACCATTCTACGAAGGTCATATTAACAAATGTATTAACTATCCATGTCCTCATCTAAAGTGTTAGCCAATATTTTACTTTTTTTTTTATGTTACTAACAAGAAATGTTAGGAGTTAGCGTAGTCACTGTAAATTTTATTTTAGCTGTATTAGTCTTTTTGTTTATGTGTTGCAACCACAGGTATTATACTTACGTTAATGTGGCTAACGTTTAGCAATATCTTCTTTTTTCTAAACATTACTCACAAGGAACAAGGTTGAGAGTTAGCATTGTCACTGTAATGTTTAAGCAGATCAGTCTGTTTGTTTAGGTGTGACAACCGCAGGTAATGTAATTACGCTAATGCGGCCAACATAAGGCAATTTGGTACTAATTTCTTCGTAACTAACAAGGAACAATGTTCAAGTTCAAACAACTTTATTTTTCCCCGAGGGGCAATTCTATATGTTGGAAGTTAGCATACAAACTGTAACTTGAATTTTAGCTGAATCAATGTGTTTTTCAAATGTTGCAAACAAGATTGGGTGTTTTATGAATAAGATAATGTGGTTAACGGTAGCGATGTTGGACTTTTTTTATTTATGTGTAGCAAGGAACAATATTGGGAGTTAGCATAGTCGCTGTAACATTTATCTTAGTGGTATCAGTTTATTGACGTGGTGCAACCACAGGGATTGTAATAGCGCTAATTCAGCTAAGGCATAGAATTATCGTACGGTTTTGGGGTTTTTTTTATGTTACCGACAAGGAACAATTTTAGAAGATAGTGTACAGATATTGACTACAGTTAGTGTAGTCTAAAGGGTTCTTTTTTTCAGTTTGATGCTAAAATATCAGCTTCAACTTTTTGTAAACTATTGTATTACGGTACATATATTAAAATAATATTTGTAGTTGTATTTTTTCCATACTTTATTGAAGTTCCTAAATTTTTTGTAGCTTCAAATGTCAAAAGGAATTGATGCCCAAACATCTGTCATTTAAAAACTCACATATTATTCATTAAGTATTGATTCTTGTTACTTAGTTTTTAGGGAGTAAAGCAAAGACTGCTCAGGAATACTGACACAAAAATTAGTGCCTTGAATAGAATCTTGCTTAAAGAAAATAAAAAGAAGTTTGACAGTGCACTAAGGAGAGATAAGATGACAGCAAGAACGCTCTCCATCATGTGGATCTGCTCTGAGTTAGAACAGAGGCCTAAATCCCAGATGATATGCAGGCCTCTCGAGACGACTACACGATCTCTTGCAGATTACTCAAGCTAAACAAGCACAAAATTGCACTTTAAGCCACATGTTTTAGATGGAAACCCTGTGTGGAAGGCTTTTTAAAAAGTGAAACGGCATCTGAGTCCCATTGGTGTCCTTTTTCCTCGACTAAGACATTTGAAAAAGGCTGCGGGATCCAGGCTTCGTAGCGCCAGAGTTCCCGCTGTTCTTGATGCCACAGTGGAAGAACCGCATTCTGATTGATAGCTATACTTAAAAATGAGGATTGATCAAACTTTTACCGGCCATATTTGTCTTTAAAGTGACCTCAAACAGTCAAAGAGCTCAAATTGCCATTCTGTGACTATTTTAATCAAACTGCTTGTAGATTACATTTTGTCTGCGAACGAAGGCCAGCTCAAACAAACGTTTTAATAGACGTGGAATTATCCTGCAGACACAAGCTGAGATAAGAAAAACATCTAAAGACCTAAACATGTTTATGTATCCAACAATAAAAGCGGCCTGTTCTGCCTTCTATTCTCATTATTCATCTTGCAGCCACTTTGCAACTGTTTGTACTCAATCAGTAAATCAAGAGGCAAACATAATCAAACAGTAATCACAATGATTTATTGAAGTGTTCGGAAACTGGCGGGTGCTTTTTTTTTGTATCTTAAGGAAAAAAACACAAAAAAACATTTCCTCTAGCTTAGCCAAAGCACAAGTCCTTAGGTTGCAAAAGTTTAAAAACATAATTTTTGAACATTACTAGGAATAAAAACAGACAGCAATATTAATAATATTAGAATAAATCAATTTAAACCTTAAATATCTTTTAATATCTTAATCTCTGTAAAATATATATTTTGTTACAATTATACAAGTTAGAAATACGTGCAAGATACCATCAGGCCATTAATCACAATAAAATAAAATGATCTGATAATTACCTGGAGGGCCAGATCCGGCCCCTGGTCACTGAGTTTGACACATGTGCTCTAGATTCATACATTGTCCAGAAATTAACTTTTCCAAGATTGAAGTTATATGTAGCTGCACATATCCTACAATTTTACAGGAGACGTTTGCATTGTTTTCTTTTATTTTTGCCAATTTTTAGTTTAGTTTTGTTGAATTTTGTTTCAAGACCTACTCTGGTAAAATTGACATTTTTAATTTTTCTCAAGATGGAGGACATATATGAAGAATAAAGTTCAAAATTGCATAAACTCTTACTTTAAACACAAAAGTGTTCAGAATTAATATAAAATTAAACTTTTAGCAAAGGTTAAAATGTCTGTAGCTGGATCCTCTTGATTTTTGTTCCACCAGTTATGTCAGGTTGAGGATGTAAAGGACTGTAAGCTAGCAGGAGAGCATGTAAACAGAGATCTCTCACTCACAACTCAGTCAAATTTTTAATGAGCCACAAAAACTATATTCTTGTTTCCACTGATCACAGTTTCTTTACATCTGAATGACTTATTTTTAGAATTGGAAAACTTTAGTTTAAGTAACAAGGTTCCGTTATATTTAGATTTTTGTGATGTTTGGATTTATTTTCTTTTTGTAGTAAGTTTGATTTAAATACCATTTTGAGGAACAAACGTATTATGTCTTGAATGAAACTGAATTTAAACAGGCAAGAAGACAAAAAATGTTTTTGTAAAAATAAAACCTTCACAAAAAAGTTTGGTCTTTATCTTTTAAAAGTTAAAGCAATTCTCAAGGAGTTTATTTATTAGGATAAATGTAAAGTAATTTTAAAGGAGAAATTGTACATTCTAGAAAAACAAGTACTCCTGTATTAGCATTCAGACTGGGATATTCTCTGTTTGTCTTCACGTTTCCCTTCTGAGAATGGACCAATCACCATAGTCTTTTTTGGAGAGACACTATTGAAATGAATGAAAAACACGACGGAAAACAGTTCTTGTATGAAGTTCCTTGAACAGTTTCCGATCAACAACTTCACTTCCTGACCGTTCCTCATGTTCCGATTGGATTTTTTCAAATTTCTCTGGATTTTTGCTGCAGGTTTCTTCTTTGTTTCTTTCTTCCTTCCTTTCTTTGGTTTGCTAAACAGTCTGCCTGCATTTACACATGCTTCACTTCCACTTGTTTGGTCCACATCACAGTTCAGATGAGCTTTCACACCTGCGCAAACAAAGCCGACTCTGACCGAGGCCAAACAAAGTAGCACAGCTGCTGCCTAATATGATTCCACTTGTGTTTCGTGTAAACAGACTTTTGACAACAGCTTTTATTATTTTTTTTAATAGTAAAATTCTTTGCTGAAATGCACAAAGAAAAGACGTAGATCGGCAGGATTTGTTTTTTAAAAAAACTGCTCACTTTGAGGGAAAGTCTGCATTTTCTTCCACAATCACGGCTCGTCTGAACTCAAATGCCACAAGTTCTTGGCAGGAAGAGCGAAAGCAAAGCTGCAGTCAGCTGAGTGAGAGCACAGAGACCAATGCGGGCTGACAGACGCGATTCCTGAGCCAGCTCTAAAGTGCTGTGTGTCGCCATGCTTTCCGACTGAAGGCTTATTTAATAAAATAAACACCCTCACACCACAGCTCTCTTTTATCTGCTGATTTTCATGCATCAGAAAATTCAAAGTTGCAACTCTTCACCAAATTCACAGGGGCCTTCAAGATTTTTAATATAACCCCCTTTCACACCAGAAATAAGCACAAAAAGAGAGCTAAATATTACCCAGAATGCATTTTGCTGAATCGTATGCAGATGTATTATTTGACTTAAAGACCTACTCCAATAAAACATGTTCTTGTGGCATTTTTTGGGATGATGGGGGGCATTTATAAAGAATATTAAGCTTAAAATAACATTTCTGAGTATGACTTTATTCCAATTGTTGTGAATTAGGAGTAGATGAAAAAGAAGAGCTCTTTGAAAGAAGGGAAAAAATAGGATAGCAACAAGCTTCCTGCCCCGAGCTCTTTGGAACAGAGGAGGGAAGGGGGGTGGGGTTGCTCAGTGTCAATTGTCCGGCCGCCCAAAACTGAAGATGAATTTCTAATTTTTTTTTTTTTTTTTAATCATTTTGGAAAAAAATAATAATAAAGGGCCATAATATGATTAAAGGACAAAAATTGGAAGTAGCTCAAAAGATGATCAGAGTTGGCCTTTAAATATCTGCCGATTAAATTTATGGATTTTTTTTCAAATTAATATTTCAGATGTTGAACTCTCCTGTTTGTTTGATTGTTTGATTTTCTTAAAGCAAAAAAAAAAAGAAAAAATCAAGAAAAAAATGATATTTTCTTAATTTAGATTGGTTGCACTATAAGTGAGTGAAAACGTGGATTGATTTTTATATCAAACCAAAGCAGGGGCGGAGCTAGAATATTTTACATGTGGGGCTATGAGGGGGTCTTTGGAAAGGAATAAAAAAAAATCATATTTCAAAAACTTTTATGATTGTTATTAATATTAAAACAGCAACTACTTTAGTTGAGGGGCTACTACTTATGGTTAAATTAAGCTTGTATTGATGGATTTAAAATCTGCCAATAAGTGTGTTAATATTGACTCAGAAATTGGGATGGCAAACGATAGAGGAAAGCTTTTTCTGGGGGCAGCTGCCCCCCTCGCTCCCCTGTAGCTCCACCCCTGAACTAACGGCATTGTAAGATAATCTTTTCTTTATATCAATGCTTGTAATCCGATGACTCAGCACTTCTGTGTTATAAAAATAGTTGGATCCGATGGAGTAAAGAAATGTCGTCCAACGGTTTCAAGAATGAAACAGAGCAGAGAAAAGTACACACTTTGTGAGCATGAAGAAGTCTGCAGAGTTGTGCCTGTGAGGAAGGACGTTCATATTTTATAGAGTCATACAAACAACTTGATGTAAGACTCATTTATTCATATTTAGTAATAATAATAATGATCACGGGATTATTAAGACTAAGATAAAGATCACAGTTCATCCAAGGGAACCTGTATAGTTTATTAACTCTCTTGTTCCCTCTGCACATCCACTGTTTATCAATCTGTTTTTCTCTGCTGTTTCTGCCTGAACTACAGTTCTGTTCCCCTTTAATCCACTCATTTTAAACGCTCTCTGACTGCAGGTTCCCTCATGCTCTTTCTACTGTCCTACACTTTTAAAGGGGCCATGCTATCCTTATGAAATGGAAGATAATAATCATCATTATTTCCTGCATGAGGTGCAAATTGAAAGCTTGGGCAGCTGCTTGCAGTTTGCAAGTGGAGCAATAAGGGAGACTCCCTCCGAGTAACAGAGCTCCTGCTCTCGCGTGTGCCAACACAAGAGGTCCAGGTCAAATGGAAAATGAGTTGTATTTGCACCATTTGAATAAAGTCATGGGGGAGGCATTTACTCTCGGAAAAGGTGCTTTAGATACATTTATTTAACACTCTCCTATCATGGCTTAATGTAAAGGCATAATTTGAAAAAAAAGCATGGATTTCTATGACATTTAGTTAGTTCCAGGCAGATACATCTCAAAGATTTACTTGTTTTGCTTTTTTTTTCTTGTGGAATTGCAAATGTTTGCTCACACACAAAATCCCCATGACAGAAATTCCTTTACCTCCAACTCTAACCTTTACCAAAGTTAATCAGGAGCTAAAATAATTGTGTATCTGGTCTCCTCATATTTTTATGGTTTATTTTTTTTGTAAAATGATCGTCTAACAGGTTGTAATTCTTTCTGAAGTAAACTTGTATTAAAGTTTAACAACAGTGAGGTTCATGTGTGATAATGTGAACGACACTGTGAAAAGTGCAGCACTGTAAGCCCTGTACATGAGAGGCCAAAGCTTTCCATTACCAGAACTGTTTTCTGCAGTTTATCCGCATCCCTAAGTCTATTTGGACTCTGGTTTTTGTGGTGTAATTAAATGAAGTTGAGGAAGAGAGTCTCGCAAAGTGTTCCCAGAGAAGGTCCCTGCTGTCAGAATCCAGCGGTGAGGCGTAAACCTCAGCTGGACCAATACCTGCTGACCAAATGATTCCCACACAGCTTGATCTTCATGCAGGTGTGAAAACCCTCTGCCTGAATCTTTGGCTAAATGTCAAGCAACTAAAAGTACATTGAAGTGAGCTGGCTTTGATGACCGCACAACAACCCATATTCACATGGATTTATTAATCCCTGTCTTAAACTTTTATAGAGTCGACACAAATCTCTGCAGTCATAAAATTACTAGCAGTACTGTAAATTTCTCTGCTTCACTGGCCCCTCACTTAATAATTAGCATTCAATGTAAATAAAAGGCACTTTTTTCATTCAAATTCCCAAAATGTTTGTAGGTAAAATATGCAGAATGTGGATTACAGTTCTAGATTATGTAACCATAGACTGACAGCTATTTTAAGTTATGTTAGGTGTGTTCTTATGGTCCAAGTCGGTACTAGAAAAGCGTACCTGATGAAGTCGCCGGTGAAAATATATTTGAGTAGCTGAGGACTGACTTGCTGGTGTAAAATCCTCGAGTTTCTATGCCTTCAAAATGGAGACCAGAAGTTCAGAACCCATTGCGTATTCATCTCTATTTATTTAAATCGTTTATTTTCACATTTGTATTTAAATTGGACTCATGATATATTTGTCAAAAACGTGTTTTGCTGAGTTTGTCTTTACTTTGCAGCAATTATTTCGATGTCTGGCCAACACCTGGCCATGAAACTTTCCTCTTCAGATAAAAACACAGTGAAGCTACAGTTGAAGCTGCAGTTTGTACAAGTTTGACATCAGCTGATCTGCAAACTTCCTACTCACTGGTCCATTCATGTGCGTCGCTGCATGGAGGGAGTCTCCTGTGAATGAGCGCCTTCACTTCACCCGCAGCTCTTTATCTTCACCATCCGCGCTGCTCCAAAGGCCTACAGTGAACATATTGTACACCGGTGTGTTTAGGTAACCTATATTTATATTTCTGGCAAATTCATAGTTTTGAAGGATTTACAGCTGTGGTACGGATGGTGGAAATACAGGTCAGATGTCACATAATGCCCCAGATGGGTCCCTGTGAAAACTTGAAATTTGTTTTGTTTGGAGTCCAGATTATATTTGAAAGGCAGATAAAAACAGTATGGGAGTTATAAAGAGTGTCATGCTGAAAAGACATTGAATTTTTTTTCTCACCATCACCAAAAGCAAGACATTTCCTAAAAAAAAAACATTACATAGACAAACAGTTTCTGCAAGGAAATACATTAATAAAAAATATGCAAATTATTTACAAAAAAGCTGTATAATACACAAATCTTTATAAATAAAACGAAAAAAAAAGCTTCATTTCTAGATGGACAAACCTTTGCTGGTCTATTTTTAATCAGATCTAAAGTCCCTTCCGTGTTTTGTTGCCTGTGAGTTAGAATGATTAAAACAGTCTCAAAAGCTTAACTTTATCAACTAGATTCCATGAAACATTTTTAAGGTTATTTTTAATGCTGCTAAGTGACTATTAGATTAATAAAACCTCTCTGAAGTTTATGATGAAGCTTATGATGGAGGACAAAAATAAAGAAAATTAAAATTAAAAATGCATCTCTGAGTATTTCTTTATTTAGTTTGTTTTGAATCAGGGGCAGATGGAAAAAAGTGCCACATTAAAAAGAGTATATTTGTGTTGTAGAAAATTAACTTGTAGACAAATAGATTCATGTTTGTTTTCCTCTGAGTTGGCATTAACTCAAAACTGTCAGCTGGAAAGCTCAGATACTGATTTGTTGCACCGCTAATGTTAGGTTGGTGTTGTGAGGAGATGTAAGCTAGTGGGAGAACACATAAACAGATGGGTGATGGGAAGTGTGGGCGGGGTTGCCCCATGCCAATCATACCCGCAGCTAAAGGGAAAAATGTCCAAGAAAATGACAGATTTTTTTTTGTTAAGATGATCAGAATAGGACTTAAACTTGTACATTTTTTTCCTTTTGTTTCATCATTGCCGCATAGTTTCTCTATTCAATCAATAAAAAAGGAAAATCTTTTAGAATTCATATTTGAACAAACGTATTTATCAAAGATTGTTTGCATTTTTTCCTAATTTTTCTTTTTGAGATATTTTAAAACTAGCAAATATTTTTTAAAAGCATATAAAATTAAAAAAGAAATTGTTCTACATTTTCAACCTTTTTATTGTCACAAAGCAAACCCCCACGGCCTCCAAACACCCTGGCCTTCGGGACATCATTGAGTTGATGGCTTACCTCCTCAGAATTTGTGGTTATTTGTTTGATTGTGAGTGCTTTTGTGTGCTTGTCCATCTGTGTTCCTTTGAAGTCTGAAAAGCCGCCCGGCCCTCTGCGGCCGACATTGTGCTGAACGGCTCCATTTGTCCCACCTTAATCCACCGCATAAACTTGCATAAATCAATCATTCTCTACACAAGAGCAAAAAACTTTATTTATTGTTTCAGTAAATAGTTTATGTTGGGGATTTCTACTATTTTGACTCCACAAAACCTCCAAACAATGTGAAAAAAATCAATAAATTTGTCAAAGAATGAACAATGAAAAATGACAAAGAGAAGTTCAGAATTTTTCATACAAATTTCTCATCCCAAAGAGTCTCCTGAAAGTGTTTTCCATGCTTGCTGCAGATCCTCGAGTCGCTTCAACCAAAAACTTTGTCCAGACCAAAGCCCAGGATCCCGGCACCCATAGTCCATCTGGACGAACCCCTCTCTGTCTACGGCTCTGGCCAGATTAGAGTGCCGGGGTTCTTTGTTTACACAGCTCTGTGGTGACACGGCTGAACAGGCCCGAACAATGGACCCCTGCTCCTTTTTGTCAGAGTGAGAGGAAGAATGAAGACCTCTTGACATGGCAACCTGAAGCCTCAATGGCCCCACTTCACCTAACTGAGAGGGTCACGTTTAGAAAGAGAGGAAGACAAGAGAGAAGGAGAGAGGAGGTTTGAGATAAGAAAGGAGAGCGGAGAGATCAAAATAGAAGAAGCTGGATTAATACGAAGGAGTGAATGATGAATGATGACAAAAAACAAAACAGCAGTTAAAATATAAAAGTTGCATTACCTTCGATGTGAATGATTTTTGCTGAATGTGGTAGCTAAAGATGCTAAAGTTGTTTGCTAAAGCTGCTAAAGTAATTTTCTGTAATAGCTGAAGGGTTTTGCTAAAAATTTGAATGCTATTTGGATAATGCTAAAGTCGCTTGATTATTTCAATGTATAAAACTAGACGTCAAATTAGCAAAAAAAAAAAACTAGCATGTTGCTAAAATATTGGCTAAACTCAAAACTATCCTAAAAAACCCCCGAAAATGCCAAATTAGTTCAAAATGCTAGCATGTTTCTAAAATATTAGTTTAACTCTGAAACAGCCTGAAAAAGCTTCAGTAGATGTCAAATTAGCTTTAACTCAAAATAGCCACAAAAAACCTCAGCAAATGCTAAAATTGGCCAAAAATTTAACTGTAGCTAAAATATTGGCAAACTTCAAAATTAGCCTAAAGAAACAAATTTTCCAAAAACATTAGCATGTTGCTTAAATATTAGTTGAACTCTAAATTAGCCTAAAAAACCCGAGTAGATGGCAAAAATGGTAGCATGTTGAAATAATATTAGCTAAATTTAAAAGTAGTCTTCAAAACGTCAGTAGCATTAATTTCCTGAATGTGCTAAATGTTTTGATATCAGTATTGCATAGGTTTCAAAGTGCTTAAAGAATTTGAAGAATTTTGAGAAAAAATTCTCAAAAATTGCATACAATCTTGATTGACATGAATGCCAAAAGTAAAAACATAAATGTCTTGAACGTGCTGAACATATTTTAGACCAAGTTAGATAAGTTGCAAAGTGCATGTAGAATTAAAAAAAATTCCCATTTTCTTAGCATGGGCTGTAAAATTGTATAAATTGCGTGAAATCTTAAAAATTGTAAAATATACGACTTCCAGAAAAACAATTACTCATGTCCTTAACAAGCTGAACTCGTTATACTAAGATTGTAGAATTGCTTACTGTATGCTTGAAAAAAAAAAAACATACAGAATCTGGCATAAACTATAAGAAAGAGAAACAGAATCACTATAGCGTAAATGCTGAGTCAGCATTCACACAATCATATTTTAAAATAAAAGATTGACTATGATACATTAGGATCAGCATGAGCTGTCAGAATTTAACTCAATTTCTCTCTTGCAGGTCACTTTCTTGGAAACAACACCGTCATCGATGTGCTCCGTCGCCAAGGTTACGAGGTGGAGCACACTCCTGCAGGGCAATCGCTAAAGAGGTAAGGTCGCCACAAATGCTACTCTAAGTATCAACATTATCTGGAAGCAGAGTGTCCAATAAAAACAACAGTGCTGAATTTATAAGCATCAATCAACAAATTTGAAAAAAATATTGCATTTAGGGATGTCCCAAATAGGTTTTTTGGCCTTGTTCCGATTCTGGCTCATTTTATTTTGAGTAAATGCCAATACTGAGTCCTACTCTGGTACTTTTATAATACATTTAAACAAACGCAAAATAAATAGATACCGGTTTTCATTTATAATTTAACCCTTAAACAGAGGAAGTGGCTTGAACATTCCTATAAAAAAAAAAAGTGCAATAATGGTTAACAATAAACTAGTAAAAATAGATGATATTTAGTCGGGTAAGAAAGTTGTTCAGAATGTTAGTAAAAATTGAACATTTTTGATCAAATGTGCTTCATGTCTGATTTTGAAAAAAAATCCAAAAGATTCAGTCAAAGTATTTTTTTTCCCAAAATAGTTATTGTAGCATGGATATGATGATGAATATTCATTAGTAGCTCATATCAATGGAACCATTTTTTTTAGTTTTGGTTATTTTCAAAACATTCTTGAATCTTTTTTAAGCCCTTTTCTACTAGAGCGTGCACTTTGTTGACGGTCCCTTGGCAGCTGTCTCACAGCAGAGAGCCATTCCCTTAAAAAAGAAACAAAAATGTATTTTTCTTCTTTTTTATGCCTTTGTGTTCAGATCAACCAATAGAAATTTGCTGTCACTTTTAAGCATTTTTCAGAAGAGTTTTGGAGCCTGAGGGTCTGAATATCTTGCTAACTATGCTGAATTTTTTTTGTGCCTCTCCTGCTCAAACTGCTGCCGTATTTCGCTGCGCTTTAAAAAAAAATTCACGATCCGTTAATGTTATGCTGACTTCTACTGGAACATTTACCGTATTTTCTGGACTATAAGCCGCTACTTTTGTCCCAGGTTTTGAACCATGCAGCTTATCCAAAGTTGCGGCCAGTCTGTGGATATTTCTTCTACCACAAGGGGCGCTCTAACCGGAATTAAAATAAAAGAATAGATGAAATGTCAATGGAAAGAAGAATAGCCTACACTACTTTTTTTAAGCAGATAAAACATACACAACAAATTACTAACTGGTAATTATTTTTGAATCCTCGCCTCTTCATCATGGAACCACATGAAGAAATTCGTATGATGCAAGTTTTAAGTTGAAGTCCATTGAGTTTGCTATCCAGGAAGGAAACCGCGCTACAGCGAGCAAGCTTAGCGTCAATGATACTCTGGTGAGACGCTGACATTTACAGTACATGCAGTAAATATCTCATTGTTCAGGATAGATATGTGATCTAATAGCGCTGATCACAATAGCAAGAATAAATATTTAATCTGAGTCTGATTGAGTTTGCAGTCTTTCCAGTTTTGCCGCATTTCTGCACTTTCAAAGTAAAGCGTTCATTTTATTGCAGCATTTTTGTCTCTTTTTGTCAAAAAATTAATAAAAGCTACTATAAAAACAAAATCTTCTCAATTTGACAAAACTCCAAACTCAACAGTTCTTTCCTGAACCATCCGTCATGGGTGATTGTGTAAGTTATGTTGTTTACATTTTTTTTTTTTCATTCTCGGCAAAACAACACTTAATGATGCGTGTCTTTCTTTGGGATACACACTCGTGTTTGACTGCTTCCACCCTGGATGGTGCTGCTGATAAAGCCCAACAAATTCCTCTCCGTGGCCACCAATGAAGAAGTGTTGAACTGAAGTGGGGCTCGTCCCTCCTGCGTGTAGCGCGGTCAGCCCACCGTGGCGCTCCGCGGGTGGCTATCTCAGTTTCAATCAAGGTTCTCGTTCCTGTGCGTGAGGAAATGAAAGAGTAAATTCACACAAAAACCCCACATTTCATACAAGACTGATGGAAGCCTTCTTCTGACCCATTTCTAAGCCCTTTATCGTCTTTTATTAAATTTATCATAAATAATCTGACATCACTCTGTGTTTGGGAACTACAAGAACCAACGGTTGTACCTCTTAAGAAATAAAGTATTTTCTTACCCTTACTCTATTTCAACATTTATTTTCCATTTTTTTTTTTTAATGCATCATCTGTTCTTGACCGGTCAGCACCGGTTCGCACCCGCCCTCTTTCCAGAGCCCGCGATGTTTTCATTAGTGCAGAAATGGAGTGTTGGAAAAAGACGTCATCTGGATGGCTGAAAGTTGCTCCAAGATAATCATCAGTCATGATACCTTCATAAACTGTTGAGGTCACTGGTGGCATGTGCACAATAAGAAACGATGACATGGCCAAAGACAAACACTCCTCACTTTAAGTTTGAGCTTTTTTTTATGCATCATTGTTAGGTATTGATGAACACAAATGCTTGAAATGAATTCATGTTTCTTCTCTTTTAATAGACGTACTTTATTTTAAAAATGTCAACATTTTTGGAACATTTTGCCCGAGTTTTTAAAGTTTTAAATATTTTTTAAAGACAAAACTGGATGTCCCACAGCAAATTTAATCACATAAAAGTTAATTATCGCACATTTAGATTAGTAGAGCGGCAGGAGTATCAAAGAAACTAAACTTAAAAAAAGTAAGATTTTGTTTGAAAAATTCAACTATTATTAACAAAATGCTCATCTCAAGGCAATCAACAGGAACTTGCTGGCATGAGAAACATACACTCTAAATAAAATAAACAGTTCATTTTATCAAATGGGTTATTCAATGGTGATGCATGTGCACCTAAAGAGGAAGCACAATGTGACTTGAGTATGATGATGATGAAGAGGGATTATAATCTATGTAAGATAAGATAATATTAGCATAAACAGAGAGCAAACTTATTAGCTAAAGATTTCCTGTGCATCCTCCCAACTTCTACCCCATTGGGGCAATATTTCTCTATATAGCTTTAACACTTTAAGTTTAAAGCTAATGATGGTAACGATGTATGTTTTACAAATAGTTTACGGCTGAGCCAAATAAAAAAAATAAAAATAAAATAAAATAATTGGCTATCATTCAGCTATTAAAATAATCATTTGTGCCATGAAAATTTAAACAACAAAAATTGAAGATCATTTAGGTAAAAAAATATCCAGAAAATTAGACCTTTATTTTGTTAGCACTGCAACAACTGTATTAACAAACTGTTAATGTGATATTTACATGTTAGACTTTATGTAAAGAAGATTAGTCTTTAAAGACCCACTGTGATGAATGATGCTTTTAGCATGTTCTTGTAGCATTTTTATGATGATGGAAGACATATTAATAAAATTAAGCTTAGTATTTTTTATGATTTGTTTCTAATTCAAATCATTGTGAATCTGGAGAAGGCAAAAGTTTGAAAAAGAGCTTATTTGTGATGCAACAAGCTGCTTGCTGTGAGCTGTCATCAGCGAGGAGGGGAAGTGGGCGGGGTTGCTCCACACTAAAGGTCCCGTCCACAACTTAGAGTCAAATTCCTAATCAACTACTTCTCTGCTGCAGAAACTGTATCCAAGTAAATGACACAGCTTTTTAAATTTTGGCTAAAAATGACAAAATCATAATTAAAAGCCCACTGGGGATACTTTTAAAATAGCTAAAAAAATTAAAGCATTTTAGAAATAGAAATTGATCTGGAGGTAAGAGACAAAAGTTTGGCTTTGCAGAGAAGTCTGGTGCAGCTAAATGAGAAGTTGTTTGAACAGAAAATGTCTTTTTCAACCTCTTCATAACAGTTTTTCTTCATCAATCCTCTGTGACGTGTGTTCTCCAGGAGATCCGCATTCAGACATGCTTCTCCATCGTCGGACCACGATGAGTCCCTTCTTCTCGAGCCCTTCCTCCATGAGCTCTCTCACAAGGAGGAAGATGGAGGGCGTCCCCTGGAGGAAGACCTGTTCCCCCACGTCCTCCTTCCAACCGACAGCCTTGAGCTGCTGGAGAAAGCAGAAAGGAAAATGCTGAAGAAAAAGCGGCGGAACAAGCAGAAGAAACAGCGGAACCGGCATTTCAACGACCTCTGGGTCCGCATAGAGGAGAGGTAAGAAAACAGACGTATCAGTCCTCGGGGTGGGATCGTTTTGAGGTGGAGAACAATAGTGGAAGTTGACTTGTCCATTGACACTTTTCTGTGATGGTGCCACAGGCTCAAACAGCCACCAAATCCCATCACCTGTTCATCATGCAGTCACAGAACTCACACATACATAGACTTCAATTAGCAACCTGATGATTCCGAATACAAATTTGACTTTGTTCTCTTTGTAGCTCCAGGCAGGGACTAACCGAAAATCAAAACTTTTCAGACAAACAACGTCGCTCCTGTAAATAAGGTGTGGCCTTTTATGTCAAAATGCCCTTTAATG
The DNA here is from genome assembly GCA_003999625.1 of Oryzias javanicus. Lineage (NCBI taxonomy): Eukaryota > Metazoa > Chordata > Actinopteri > Beloniformes > Adrianichthyidae > Oryzias > Oryzias javanicus. The sequence continues at coordinate 12,502,917 of CM012448.1, read as the reverse complement.
CCTTTATATGACGAGAAGCCTTTTATTGTCTCTTGTTTTTTTGTGCAGAAAGTTACACTGGGAATCCTGAAACATTATCTCCTTTCTTGTTTTTTTTTTTCTTCTTTCATTTACATTATAAGGAGCTGTCAGTTTTGGCAGATCGTAGTTTCTGGGATCATTTAACTTTAAGCACAGGAGTGTGGAACAAATAGAGGCCATGTCAATTAAACAGGCGCTTATTGTTGATAGAAGGCTTATTAGGGATTAGAAAGCAAAATGTAGGCAAATTGTAGAAGTCAGACATTGACTGTATGTGAGAACTGGACTGAGTGACCCCCCCCACGTTCCAAATAGGAAGCATTTGCTGGCTCCAAGAAGCCAAAATCCCATAGACTTCTATGGAGAAATAAACAGCTTTTACTCAGTATAACCATTCTTGCTCTGTTACATTTTTCATCTTGCTAATTTCAAATTTTTCTCTATCGCAAGTTATTCAAGTTATAAACTGGCCAATCAGATGGCTCAGTAAAACCATGTGTGGTCCCCATCAAGAATGTTTGATTGACAGATCCACTGGTGGATAGGGTGTGGACTTTGAACCAAGCTCAGTCATGATTGGTGACAGTAGTCTGACTCCAAATGGCGCCCATATTTGGGATAAATGGTGACGGAATTGGCTTAATTTCGCTAGAGCCAGAGATAAGGCGTTTTCTCTGGGTGACATAACACCCGGCTCTGTCCATTTTTATTTATTTACAAACAATCTGCAATTTAGTTTAACCCTTTAACACCAGAGATTTAGCTCCAGTGTTGACATTCTTTCAACTTCTGGAACTCTTCAAAGCAATAAACAAAAAATCTGCCTTCCCTTAGTTTGTAACACTAGTGAAGTGTTGCACAATTACAAGTGTTACACACAAATCGGTTGAGTAAAATACAACTTTATACCATTATGCAACATTTTACACTCTTAATGTGCTTGTATGTGTAAAGGTTATGTAAAAAGCTGCTTCTCTGCATGTAAAAAAAAAAACGCGAAAACGGTGGAACAGTTATGGCATGTCAAAGAGTGTGTGTTATTCATTTATTCAGGAAAAAACTAACACTGTATTCAACCATCGACATATATATAGAGATGGACTAAGCGCCCGTGACATCACCCATAACAGCTTTACCTCCGGTTGCAACAAAATGAACTCAATTCAGTCGCCATTTTTCTGCAGTACAGACTTCATCATTAAGGAACCAAACGACGCTAGCAAGCTGTGATTGGTTCCATAGCAACCTCCTCACTAATCAGAAGTGAGCTTTTTGGAAAACTCACTTCTTTCAAATGTCCATGTGTGTTTTCTAAAGCTTATATTAATAAATGTACCTTTATTTCCTATAAATAAAATGTGCTATAAATAGTATGTGTGTTACAAATATATTTTATATATTGTAAATGTGCTATTGGTAGACTGTTCTATAAAAAGTAAGTGTGCTATAAATAAATATATGTTATATGTTAAATATATGTTATTATAAAATAGGATGTATTATAAATAGAATGCATTGAAAAGAAATACTAGAAATAGAATGTGCTATAAACAGAATGTCTTATAAATAGAATGTACTGAGAACAGAATACTATAAATAGATTGCGCAATAAATAGAATGTACTTTAACGATAAACTACAAATGAAAAGGGCTATGAATATAATGTACAACTAATACAATACAATAAAATACAATAATAATACTCTATTAATCCCAAGGGGAAATGGGGAAATTTGTTCTTCGCGTTTGACCCATGCCATGGGGGAGTTTTTTCTCATTCTGTGCTACTTTTTTGTTTTTCTCTATTTTTAATTTTTTTCACTAAAGTTCAGGATGATTCTTTGCTTTTTATAAAAAAAAATAATAATAATAAGTAGAAAAAGCAAAGAGATGCTGATATCTTAAACAAACATGAAAACACTAAACAGGATAAAAACTGTTTCTTCTATATTTAGTAGTTATTTGGTGGTTTTCTTTAGAGGAGTTTTGCAAAATGTGTTATTTGAGGTGGAGAAAGCAGGATAAAATTTGAAAAATATCAATCTGGGAAGAATTAAAATATGTTTTGAAATTCCCAAGTTATGTACTTCTTTTGTGCACTTTAAAATACGTGGGGTCAAATCAGGATCAGCATAAAGGGAATGAAAAACCACATTTGAATATTTGAAATTTTGTTAACACTTTATAACTTGAAAATAAAGCACACTTTGTAAACTTGAAAAGAAAATGTGAAAAAAAGCATTTTATACTTGAAGAATTGCTGGAAACATTATACAAAATAAATATATGAGCCAAATACTGTTACCAAAAGAGAAAATCTTGATTTGGAACTACTGCTGTTTTGTATTTTGGTGATTTTTTTTCTCCATCTTCACCATCATTTTTCAATTCACAGTTTTAATTCAGAAATTTTGTTTTTTGGATTTGATCATGATTTGACTCCATAAAATATAGCTCTAATTAAGAGAATAAATGAGAAAAATAACAGATAAATGATCCATTCTTAATAAACAAAGTTTTTTCAATTTTTCCCATTACCATGTGTGAGTTGTTACCTTCTTTACATATACAGTTCAGCACAATTCCTGAATTACAGATGGAAAGAAAAATCCAACCGTGTCGTGTCTGTTCTTGCTGGAACAGACGAGGTTTGTGAGCGTTTGTGTTCATTCTGTCTGTAGAAATGTTTTCCCTCTCGGAGACCTTGAATTTTGAATGGAAAGGAAACAGACTGTTTGTGTGCACATGCTGCAAAGTGTACTGGCTGCAAGTCTTTGTATATTTTAATGTCTGAAAAGGTCGCCAAAAAGGAGAAGGCAAGCGGCGCGGGGAAGTGTACCGGCGGCGGCGCCACGGCTCTCTGCCGTGTTTGATGCATGGCCACATACTGATGTGTCACACCTGTATTTTTTTTTTTTTTTTTTTTTTACTTAAACAATCTAAAAAAAGAAAATTATCTTTAACAAATCTATTAAAAATCTATCAGCACCCACAAGTATTCAACCAATACTAGTTAATTAATAAAAAAAATATTTGAAACAGTTTTAAACATTAGAAAACAATCGCTTGATTAGGAGAGAGATAATATATTTGGCTGTTATAGTTAAATCATTTAAAAAAATTTCAAAACAGTTTTTTTCTTACCAAAAAAGCAAACTCCATATAAGTAAGTGACCATTCTTCTACAATTAGGAACAGTCTCAAACATTTTGTAGGAAAGGCTTTTAAACTGGGATGCATGACTAAACAATTGGGATGAGTAATGCTCTTTACTTTGTCTCTATATAATCATTTACAATCATATTTGATAGACGCATTTCTGAGACCACTATCTCATTAGCATTATCCACGCCTTCCCTAAAAATCCATTGTATACAACTTTGTGCGTTTTTATTACTTGTAGTTCATCATGACTCCACTAGGGGCAGTCGAAGGGCTTTGTTATTATTTCAAAATGGCTGCTGCCATTAAATATCAAGAACACTTTTGGAGTGAAAAGTTTAGCTAACTTTTAAAACTTATGTTGAGAACAACTCATCTTTTGTTATTTACTTTTTCAAATGACTACTTCTTGTTTAAAAAAAAAAAAACACTACATTTGTTGATAATTAACTCTATAATACAGTTACTTCTTGTTAAAATGTTTGGATCAAATATGAGACAGATGTTTTTTCTTGAACGCTCAAACTTACCATATCACTCAACATATCAACTTATTGATAGGTCTATCTAATAACATCTAAAAACATTTTAATCTCACAGGAAAATTATATAATGACGGATTTGAACTGATTAACTCAAACGTTTTAGCCATTTTTTTCTTTTTACATTGAGAAGCTAACATGTGGTTTATGATTCACTGTTTAACCTAATGAGCTGTTTTTCCCCCTTTGTGGTCTTTCCACAGCTCCATGGGACAGTCCCCGCCTCCCCCTGTGGTTCGCATTATTAATGGCTACATCACAGTGCAGCCGCCTCAAAGAGTCCACCATCAGCTACCGTCTGGATCCACCAGCTCATCGTCCACATCCTTCCTGCTCATCTTTCTCTTCACTTTGCTACCAGCTACCTGGCAGACGTGGACTGTTTTTCTTTAGCAGGACTTCATTGATATTCAAACTTGAAAAGTTTCAATTCAAAAATGATCAAAGGTCTTACACAGTTTACACAGTAGGTCTCATTAGGACTGAGATGGAAAAAGCGAAGGGAAACGTTGAGAAATGAGCTTTAAATGCAGTTTTCAAGTAAAGGGGTTCATCTCAGTTCAATCCCCCCTTTTTTTGTGCAAATTGAGGCCATGTTGAGCATGTGAATTCAAACAGCTTGAGGTTTCTTGGAACATAAAGCTTAGGTTTCGGGATTCTTTACACACAGAGGAGTCTGCAGTACTCAAAACAAAGCATGTAAAATGAGAGAAAGAAAAAAAGAAAATCTATATATTTATGGACGCCAAAATTACACAAGTCAGTTCCCTGATGGATCGCAGTTTCACTGCAGACACACTTTGTTAGGCGCTGAGTGCCGGCCATATTTACAGATATCAATAGCTTTCAATGACAGAGCACAAGAGTATCAGTTAAAGCGTTGCTGGATGTCAGATACGTTCCACAACTGGAACCACATGTTTTTGGTGTGTGATTGTGAATAAGAGTATACATAAGTGTGTGTGTCAGTCAAGGACAAAAATTCAATCCGTTGTTATATCCTTTTTTGCAAAAACGTTTATCAGACCTTAATTTATTCTTCCGTTTTTAGAAGAATTTGCCTAAATTGAAAGAACATACTGTGGCAGAAAGTGTACATATTCTTTGAAGTATTATAGATTTATTCTAGAATTATTAAGAATATGCAAACTATCAAAGGCATTGTTGTTTATACCAGCATATGAATAGATAACGCAGTATATTTCTTTTTGGGAAAGCGATGAGGAACTAACCTCCATGTCATGTGTGCGTCTCAAACAGCGTTCTTAAAGTGTTTGCCAGAAAAAATCCATTTGATTGTTTTTATTTTCCACATAGAAGTAATTTTGTTTAATTTATTGAAGTATTTTAGTTTTACCTGAATCATATGAAACATGTTCAATGGCTTTTTATAAATATTTTTGTTGCCCAGTTTATTTTCAAAAATCTCTTCATATTAACAGTGAAAATGTCATTTCAAACATATAAAGGCGTCCAGATGAGTGGGCCCTTTTACTTCATAGTACTTTAGGCTTTTTATCAATGCCATGAAATGTTTGTAATAAATGAAGTTGGCAATAAAGTATTTATTTAGATTAATAAAAGACTATTTTTATGTCATACTCAATAAAGGTAAGTAATTACGTTTAATTTGAAATTTATTTAATCCATTATTTTTACTCTAGGAAAAAAACGTTGTTAGTAAGCTCAATTGTTTTGTATTTGTTTGGGTTTGCTTGCAAAATATAGTATAAAGTACCTAGAATAAAAATGGTGTTATTAACTTTTAGCATGCTTTTAGTTTGAAAAAGCTGTTAAAAATCATAGTTATTAAGCTAAATTAACAGCTATGTAGATTGGAAGCCAATAAAAGTAACATTTCAATATTTCACACTTTTAGGTGAAGATGGGCTGGTTCAATGTTTTTTTTTTCCTGATTTTAGATTTTTTTTCCATTTCCGTTTCATGTCTAAGAATGTGATAGAACATGAGCACAAAAAAAAAGAACTTTTATCCGTTTTCAAAACAATATAAGATAGTGGAGTCTGAAAGAAGCATTGTTTTTTTGTCTTACTTACAAAATAAAAGCTTGTTAGTTCAGTAAAATGTTGTAGAACAGGAACATTAAAAAATACATTAAAAAGGAAAATATTTTTTTTATTTCACAGTTTAAGGCAAGGTGAGTTTATTTGTGTAGCACATTTCATGTACAGAGACAATGAAGACGGATTTACTTAAAACACTAAAAGAAGCAATCAAAATAAATATTAAGGATGATTCTAAAATATGATTAAAAATATCTGAATTTAAATCAGTCATATATAAACAATGTGGATGTAAACTTTTGAATAAAAACTGATCAGATGCAGCTGAGAACAGGTGAGTCTTTTACCCTTTAAATCTTAGGTATCGCCAGTGATGCTTAACCACAAAATAGAAATGAATAGTCTTTATTTTGTCATTGCACTTGTAAAGCAATCCCCATACCTTGGTGCAGAAGCAATAATAATAAAATATAAAAAGAGAAGTATAAGAGTATGAAAGTATAAAACCAGAAATTTTACTGTAATTTCTTAACCGTTAACATGATCAATCATTTCCAACGTAAAGCCGCTTTTCTCCTTAAGAATCTGCTGGAACACGTTGATCGTGTTAACAATTAAAAAATGACAGTAAAACAAAGAACATAAACACTGAAGTTCCGTTGTAATTTCAGTTTTAGTTGATCTAAGGTTTTCTGGAAGTCTGTTCCAGATCTGTGGAGCATAGAAACTGAATGGAGCTTCACCATGTTTAGGCCCAAGACCAGATCCTGATGACCGGAAAGGTCTGGCTGATACATACTGGGTCTAGAGGTCAGTCATGTATTTTGGGGCTAAACCATTCAAAGCTTTATAAACCAGTAACAGAACTTTAACATCTGTCAAAATTTAGGACAGAGTCCATCGCTAAACCCAATTAAGTGTAAAAAGTCTATCCAGCAGTTCCAGAAACCCTCAATTCTGCTATGAGCACAAATGTTTTGACTAACCAGGAGAAATAAAAAGGTTGTTTTTTTTTTATGTGAACATAACACTCTTTGTGTCCTTATCGCAGGTTGAAGGTATGTTTTTGTGCTGCTCATGTTCCCTGATAAGACAGGTATTAAACTGTATTTGATGTGTGCATGTGGTCTGCCATGAACCAGACAGTCGCTTCGGTCCCGAATGCAGAAACAAACAGGAAAACCGGTGCTAGAACTGATCCTTCAGATGTGAGGGAAATGAGACTAAAATGATTTGTTACATCAACAGGAAGAGTTGACCAATTGCCTCGGGAATCTGAGCTTTGATTCGGGTATGTGCTGGAGTGCTGATGAGCATGTGCCAAATAAGGAGATTAAGATTTAAGAAAACAAACAGCAACTTCTCTGGTGAATAGCAGTTGTGTGGATGAATGGGAAAACTGGTTAGGGATGATAGAAAGGGAAAAGTAACTGAAGTATTTTTAACTTCTTGTTAAGACTAAGATATGCACAACCTTTCTGGTAAAGTCACAGTCCAACCATCTATTCCTCTATTTTAAAAAGGGGTGTGTATTGGCAAGAGTCTGGTAATACGATACATATCACAATACACATCTCACAATACGATACATATCACAATACACATCTCAAAATATGATACATATCACAATACGATCTCACAATACGATAAGTATCACAATACACATCTCAAAATACGATACATATCACAATACGCATCTCAAAATACGATACATATCACAATACACATCTCAAAATACGATACATATCACAATACGCATCTCAAAATACGATACATATCACAATCATCTCAAAATACGATACATATCACAATACGCATCTCAAAATACGATACATATCACAATACAATCTCACAATACGATACATATCACAATACACATCTCAAAATACGATACATATCACAATACGCATCTCACAATACAATACATATCACAATCATCTCAAAATACGATACATATCACAATACGCATCTCAAAATACGATACATATCACAATACACATCTCACAATACGATACATATCACAATACAATCTCACAATACGATACATATCACAATACACATCTCACAATACGATATGTATCACAATACACATCTCACAATACGATACATATCACAATACGCATCTCACAAGACGATACATATCACACCATATCCAAAGACTGTACAAAAACAACTTTTCATTTTTTAAAAGAGTATGACTTTGAAATAAAAAAGGTACACTAAGTAGTAAATGTCTCAAAACAACAAAAACTACAAGGCTGACTCAGCCAAGCGCACACTTCACAGATGCTGCTCAGCTGACACTCAAGCACCGATCTCACTGGTTTTCACAGCCATATCACAGTTGGAGGACAGAAAAAATTCCATCCCTGTGGTACAGACGCTGTTGGCAATAGTAGTGCAACGGCCGAGATATGGCCACGGAATCGACGTGCATGCACTTAGTATAAAATTTGGCCGCCGTTACACACGGAAATAATTGCCCAAATATTCAGACCACGGGTGACTGCGTTTGGTACCAGTGGTACAGCTGTGCAATGGCTGTGGAACAGCAGTGCAATAGCAGTAGTAATAGAAAATGTCTATACACTATGCCAAAAACATAAATCAGTTATAAAATTTACCACAAAGTTACCCTTACAATCACAGTACAACATCGACACTTTCTACTTCTCATTGATTTATTTTTTATCCACAAATTCTGACACTTTGTTTAATGAGGGCAGCCATTTTTTTTATCTTTTAAACAAATGAAATCCTTCACACTCACTTACTTCTATATGCAAAACTGAACAGTGGTGCCTTTCACTGCCTGATTGTAGAGAGGAAAGGCTGACTGGGCTTTTTTTTTTTTTCTTTAGTTATGGCTGTAGCGAGTCCAACTGCTTACATTAGGGCTAAAACAGAGTGTTATTTCAAACGACATTTTCGTTCTGCTCTGTGTACTACAGAACCTGTAAAAACAACACCCCGTGTAAGTCACTCAGTCATCCTATAAAGGGAGAAAATAAACAAAGGTGCAGGTCACTCCTCTAATTGCCTCCTGTTGAGTGCTTTTGCTGACAGATGTTACAGGTCATTTGCTGTTTGAAACACCACTTTAAAGAAAATGGTAATCTCCTGAAGCCACGGTGGGTCCTCTGGAGCGGGAGTGTCCAAACTTCTTCCAAAGAGGGCCAGATTTGTTGAGGTGAAAATGTGTGAGGGACAACCAACCGGTGTGCATTTTGTGAACCCTTGTTATAACGTTAAATGCAAATGAACTATTTTATTAAAATTCTATCCTCTCACTATTGATCTGTCAGTCTTTATATTCAAAACAAAGAGCCTGTAGAAATCCAGCATCACCATGTTTTCCATCCCTGAGTCTTGACTGAAGCTCAGCTGAAATGTTCATAATGTTAGTGTTTCAGGTAGTCCGGCAGTGATTGTCAGCTTATAAACAAACAAAGTGTTTTTTTGTGGAGGTACTCTACCCGGGGCGTCTCTCCGTTTCAGCTCGGCTCAATGGATCCCTTTCACTAAGGAGCGATTTTCTTGAGCAGTTTTGTGGATGGAGGGAAGTCAAGACGGCCAGATCAACCTGAAAGTAAAGATAAGCAAACAACAAAGCATGACACACCAGTATTACTCATTCACACACAAGCAAAGATTTTAATTATTTTTTTAAGGATGCGTTTAATTCATAATTCTACTCTACTCATCGCATATTATCTTTTGCTTGCAAAAAAGGAGCATTTGATTTAATGTTCTTATGCAAGCATTCACATGCAATTTTAGTTTCAGTTTTTCAATGTATAATCACAATTATCCAAACAACGCATTCTTTTATGGTTGTACAGTGTAGACAATGAGAGATGTTGAATAGTTTGATTATTATATTTTATGTTATTTTCCCTTTACCTTGATTTTTTTTTTACTAATGTTCCCTTTGTTTGTACCTGATGCCTAATCTCCGGATAAATGTAATCTTATTTTATCTTTTTTATCTCATCCCAACTCCTCAAATCTCAACTCATCTCTACTCTCCTTTACTCTCCTCTGATTTGCTCTATTAATCTCAATCTCATTTCCTTTCATCTCAAATCATATCATATCATCTCTAATCTACTTATCTAATGTCATCTCAAATCATCTCATATCAATTCAACTCCTCATCTAATCTCAATTTATCTCATTCTTTCATTTCTACTCTACTCATCTCATGTTATCTCAATTTATACCATATCATCTCAACTTATTTCAATTTATCTCATCTCAATTCAACTCAACAAATCTCAACTCATCTTTATTTTACTATGTTTTGCTCTACCTATCTCAACTCAACTCTGTTCAAATCCTCATCTAATCTCATCTCACCTCATATTATATAATCTCTATTCTACTCAACTCATATCATATTAACTCAAATCATCTCATCTCAATTTATCTAATCTAATCTCAACTCTACTATACTCATATGCCGTCAAATTTCACCGTAAACAGTATTGATACTAAATGCAGCCAGCTTTATTTTCAGTGGTTAGCTTATCTGTGTTCTCAATGAAAAATGACGGATACAAAAGTATTCGTACGACGGTTGAACTCTTGGTCCAGTACTGTCAGTCTATGATTACAAGGTCAATAAGTCATGAGCCAAATTTGTTCTTCTTTGCTCAAGTTCTATCAACTTTCCAAGCCCTTCTCATTTCCTCTACCTAGGCCTTCTGTCTACCCGGACCTCCTTCATATCTCCTCATTGTTACTCTCCTTCGTTGACGTCTTCTAGCTCCGTCGACTTTTGCTGAAGACAAGCATTTTCAAAGTAGCACATGTGTTTCCACACTTAGAGGAGGAAAAATTTGACTGAACTGTTTTCTGTCAGGTGAGTGAAGGTTGAGCGTAAATCGTTCTTTGGTGATTTGCATGAAATATTCTTAATCCACTCCCCTCCTAAATCAAAATCCTCTCCCTGCAGAGATCCTCAGACTAAACCTCTAGAATCTGGATTAAAGGTCTTCACATTACAGGGAAAACAATGTACAACCAGAACTGCAAAGTCCAAAGACTAATCCTCTTTAACAAGACAAGAACCGTCTTTTACTTGTGATGCTAATTAACCGGTGTGTTCTTAATTGTTGTACAAAGCAGAAGAGTAAAGAACAAAACAAAGGAGGAGAAATCTTGTTCTCATGCTAATCTGTAATTTGGAGTTAGGTGCAATGCTGCCCTCTGCTGGTGAAAATGAGACAGTCGTCTGTAAACCCTTTCAGTTAACTCAGAAAGTTTACTGTGAAACAAAGTATTAAATGACATTTAATAATAATAAAAAATGAAAATGTTTAAAAAAACCCATACACATATACAATACATTTTGTTTTCTAAAAGACAGAAGAAAATTTCTACCTTTTTTCTAACTGGTTTTTATTTGTATTCACTTTACTCAAAGCTTTCAATCTTGCATCTTGAATCTTAAATCTACAACATTTTTATTTTGAAACAAAATAAATCAAATAAAGCAGCTCTTTTGGTTTTCCTCCTCATTTTTGAAGTGCAACTTTCCTGGAACATATTACCTCGTTTCACTTCACTTCTATTTGGTTTTATTAATTTTTTTTGCTTAAATAAATATCATCCAACTGTTAGCAGTTCTCCCTTTCGGAGTCAGGCCTCACAGCACTGCAGCTGGTCTCTGAACTAAGTTTCTTTGAAATGTTTACTCAATTTATTTCCCCCAAAAGTTGTTAGATGAAACTGCTGCACATTAAAGGGAGAACAAGACCCCAGTGGTTACAGAATAATAAAAAAAAGGAGTAATAAAATCAAATGGGTCAGTAAATGCGGCTGCCAGGGAACAACCATGAAACCTTCTCATTATGGTTCTTTTTTTTTTCAACCGTTAGCTTACATTTTTACATTCCACGGTCCACTATGATGTTTGCTTTTACCGTCGTCTGTATTGACTCTCCCTCCAACCCCCGAGTGTGAAATATGTTTCAAAAATAGGAAATGTAGGAGTATAATGGAACTCCCAAACACACTATAAACCAGTAAAATGAGGGAAACTATTAGTAAAAATGCCATTCGAACACATGCTTGAAGCTGTATAAATCCTAGTATTTTATACTTTGTGTGTTTTTGCGTCTCACAACATCTTTAAAGACATCTTAAGTTATATATTTTATGGAGAGATAATATTCAGCAAATTGGTAAATTCATTTCCTTTCAGGTAATGTCTAGAATTATGGAGTTCTTTCATAAAATTGTTTAATTTATATGTTTGTGTTTTTCTTTATTCAAATGATGCACATTTTTCATCTTCCTTTGATAAAAAAATCTGGTTCATCAAAAGATATAGAATGAATGAATGAATGAATGAATGAATGAATGAATGAATGAATGAATGAATGAATGAATGAGTGAAACTTCATTGCTACAGTATTTTCCAACCCCATCAGGGTACAAAAGAACTTTGCAATAAAAAAAGAAAGTTGAGCAGACTAAGAACAAATTTTAAAGAACTACATAAAGAAGCAAATAACATGTATAAAAGAAAGATCAATTTAATAAAATTAGTAAAAGACAATAAGATGTCACTAACCAATAAAAGCCAATTTACAAAATAAAGTTTTTAGTTGACATTTGGAACTTTTCAGGTCTGATGCCATGCACAGTTCTTTAAAAATATTACTCCATGTCTGAGGACAGCAATACAAAGAAAAAGGAAGGTTTGATATTGCATAAATCAGTAAATTTCTCATCTTAAATTCCCAAAATTCTTACAAACAGCAAATAAAAAAAAAGAAAAACAGTAATACATTAAAAAATGAATTAAAATACATTAAATTAAACATTATCTATATTAAATTAGAACATGTCAAATTTCTAAATTTAATTTGAAATGGGGAAAAAAAAAGTTACCGTAATGGAAATGCTTTCTTTACCATCTTTAAAGCATTTACATGATTGTATTTAATAGTTCATACTAGCTGCATATGTGCACATCCCTACAATTCTGCAATTTGTTATTTCTAGGGGAAAAAGTAAATAGATCCAAAAAATAACATGAATTTCAAAGTTTGACTTCAGTTTTTTTTAAAATGATCTTTAATGAGTTACTGAGAAGTTGTTATTTGTTTGGATTATTTCCGTGTGCTTTATTGAAGGTTTCAGCCTGGAGCGTTACATGCATCAACATCAAGGAAAACCTCAAAGCTCAGAACAGACAGATCCTTTTTATTAAAAAAAAACTCTGGGTGCAACTTGTTTTCTCAATCACCGAAAACAGAAAAAAAAAAGTTCATCCTAGTAACTATAACCAATACTTCCGCAACGCTTTGCTCTGTAAAGTTTATGGAGTTTTTTGCTTCCATGTTTCTTAGAAATTTAGTACAAACAAAAGTTGTTATGAAAGAAAACCACAAAAAATTTGAAAAAAAACCCAACTTGTTTGACATACAAAGAACATAAAACACTTAAAATACAAAACGTTTTAATAATGAACGCAACACACTTCCTTAGACTAAGTCACATGTCCCGAAATGGCACCACGCTGCGACATTAATGTAAATTTTTAAGCATGTTCAGCAGGTATGCATGTGGGGACATTTGTTATTTGGAGGATGTCACACTTTTAGACGTGGAGGTTCTAAGAAAAAGGCGACCAAATTATTTTTCTCTAAATGTTGACATTGGTCAATTGTTGTAAGTCGGGGATGCTGCCATTTTGAAATTGGGCAACAGCTGGATTTCTAACCTAACAGCTCTGATTGGACGATGTGTGAATGTCACCAGCCACCTGGTTGGCGAGGGGTATATAAAAAGCAGGCCACCTGACTGCCACCATCTACCAATGATCTTCAAAAAAATCGAGTGGTGGAATGAAATCTTTAAGATTCTGCCGATGTACTTGTGACCGTGCTGTTACTCTCCACCCAAACACCCGTGCCCTTCCCGTCCCCATGAATGACACCTCCCCTCGCAGCGATGATGCATCTGTGTTATGAAATGATTAAAATGCCATTAGAAGATACACAGAATGATGTCGTCCCTGGCAGGAGTTTATAAAGAAAGTAAATGTAAGCTCCCACATGTGGAACACCTCATTAACCCGCCGGTTATTTACAACTCTGCGGCAAACGGGGGGAGAGGAACGAGGCCTGAGGCTGTGCTCATCTAAATAAGGTTTGAGCTGATAAAGCGCTTCTTCCTACGCATACCTGCGCTTTCATCCAAACTTACTCCGCCGCTAATGAAGCTTTCTGACTTTGCAGAGAGACATAAAATGCACCGCTTAAGGATATAGAAACTGCAAAAATCATTGACATTTTAAGAAGAAACACTGGGGGTGGGGGGGTGTATATGCACTCCTCGTATAATTATAGATGACTGTAATTATTTGAGATAAAGTCAAGAATAAATGAGGAATTTTGACGGGTGCCACCTTGTTGACATGCTGTGCCACAGGTTTCTTAGACTGCAGTGTGGACTGCATGTTTTTCTACAGATGTGATCCAGCCACCTGCTTCATGCTGCTTCATGCAGAATTATTCTAGCTTCACGCCATGCGAATTGTCCAGGTAAAAATCGGACATGTTTAGGGAAACCAGAGCCTATCTAAGAACGATGTGAGGCACACCTGCCTGTGCATAATACACATACTTGAAAGTATGTGATGCACCCGATGGTTTCTAAGCTGGAGGCTATACTGAGACTAACAACAAGATGTGTGCTGGCTTCTTTTTTTAGTTAAGCAGATTTGAACTAAATCAAAGCTGCAGCTTTGATGAACTGTTTTACTTTGGAGGTCAGATGGTTCCCAGAATTCAGCAGTGATGCTGCTATTTAACAGTTTTACATCAACATGGACATTTATGTTGACTTATTTATTTTCTTTTATTATTTGTGTTGTGAATTGGGTTACCTCGTTTTGATTTCTTGTAAGTAATTTAGCAAAGACAATATTTTATTAAGCAATTCTAGAATCGTTATGACTTTGATGATTTATAACATCAGTGATTAGCTTCATAGTGTACCATGGTAGGACATCGCTCCACTTTAACTGGATTTTATTTAACATTTGTAATTTCTGACTTTTATTTATTTTCTGAGAGCTCTGCCAGGGAAAAAAACCAAAAATAAATAAACAAATAAATACAGGACAACAAAAAAGGGTACAAATATAACTGATATAAATAAAATTTAGCCTAAATAAAAAAAGGGGTTTGCACAGCTTTACACCCTGTGTGTCAGTAGACCCATAAGCCCCCTACTATTGTAACAGATTGATCCATGTATGTCTTTGTTTTCATCTGAGCTGGCATCTGACTCAAAACCGGCCGAGGGATAGCGCCGATATTGCTCAACATTTTGCTTGATGTTATGTTGGCTGTAAGATAGAAGGAAAATGCTGCAACAACGGCGAAAATTTCAGATAAACTCCTGCAACTCTGCACAAACTATGTTTGGACATGATGACACATATTTTTCCTTTTTTTTCAAACTTTTGGCTAATAACAGCATTTCACAATTAAAAGACCACTGGAAACCCTTGAAAATAGATCAAAAGATGCTTAGAGTGGGTCTTTTGGCCTGAAGTGAAGAAACAAAGTCACTGTTAGCAAAGACAAATAGCAAAAACTGATGCTAGCTAATGCTAGCTTGTAAGTGGTAACAAAAAGTCCATTGCACAAATTTAAAATGCCCACAAACTATCACCTTTAGGTATTTCAACTTATGAAAATGTTAAAAGGTACTAGAAGCATCAGGTACGTGTACAGTACAGGAAGTAATACATTGAGAAGAGTTAAGTTGGTGCAATTAAAAAAAATGCTAAAAGTAATCTGTCGGGTTACAGACGCTATGAATTGGGTCCCTCTTTGTTTTGTTTTTTTCCTTGGCTGCTTTAGTTTTAATTTGATAATTTTCAGTTTTCATAAATTATTTGAGCTACATTTACATATGATACAAAATAAATCACCTTTTGTAACTTAAGGAGAGCCTGTTTTTATGAAAATTTCCTCTAAAATGTCAGACAGGAGGAACTGTTTAAAGTTGATGAAGGTCTTGGATGTTTGTGATCTCTTTTGACTATTGAGAAAGGATGAAGTTTGTTTCACTCTTAAACTGTTTTCTGTTAGAGCTATTTTAATCTTTTCCTTGATTTCCTTAATGCGTTGCAGCTCTGTCCACATTTGGTGTGATTTTGGACAGCTCTCCGACATGCACCCGTTAATAATCTTACCTGGTCAACTCATTTCCATCAATGCAGTAGCAATTATCTCCGCTCTTCCCTCACCTCTTCCATTCTGGTCCACAGCCTCATCATCCTCTTCCCACATGAACTCCTCACTAAGGTCAACTTGTTAAATTCAGCCGCATAATGCCATCACCGAGACCTCCTTATCTCACCACATCACTCCCGTTTTCAAGGCCATCCACAACTTCACTCCCCATATCTTCCCGATCTTCTTCATATTTCCATTCCCTCTTGTACCCCTTTGATCTTTCTATTCTTCCTCCGTGTCACAGGTCGCTCCATTCATCATGTCACCACGGGGAGCACAACTTTCAGCCGCTCTGCTCCCTAGACTCTCGAAAGCTTTCCCTTTTATTCATAACATAATTTATCACTTTTTTTTAGGAAACCCTGACTTTACTTACATTCACACTTTCATTGTTCTATCCAAGTAGGTGTTTTACAATTGTAAACTATTGAGTTTTTTTTCTGTCTTGTGTACAGTAATTTTAGGTTTCTTGTAATGCACTTGTAAACAAAACATATTACAAACAAACAAATTATAGTAATAAACATTATTGTCCTCACCATTTATATTATTTTTAAAATCTGCTGCACTTTTCTAGCTGCTCAAAGTGATTTTATGCCACATTTATATTATTAACACATTTGTATTTATCACTATTACACTTATACACCATAGATTTTTTACTCTTCTTGCTCAACTTAAACTTTTTCCTTAAAAAGAATGAATTATTTCTAAAGCCTCATGGACTCGTGGGAGTGAGGAGAATACCAACTATGAGAACTATGAGTGTAGAATCTGTTTTTTAAACTCTTTAGATCTTTTCTGCTGGCCACATCTTTCACAAAAACACACACAGCAGTTCAACTCCTTCTTCTGAGTTTCTTAACTATTCCTGCTTCACCTCTAAAATGTTATTTTGAGCATAGGGGATTTTCGCCTCTTATTCCAGTTTATCTCCAAGAAGTAAAGATAACATAAAGTGACTCTTTGGCCTTTTGAGATACATTTTTTTGTTTAAAGGTCACCAGAAATTAGCAATATCCAGCAAACCCCGCCCATAAAAACATTGAAAATGACCCTTTTTTGATAGCAACATTTGTTTGGATTTATATGATTGTAAACTAATGGTCCAGGAAATGAATTTATTTATTTTTACCTCCACTTTTCTATGAGATTAAGCAAAAACTCATTCAATTAGTTAAGTTCAGGTATTCCAATCCTTGACCAAAGATAGGCAAAGTTGAACAGCTAAATGTGAAGACTGCCTCTGCAAGTATTTGGAAAATAATGTACTCTAGTCTAAGATGTCCCCTTTACAGAAAATCCAGTCAGAAAATCATTTTTCAAACCAAAGATTCCCACAGCCCACTACAGATCTGCAACTTTCATGAGTCCTTCAGAATATCTCAAGAACAGCTTGTGAGGCTCTCTGATCTAATGGACACGTCTTGGGTTAGTAGCACAGTAGGATCTAATCTCACTGTGTTGTGTAAAGTTTGAAACTTGGTGGTGGTAGAATTATTGTGTGAGGTTGTTTTTACAGGAGCTGGCCTTGACCTCTTGAATGAAGGTCCAAAAACAAAGAGATGCTTTATGTTTGGACACATTTAAAAAGACAAAGACCTGACCTCACCTGAAAGAACAGTTTTGAGGTCAATTAGAGTCTTCCCTTAAAAACTTCATACTGTATTTTACTTACTGTTGGTTGCAGTGGATTATATACGACGGAGTATTAGGGTCACCTAAAAAAAAAAAAAAAAAATATTACGACTTTTAATCTCGTAGATATACGACTTTAAATCTCGTAAATTTACGAGTTTAGTAATATTACAAGTTTTTCTCTAGATATACGACTTTAATCTCGTAAATGTATGAGTTTTATATCGTAGATTTACGACTTTTTTCTCATAACTTTATTAAAATCGGGGGAGTCTACATTCCAGCGAATTTATGCCGTGAACTGAAGCAGACCAACCAAACTGTGAAAAGCGTCTGGGATTTCATCAGGTGAACTGAATGTTTAAAATATTTCAAATATTTGGAAGTTCCTTTATTTGATTTACAGTTTAATAATGTTTTATTCGTTGATGGTGCTTGCAGGATCTCTGCAGATCACGTTTATGAAGCGGTCCATATCCTCCAGCTGTCCACTTCACGTCATTTCTTCCTCTGACAGACCAGATCTCCTCCAACTCTGTGATGCTTCCGTCTGAAGAGGACTAGTTTTTGGAATTTTCAATGTTCTTGTGCTAACGTGACAGACTATTGTCATTTCCCAATGTTGTTTTGTGTCGAGACGGGACGTTTCATTTGGGGAAGGAGGCGTCCGGAGCTCTGTTTACATTCTCTTTTGGTTTCTGAGCATGACAGAGACATGACGTAAGGTGGGGAAAGGAAATGAAAGACGTAATAAAGTGACGATCCTGATGAACATGTATCTCTGAGCTCTTTATTTTACATATGAAACTCCGCACTGTTGTGTATTGAAGTTAGCTGTTTACGAACTGCATTACCCAGAAGCCCAAGTGACTGGTCACATGTTCGGTGCACGGCAAGTGGTAAGCAGCAGATGAGCGCTAGTCATGCACAGTGGAGCAGTATGAAGAGACTGTTAATAAAAAGTCTGTTTAACACAATGATAGCGCCTCTTTTGCTTACTTGAAGATACGCAAGACAACACACGCACTACCGAACCCGGAAATAATTTGATTTTGAATCGCCAAAAGGTTCAGAATTTCTTTGTTTTTAACACCGATCTGGACATAATCTACACCAGATTCTCCACGTCTTTCGTCTTCAAGCACGGCTCTGATAAACAGACAACTTTGGTTCTTTTCTCATTAAATTACGACTTTTAATCTCGAAGATTTACGACTTTAAATCCCGTAGATTTACACGTTTTTTCTCATAAATTTACGACTTTAAAAGTTGTACAGTTAACCTATGAGTTTTAAACATAAAAATATACGACTTTATTCTCATAATTTAGCGGTTACGACTTTTATCTCGTAAATGTACGAGATTTAAAGTCGTATATTTACGAGATTAAAAGTCATAAATTTAGCCTATGACTTTTAAAGTCATAAATATACGACTTTATTCATAATTTAGCAGTTACGACTTTTTTCTCGTAAATTACGAGATTTAAAGTCGTATATCTACGAGATTAAAAGTCGTAATATTACTTTTTTTTTTTTTTCGGTGACCCTAATACTCCGTCGTAATTATAAGAGTGCACCATCAATGAATGGTTTATTTATAAACTGATGCAGAAACTAGAAGACAGATTGAGCGAGACAATAGAATCAGAGATAAGTCCGTCAGTCAAACAGACTTTTGTAACTGCGTTGACAGTAACTCTATACCTTCTTTGTAACACGCCACACATTAGCCACGTTAGAAGCATTAGCATATTCATTATATCTGTTGTTGTTTGCAACAAAAAAAAAAACTGGTACAGCAAAAAAACACTAAAAAGACATTAAAACAAGCAGGCTAATGTGATGAACTTTCTTCCTTATTAATGTCACGTAAAAAAGAAAACATAGTCTGACATCTTTACGTATTAACCAACATCGCATATTCACAAAAACATCTAACCTTGTTTGCACCATAAAAAAAAGACCCAGATTGATACAGCTAAAACAAAGAGAGAGGATTTGCTGCAGGCTGTCATGGCAGTTTGACGCGTCATGGCCGACGGACCACAGTGAAAGTGCGTTCCAACAGGATGTACCTGCAGAACCCAATGTCCTCATTACCACTGAAACAGCAGCCGAGGACGCTAAACTTACGTGACCAGCGGGTATATTAAAATCTCATCAGTCATGTGTGTGTTCACACATTATTTGTTCTGATATTTCTCTATCCTGTCAGATCTTTCAGCTGCTGAGGTCCATTGAAGATGCCACAGGAGTCAGGTCCTTCATCCAGAAAGAGCAGATCCAGATCCTGGATCACGTTTTTGACGTCATGCTCCCAGAAGTAAGATTCTCTATTTTGTTCATGAAATATAAGAATCTTTTAGGGGATTTTGGTCAACATTTCACCTTGAGTGTAGAAACCAAAGCAGTGCATTCTTTGTTTTCTCACCAGGTATAATTGCATCTTTTCCTTGTTCTTCAGATCCTAATCAGCATCTTGACAAACCAGGGAAAGAGGAGGCTGCAGGCAGAGACTCTGCTGGCTCGGGGCAGCATTTTGGAATTCATTAACTCTGTTGTTGTTCTGTTTTTAAGAGTTGAGTGGTTTTACTTGCTTCCTATAACTGTTGAGTTGTTAATTTACCATGTTTGATTTAGTTAACATTGATTTAGACTCTACATACAAATAAAGTTTATTTAAAACTTGTGCTCGTCTCAAGTTCTTCATGTTGTATGATGGTGTCATGAGGAAAACTTGATCTTCAAAGGTAAGCTACTTCTGTAGCAGGATAGTTCTTTAATTTGATTTAATGAATCTAATATGTATGAGCACTTAACAAGATGTTCCAGAGGGAGATGGCAAAGCGCTGGAAGAACCTCCTGAAACTTTTTTCCCAACACATCCAAGGACGACCATGATCGAGTCTCACCAAGTTCTGTCCAGGATGTGAAGAACTGTCCCATTATCTTCAAGTGCTGCATTGTTTGAAATTAACAACATATGTACATGTGTTCATTACAGTTTCATTTGCAGCTGGACTCCTCATTTTATATTTTTTCAAAAGAATAAAATTAATAACAGTCAACAGCTTTTAATTCAATGTTTAATCGAGAATATTGAGATAAATCAACAGCCAGCTCAGGATTTTAGGCTACAGTTTGAAAGTTTTTGCTTTTATGAATACAAATATTAGGAGTATACAGAGCAACAAACTAAAAGAAAAATTGATCCATTAGATCCAGTTTAAATAGCAACGTTTGAATATCTTGAACTGAACGTTTTCCCCCCTTGATATAAATAATGGTACAATCCGTGCTCTCTTCAGACGTCTGTCTATGATGTTGATTTACAATTATTGTAGCACTACATTGCTTATCCATGACACTTAGCTTAAATAGTAATGCCTTAGGGGGAAAAATTTGATTTTTGTAAACTAAAAATAACATCAGTGGCAAGGAAAATATCAACAGAACACTGAGATTGTCAAGCCTTAATAAAAAAAAAATATAAGTATGTTTTAAAATAAAGGTGTAACTAAAACTGAAAATAACATACACTTCAAGAAAAACATCTAATAGATATAACTCTTTCTTTGAGATCACTTACTCTGGATAAAATACAAATTCCCCTTTAAATACGATCACAACTTCCTGAAAAGCTCTGCTACAATTTAGTTCTATGTTTAGTTTCTCATACACAAAGAGTGCTGAAAAGAATTAACATCTTTAAGGTTTTTATTTTTTATTTTTATTGAACCGAAATTTTATTTGAAATCTTTAAGATACATCGATTCTCAAAAGAAAATATACGATACATTAATAGTCTTATCAAATGGTTTAAAATAAAAATGTACTGCATATATATATGAAAGTATAAGAACAATGTTATTTAAGTTGACACCTGATTTGATGGCTATAAACACTGTCTGATTTTTCTTTTCTTCTTTTTTCACAGTTTAAGCCACGTTCTGTCGTGTTCAGTTGTGCAAATAAAAAAAAATAAAAAAAGAAGATGACCACTTCCGGTTTCCGGTTTGACATCATAACAACTTCCAGTTCGGGTCAATCCGCCATGACACGTCAAACTGCCATGACATCCTGCAGCGAAGTACTCTTGAAAACAACTGCTGTGACTTTGATTACTCTCAAACGTTGTTAGTAACTGTCAACGAAGAAAAACGCAGTTGGACACTGCTACACCTTAACCATATTAGCTATTTACAATAACTCACCCTTGTTTGCAACAATAAAAACAGGCCGATACTACCAAAACATACGCTACTGTGACTACATTAACTCCCAACCTTATTAGTAACACGGAAAAAAGAAAAAAATTCAGTCCAATGTTGCTACCACCAGTCATGCTAGCATATTTGCATGTTAGCATGTTAGCATAGACTAATAGGCTAACTCTCGACCATGTTAGTTGATCTTAAAGAAAAAACACAGTTTGACACCACTAAACCTTAGCCACATTAGCGTATTTACAAAAACACTCAACTTTGTTTGCAACAAATAAAAACAGAAAGTGCAAAAACAAGTGCTACTGTGATTATGCTAACTCCTTGCCTTATTAGTAACACATTAAAAAACATTAGTTATGTTAGCATATTTACAATAACAATAACAGCGTTTGCAACTTAACAAAAAAGACAAATTTTGGTAAAATAAACATCACTATTTCTACGCTATCTTGACCTCGTAACTAGTAACAAACATCTTTTTTAATAACTTTATTCAGAATTATTGTATAACATACAGTAAAAAGAAAAATTAAAACAATGTTATATTACTCTTTAAACGTAAAAACATATGATGAGTTTTAATTACTTTTTTGCTGGTAAACACACACACACTATCAAACATGGCTACAAGTTAGCTACATTAGCTCAGGGTTATAAGGCGAATAGCATTTTTATATTTTTTAATTAAGCTTGTTAAGTATGTCTTACATGCAAAACATAAGTAACATTAAGAATCAAATTCTTCATCGGCTTACCTTGTGAAATCTCAGAAGTTTATGGATTAAAGCTAATCCAATCTCCGTGTCATCTCTTCATGGGAAGTTACATTCCTCTAATCATTTTGTGTTGAATGAAATACAAACATGCATATGTTTTTTTTTTTATTTTGTTTATTTGAAAGAGTTTTTCAAACTCATAGTAGTTAACTAATTTGTTGCAATTTCACGAAACCCACTGGAATTTCAAATAGATCAAAACAAAGGATGCTTTCTTTTTTCTCTATTCATCAATGTTCACACTTTCAACAAAAAAATTTCTTTTTAAATGCCTTCTATTAAGCAAAGCCGCATAAAAAAATCAGCAAAACTCTGATTTCTGCCCAGAAAAAACAAAATGTTCATCTGCCTTCATGTTGCTTTCAGAGAAAGAGGAGAAGGGACAAACTCCAAGTACAGTTTTATTGTCCATCCAGGATCAGCAGGAACAGATTTTTTTGCACCTTCATGATGATCCAACTATCAAGCTGAGGGATTTATTTATTTATTTATTGTCTAAATGCTGTGAGGCGTTTCAAAGAAGTGAAGAGGATGCTTCCAAAACCAACTCGCAAGAAGACAAACAAAGAGATGTGACCTCTCTCTGACCTGGACTGGTTTGCATCCCAGAGTGGCAAAAATAGATCAAACAGAAGGATGGATGGATGGATGCTCACACCAAAAAGACATTTTTAGCCATCCGAACAGAAAGGATATCTTCCACTGACAAGGTTAATGTTCACTCTCAGGCTAATTTTTAATATCTGTGAGTCTCCAAAAAGAAAGTTTTGAGCCTTATCTATCACTCTCATAATGGATTAAATTTTCATGGCGTAATCGGCACATTTTACAGAGGCAGGATTCTGACCCCTCCACCAAAAGTACAAAGAAGCGGCTCTGTGGGGACTGACGCTTGCTTGGGGAAAATGGTGAGAGGATGGAGCAGGAATCCTTTGTACTTTTTGTTCTGACCTTAAAGTCTCATTAAAACGCAACCATGATCCAGCGGTGAAATATTTAGCTCTGTTGGAAAGAGAGCCATCCCCAACCAAGGATTATCCAATCAAACAAACATAAAAACAAACTTTTTTTTTTGACAGCTTCATCACAGGCTGCATATCCATGCAGGCTTAACCGCATGGCCGGATTGATCCTTTATTAGTGCTGATGTCACGTCGACGGTGAGGCAAACGATTTAGCTTTGTGCCTTGGCTCGGTGCTGCTCTGGCATTCAAAAGTGAAGCTCAGATAACTGACACTGACAGGCCAAAGCTGCAGCAGATGAACCTCATCGACTCCCAGAGGCGTCCCTGATCACAACCATGACGGCGCCGGAGACGGAGGAAGAAGATTGACACCAGAACAGGAGATTTGGAGGTGCGTGTCAGAGCTGATAAGTGAATCAGGTCCAGTCTTGTCTGGAATTGCTTATTGGGCTGCAGACGCTATATGGATGAGTGCAGTGATCTGTGGCGGGGAGGAGATTTGGACAACAGGATCTCAACAGAGAAAACTGAGAGACTGATATCATTTTTACCATCAGTTGAAATGATTGAACAGCAGAGGGCACTTGTAACAGTTGGTAACCGTTGGTAACAGTTGGTTTTAGTTGGTAACCGTTGGTTTCAGTTGGTAACAGTTCATTTCAGTTGGTAAAAGTTGGTTTTAGTTGGTAAACGTTGGTTTCAGTTGGTAACACTTGGTTTCAGTTGGTTTTAGTTGGTAACCGTTGGTTTCAGTTGGTAACACTTGGTTTCAGTTGGTAACGGTTGGTCTAAGTCGGTAAACATTGGTAACAGTTGTTTTCAGTTGGTAACACTTGGTTTCAGTTGGTAACACTTGGTTTCAGTTGATTTTAGTTGGTAACCGTTGGTTTCAGTTGGTAACACTTGGTTTCAGTTGTTAACGGTTGGTCTAAGTCGGTAACCATTGGTAACAGTTGGTTTCAGTTGGTAACACTTGGTTTCAGTTGGTAACACTTGGTTTCAGTTGGTAGCGGTTGGTTTAAGTCGGTAACCATTGGTAACAGTTGGTTTCAGTTGGTAACTGTTGGTATATGTTGGTAACAGTTGGTTTTAGTTGGTAACCGTTGGTTTCAGTTGGAAGCACTTGGTTTCAGTTGGTAACACTTGGTTTCAGTTGGTAACAGTTCGTTTTGGTTGGTAACCGTTGGTTTCAGTTGGTAACAGTTCATTTAAGTTGGTAACCGTTGGTAACAGTTGGTTTCAGCTGAAAAGAGTTCATTTCAGTTGGTAACCGTTGGTAAAAGTTGGTTTTAGTTGGTAACCGTTGGTTTCAGTTGGTAACACTTGGTTTCAGTTGGTAACACTTGGTTTCTGTTGGTAACAGTTGGTTTTAGTTGGTAACCGTTGGTTTCAGTTGATAACACTTGGTTTCAGTTGGTAACGGTTGGTCTAAGTTGGTAACCATTGCTAACAGTTGGTTTCAGTTGGTAACAGTTGGTTTTAGTTGGTAACACTTGGTTTCAGTTAGTTTTAGTTGGTAACGGTTGGTTTAAGTCGGTAACCATTGGTAACAGTTGGTTTCAGTTGGTAACTGTTGGTATATGTTGGTAACAGTTGGTTTTAGTTGGTAACCGTTGGTTTCAGTTGGAAGCACTTGGTTTCAGTTGGTAACAGTTGGTAACAGTTCGTTTTGGTTGGTAACCGTTGGTTTCAGTTGGTAACAGTTCATTTAAGTTGTCAACCATTGGTAACAGTTGGTTTCAGCTGAAAAGAGTTCATTTCAGTTGGTAACCGTTGGTAAAAGTTGGTTTTAATTGGTAACCGTTGGTTTCTGTTGGTAACAGTTGTTTTAGTTGGTAACCGTTGGTTTCAGTTGATAACACTTGGTTTCAGTTGGTAACGGTTGGTCTAAGTCGGTAACCATTGCTAACAGTTGGTTTCAGTTGGTAACGGTTGGTAACAGTTAGTTTTAGTTGGTAACGGTTGGTTTAAGTCGGTAACCATTGCTAACAGTTGGTTTCAGTTGGTAACCGTTGGTAACAGTTGGTTTTAGTTGGTAACCAATAGTTTCAGTTGGTAACCATTGGTTTCAGTTAGTAACCGTTGGTAACAGTTGATAACAGTTGGTTTTAGTTGGTAACCGTTGGTTTCAGTTGGAAGCACTTGGTTTCAGTTGGTAACAGTTGGTAACAGTTCGTTTTGGTTGGTAACCGTTGGTTTCAGTTGGTAACAGTTCATTTAAGTTGTCAACCATTGGTAACAGTTGGTTTCAGCTGAAAAGAGTTCATTTCAGTTGGTAACCGTTGGTAAAAGTTGGTTTTAATTGGTAACCGTTGGTTTCTGTTGGTAACAGTTGTTTTTAGTTGGTAACCGTTGGTTTCAGTTGATAACACTTGGTTTCAGTTGGTAACGGTTGGTCTAAGTCGGTAACCATTGCTAACAGTTGGTTTCAGTTGGTAACGGTTGGTAACAGTTAGTTTTAGTTGGTAACGGTTGGTTTAAGTCGGTAACCATTGCTAACAGTTGGTTTCAGTTGGTAACCGTTGGTAACAGTTGGTTTTAGTTGGTAACCAATAGTTTCAGTTGGTAACCATTGGTTTCAGTTAGTAACCGTTGGTAACAGTTGATAACAGTTGGTTTTAGTTGGTAACCGTTGGTTTGAGTTGGTAACAGTTCATTTCCGTTGGTGACCGTTGGTAACAGTTGGTTTTAGATGGTAACCATTGGTTTCATTTGGTAACAGTTCATTTCAGTTGGTAACCGTTGGTAACCGTTGGTTTCAGTTGATAACCGTTGGTTTCAGTTGGTAACACTTGGTTTCAGTTGGTAAGACTTTGTTACAGTTGGGAACGGTTGGTTTAAGTTGGTAACCATTGGTTTCAGTTGGTAACCGTTGGTAACAGTTGGTTTTAGTTGCTAACCATTGGTTTCAGTTGGTAACAGTTGGTTTCAGTTGGTAACTGTTGGTAACAGTTGGTTTTAGTTGGTAACCAATAGTTTCAGTTGGTAACCATTGGTTTCAGTTAGTAACCGTTGGTAACAGTTGATAACAGTTGGTTTTAGTTGGTAACCGTTGGTTTGAGTTGGTAACAGTTCATTTCCGTTGGTGACCGTTGGTAACAGTTGGTTTTAGATGGTAACCATTGGTTTCAGTTGGTAACAGTTCATTTCAGTTGGTAACCGTTGGTAACCCTTGGTTTCAGTTGATAACCGTTGGTTTCAGTTGGTAACACTTGGTTTCAGTTGGTAAGACTTTGTTACAGTTGGGAACGGTTGGTTTAAGTTGGTAACCATTGGTTTCAGTTGGTAACCGTTGGTAATGTGGCAAAGTGGTGGTGTGGGGGGCTGCTGATGCAGTGCACCCCACAAACAAACAAAACAACAACGCCACCCCGGAATAGCGGGACCGGGGAACCCAGGTGCAGTCCTAACGGAGGACGCGTAGATTTTCCCAACAGGCCAAGACGTGGTTCCAGTTTCAATAAATAGTTTTATTACAAATAAAATGAATTAAAACAATAAGTTAGAATAAAACCTAGCTCGGGGAAGGCTTACCGGCAGAACGCTGGGCAGACGAGGGGAGGACAAAAAAGAAAAAAAACTGAACACACCCCAGTGACACGCACACACTCGTGAAAAGACTTGGACCGACACCAGAACATGCACACAAACAGGCCTCCACCGTCGTCGCCCAACACGCTCTGCAAGCACTTCACCCTAAAAGATCAAATTAAAACAAGTTAAAAAAAATTAAAAGAAAGGCAACCGTCCATACAGTCTCGGGGCTCCCTGAAGCCTGAAGCTTGAAACGGGGAGGGCTCGCCGTGGGCCTGAAGCCTGACGCGGAGAGGGCTCGCCGTGGGCCTGAAGCCTGACGCGGAGAGGGCTCGCCGTGGGCCTGAAGCCTGACGCGGAGAGGCTCGCCGTGGGCCTGAAGCCTGACGCGGAGAGGGCTCGCCGTGGGCCTGAAGCCTGACGCGGAGAGGGCTCGCCGGGGACCTGAAGCCTGACGCGGAGAGGGCTCGCCGGGGGCCTGAAGCAGGAAACCTGAAGCAGGGTCGTAGCCGGGAGCCTGTAGCTTGTAGCCGGGAGCCTGTAGCTTGTAGCCGGGAGCCTGTAGCTTGTAGCCGGGAGCCTGTAGCTTGTAGCCGGGGGCCTGTAGCTTGTAGCCGGGGGCCTGTAGCTTGTAGCCGGGGGCCTGTAGCTTGTAGCCGGGGGCCTGTAGCTTGTAGCCGGGGGCCTGTAGCTTGTAGCCGGGGGCCTGTAGCTTGTAGCCGGGGCCTGTAGCTTGTAGCCGGGAGCCTGACCGTTGGTTTCGCTGCACCGTAGCGAAACCAAAAAGAAGCAAAAACAAAACAGCACAAAACACAACAAAACAGCAGTGGTGCCTCTCCTGCACCTAAAAACAGATAAAAGTAAGTTAAAAATTAAAAGTCAACAGGCATAAGCACAAACACCTGAAGTGCTCCAGATTACCTGAATGGCTGGAGGAAACAAATTCACACAGCGCACGTGTAATTCATGTCAGCCTCTCCAGGTAATTGAGTGATTTGGTTTGTTGACCAAACCAGCAGAGAGCTGACATGAAGAAGTGGCGTGGCTGGGCACAGTGCTTAAGATCCCTATAGGGTGAACCAGACCATTTTTATACTCTTCCCCAGGGACTCAGTGATTGGGAGATTGAGTGCAGCTGCACAGACTGCTGCTACAGTAACAGTTGGTTTTAGTTGCTAACCATTGGTTTCAGTTGGTAACCGTTGGTAACATTTGGTTTCAGTTGGTAACTGTTGGTAACAGTTCGTTTCAGTTGGTAACAGTTGGTAACAGTTCATTTCAGTTGGTGACCGTTGGTAACAGTTGGTTTCAGTTGGTAACCGTTGGTTTCAGTTGGTAACCATTGGTTTTTTAGTTGGTAACAGTTTATTTCAGTTGGTAACCGTTGGTAACAGTTGGTTTTAGTTGGTAACCGTTGGTCTAAGTCGGTAACCATTGGTTTCAGTTGGTAACTGTTGGTTTCAGTTAGTAACGCTTGGTTTCAGTTGGTAACGGTTGGTCTAAGTCGTTAACCATTGGTAACAGTTGGTTTCAGTTGGTAACTGTTGGTAACCATTGGTTTCAGTTGGTAACACTTGGTTACAGTTGGTAACAGTTGTTAACAGTTGGTTTTAGTTGGGAACCATTGGTTTCAGTTGGTAACAGTTCATTTCAGTTGGTAACAGTTTGTTTCAGTTTGTAACTGTTGGTAACAGTTGGTTTTAGTTGGTAACCGTTAGTTTCAGTTGGTAACCATTGGTTTCAGTTGGTAACCGTTTGTAACAGTTGGTTTTAGTTGGTAACCGTTGGTTTCAGGTGGTAACACTTGGTTTCAGTTGGTAACTGTTGGTTTTAGTTGCTAACCATTGGTTTCAGTTGGTAACGCTTGGTTTTAGTTGGTAACCGTTGGTTTCAGTTGGTAACACTTTGTTTCAGTTGGTAACTGTTGGTTTTAGTTGGTAACCGTTGGTTTCAGTTGGTACCACTTGATTTCAGTTGGTAACTGTTGGTTTCAGTTGGTAACAGTTGGTATTTTTTGGTAACCGTTAGTTTTAGTTGGTAACACTTGGTTTCAGTTGGTTACGGTTGGTCTAAGTCGGTAACCATTGGTAACAGTTGGTTTCAGTTGGTAATTGTTGGTAACTATTGGTTTGAGTTGGTACAGTTGGTAACAGTTCATTTCAGTTGGTGACCGTTGGTAACAGTTGGTTTTAGATGGTAACCATTGGTTTCAGTTGGTAACAGTTCATTTCAGTTGGTAACCGTTGGTAACAGTTGGTTTCAGTTGATAACCGTTGGTTTCAGTTGGTAAGACTTTGTTACAGTTGGTAACGGTTGGTTTAAGTTGGTAACCATTAGTTTCAGTTGGTAACCGTTGGTAACAGTTGGTTTTAGTTGGTAACCATTGGTTTCAGTTGGTAACCATTGGTAACATTTGGTTTCAGTTGGTAACTGTTGGTAACAGTTCGTTTCAGTTGGTAACAGTTCATTTCAGTTGGTGACCGTTGGTAACAGTTCGTTTCAGTTGGTAACAGTTCATTTCAGTTGGTGACCGTTGGTAACAGTTGGATTCAGTTGGTAACCGTTGGTAACAGTTGGGAACAGTTCGTTTCAGTTGGTAACAGTTGGTAACAGTTCATTTCAGTTGGTTGCCATTGGTAACAGTTGGTTTCAGTTGGTAACCGTTGGTAACAGTTGGTTTTAGTTGGTAACCATTGGTTTTTTAGTTGGTAACAGTTTATGTCAGTTGGTAACCGTTGGTAACAGTTGGTTTTAGTTGGTAACCGTTGGTTTCAGTTGGTAACACTTGGTTTCAGTTGGTATCTGTTGGTTTCAGTTAGTAACGCTTGGTTTCAGTTGGTAACGGTTGGTCTAAGTCGTTAACCATTGGTAACAGTTGGTTTCAGTTGGTAACTGTTGGTAACCATTGGTTTTAGTTGGTAACACGTGGTTTCAGTTGGTAACACCTAGTTTCAGTTAGTTTTAGTTGGTAACGGTTGGTTTAAGTCGGTAACCATTGCTAACAGTTGGTTTCAGTTGGTAACTGTTGGTAACAGTTGGTTTTAGTTGGTAACCGTTAGTTTCAGTTGGTAACCATTGGTTTCAGTTAGTAACCGTTGGTAACAGTTGATAACAGTTGGTTTTAGTTGGTAACCGTTGGTTTGAGTTGGTGACCGTTGGTAACAGTTGGTTTTAGATGGTAACCATTGGTTTCAGTTGGTACCACTTAGTTTCAGTTGGTAACCGTTGGTAACATTTGGTTTCAGTTGGTAACCGTTGGTTTCAGTTGATAACCGTTGGTAACAGTTGGTTTCAGTTGGTAACTGTTGGTAACAGTTCGTTTCAGTTGGTAACCGTTGGTAAAAGTTGGTTTTAGTTGGTAACCGTTGGTTTCAGTTGGTAACACTTGGTTTCAGTTGGTAACGGTTGGTCTAAGTCGGTAACCATTGCTAACAGTTGGTTTCAGTTGGTAACGGTTGGTAACAGTTGGTTTCAGTTATTTTCATTTTGTAACGGTTGGTTTAAGTCGGTAACCATTGCTAACAGTTGGTTTCAGTTGGTAACTGTTGGTAACAGTTGGTTTTAGTTGGTAACCGTTAGTTTCAGTTGGTAACCATTGGTTTCAGTTAGTAACCGTTGGTAACAGTTGATAACAGTTGGTTTTAGTTGGTAACCGTTGGTTTGAGTTGGTGACCGTTGGTAACAGTTGTTTTTAGATGGTAACCATTGGTTTCAGTTGGTAACAGTTCATTTCAGTTGGTAACCGTTGGTAACATTTGGTTTCAGTTGATAACCGTTGGTTTCAGTTGGTAAGACTTTGTTACAGTTGGGAACGGTTGGTTTAAGTTGGTAACCATTGGTTTCAGTTGGTAACAGTTGGTTTTAGTTGCTAACCATTGGTTTCAGTTGGTAACCGTTGGGAACATTTGGTTTCAGTTGGTAACTGTTGGTAACAGTTGGTTTCAGTTGGTAACAGTTGGTAACAGTTCATTTCAGTTGGTGACCGTTGGTAACAGTTGGTTTCAGTTGGTAACCGTTGGTAACAGTTGGTAACAGTTCGTTTCAGTTGGTAACAGTTGGTAACAGCTCATTTCAGTTGGTGGCCGTTGGTAACAGTTGGTTTCAGTTGGTAACCATTGGTAACAGTTGGTTTTAGTTGGTAACCATTGGTTTTTTAGTTGGTAACAGTTTATTTCAGTTGGTAACCGTTGGTAACAGTTGGTTTTAGTTGCTAACCGTTGGTCTAAGTCGTTAACCATTGGTAACAGTTGGTTTCAGTTGGTAACTGTTGGTAACCATTGGTTTCAGTTGGTAACACTTGGTTGCAGTTGGTAACAGTTAGTAACAGTTGGTTTTAGTTGGTAACCATTGTTTTCAGTTGGTAACAGTTCATTTCAGTTGGTAACAGTTTGTGTCAGTTTGTAACTGTTTGTAACAGTTGTTTTTAGTTGGTAACCGTTAGTTTCAGTTGGTAACCATTGGTTTCAGTTGGTAACCGTTTGTAACAGTTGTTTAGTTGGTAACCGTTGGTTTCAGTTGGTAACATTTCATTTCAGTTGGTAGCCATTGGTAACAGTTGGTTTTAGTTGGTAACCGTTGGTTTCAGATGGTAACACTTGGTTTCAGTTGGTAACTGTTGGTTTTAGTTGCTAACCATTGGTTTCAGTTGGTAACTGTTGCTTTTAGTTGGTAACCGTTGGTTTCAGTTGGTACCACTTAATTTCAGTTGGTAACTGTTGGTTTCAGTTGGTAACAGTTGATTTTTGTTGGTAACCGTTAGTTTTAGTTGGTAACACTTGGTTTCAGTTGGTTACGGTTGGTCTAAGTCGGTAACCATTGGTAACAGTTGGTTTCAGTTGGTAACTGTTGGTAACAGTTGGTTTTAGTTGGTAACCGTTAGTTTAAGTTGGTAACCATTGGTTTCAGTTAGTAACCGTTGGTAACAGTTGATAACAGTTGGTTTTAGTTGGTAACAGTTGGTTTTAGTTGGTAACAGTTGGTAACAGTTCATTTTTGCGTTGGTGACCGTTGGTAACAGTTGGTTTTAGATGGTAACCATTGGTTTCAGTTGGTAACAGTTCATTTCAGTTGGTGACCGTTGGTAACAGTTGGATTTCAGTTGGTAACCGTTGGTAACAGTTGGTAACAGTTCGTTTCAGTTGGTACAGTTGGTAACAGTTCATTTCAGTTGGTGGCCATTGGTAACAGTTGGTTTCAGTTGGTAACTGTTGGTAACAGTTGGTTTTAGTTGGTAACCTTGGTTTTTTTTAGTT
Organism: Oryzias javanicus; assembly: GCA_003999625.1. NCBI lineage: Eukaryota > Metazoa > Chordata > Actinopteri > Beloniformes > Adrianichthyidae > Oryzias > Oryzias javanicus. The sequence continues at coordinate 12,470,510 of CM012448.1, read as the reverse complement.
TGTAACAGTTTATGTCAGTTGGTAACCGTTGGTAACAGTTGGTTTTAGTTGGTAACAGTTGGTTTTAGTTGGTAACCGTTGGTTTCAGTTGGTAACACTTGGTTTCAGTTGGTATCTGTTGGTTTCAGTTAGTAACGCTTGGTTTCAGTTGGTAACGGGTTGTCTAAGTCGTTAACCATTGGTAAACAGTTGGTTTTCAAGTGGTAGCCCACTGTTGGTAACCATTGGTTTCAGTTGGTAACACATTGGGTACAGTTGGTTAAAGTTTGGTTTTTAGTTGGTAACCATTGGTTTCAGGTGGTAAACAGTTGGTAACAGTTTGTTTCAGTTTGTACTTGTTGGTAACAGCTTGTTTTTTAGTTGGTAACCGTTAGTGTTTCAGTTTGGTTTAACGATTGGTTTTAGTTGGAACCGGTCATTTGGTTTCAGTTGGTAACCGTTGGTTTCAGTTGGTAACAGTTCATTTCAGTTGGTAACCATTGGTAACAGTTGGTTTTAGTTGGTAACCGTTGGTTTCAGGTGGTAACACTTGGTTTCAGTTGGTAACTGTTGGTTTTAGTTGGTAAACTGTTGGTTTTAGTTGCTAACCATTGGTTTCAGTTGGTAACGCTTGGTTTTAGTTGGTAACCATTGGTTTCAGTTGGTAACACTTTGTTTCAGTTGGTAACTGTTGGTTTTAGTTGGTAACCGTTGGTTTCAGTTGTTACCACTTAGTTTCAGTTGGTAACTTTTTGTTTCAGTTAGCAACAGTTGGTATTTTTTGGTAACCGTTAGTTTTAGTTGGTAACACTTGGTTTCAGTTGGTTACGGTTGGTGTAAGTCGGTAACCATTGGTAACAGTTGGTTTCAGTTGGTAACTGTTGGTAACCATTGGTTTTAGTTGGTAACACTTGGTTTCAGTTGGTAACACTTGGTTTCAGTTGGTAACGGTTGGTTTTAGTCGGTATCCATTGGTAACAGTTGGTTTCAGTTGGTAACTGTTGGTAACAGTTGGTTTTAGTTGGTAACGTTAGTTTCAGTTGGTAACCATTGGTTTCAGTTGGTAACCGTTGGTAACAGTTGGTTTCAGTTGGTAACTGTTGGTAACAGTTCGTTTCAGTTGGTAGCAGTTGGTAAAAGTTGGTTTTAGTTGGTAACCGTTGGTTTCAGTTGGTAACACTTGGTTTCAGTTGGTAACAGTTGGTTTCTGTTGGTTACAGTTGGTTTTAGTTGGTAACCGTTGGTTTCAGTTGATAACCGTTGGTAACAGTTGGTTTCAGTTGGTAACTGTTGTAACAGTTCGTTTCAGTTGGTAACCGTTGGTAAAAGTTGGTTTTAGTTGGTAACAGTTGGTTTCAGTTGGTAACACTTGGTTTCAGTTGGTAACACTTGGTTTCTGTTGGTAACACTTGGTTTTAGTTGGTAACCGTTGGTTTCAGTTGATAACACTTGGTTTCAGTTGGTAACGGTTGGTCTAAGTCGGTAACCATTGCTAACAGTTGGTTTCAGTTGGTAACGGTTGGTAACAGTTGGTTTTAGTTGGTAACACGTGGTTTCAGTTGGTAACACTTGGTTTCAGTTAGTTTTAGTTGGTAACGGTTGGTTTAAGTCGGTAACCATTGGTAACAGTTGGTTTCAGTTGGTAACTGTTGGTAACAGTTGGTTTTAGTTGGTAACCGTTAGTTTCAGTTGGTAACCATTGGTTTCAGTTAGTAACCGTTGGTAACAGTTGATAACAGTTGGTTTTAGTTGGTAACCGTTGGTTTGAGTTGGTGACCGTTGGTAACAGTTGGTTTTAGATGGTAACCATTGGTTTCAGTTGGTACCACTTAGTTTCAGTTGGTAACCGTTGGTAACATTTGGTTTCAGTTGGTAACCGTTGGTTTCAGTTGATAACCGTTGGTAACAGTTGGTTTCAGTTGGTAACTGTTGGTAACAGTTCGTTTCAGTTGGTAACTTTTTGTTTCAGTTGGTCACAGTTGGTATTTTTTGGTAACCGTTAGTTTTAGTTGGTAACACTTGGTTTCAGTTGGTTACGGTTGGTGTAAGTCGGTAACCATTGGTAACAGTTGGTTTCAGTTGGTAACTGTTGGTAACCATTGGTTTTAGTTGGTAACACTTGGTTTCAGTTAGTAACACTTGGTTTCAGTTGGTAACGGTTGGTTTTAGTCGGTATCCATTGGTAACAGTTGGTTTCAGTTGGTAACTGTTGGTAACAGTTGGTTTTAGTTGGTAACCGTTAGCTTCAGTTGGTAACCATTGGTTTCAGTTGGTAACCGTTGGTAACAGTTGGTTTCAGTTGGTAACTGTTGGTAACAGTTTGTTTCAGTTGGTAGCAGTTGGTAAAAGTTGGTTTTAGTTGGCAAATGTTGGTTTCAGTTGGTAACACTTGGTTTCAGTTGGTAACAGTTGGTTTCTGTTGGTTACAGTTGGTTTTAGTTGGTAACCGTTGGTTTCAGTTGATAACCGTTGGTAACAGTTGGTTTCAGTTGGTAACTGTTGGTAACAGTTCGTTTCAGTTGGTAACCGTTGGTAAAAGTTGGTTTTAGTTGGTAACCGTTGGTTTCAGTTGGTAACACTTGGTTTCAGTTGGTAACACTTGGTTTCAGTTGGTAACAGTTGGTTTTAGTTGGTAACCGTTGGTTTCAGTTGATAACACTTGGTTTCAGTTGGTAGGTTGGTCTAAGTCGGTAACCATTGCTAACAGTTGGTTTCAGTTGGTAACGGTTGGTAACAGTTGGTTTTAGTTGGTAACACTTGGTTTCAGTTGGTAACACTTGGTTTCAGTTATTTTTTATTTTGTAACGGTTGGTTTAAGTCGGTAACCATTGCTAACAGTTGGTTTCAGTTGGTAACTGTTGTAACAGTTGGTTTAGTTGGTACCGTTAGTTTCAGTTGGTAACCATTGGTTTCAGTTAGTAACCGTTGGTAACAGTTGATAACAGTTGGTTTTAGTTGGTAACGTGGTTTGAGTTGGTGACGCGTTGTAACAGTTGTTTTTAGATGTAACATTGGTTTCAGTTGGTAACAGTTCATTTCAGTTGGTAACCGTTGGTAACATTTGGTTTCAGTTGATAACCGTTGGTTTCAGTTGGTAAGACTTTGTTACAGTTGGGAACGGTTGGTTTAAGTTGGTAACCATTGGTTTCAGTTGGTAACCGTTGGTAACAGTTGGTTTTAGTTGCTAACCATTGGTTTCAGTTGGTAACCGTTGGTAACATTTGGTTTCAGTTGGTAACTGTTGGTAACAGTTGGTTTCAGTTGGTAACAGTTGGTAACAGTTCATTTCAGTTGGTGACCGTTGGTAACAGTTTGTTTCAGTTGTTAACCGTTGGTAACAGTTGGTAACAGTTCGTTTCAGTTGGTAACAGTTGGTAACAGCTCATTTCAGTTGGTGGCCGTTGGTAACAGTTGGTTTCAGTTGGTAACCATTGGTAACAGTTGGTTTTAGTTGGTAACCATTGGTTTTTTAGTTGGTAACAGTTTATTTCAGTTGGTAACCGTTGGTAACAGTTGGTTTTAGTTGCTAACCGTTGGTCTAAGTCGTTAACCATTGGTAACAGTTGGTTTCAGTTGGTAACTGTTGGTAACCATTGGTTTCAGTTGGTAACACTTGGTTGCAGTTGGTAACAGTTAGTAACAGTTGGTTTTAGTTGGTAACCATTGTTTTCAGTTGGTAACAGTTCATTTCAGTTGGTAACAGTTTGTGTCAGTTTGTAACTGTTGGTAACAGTTGTTTTTAGTTGGTAACCGTTAGTTTCAGTTGGTAACCATTGGTTTCAGTTGGTAACAGTTTGTAACAGTTGGTTTTAGTTGGTAACCGTTGGTTTCAGTTGGTAACATTTCATTTCAGTTGGTAGCCTTGGTAACAGTTGGTTTTAGTTGGTAACGTTGGTTTCAGTTGGTAACACTTGGTTTCAGTTGGTAACTGTTGGTTTTAGTTGCTAACCATTGGTTTCAGTTGGTAACTGTTGCTTTTAGTTGGTAACCGTTGGTTTCAGTTGGTACCACTTAATTTCAGTTGGTAACTGTTGGTTTCAGTTGGTAACAGTTGGTATATTTTTGGTAACCGTTAGTTTTAGTTGGTAACACTTGGTTTCAGTTGGTTACGGTTGGTCTAAGTCGGTAACCATTGGTAACAGTTGGTTTCAGTTGGTAACTGTTGGTAACAGTTGGTTTTAGTTGGTAACCGTTAGTTTCAGTTGGTAACCATTGGTTTCAGTTAGTAACCGTTGGTAACAGTTGATAACAGTTGGTTTTAGTTGGTAACAGTTGGTTTTAGTTGGTAACAAATGGTAACAGTTCATTTTTGCGTTGGTGACCGTTGGTAACAGTTGGTTTTAGATGGTAACCATTGGTTTCAGTTGGTAACAGTTCATTTCAGTTGGTAACCGTTGGTAACCGTTGGTTTCAGTTGATAACCGTTGGTTTCAGTTGGTAACACTTGGTTTCAGTTGGTAAGACTTTGTTACAGTTGGGAACGGTTGGTTTAAGTTGGTAACCATTGGTTTCAGTTGGTAACCGTTGGTAACAGTTGGTTTTAGTTGCTAACCATTGGTTTCAGTTGGTAACCGTTGGTAACATTTGTTTCAGTTGGTAACTGTTGGTAACAGTTCGTTTCAGTTGGTAACAGTTGGTAACAGTTCATTTCAGTTGGTGACCGTTGGTAACAGTTGGTTTCAGTTGGTAACAGTTGGTTTTAGTTGGTAACCATTGGTTTTTTAGTTGGTAACAGTTCGTTTCAGTTGGTAGCAGTTGGTAAAAGTTGGTTTTAGTTGGTAACCGTTGGTTTCAGTTTGTAACACTTGGTTTCAGTTGGTAACAGTTGGTTTCTGTTG